>OU696529.1:33371362-34010614 GCA_916048285.2 Bellardia pandia
TCTATTTCTTTATATTGTTGAGAATGGCAGAAAGCCCTGTAAGATATGAGTAGGTATGTCTGTCTGTCAATACTGCCCATTCTGTTGCATCTATGCTGGTTATTCAAGACTCAATTCCATGTAGTAGCGCAGGGAGTTTAGAAATATATGTAGATCACAGAGCACTATGATCAGAGACTCCCTGTTAAACTTTACGGGGTTTTGCTGAACTTTCTACACTTTAGAATATCAAGAAAGAGTGTAACTATGTTGAATGTTTCGAAACGTTAAGCTATGTGTCGACGATGGTCAGATATTACAACGTTGTCATATCTACCAATGTGCTATCAATGTACTGACATTGACAAATTTTTAGCAAAAGGTAAATTGTCAGTTTAGACGACTGTAAGAAAACTAGCAATTTCATTTACACACAATTGTCACACAATGAATTTATCTGTCAACCGAAATTGTCAGTTTACACGGTTGTCAGATTGTTGTGTGGCATTGTCAAATTCGTTTTGCAGCTCTGTGTGTGTGTTTAAAATTTTTATTAATGCACACTTTAAATTAAATCTTTAATTTTCTTCCACTTTTTTCAAAAATTTTATTAATGAACACTTGTTTGTTTATTATTTATGTATATTCAGAGTTGCACATATGACAATGAAAAGTGTTTGTCAATTGTCTTAAAACAATGACAATGACAAAATTGTGTGTTTACACGATTGTTAGATGTCTGAAAATGTTTTTGTCTTCCAATGTACTGAAAATGCTTTTTCTTACAACGTTGGAAGACAAAAATTATAAGTTTACACGGATGTTAGACATTTTCTGCACATTTTTCGGACAACGTTGTAATATCTGACCATCGTCGACACATAGCTTTATGTTGGTTACTCAAGGGTCGGCTCCGTTTCTTGTAGTAGCTATAAAGAAGTGACAGGGCACTATGATAAGAGACTCCTTGTTAGGAGAAATCGGTTTTGTTTCCCGCATTATTGAACGTTCTGTACTGCAGAATATCAAAGCTAGATTTACACAATTGACATTTTCTTCAAAATTGCTCTTCAAAATGCCATAAACTCGTGTAAACAGCAAAATTTCTTCAAAATTTATTTATTTAATAACTATTAATAACTATTAAAAAAATAAATTTTGAAGAATTTTTGCTGTTTACACGAGTTTGAAGCATTTTGAAGAGCAATTTTGAAGAATCGTGTAAATCTGGCTTACGTATGCTGAATATTTCGAAACTTTAGACAGATTGAGGACTTGCTTTTTTGATAATAAATTTTTAATGTTAGAGTTTAAACGTTTTTAATTTGACATTAATTAACAGTATATGATTTCATCGTTTTTTTTTTCTTTTTTAAATTTCTACCGTTCATGTTTCTTTGCCACAAAAAAGGAGATTATACGGAAATTATATTTTCAATTTCATTTATTTAAGTTTTACGTAACCACACAAGCACGTAGAAAATTTAGTTTACATGTACTTCTTCTTTCAGATAAAAAGAAAAAACATTTTGCATATAGATAAATGTATATGGAGTATTTATGTGTGCTTTTTATAAGATAAATTTTCAAATTTCATGTACTCAACAAGAAATGATATTTAGAAGTAGCAGAAAGGAAATAAAATTATTAGAATTAGTAAATTCATATGAATAGAAAGTTTGAAAGTACACACATAGTTATACGCAATCTAAATCACATCCTCAAACTTGAAAACACATTGAAACAGTGGGCTATTTGATGCTTAAAATTGTATGACACACATAGTTAATTGATACATAAAATATTTCAGTTTAAGTTTTTGACTTAAAAAAAAAACTTTTCTTACAAAAATTTATCACCAGTGCCCAAAGTCCCCATAAACTCCAAATCAATATTTGGTGAAATGTCAAAAAAAAAAGAAAACAAATTTGTAGTATTAAACGATTATAGGCTATCCAGTTCTAAAAACATAAAGTTGATTTCTGCCTAGTAACAATTTTCCACGTAAAATTTAAATATTTCAATATGAAAGGACCGAATATTTAATAAATTATACGTCCGCATGATGTATTTAACAGTTTTGTGTGACAAATAATTTTTATTTGACAGGTACATAAAATGTTCCAACTATTAGATTTGTTACATCAGGACTATATTAATAGTAACGATCGGTGATATTATGAACCGATTTAACATCATTAATAGTAAATCAAAAGCTTTGAATGCAAATAGAAACATATTACTAAAATTATATCATATCTTAATAATAAAATATTTTATTGTTTCGATAATTTCAAACTAATTTTTTTTATATTCTCTCTACCACTGTAGTTTGCTTTCCCATTCTGCTAAAACTGAAACCTTTTACATATGAATAACCATTCATGTATTCAATTTAGAAAAACAAACCTTTTTTTATTTCATTCTTTTTTTGTTTGTTTCAAAACCTATGAACTATACAAGCGTAAAATGTAACTACTCTAAAATTATGTTTAACTAAGAAAATTGTAAGTGAATTCAAATCACAATGTATACGAATGAGTAACTCACTTCTAATTCTTCAGGCACAAAAACACACACAGACAACTAAGAACATGCAAAAAAAAATATTAGAAATTTTGAAAAGCATGAATATGCATGCAGAGCTTTAGAAAACTATTGAGGAAGGTTACCTCAGTGATAGCTATACGAACGAAGTTTGTAATGAAAGCTGAGATAGATGCTGAACAATGAGCAAACTGGATTTTAATTAAATATTTCGTTTATATTGTTATACTGTATTTCGAATATATTTTTTATCTCTCCTTTTGTGGAATTTAGCTATGAATACTCTGAAAAACAAATGAATTAAAACTGTTGCATATGCAGACGATAAACCGGTCTCGTCAGTTTCTGAATATCGTGTTGCATGGAATAAGTATTGAATACACTAATCGAGTTGAGTGTTTTATGTTGACTTAATGTGAAACTCTTTTAAGATGGATCTGCCACTTTTTAAAAGGACTGTTTACCTACTAAACTGAGTAAATTAAGACACAAAACTACTGATAGCGGTAAGTATCATAACTATTATCTATTATATAGTAAAAACGTTTTTATAACTCACAAAGTTTTGTTTGTAGCCAAAACAAGGAAACAAAACGAATCAGCTGTGCCTCAAATATTAGATATGTGTGTTGTATGTTTTGTTATAGTACATTTACACTTGTAATTTTAAAACTAGTTTATGATCATAAGCTACTTTCATAAACCATACCGTTTACATCAGCATTTTTGACAGTTAAGTGGTTTATCTTTGACAAGTAATAAAACAGCTGACTTTAATATTAAAAATTTAATAAAAATATGGACGTTGTTATGAAAAAAAAAATATTTTAAATTTGTGTTTTTCATCCAGGATGAATAAAATTCAATTACAGTTTCTTTTTTTAAAGAAAACTTTTTTTTATTTTTGAGCAAATGTCAAATGTGTCCAGCGTTGCCAGAAAAATGTTTAAAAAACAGAGTTGCATTAGCAGAAACTGGTTGTTTGTAACTAGTTTATCTCAGAACCTGTTTTTGTTTTGTATGGATAAACAAGCTTCTCAAACTAGTTTATCACCATAAACAACTTATAACTAGTTAATGTCGTAGGTGTAAATGCACTATTAAACAGTCGACACAAGACTGTTAGGGACAACCAAATCTGTATTGATGTTGTGTTAAAGTGATGTTGGCTCAAAATTGACGACGATGTCGATGACGCCAAACAGAATAAGGGTGAATGATAATTTTGGTTCAGTCGATTGTCACATAATGTTACTGAATGTGTATAATTCTGAATAATAACTATAGTTGATATAACATAAATATTTATTTATACAACTCAACTATTTAATAAGAAATCCTTCCCATCTTTGCATGCATATAAGTCTATCTAAATCGGAATAAAAACAAAATTACGTGTAAATTCAAATACTTTGTAAATTGTATGTATTTCTCTGAGACAACGACGGATGGTGGCTAAATGTATAGTACAACAAAAAACCAAATTTGCTAAAAGTTTAACTAAGTAATCCTACAGATATTCACAAACACATGAGAGAAACACCCAAGTAGTTTAGTTTAGTTGTATGCTAGAAAAACAATATTAATTTCATCATATGATAAATAAAAGTTTCTTTTACCAAAAAATAATAATAAAAAAAAGAAACAAGAAAACTATACAATTTGAATATTAGAACTATTTACTTTTTACTTCGAATGAATACTCATACTTTTAAGCTAGGAAGTGGTTGGTTGAGCAGCCCTTTAGTTTTTTTTTTCATATTTCTATTTTTTAAGGAAACTTTTTAAGTGTGTGTTTAGCATGAAAATAATATTTATGAGTTTTTAATTTACTTTAAAATGATTATTGAAAAACGTACATGTTTTGGTTGTATTTGCATAACAAACTATTATTTTGCTTTTTTTTGGAAAAAATTTCAATTTATATTCATTCAAGTGCAAAAAGAAATGATAATGTAATTTATAGTTGAACAAATGCTATTTAACAAAACTAAAAATACTACTCAACAAATAAATAGTACATTAAATTCAATTTCAATTAAAATTTACCTTGTTCTAAATGTCTGGTTCGAAGTAATTGCTCGACTAAACTGCACTGCGCCTCTAATGCTCAAACTATCTGTCATCGCCTATAAATGTTAAACATCGACAATTTTTTTGTTAAATACGTCGGCATGTAGAAAAATAAATCATCTGACAAATGTTGAAAGCGTATGCTACCCCCTACATTATGAACTCACAGAATTTTCTAAATTTTTGGACGTTTTGTAGAACAACTATTTTTATACAACATTTCTTCTATTGCTTCAAGCATTGATGTTCACCCAATCTAAGTCTTAAACCCAGCCAGGCAAACATAATTCATATACTTAAAATTTATTCTGTACCCGATAGTTAAAGCGTATTGAAAAGCGGCATTAGATCGTTATGGCGGAAAAAATCTAAATTCTCGTCAAATAGTATCCAGGATTGGACACATCAATCCTTACTTTATTACAATTCTTACAAAGTAACTACGCTATGATATTATAATTTCAATACTTCTACTTTAGATACTTGCCACTGCCAAGCAAAATGTCCAATAGGTACGGTAAGCGTACAAATTGATACTCTTACGCATCGAATTTGCTTTCGCATCGCAATAGAGAGTAAACCCCAGGTATCACCATGAGTTCTCCTAAGAACAAATTTCGAGATCTTATCTACCACAATCAATCTCTTGTTGGCATCCATTGAGTTATTGCTGTTAACAGCAATGCCATACTTGCTCTGTTCATACACGAGAGAAGTGATCCAAAAGTAGATCAAGCTTCCGATTTACAAAAAAGATAACTATTTATACACAAACTATATATAATTAAAATAATATTATAGGTATATTCATCGCTAAAATTTTACTGATTTGAAAAACAAGTTGTAAATTTATTGGCAGATTCCTTAGACTTTTTTTAATTGTTAATAAAACATTTAAAACATAACTGGATCTTGGAATCATTATTATTGCCCCAAAAAACCATCTTTGACATTTACTTTATAAAAATAACTTTATTCAAATGTTGAACGCGCTTTAATCTCTATTTTCGGCATTGCTCTTGCAAATTTCGACTTTGACAACACAAAGAAAAAAAAGTATGGCTGGAATGCCAAAATAACTGCTCACTAAACTGATTACTCAATAAAAAAGGACCACCATATTAACTACTGCTCTGAGATATTAGTATAGCTTTGGTATGAATTGGTTTAAATATAGAAAATACTTCTGTACACATTGTTCTGAAAATATACCGCACAGAACACCAGAAAATATTGATTACTCTCCTATCAATTTGGATAATGATGTTAAAATGGCTGCTCAACTTGCTACCCAAACCCTGGACTAATCACCTATAAAGGAATTTATTCTGCCGAATGTCGAACGGCTCTTAAATGAAAAAAGAATGGCTTGAACAAAATATCGAAAACTTTCAAAAGCGATTACGTCGTTACTTTAGAAATTTCAAAATATACAACTCAAAGCCGATGTGAAAATTAAATATATGAAATCGCTAATCACAGATATCGTTGATGGCGAACAAAACTTACTAAAACTTTAAAATTTTCAATGACGATGGTAAAAAAAACCCGTCAGCTGTACAAAATAATGTATGTACGACTTAAATGTTTGTTGTTTACAAAATAATTTGCAATTAAATAAAAATATTTTAAAGCGGGAAGCTTTTTCACAAAATTTTTACAGACACACTTTTTCGGTGAACTGACGAGTAATTTTCTTACGTGACAGTGATTACTCGCCAAAAAAAGTTGCAGACAAAGTTTTGTGAGAAAAACAGCTGTTTGTTACAATTTATTGCATTTTTGTTTTATTCCACACATTTTAATCAAAAACTTTCTCGACGTGGAAGTTACAGAACATGGGCAATCGAGCCGCTAAACATCTTAAAAGACTTGTCATATGTAATTTGCGAAATTTAAGTGATGGTTGGGCAAGAAAAGATACTGAAAAAAGGAAACTCTTTGTTAGTAATTTGAAAAAAATATTTACCCCAAACACATCAAGCTGCTGATGTACCACGTTTTGAGGTTCAAGCGATCTAAAAGGCTACTGCTGATTTAAACTCTAAGAAAGCATCTGGTATTGACAAAATCATTACCAATATACTTATAAAACTACCACGGATAGCAATAAAAATAATACTTCTTATTTTTAACGCTATATTAAACCTTGAATTCTGTTCCACCAGAATGGAACATTTCACTGGTTACCGTAATCATATAGACCCATCAGTCTATTCTTGTATATATCAAAGTTATTCGAGAAGATTCCGATTGCATTCCGAATCAAGAACTTGGCTTTAGAAAAAAACACAGTGTTATCGAACAAATCCGTAGACTTGTTCATATCGTAAAAAAATCATTTGAAGAAAAAAAAATAGTTCCTGCTTATTTTATCGACATTTCTCAAGCATTTGATAAAGTGTGTGGCATGATGGTTTAAAATACACATTGAAACTAAACGCAAATAAGCCATTGGAAAGCTACTTAACTGGTGGAATTTTTTAAGCAAAACGTATTGAAGCAGGGGTACCCCAGAGTAGTATACTGGGAAACCTCTTATACTGTTATTCTAAGGGCACTGATACACGTTCAATAAATATCGTGATATTGATGGATTGCAATCCATATCGCAGAATGACCTAAAATATGAAATTCAGATCGCGAATCGTGGATCTCGTGATAAATATTGAACGTGTAGCATTTTCAGTCAGTAAAAAGTGACAAATAATAATAATTGTGTCCATTAAACTTAAATGCGTATATTTTTTCCGATCCTGCAACAACTTTTTTCTCCAAATTTTCCTTTCCACTTTTTCTTCAATGAAAAAGCAAGCAAAATAGCTATACAGGCTTTCTTTTGGTTTTTACCAACATTGATAAACGACCCGCACAGCACAAAAATAACATAAATACTGACGCGATAAATATTGAGCATGCGCTCGTGATCCATCAATACTTTAAAATGGATCGCGATATAAATACCACGATATTTATTGAACGTGTAGCAGTGTCCTAAGCATGCATGAAAACCCTCTAGAAGCATCTGGCTACCTACAAAATCATTATAAAAAAATCCCATATACATAGATACAAAATTTACTGAAGTGAAATTTAAATTACTCCAAACAAATTGGCTCATTAGCAGAAACTCTCTTATAAAACCTATATGGTGTTGTAAAATACATGGGGAATACTATGGGAAGAAGCCTCAGCTTCATATGTAGACAGAATTCAAAGACGCCAAAACAAATCGCTACGAATGATCACAATTGCCCTCTGGTGTTTAAAAAAAAAACTGAGTTCCAAAAAAATGCAGTAAAATATTTTAAAAAACTTGCAGTACACCCAAACCCATGAGCCCGACACAATTTGAATAATAGTGGCTATATTCGACTAAGAAGAAGGGACACAGCGGATCTTAATACATATTAACAACAATAGATAAACAATTTTCGTCCGACACTGGCTGAATAATTGAAATTCATTCATTCGCAATATATTAATTAACAGGGCTCATATTCAACTAAAAAGAAGTGATACAGCGAATCTGAGCCAAAGGCAAGAAGGAAGAAGGCTGTACTAAATAATTAAAATTCATTAGATATAAGATTTGAAATACTTATTGTTAGTTTGTTTTAATGAAGATGAAATAAATAAATAGAAGTAAAATAAATTATCGGCAGTAATTTGTAACCAATAAAAGTATGTTTGACTACAAATTTAATGCAAATTATAGTTATTGCTGGAAGAACATCAGATAAATAGATTTCAACAGAAATAACATTCAGTATTGAGTCAATATTGTTAAAAATTAAAAATTATTTAAAAGATTAATTGTAGGGTATTCTTTTAGAGATAATGTAAAGTGTGTGAAAGCAACGAATCTTCCAAATACAAACAGATCTTGCAAAGTATTATCCTAAATAATTTATATAGTGTCAAATATCATTTAAGCGCACAAAATTCAAATCCCATAAAAATTGCAATTAAATTGTTCACACTTGCACGCACTACCCTTCTGTAACGCGTCATTTGTACAATAATACATTTAAATAAATAAAATCAAATAGTTTTTCACGAGTTTAGAAATTTTGAATGCCTCCTAATGTATTTGCTCTAATGGTGGCAGAACATTTTTGTGTAGCACATTTTGCATGAAATACATTTTAAATGCCGTGAAAAACACCTTTCAGGTGGTGTGCAATGAAATGCATGTGTCAACAAAAAGTAAGAACAATTTCATTTAGACGGTTGTTTGTTTGTGTTTCGTTTTCTGCCAGACAATTCATTTTAACATTTTAAAAGCATTTTTGTAATGTTTGCCAAGAAAATCAGATCATAGAAATTGTAACCAAAATTTACTGTGCTGTTTCAGGTTGAATTTTATTTCGTATTTAATTTGTTTGTTTGTTTTTTTTTTATTTTATTTTTGTATGCTTTTAAGTAAATCAGAATTTTTGAAATGTGGCTACAATGTATGTTTTCATTAAATGAATTATTTTAATAATGCACAGTGGAGGGCAAAAGTGGTCATGATGTTTTTATGCCTGTGTTTTTTTAAAGCTCGGATTCATTGATGTAATATGACAAGCGACTGCTACACATCGTCTGCGTCTATCTAACGTCGCAATAGTAATAAATACTGTTTCTATTACTAGTTTCTATACTTAACTTATTCCCGAAATAGGATCTCGACACTAATAAATCACTTCAACAAGGTGCTATTGTGACAAAATTTAGCACAAATACTGAGATTAGGTCTGGACTTTTCTTTATACTCGTACATATGCAATTTTGTGAAAATCTTCGTTCATTATCTACATCTCACTGTTCCCAGAAATATACAAAAAAAAAAAAAAAAACAAGAAAACTAAAAATTTTAATACATGCTGTTGTTTATTTAAATATTTGAACTTTTTCATTTTTGCCCATTAATCACTATTCAAGTTGTCAGTGTCTTGTATAAACATGTGTCATTAAATTTTTTTCTGTGTGATTTTGATTTTGAAAGTATTTGTCGTAAGGTGTAGTGTTGTTTCAGAAAATTCCCTTTTCTTAGTTTAATCTTTTCCATACAATGTTGCAAAGATATTTAGCTGTTGGCAGCAATGACTTTTCTTATTTTGCAAATACTAAATACTAACATATTGTTTTGTAAACATACATAATTATTTGAATTGTTTTTAGATGCTGAATATGTGTATTATAGACAAATGAATATAAATTAAATTAGATTCAAAAGTAAAGCAAAATTGTAGTAATAATAATGTTTTAATGAAGTCGTCGAAAACTTTATGCTTTTTTTTTTTGGGCAAATGTCTGCATGAGTGCAAGAAAGTAGAAACTAAAGAGTTTTAATTATAAATTTTTTTGAATGGATTGCAAATTAGTGAATGTTATAGCTGATATAATTAATATATGTATACTACATATTAAATAAAATCGATTTAAGTGAAAAACTTCTGTGTGCTGTAATAAATATTATTAATGTAAAACTAATTGAATAAATCAAAATCAGGAATTTTTTTTATAATTTTTGGAATATGTGATCTCTACAGTATATGAAAATATAATCAATATTTAGGTTTTATCATTTTTATATCCTCAAGGATGATGCATCTCGGTCGATTTTTATTAATATCTTTAACTAAAACACATTTTTATTGCATGAAACGATTTCAATTAGTTTGAAATATTAAAACTTATAATTTTTTTAGTTAATATATATGTGCACTTCATTATTTGTAAACGATAAATATTTTTGTAATTAAAGACATTGTCCCATAATCATAGTCATAGAAAAAGCATACTTTAAGCAAAAACATGCTTTTATTTTAAATTCAGAACAAAATTTATATGTTTTTTTTTTTTTGTTTAAAAGTCTACTTTTACTTAAATTATGCTTTTTCTATGACTATGATTATAGGCCATTTACTTACTTCCACGGCTAATTTTGCTAAAACTGAAATGTGACTGAAGAATTTCGTAGTAATTCAAGAAACGGTAAATCAAACAGAAGATAAATGTGAGAAGCAACTATAAAAGACAATAAGCACAATTTTAAATTGGGTTAACAGACGCAAAAGTATTGAAACCGAAACCCACCCGCACATGTGATGCATCGGACGGAAAGGGATAATACTGTCTGAATAGTCATTGAACTATAATGAGAGACATCGTGAATGTGAGGCAAATTAATATAAACTTTGGGTACCAAGGTCGGATTAAAATCCTCTATTTTTAACGCAAAGTTGTGTTCAGCGACAAAGCTTATTTCTGCATGAATGGATACGTACACAAGCAAAATTGTCGTATTTGGTGTAAAGTGCAGACGAGGCATTGCAAGAATTGTAAAAAAGTTTACATTTCAAAATGTTATCTTATAAAAAACGAATGTAACTCATTATTGACATGATATATGAACATGGATGACAGACATGTGCCAAATATTTAAAAATCTTATTCTTGAGTTAAAAAATTATTTTTTTGATAGATATCCCACTCGCATCCCATTAAACGATTATAAAGGCCTTAAAGTAAATTCTATAATCTTTATTTTAAGAAAAAAAGGGCCCAAATTAAAAAAAAATTAAAAAAAATATTTTTTAAAAAAAATTAAAAATTGTTTTTTTTTTAAACTAAAAAAAATATTTTTGAAATGATTGAAGAAATAGCTATCTACAGTCCTTTGGACAATTTTTGCTAGGACCAATAGGTAAAAAGTTAAACTCATTTAAAAAAACCCCATATGACCAAAATTGACCAAAATGTCCAACTTTGACCCCCTCTAACTCCGGCACTTCTGGACTGATAGAGCTGAAAATTTCTCTTTGGCCTACTATCCAATAGTACTAACCTTGGTGCAAATTTCATCCAAAGCGGAAGACATCGATTTTTAAAATTGGGTCACTTGACGTGAAATTCACCATATATAAAATGTTTTCAATTATTGTGAAAAAGAATACCAACCTCCGAATTGTTTGGACAACGGAGCAAGAATGCATGGAGGAAAAAATTGAGCAATTACAAGGCCCCCGAAAAATTCGCACGTCTACCAGGAAATCGACGCAGCAATACATAATGCAAGTTCATATTTCGTTCGTCGAGGAAGCTTTCCTTGAAGAAATCCTCATTATTATTTGGGATATCTTTTTTCCAGAATTACCATAGCGATTCTTAAAAAAAATATTTTTTAATATTAAAACAGCTTCCCTAAGCACAATAACAGTATTTTATATACTTCCTCTATATACTTCCCATACTTCATTATATTTTCATAAAATTACCCTTAATCTTAGATTCTATTTTATTATCCAATATTTCAACAACATTTCTTCTACAAAATCCATTTCAAAATACATGTACATATGTCCCTTTTCAATAACCAATACTCTCTCATACGGTTTATAGGTAAAAAAATATATAATAAAATAATTTAAATTTTAAACAATTTCAAATCAAAGTTACAACTAAAACACCTGATTCCACATTCATTTCACAAAAACGTACAACATTAAATGACAACAAAAACAGCAAACGTAGGCAAAGTAGAGGACACCCCATCAAATTGACACATGCTGCATGCAGATACTTCATTCAGTCAGCCTGTTTAAAGACACCCTCTGCTGCTCATTTGGTTTTGTTTTGCAACAAGTAAAAATACAAATTTTATATGATTTCTTTTTGTGTGTGAGAATGTATGTATGTATGTCTTTGTGGTGCGGTTGGGTTGTTTGGTTCAATCGTGGTTTGATGACTGACGCTGGCGTGGAGGAGTGTGACTAAAAAACAATTTCATTGTTTGCAAAATAATTGTACAGATTTTTGCAGCTGATGTCTGTCTGTCAACAACAAACAGAAAAACAATAAAATTATAATACAAATAAAAACTGAAACAGCAATATAAAAGCAGTCAAATAAAGAATGCTATAAATGAAATGGTTAAAATTTTTTTTAAAGGTAAGCAATGAAGATGTTTGTAAGCAAGATCAATTTCGATATGTAAGTATTTTTAAGTATCTGATATACAACATAAAATTTATAAAATATAATATCATATATAAATATTATGCTAAAATCGATTTCAGTAGTGTTTATTTGGTAATCCCGGAGTAGTGCTTTGGATTACAATTCAAAACAATTAAGATTCGTGTTAGTAAAAATTTACATAATTTACATAATTGTTAAAAGCTTCCAGCTAAGCAACATTTTATAAACTAAAATAACATTACATGAGAAATAAGTTTTATGTGGAAAATACTTTGAAATTTCTTTAAAATTCAGTCAATGATGTCTGACTACCCAGCAAAAATTTTACTTACATTCTTATTTATATACTAAAGAATTACTTTATTTATATATTAAAAAAGTCATAATTATATATAAAATTAACTTCAAATAGAAAAATTTAAAGAATTTAGTCCGCTTTCACACGTTTAAATTTTGACTCTTTAAAGTATTTTTGGTTGAGAAGGGAAAGAGAATAAAAGGAGTTCACACTTGACGGTGCTAGTCAATTTTCTTAGTTCCTTTTGTTTTCTTCCTTTATTTTCTCTCATTGTTCTATGCGAAGTTGTTTGCATGAAAAAGTAGAAACTCAATTATTATATGATTATAAATCTTTATTAATATAATTTTACAATGAGTTTTCTTAATATTTTTCTAAAGCTTTTAAGTATAAAAATAAGTTATTAACTTTTTGGTTAAAAGTGGCAAAATTACAAGGGATTACTTTTGGGACATTGCGAACAAAAATAAGTAGGGGTTAGGGGGGCACCCTAGAACACTTTTTGCTTTCAAGCCACATAAAAATTTATATTTTTGAATTATTGACTTTTTACATAATTTAACTAATATATATGGCTAAAGTTTATAAGTAACTTATTTTTAGTTCGATTTATATTTTTTTTTTTATTTTTTTAATGGATTGTGTTCAAATGTGCCTCCCATACGGGACAGCTTTGAACTAGGCTGGGGCAGTTTTGAACGGCAATTTTTTCTTGTAGCGCTTATGTCCAAAAATAACATAACGATTTATTTATTAAAAAAAACATTAACATTAACAATTAAAAAATAAAAAAAATTCAGATCAAAAATAAGTTTTATATTATTAAGACGGAAAAGGCCTTCGATTTCAGGTGACATTACATTTTCCTTTAAAGCATCATGATCAGCATTGGATTCGTCATTTTCAGAAAATAAGAGAGAATCAACAATGTTTGGCACTTCGGTTGATAAATTAACATGTTCAAAGGTGCCCCCTTTTTCTTTGTTCAAACCTGAACTGTCATGCCATTTGACGGAAATTTATAATAAATATTTTTTTTTACATAAATATTAAATAACTTACTTAATTTTGTTTGAAATGAATTTTAGACTGCAATAAATTTCTTTCACGAATGAAAACGATCACTGAATACTTCTTACACTCTTACAAAAAAAATAAAAAAATTTGCACTGCGAAAACTTGTTCACCCAACTACATTCGGTCGACGACTGAAAAAACAAGCAAAAGTTATTAACGTTGCTAGAAAACAAGGTTGCCATGTGAAAAACTCGGTAAAGGGTCGGAAAAAATATTAAACTGAGATTTTTTCAACATAGTTCAAAGGTGCCTACTTCTTCTAGTATATTTGTAATAAGTCTGGTAGACAAATTCCTATTACTTTTTAACTTAATTTGTAAGTGAAGTTTTTGCTGTTTATCAGCTACAAATTAATAACGTACATATATCTTTAAATTTTAATATTTACAATTAATATAAATCATTAAAAATTTAGTTTGACAAGTTTTACAGTAAAACCAAATTGAGTCTCACTTTGAATCCACTTTCCAAACATTATTAATGCCAGCATAACAAACAGTATTTTCTACTAAACAATAATTTTCATCTTCACCATCAGCCCAGACCACTAAATCAAGCAAATTATCCTTAAACATATATGCCATTGCTTCATTCATTTATTCATTGTATTAGGTCGTCATATTAACGAGAAACTATCAAACAATGCATAAATATTGCCAATAAAGCACATTCTTTGTATTTTCATAAAGTGCTCAACAAAAGCAGTCAATAACGTACGTAACGTGTAACAAAATACAGCCACACACACTCCTACACTTTCACCATTCTAATACACGTACACACTCACTCGCCTACTGTGTTAAGGAATAAAGCCGTAAAGTATACTACATATAATACTCATATTAAACGTATGAATGGATGAGGGAATGAATGAATAGGTAAAAATCAAATTGCTTGAATAGGCAAAAAAACTTGTTCTAAAGGTTTTTCTTTTATTATTTTTTGTTTTCTTTTCTTTTTTTTTCTTGTTTTCATTGTTGAGCTGCTGCTACGGCTGCTTATTATTAGAACCGAATGGCACTTGTTATTATGTTGTTGCCACCGCTATGTATTACATAATGATATTTACACATACATATATATATAAGTTGTACCTAGATTTACGTTGCCTTCACTGAAAAGTTTGATGATAACACATGTTGTAGATAATCAGAACCTTAAATGTATCAACTCTTAACTGAAATTTAATTCATAGTATCATAGTATCCAATAGAGGTCTGCACAAATGTATTTGACAGCCAAATGAGTGTTGTGTGTGTATTTGATTTTCAATTCAAATGTGTAAAACAAATGAGAGCTAGTCATTCACGTTCAATCATTGTAAATGAAAGATCAACACAACACCGTGCATGAAAAAGTGAAACACATACACTAACACTAATTGTGTGTGCGTCTCAATTATATTGTATTGCTTGATAAACTCAAATTCATACATCCCACAATAAAAAAAACCTGTGTGAAGTTAAAAATCACACAATTCCTTCGTGTGTTTGTTGTCTTTCTTATTGGGTTTTTCCCTATTTAATAAAATTTCCTAACGTTCTTTGTTTTGATACGGGCGTTTACTAAGTTTTTGTGTTTCGGTTGCCCAGCAGTCTTGTTTTTTCTTTAGTTTGGATTTACATAAATACAATTGTATTTACTCGTGTAAAACAGCATATTTGTTATTTACAGTTAAATCAAATATTTCTCTCACAACACTCATATAATGAATTGCACAATATGTTATTTCTTACACACAATAAATTTTGTGTGATTCTTAAATCACACACAACACACTACTTGCTAGTTTGATGTGTGAATTCATGTGTCGTTTAATCGCACACATGCAGACCTCTAGTATCTAAGACTACGAGTACATGCATATTTGATAAAGCCCAGATAATCCACAGTCCTAAAAATGTTATTTTAATATTTGATATTATTGTAAATTCTATCCAAATTAGGGTGCAGGTAAGACCTACAAACGACGACCACAGATTCAGGGTATGTATAGGGTGATTCAAGTAGAGATCCTTTTTTCAATAGACTCACGTGTGAGTCGTGTCATGCTGTCATGTTATTTTTGTTTGGGATTGTTTGGCATTTCATAATGCCAGGACTTACGCCTGAGCAACGTTTACAAATCGTTCAACTTTATTACGAAAATTCACATTCTATGAGGAATGTGTTTCGTTCACTTCGCTCTACTTATGGTCAACATAATCGCCCTACTGAGAGTACTATTCGCAACATTGTTATTTTTTATAAATCAATTTATTTTTATATGAAATAAAAACCCGAAATCCCGAAAAATCCCTGGGTTTACATTTATGAAACCATGAGTTTTATATTAAAAGGAATCATATTCAAAATTGTTTTCGGATAAATCGGTAATTTACGGTAATTTAAATACAAATTCATTTTAGATATTCTTTTAATAACACATTTTCTAGACCAATTTTATCACGTAGATTTTAAGAATTTAATTCACTCTTTCTAATCGCTTTTGCTAAACACCAATATGTGCCATAACTAAGTAGAATTTTTTAGCATAATTATAGGCGTCATCGCATTGTTTTCTGTTTTACGCTTCAGTCTTGCATTTTTGTGTTGGCCTAAAAGTCTGACAATGTAAAAGTTATTATTATTAACACACATGCCTTTACAATGGATGTTTTTGTACAGTACAGTAGGATGGACCAGTTTGTATGGAACCAAAAATAGCAGTCGCTGTTTCCTAAAACATTAAGGCTAAATACAAATGTGAGAATATCCCAAAAAATGTTTAACTAAAATACGAAAAATAATTTTTAAATGCATTTCATATGAAAATATTTTGGTTATACTTAATTATGCTGCTAGGTATAGGTATTATTTAGAACAAACCTCATATATATGCATAAATATTAAAGAGAAGAAAAACAGGGTTTGTAGGCACGAGTTTGTATAGTAAAAAAGGTATTTTCTTATTAAAACAAATCGTGATTGTCTCGTTAGTTTAGTGTTTTTGTCTAGACATTGTTCAATTTTTTTTAAACGACATAACGAGAATTGTACAATGTTTTAAATATTAAAATAAATTGTTATATGGAATTAGTATCTACTAATTTTCACTTTTATATAAAATCATACAAAACTTTTTTTTTCCAGCACCCTGTACTTAATCAAACGAGACAATTGCTATACACCTCATTGGTTTTATTATACTTTACCAATAAGTGTGTAAAAAGTTCAGCCAGTAGAATCTTAACAAAACATGTAATAAACGCTGCTGACTAAAGGCTAACTGCTTTCTACTCCTGTACCACACCTCTCCATCGTAAAACCAATCATATTGCTACAAGGTGAATGAATAAAATGCTATAAGGCCATTGCTATAGACAAAAGAAGATTATACTCATGCCACAAAAACTACAATCTTTAACAATAACGATTTTTCTGTTGTGTTGCATATAAGTAGTTTATGGCCACAATACGCAGTCAGGACATAATGTGGAATAAGTATGATGGAACAAACAAAGCTTTCTTATTAAACTTTATATCAAACATATACAAGCGAACACGTAAAATGTTACAGTTCTTAATTTTCTGCAAAACTCTTTTAATATGGACTACACCTTCTTGTTATTGCTTATTGCTGTTAATAAAACTCAATCTCCTTGTTGAAAGGCGTATAAGAGAGAGTGTGTGTGAGTGTATAAACGATTAAGTTGTGCCACATTAAAACCATTTCTCTGGAGACTTGAGGAAAATTTGTTAGTGATTAAAACCATGTAAGGGGCAAGAAATATTGAAGGATAAATATGTAAGTGCTTACATAAAAAAAGTAATATAAAATACAATATAAAACACACAATTGTACGTGCTGCATACTCGTACTCTTTTTATTAAGTGGTTATTTAAAAAAAGGGCAGATCAGACCAGATTTCATTTAATATACAGCTTTTGTTCAACCATTTTTATTATTGTCTATCTTAAAATAAAAAGTATATGTATATAAAGTTAACTAAATACTTTAACAGGTATCTTGTACATTGATTTGGCTTGTTGACTTTTTATTCCTGTGTTTTTTTTATAATAAATTTATTTAATGTGTCTGCCTGTTTTAATGTACTTGCGTGCCAGTGTGTGTGTTTGGCATGTAATTTACCTTTTTTCAGTGTCATTTACTTTGTGTTGGTGTGTAAAAATGTTGTACGAAGTAAAAAACCACTCACATATACACATCATAATTCATGTAACATTTAAAATTATTATTATTATCATTACGCATAATGTTGGCGAATATTTACACACATTATTCTTGTTACAGATTGTTGTTTTTTTGTTCGTTAATGCTGGGAAGGCACTCTTAGAAAAGCATGTGGATTGGAATTAAAAACGACAATCAACAAATATAATATAAAACTTAATATTTGTATTTATAAAATCGATCTAGGCGGCCAACTCTCAATTAAGCCATTGTGTAGCGTACTGTGTGCCATGTGAAACCACATGTCAAGTTTGGGTAAAAAAAAAATTATAATAATCACATGGTAGCGCTCGCCATTTACAGTAACGTTGCTGCCTTTATGGTCTTTAAAGTATAGTGCCACCGTGGTGAAAATCCAATTCTTGTAATGCTTCAGCTGCTCTTCACACCACATTAGACAATTTTTCTTCTTTCCGTATCCATTCAACCAGAAATGAGCTTCGTCGCTTTGTCGAAGAAGTACACGATGCACTTTATTAGCCGAGCATAAATTTTGATAATAAAGTTTATGGGTCGATTACGGATGGCAACCCAACCTCAGTGGAGTTGACAGTTGCCAAAAACATATTACAGATGGCAACTGACAACTCTAAGATGTTAACTTTAGTTTCCGAATGTGGTTGCTTTGAATTTGATTTTAAGTGGCAAATTTTAAATGTTAGTTATTTTAATAGAGATTTCATGTTGTAAAAACAATTCCTACCTTCAGTAAAAATAATTTAATGAAAATTAAATTTAATGAACTCGAAAATTTAAAAATTAATAGTTCGACTGAAAATAATAATTGTTCTTATTTTTAATAATAATAAAGAAGACTAGACACACATTGTAAACGTATGCATGTAAATTTCGTTCTAACTCATAACATGTAATAAGAAATATGATTAATTCCCGAAATCTATTTCTCAATAAATGGTGAGTTAAATAGATGATGTTTACAAGTAGATCTTGGACAACAAACATTGCTGATAAGACCCTTGCCAATGTGCCAATTGTCTGAAAATATTACTTTGCATTATAATATTCTTTTAATTATTAATTAAAATGAACTCAAGCCGAAATAATAAATTTTCTCTAATAATAAATATAAAAAAAGTTCAACAATTTTCAGTAAGAAAAACTAATTTAGGATTCTATAAAAGGTTTTAATTTTTATTGGTTAATTAAGCAGAAAATTACATTATAATGTTAAATTACAAATATAAATAATTTAAGTTTCTCCAAAACCCAATCTTAAGCTAAGTTTTTGGATCAACCAACCAAACTCCCTGAGCAAGATTTTTCAATATTTTATACTAAACTAGCGGACTCGGCGAACTTTGCCTCGCCCCAATTTTAAGCCTTCAGACAAACTTTAGAGTAATAATATAATACAACAGGAATAATTTCACACAAAATTTCGTACAAAAAATTCAATTTTCCAATTTTTCCCATTTTCCGACTTTTGCGAAGAGATTTTCCAATTTTCCGCGTTTCGCATTTCGCATTTTTCATGATTTACACTAAGAAATTTCTATTTTTTTAATTGGAAAGTCATTAAGTCAAAAACTCGATTTTCCAATTTTCCGACTTTTCCGGAGGGATTTTCCAAAATTTTCTTCCGTAAGAACCTTCTCCTCGAAAATACGAACAACTGACAAAAAGTTTTATAGAAATCGGCCCAGCCGTTCTCATTTGATGAATTACTATACATTTTTTACACCATTTTTATATATATAGATACACTCCCGGAAATTAATAATAATGACAAATGAGGGCAACTTTAAGTAAATGAAAATTCATAAAATGCCATATTTAATTGATTATAGAAGAAAATGATTAAAATATTAAACGAGATTTGAGATTTCATAGTTATAGGGTTTCCTTCCCGCGTTAGCGAAATTTCTCTTCAATTTTTTATTTTCATTTCACTGGCAGTAGAGTAGATGTAGTGGCGTTTGTAGTAGTTGTAAGAGTAGCATTTATTTACTATTCGAAATACTTTAATGGGGTACACCATTAAAATGACTTATGGTCTCATAGTCGCAATACAAAAATTCGACAATATATTGGTTGTTTGGAGAAAAAGTACTCATACTCTCATACTGTCACATATAAAACATACTCTTTCGTAGACAATATTCGAAAATATGCTTGACTGTTTCAACATTATTAAAATATTGCACACATACTTAATAATGTATGTACTATGTACGAGTATGTATCTATGTTACTATAAGTATGAAAGTGGAGAAGTGTAAATATATTTATAGCAAAGTACTAGTGCCACTTGTTTCATTATTATTATTATTTGTTCTGTTTGTTGCTTGCTGCACATACAGATTTCTTTCCTTCTCTTGTTGCATTTAAGTGCATACTCGCATAATTTCACGAAAACTGATAAAAACAAATTTTCACTTACGGGGAAAAAAAAAGAACGCACATGCATAAGTACCAGATAAATAACACACAAAATATTATTTAGTATTTAAAGTAAGTGGTGAAATAAAAGATTGTTTGCGAAAAAAAAAACACAAACTATAATAAGGTGTAGTTTAATTATTTAGAATCTCTTGCACTTTAGGACAGACATCATGTCATAAAATTAATGACTGTAGTTGTTGTCTTGAGATTATTACAATTTATTATTATAATATAAAGAAAGATGACTTTTGCAAAAAGTAAAATTGAAAAATTATGTACTTTAAGACATGTGTTTAGATTATGTTTTACTTTTGCAAAAAGTAAAATTGAAAAATTATGTACTTTAAGACATGTGTTTAGATTATGTTGTTGCTGTTTGTGTTTTTGATGGCTGCTGGCTGTTGTTTATTGAAATATGTTGCTTTTTCTTCACTCGAACTTTTTTATTTTCGTATTTTAGTATTTTATGCAGATACAACACGAGTATCATTGACGCCTGGATCAGACATTAGACTCATTAAAATACACAATATATTTTTGCACGTTTTTTTCACAGTTCATTCTTAAGTCTTTTCTTTGTATGACTGTTGATGAGAATTTGGTTGATGTTAGTTGGTGTTAGTTTTCGCGTCATTAAAAACAAACATCAAAATAAGTTTGCTCTTTTTGTTTGTGCTTATATGTATAATTAGCATTATACTACATTTGTGAATATTTTACCAACGCAAAGAAAATTTTGGAAAACTAAATGTAATTAGTATTAGATTTGTATGTCGAAATTACAGCCAAATACTAGTTGGTTTTTATGAAATGGTTAATTTTATATTTTCTATTGCTAGAAAATATCATCTTGCCATTTAAATGTAATCGCGAAAATAACATGTTTTGTTCCAAAACTGTTTACCAGTTAAGATAATTTTAGAAACACAAGTTAGTTAGTACCAAATTTCCACGTCTCCTCATTTAGGCACTATCGTGTTTTAAATGTTTTTGTTCGAACAAACATTTTGTTTTAAGTTGTTTTTGGTTAAACCGATTTTGTCCATTAAATATCAAATAAATCTGATCAGCACAATATTTCGAAATTTTACATCCCCTTACCTTCTACCCTCCCCACCTGGATAACCATCTTGTCGTGATGTGGTGGCTTAAATGCTGGCTGTAGTGTATGTCTTGTAACTTGAATCGGTTAATTTTAGCCGGAACAAGTTAGAAGGCATAAGCTTTAAAGCCAACATGACCAAGGGTTATCCCCACTTTTAAGGTCAAGGTGGATGATAGCAGTGCCGAAGACCTGAATGGCTAGTTAGTGGTTAAAGAAACTAGTCGTGAACAGCTTCCCTCCGACGCCAGGGCACGGGTCGGTTGTAATGAGTATTTTGCCTAGTCCATGTACGCCGTCACTGCATGGATGGTCCATCCCCTTACGTGCCTACTCGTGGGACCAAAAATGAAAGATATAATGAAAAAAAACACAAAAAACAACAACAACTCCCTGAAGAGCGCCGATGATCTCGGTTCCTCTTCAGAAGGCGACCTACTGGCCTCTAGCCAAGAGACCTTGGTTGCAATGGAAGACAGCGTGGGTGACCGACACAGCACTCTGCTGCCCTCAAACAATAACTTGACAGATACTCCTCTTCAAGTGGATGCCAAGGCTGGCGAACAATTGAAGAAGAAAAGAAAGAAGAGGAAGAGTCAGAAAGACATCCTCAAGTCTCGATACACCAAGGCGCTATTCATTCTTGATAAGATAAACAAGAATGCTGCCAGCGGTGCTCCGCATGAGCGTGATGAGGCAGATCGCGCCAAATACCAGGCTGTGGTAGATGAATACCAGAAAGAGTTAGATTCAGTACCCAGCACATCAAAGGCAGCAGCCTTAGCAACTGAAAGGGGCAAGCGAAATCGCTCTCAAGCAGAGGGTGAAAAATCGCCTAAACGGAGAAAGGTTGCAGATAAAAAAGCCACTCCGGGCCCCATGTCTACCACGACCACATCCGCCAGACGACCCTTTAATGAGGTGGTTAAAGACCATCTTATAGTGGCTCTGGCGACAGAAAAAGACGGTGCCATCAATCCTGTAGTAACAGAATGGGGTGCTATCGAGTCCAAATTAGCTGAGCTAGTTATGGATTACTTGATCGCAAATAGGACTGGTACGGCACCTCGTTTTGACTCTGGTGAAATTCACCGGGGATACAGGGTGATCAAATGTATGGACGTGTTCTCAAAGGAATTTCTTAGCAAATGCATCGCTAATATTAGTGGCGCATGGGAGGGTTTAAGCCTTAAACTGATCCCTGCTCAAGATATTCCGATGAGACTGCGTGCACGCATTTGGTTACCGAAGATGGCAACCGATGCACATAAGATGTTGGACTGTCTGAAGCTGCAGAACCCCAACATCCACATGGATGACTGGTCCATCATCCGCATTGAGCAAGGTGAAGGCCACACATGCCTTATACTCGCCATCACCGAATCTGGCTCAGTGGAGCTTGAGAAGGCGGGTTTTAAGCTGTTCTTCGGAGTGAGGGACGCTAAGGTCAGGGTGTTTCGGCTCAAAGGAACAGGTAGCGGTGAGGCGGATGAGGTTGAAGTTGCAAGCTCTCTGCTCACAGACATGAAGCTATCTAAACCCCCCCCCAGATACTAACAATGGCGCTTAAGGTAGTGCAGATAAATCTGCAGCACTCGAAATGTGCTACAGATAACCTTCGGGTACTCTTAGCTGAAGAGGACCTGGACATTGGGCTGGTGCAAGAACCCTGGGTTTCAAACCTGGACGTGAAGGGTCTCCCGGCCTCAACATATAATATACTCTATGCAAGAAACAATGGTAGGCCAAGATCATGTATTATTGCCAAAAAATCTATTAACATTTTTCTCTGTACGCAGCTTAGTTCAGGGGACCTTACAGCAGCAAGGGTCGAGCTACCGGGCAACAGTAGCCTCTTGATTGCCTCCAGCTATATGGCGCACGACAAAACAGCTCCTCCAGTCGAGGTGAGTACTCTGATGTCATCTGTTGGAGCATCGGACATTGTCCTGGGCTGCGATGCTAATGCAAGGCATTCAATCTGGGGCAGCAAGGAAACAAATGAAAGGGGTGAGTCTTTACTTGATTTCATTAATTCCAGCAAACTAAGTATATGTAATTCTGGTAACACGCCTACATTCATTTTTCCGAGTTCGGACAACTATAATGGATGGGAGGAAGTATTAGATATTACACTCATTAATGATAGGTCTAAGGTATCAGTAGATAGGTGGAGAGTATCTAGTGAAAGGTCATTCTCTGATCATAACTGGATTCTTTTCGAAATTAGACTTCAGAACTCGACAGAAAAAATACAATTTAGGAACCCAAGAAGGACTGATTGGTTCAAATTTAATGGGATCCTTAAACATAAACTTAGGAATATGCCAGTTGTGGAAGATTCAATCACTGGTCTTGAAAGATTGGAAGAAAACTTTAGTAAAACTGTAGTTAAAGCTTTTGAAGTTTCCTGTCCAGTCACTCTCAGATCTCTCGAATTTAAACAATATACAATGGCAGCCTTTCTAGACATAGAGGGTGCTTTCAATAATGTGACTACTCTTGCAATTCAGCAAGCTCTTACTAACCTAGATGTTGAAGAATATATCAATAACTGGATAGTTACCATGTTGAATTCAAGAATAGTCACAGCAAATCTTGGTAATACCGTTAAGTCTAAGCAAGTTGAGAGAGGCACTCCACAGGGGGGAGTAATCTCTCCACTACTGTGGCTTATCGTTATTAACTCGATTCTTATTGATCTAGACAGTAGGGGTATAAAAGTTGTTGCTTATGCGGACGATGTGGTGATACTCGTACCAGGTCTGTTTCCGGACGTGATCAGCGAGATTATGTCCACTGCTTTGAGGTTGCTCGACAACTGGGCCACAGTTAACGGCCTTGGGGTAAACCCGAGCAAAACGGAACTTGTACTTTTCACGACGAAGACCAAGATTCCAAGCTTCAGACTTCCAATGTTGAGAAACTGCGAAATTCCCCTTTCAAACAATGCAAAATATCTAGGCATTATACTGGACTCTAAATTGTCATGGAAGCTAAATACTCAACACAGGGTAAAGAAGGCAACGGTGGCCTATTACACCTGTCGTAGGATGTTTGGTAGGAAATGGGGACTTAGTCCCAGCATAGTTAAATGGATGTATACGGCTATAGTACGTCCAATTCTTACTTACGGATCTCTTGTATGGTGGACTGCAACTAGAAGGAAGTATGTCGTAGACCAACTATACAAAGTTCAGAGATCAGCCTGCATAGGCATAACGGGTGCACTAAGGACTAGTCCTTCAGAGGCACTGAACACTATATTGCACCTTATGCCAATTGACCTTCACATAATGGCCACTTCTGCCTGCAGCGCAGCGAGGCTTCAAGCGTCCGGTTGTTGGAAATCGAGAATATATGGCCACGCGGGGATTCTTGACCAGTTGCCTTCAAACGTTCTCCAACCATCTGACTACATTACTCCATACACGGACTTTGATAAGATATTCAAGGTCTTAATTCCCTCTAGGAGTGAGTGGAATAGGGGCAATCTCGTGCACAAATACGACACTAGGATATACACAGACGGTTCTAAGATGAGCTGCGGTGTGGGTTCTGGGGTCTTCTGTGACGAACCTGGGGTAGACACCTCGTATCGTCTTCCGAATGAGTGTAGTGTTTTCCAGGCGGAAATTTTTGCGATCATGGCAGCTTGTAATACATTACACGATCATAACATTAGAGGCAATATAGGTATTTTTGTCGACAGTCAGGCGGCACTCCTCTCACTTAATGCCTACACAATTTCATCTTCACTAGTCAGGCAATGCAGGAATTCTCTGTCAAGGCTAGGTCGTCTATCTGACATTACCTTGGTCTGGGTGCCTGCGCATAGGAACCACTACGGTAATGAACGGGCAGACGAATTAGCCAGAACGGGATCTGCCTTAGATATCTCCAATGCGGTCTCAGTAGCGATTCCACTGGGGACCATCAAAGGTATCATCCTCAGACATTTTCTTGCAAAGGCTGAGTATAGATGGCGAAATTTAGACACATGTAGGATAGCCAAGTTGATGTGGCCATCTTTCAACGAGAAACGTACTATGCAACTGATAACTCGAAATAGGAAGGATATATCAAGATTGCTGGCAGTATTAACGGGACACTGGACGTTAGGCAAGCATGCAAATCGCCTGGGACTCCCTTTTAACGACCATTGTCGCAGCTGTAAGGATAGGGAAAAAGAGGAAACGATTTTTCACCTTCTCTGCGAATGCCCAGCCCTGTGTGTCAGGAGACATAAATTCATGGGGAACTACACAATGAACGACCTTGGTGAGGTAGCCGGGTCAAAACTTAATGACCTGCTGAGATATCTCACAGCTACAGGTTGGGTCTAACGAGACACGACTTTTTTGCACACACATATTAGCTACAGTATGTTGTACAAGACATTGAATCTGACGAGTGGTGTGGTCTTTTAAAACGGGGTCCCTTCGACTCTACTTAAGTGTTCGCACGTAGTGAACTACCACGTAAACCAACCAACCAACCAACCAACCTTCTACCCTCAAGACTTTATCGAGCATTCAACAGACCGAAGGACATAACGACATTTCATGAGCACTTCGAAAAATCAATTTAGTATATTCAGAAATATTTAATTATTTCTTAAGGTACGGTCACATTTGGTAAATCTTTACTATTTTATTTGTTTGACGTTGTTTACTCTGACGAGAGTTTTGCAAAATCAAATAGTATTAAATCAAATACAACGAATTATTTATTGTGTCTTGTCCTAAATAAACGAAGTTTTTATCAAATAAATAAACGAGTTCAAATATATGTTATTTAGTGGATACGTCTTTTTCGGCAAATATTTGCCAAGTATGAACGTACCTTTAATGTAATGCCGATTATAAAAGGACATAATTACCAAGGGAAGAAAGAAAGGGTTCCTCCATTCAATTAAATTTTTTTTTATATTAAAGAATCCAAGAACATTAAAAATTCAATATTTCTTGATTGATTAATTTATATAAATTACAAAGTAGCATTTAGAGAAAGAAACTCAGGCTAACTTATATTGTATCATGATTAAACAATACAAAAAATTATGCTATGCATGGAATCCCTACTCAAAAGCGATCAGCAGACAGAGGAGAAGATAATTAAGATTCTTCGTTACAGGTGACAAGTGGGATATTGGCCTGTAGGGTCCCTTATTCTTCCAAATTTGAGAATTGAGTTACTCTATCATTTTCAGGTTAATGTACAACCTGACTCCTCACAGATGTCCAATCGTTTTCGCATACTAAGTTAGTTAATTGCGTCGCTGCCATCCCGCTACGCAAGGTTGTAGAAACCCACAACTTGCGAAATCTTATGAGCGAATTCTCGGTCATTAGTTAACCATTGGTAAACTAAAATACTAACTATTGTTTAACTATTACTTGGTATACTTATGGCAAACTACGCATTGCGAATAAAGAATCATTAGCCTTTGCCATTAATTAACTAAATACTGTGAATTAAGCCATTAATGATCGAACAGTTGTTTTCTCATGTCGACATTTACCAAGTTTTTTATGCCGCGATTTAGCTGGACTATTTCTAGATAGTTAGAGTTGTTACTCAGGATGTCATTATTCTATTGTGTGACTGCCCATATTGCAGATAGGGATGAAGCGAGCAGCGATTACGAAGAGCTAGCGGCCACTCATTGGATTGTTAACGTTTCTGGATTCAGTAGCTTGGGCTGGCAATGTTAGATAAAACATTTAGTAATGCTACTTTTTTATATCATCAAATGGGTAACTATTCTTTTTTCATGTTAAAATATCTACACGTTTAGAATATTTAGTAGGAATATTGTTTATTTAAGTAATATTTTCCAAATATTATTAATGAATTTAAGTAGGGAATCCAGAGAACTTTGATATTTTAAATTTTTTTATGATACTAAAAAAAAAATTTTTTTTAGTATATTAAAAATTTTTGTCTAGCACTGGCTGGGCTTATTATTTTCTTTTTAGTATTAAGATTTAAATACTTATTGTCATTTCAAATATGAAGATTCAATAAATAATTAAATGCAAAAAAAAAAAAAAAAAAAAAATTAAATTTTAGTAATTTAGGATTTCTTCATGCCTTTCGTAGCAACGTTTTAATTGTACGTTACATGTAATTTGCCATTTGAAAAAATCCTGTTGCAAATATCCATTAAATATGTTTAAATTTATCGTCTGCAGTAATTTGTTTATAAAATTTAATCTAATTTTAAATGAGTGAGAATCATGGTTATTTCCACATTACTACACACACACACACACACACAAACCAAACTCATACATTTGGTTACGCAGAAAATCAATTGTAAATGTTTGTTGAAAACTGTTAAACCAGACATTTTCTATTGTTGGTGCATTTATACAAAACAAAAATAATAATAAAATACACAATTTAAACTCATTCAAAACAACCAACAATAAAGGTATGTATGACCATAAAAAAGGATTTGGCATGTAAAGGATTCACTTTGCTGCTCTGGCATATAGTAATACAGTAATATATAAACATTTATGACCATGTGCTAGCACGCAGCAACAAATAAAAGTGTTGTAATATTTATACAATGATTATTTGACCAAAAATCGGCTTCAAATTTATTATTTCAATTTTTTTTCTGGCAATGAGTAGAAAAACCACATGTTTATCTTGAAAATGTTTAAAACCATATGTTGATATTATTTGCTATTGTTACGTTTTTGCCGAATTGAAAAATTTATGAACAATTGTATTAAGTAGCCATTATAAAGAACATAAAATAAAAAATCTAGAATTATATTAACTCGTATTTCTTTAATTTGTTGACTAGAGGATAAAATTCATGTAGTTGATTTAAGGAATCGCTCTCTAGTTAATAAAAGTTAATGATCTAATGTGTTTATAAATTGATTTCAAACTTTCTTCTACATGAAAATCTCAGCCTTTGTTATAACATCATAAGATTATAATTTCGCATATACTAGTAATATCTTTCTTTATTCTTACACGGGGGCTCCCATGCTAAAAATAGATGCTATATTTGTTTATTTCTTTACAAAACTAATTGCAAACTAATGCAATAATGAACCAAGGAGCCGTATTCCGGGAATAATTTGTATATGGGTTAGAAAGGTTTGTCTTTCTATCATAGTATTATTTGCAAAACATTTAAACAAAAATATTAATATTTGTTTGGAGTTGTCTTAGATTTTAATTGATCATTACTCTGGTTGAACTTCATCGATTTTACTGATTTTCAATACAGAACTACTTTGGAAAATTATTTATAATTTTGTAATTCTTTTTGATTTTGGTTGTGTATTTTGAACCTGAGAGACATACGGACATTTGTAGATCATTTCATAAGATGACTATTTCTTAATGTTACACACAGAATGCCAGAGTAATATAAACCCTCATTCACCACTTTTGTTGGTGGAGCATATAATATTGTAATTGCTCTTTTATAGAAAACATACAATCTTTTTTAATTAAATTCGTAAGCATGAAATAATGCAACCAAGTAATTTCTCGTAAATAATTTATTTTTTTTTTGTTATAATTTTTGGATCCTAGTTATTGAATTAGGAACCAAAAAGGTGAACAAATAAATATATGATTACAGAAGTATAACTTTGGTAAGTGAGATCTTAAAAATGTCAAATTAAGCAGCATTTAAACCAAGAAATTGCAGGACGAATGGCTTCTGATATTGTGATACGAAATTACTTAAAAATAAAAAATATAAATAATGGAATTACGTTAAAAAAAGAACAATTCGGAAAAATAAGCTCACTGTTTCTAAAAGTATTCACCCCTATCGTGAATAAAAATTCCACATGAAATTTGTTCCCTTTTCACATTTTTCCTATTAAAAAATCAATGTTAAAAAAATAAAAGGGAACAAATTTCATGTGGAATTTTTATGCACGATAGGGGTGATTGCATGACTGAATTCTGCATAAGGCCAGTACGAATGTTCTGTAACTTTAGTGAAAACTTCTCGCGTCGAAAAGATGTGAACCAAATTATTACACCGTTTCTCGAAAAGTGAGAAAAGAATGCAACTGTAACTCATGTCGAAAACTTTTAAAAGGGATTACCTCTTTACGTTAGAAATTTCATAATATACGACTCAAAGCCGATGTGAAATTTCAGTGTTTGACACCGCTAATCACAGATATCTTCGACTATGCAAAATTAATGTTTGTTGTTTACAAAATAATTTGCAATAAAATTAAAATAGTTTTCTAATTTAAAAAAGAATACTTTCTTTTGCTAAAAGAAAATTGTTAAATATAATGTATAAAATATATTCATAGCATTGCATTAATTTTAATATTTTTTATTTATAAAATTATATCTCGCCGCGTTTTTATTTGTGAGTATATTTGACAGTTCAAAGCGGGAATCTTTCTCACAAAAATTTTACAGTTACACTTTTTCTGTAAACTGGCGAGTCATTTACATGACAGCGATTACTTGCCAAAAAAAGTTACATATACAGTTTTGTAAGAAAAACAGCTGTTTGTTTCAATTTATGGCATTTCTCTTTCATTCCCGACATTTTCTAGCGCGGGAGATTTGTGCCCATGTTCTGTGAAAATTAATTTTAATAAACTATATTTTAAAGATGATCCTGATTGTTAAAGTTGTTATTAATTGATTCAAACAAACCCGATATTGATCCAAATAAAATGTTGATATTGAAGATGTAACGGTTTATGAAATTTATCTCTAATTATTTTAAGTTTTAGAACATAACTTATCGAAGTTTATATTTCAGAATGCTAATCTATCGAAAAGCTAGACACTTTGCTGACAAAATTTATGAACATGGATGAAATGTCTTTGCTCCAAAAAAATATTTTTTATAATTTAATTTTTATGATATAAACAAATCGTGCCATAAAAAATGTATCCAAAAATCCTCAAAGTTTCTTTAAAAATAAGAGAAAGCATGCTTTATATAATTGATTGTCATACACTATATTTTTTGGTTAGTTATAGATAGCGTAGTACGTCTGTGTGTAAAAATCAACTTTCTGAAGCTCCCAACCAACACAGAGAAATTGTAATAACCCAATTTACTGCTAATGGAAAAAATCGGTATAAATAATACATACCCTAATAATAAAAATTACAGGGCTAATAAGGAGTCTGTTTTATCTATGCAGAAATAACTGTAACTTACAAAAAAAAATTTACGACAAAAATTGCGGAAATTTGAACAAAAATTATTAGGAAATTTTCAAGAATTTTTTGTAATTAGAAACCCTACTTGCAATTACACTTTGTACTTGAAAAATAAATTAGACTTTCAGTTTATGTGTTTATAGATTGAGCTTGTACTCGTAATAATTTCTAAATAAAATTGAAACAAATTTAATACTCATAAGTTTATAGGTTGTTAAACATTTAAGCCTTCATATACTATGTATGAGAATAGTATGATTTGCAGGAATGCACACAATCAAGTTTATTGTTTCATGTTGTAACATGTTTTATTTGTGCACTTCCAGCTTCTGCTGCCTGTTTGCACAGATACATTACACAAAGCTATAAGGATAGTAAGTATTGTTGTTGTTGTTTGTCGCTGTTATTACCTTCGGGCCATAAAAACAAATAAGTTTCATTATTCCCATATTCCTAGCTACATGTGTGACTGGATGAGTGTGTGTGAGTGTTATACCTTTTCAAGTCAACGGAACAAAATTTCATTTTTATAAGCCCCGGTAAATGTCTATCATTATAATGAATTGTTACATTCTATTATTTTGATATAAATACTAAAGTATGATGATGTTGTCGTAACTTTATTTCCCAGCCTTTATATGTTCCGCCCCTGCCCCCTTCTCCCATCGCGCTACTCTTTCGTTTGTGCGTGAATGTGTTTCTGTTTATATTTTGATACTTCAATTTGCCTTTAGGGATTGAGTACAAGTAAAATATTGATGTTATAAGCAGCAGCAGCCTTGGCAGCTTCACTTCTAATTTATAGGTAGATTGTTTTATTTTATACATTTACTTATTTAGATTGTTGTAAAAGATGTGTAGTTAAACCGCTTATTTTGATTGTTTTTCTACAGCCTTTGGTACAAGGCTGGGACGAAAGGTGGTTTCTTGTTTTCATATGATAAATTACATTGAATGAGCACGGCAATATTTATGCGAATTTAAGTGGAAAATATTGAAAGTCATCAATTTGGATTATTATGAAATTTTAGATTGGTGTATAAAAAAATATATCTGCATACATACGTACGAGTAAATATTTCGTAATTAATTTGTTTTCTAAGAAATGGGTAAGAGATTTATTTATATTGATTTAATTAAAAATATGTAATTCTATTAGGTTTTGTTTATATTTAGATTTAGATTTCTGCACAGAGGAAACTAAATGAATTAACGAAATTTCATACGTCATTTCATTTCCATGTCACAGTATTTAATTCCGTGTGGTTTTTTGCTTCTATAGAAAAAGTAAAACGAACAAGTTTTTCGGAACGGAATTGAATTCTATGACTTGGCTGAAAATAGCAGCTTGAACCTTGGTCTACCATGAGCTATAGAACTCTTGAAACAATATACTATCAAAGGAATTATCAGCATTGAAACCGATAACTCCCTCACTTTAAAATACATTTTCTGAATAAAGTGCACTATATACATAGTATATGAAGGCTTAAATGTTTAACAACCTATCAACTTATGAGTATTAAATTTGTTTCAATTTTATTTAGAAATTATTACGAGTACAAGCTCAATTCAGTGAAACTCTCGGATCCCAACGAGCCATATATTTACTTAAGTTCTGTTGGTATTTTCCTATATTGAAATTGAATTTAGTGATCTCCATAAATTCATGAATTAAAGTCGCTCCTTGCAAACCGATTAAAAACTTTGTAGGATTCATCCGCTTTATCTCCTTGGGAAGGTTTTAAGAAACATGATAATCCTGATAGCAAGAGCCCTAAGTACGGCTTCAAGAATTTCGCTTTTTACTTTACTAAACTAGATCCTATGGTCATGCTAGTAGTACCGAAAGGATATAAAATCTTCAAGATAACATTGATTCTTGCACTCACGAACGGGATAGAGTTGGCTAGACATCTCCGCCAACTTTATCCCTTTTTTAGAACCAGGAATTTGGAATAATAATGTCTATTAGGATTCTGAAAGTGTGCAACATACTCCAGACACTTCATTCAGTGAAGCTGCAATAAAGATTCAGATAGGGTTATATACAACATCGATTCAGATCTAGGAATGGTCCTATACTGCATTATGTTGACAATTGTTACAAACATGATAACAAGAGCGATATGGCCTAGGTTAAACCGGAACGATATATTTTCTTGGACTACAACCAAGAAAAACTTGGTGTTGGTGATAACGGCAATAATGCAAGGAAATTTTGATTACCCTACAATGACTTTAACAGGTGCTGTCATACTGAAGGGGAGAGTGAAACTAATTTTCACATCTTTTGTCATTGCCCGTTATTACTTATTAAGTTTCTACTACACCGTTTCTACGAAGATCTCACTGCACTATCAAACATGAAGTTAGAGTGTACTGATGCTTTTGTAAGGCACATAGACTAGTTATCGTGACTGGACTTATGAATTATCTTGGGGTTACCTCAAATCATATACTATATAGGAAAATTAAGATATTGGAGATAGTGTAGTATAAGCAGACCAACTGAATGAACCCAAGTAAACTGTACGATGGAATGGTGATAGAGGAGTCCTACATTAAGAGTAAGTTCCTTGCATTCTTTCAAACTAAAGCACATCCCTAAAGTATCTTTCTGTAACTATATGGCTATTAGCTCTAACCAGATAGTGAAACCATGAGTAAGAGTCATGTGTCGTTTAGCCATCATTCTTACCCACATCCTCCTTTAAGACTTATCGTTTCTTACATCCAATATTTTTCTATCCAAGAAAATTCAAAGGTACTTTCCAATCTATTATTTACTTTCATATCTCCAGAATTAGGCATTTCACGATCAAGAAAGGAAAGTTACGAAATCCATGTGCAGAATACTAGAAATGGAACGTCTTGATTTCCTTATTAAAGAATATGTTGTATAAACTAAATTTGAATTTAAATAAAAATAACAATTAAATGGAAGCTAATAGGTACTATGTAAATATTACATAAGATTAGAACCTATGATACAGTGCTACAAAGATATCAACACTGGCACACAAGGACAAAATGACAGAAAACCGAAATTTAGAAAGAAACCATATAAAACGAAAAAAAATGTTGCTGTCTGAAAATCACAATCAATTTGAAAGTAAGTAAATTTCGAAAAATTGATACAATTTTTCTCTTGAAGTTTCTTCGTTGTTCACACCGCATAATTTTATTTTTTAAATCGCTTGTATTTTTATTTGAAAGTATACACACATTTGTGTACACATACTTATGTAATACGAATAAGAGAGTTACACGAATTGTTAGTACAAACAAGTGCGTACTCGTCTTATCTTCTCCTCATCGCGATATCTAAAAGGTAATCAGCTTAGCTTAAAGAATTGCTTCGTGTAAATTGGGACTATGGAAATAGCAGCTAATAAAGATGTACATGAAAATTATTATAATTAAAAAACTACATGCACTTAAAATTAAAACTTCCATAATCTTTAAATATTCTTTAAATTCGCCAACACAAAATTTTGTTTTTATTATAGATATTAAGCACTTAGTTGACATCAAAATCTTAAATAATCTTTTTTAATTCGCTAATTTTAATATAAAATTATAATTTAAACACTTTAATAGGCACAAATCTATAAATTACTAAGCGGCTAATTCACGATTTGCCACATAATAATTCAAACATTAATTTGTCGCCACCCTTAAATTGGTTTAATGTACGAGTACAAGTTGAATATTTAAAAGTATTCATATTTTCTTTCATATTTTGCTAAACACACGTAATAATTTTAAGAACCTACAGCCAAAAATTTAAAACAGACGGCATATTAAGTATGTTGCGCAAGTTGTTGCATAAAATATTTAATAAAAATCTTTTAAAAAAAAAACTAAAGCTTCGTTCACATTATTTAAATTGTTGATAAAATAAGCAGTACAACAAAATTCAGCAACTATTTATTTGAGCTGACCTGCTTTTTGTAAAAGCAAACAACATTAAACTTTAAAAATTATGATATCCAGTTTCATTGAAAACGATGTTCTAAAATAGCTGAATTCTTTTATCAAAATGTAAAGCTTTTAAACTCAAACTTCAATAAGAATACTAAAAAAATACCTCTGGAGTGCATTACTTCGAAGGGCATTAAAAACTCGTTTTTCCCGACTTTAAATATTTTACTGCTGCTCGTTCTTATAGGAGACATATTTCCTTTAATGCCGCAAATAATGGTGCATATTTTTATGTGTCTGTGCGTGTTGTAGCATGTTTATGGATGCGTACATTTTCATAAAGCAAAATGTGTATGCAAAATGTTTATGAGCTGTTTGGTGTTTACAACAACAGGTATCAAAGCATGTAATGTATTTACGAGGGTTGTTTACAAAGTTCAAGTTATAGTCTTTACTATCTCCAGAAATATATGAGCAATCAGAAAACGGACTGTTTTATTCTCAGAACTCTCAGCCATTTGCGAAATGATTTTGCTGGTTATTTTTAGGATTTTATATGAGACAAAAAAACATTTACTGTGGACTGTTTAAAGCTGAGCAAATGTACTTAAAACTTGCCCATTGTGTTGTAAATTTTCAAAATTACTTTTTCCACTTAAGGTACGGTCAAATTTAGCAAATATTTGCCGAAAAAGACGTTACCACTAAATAACATATATTTGAACTTTTCTTATTTAGGCCAAAGCCCAACAAATATTTAGTTTTAATTTACTTGATGCTGTTTGATCTTGCAAAACTCTTGTTGGAGTAAACAACATCAAACAAATTTGTGCTAAAACAAGTGATTACCCTTTTTCGACTAAATATTTGCCGTAAAATGTGACCGTACTTTTATAGTGCATTTACACTAGTAATTTTCAAAATAGTTTATGATCATAAGCTACTTTCATAAACCATACCGTTTACATCAGCATTTTTGACAGTTAAGTGGTTTATCTTTGACAAGTCATAAAACAGCTGACATTAATATTAAAAATTTAATAAAAATATGGACGTTGTTATGAAAATAAAAATTTAAATTTGTGTTTTTCATCCAGGATGAATAAAATTCAATTACAGTTTCTTTTTTTAAAGAAAACTTTTTTATTTTTGAACAAATGTCAAATGTGTCCAGCGTTGCCAGAAAAATGTTTAAAAAACAGAGTTGCATTTGCAGAAACTGGTTGTTTGTAACTAGTTTATTTCAGAAGCTAGTTACAAAACCTGTTTTTGATTTGTATGGATAAACAAGTTTCTCAAACCATAAACAACTTATAACTAGTTTATGGCGTAGGTGTAAATGTACTATTAGATACACTAAATTTAATTTCTTTATTATTAAATTTAAAACATATACAGTAGTATTGTCAACACATTGAGTAACTGTGCCAATTCTTGTTAAATAAAGTGTTTTTTCGATAATAACTTTATTTTATAACAATGTATTCGGTCAACATAATCGCTAATAAGAATTTCTGAGACCGCTTATTAGAATTTTTGATTTCAAAAAGACGATGCCAAATATTACACAGACACCGAAACAATAAATTTATTGCAAATTAAATTTTCCAATCCCATAATTTCACGAAAATCTGCTGTAAATAAAACAGCCTCGATCAGCGATTTAACACCACAGGATTATTGTTTGTGAGACAAAAAAAATTTGAAAATTTGTATAAAAGAATCGTCATGGACAATCGACAATAAATATTTCAATGATTCTTCAATAAATTCTTTGTTTTAAAGAACAAAGTTATTGACAAAGTATTACCTTTCAAATCGACGTACAAAAGACTTCTCACACAGCCCCCTAATATTTAAAAACCAGCCCCAACAAATAAATCTGAAAAACAAATCTTCACCGACTCATTATAATTATGATTATCGAGCGTATCGTGTTTTATGCCACACACATTATAAGACATTATTATAACTACATCAAGCGTTAGAGGCTGCAAATGTGCCAACAAAAACAAAATCATTATATCAAAATTATGTGCGGCGGACTTGAATGCAGGCAGGCTGGCAACCTACAGCATGCAATCTTTATACTCTAGTCTCAAACGAATAAGAGTTTATAATATTTGCTAATTTGCTTTCATTTAAATCTTTTTAGAAGAAAAAAATCTATGATCACACACACCCATAATTTTAGAAATATTTTTATAATTTTCCATGGGTTTTTCATTGCTAATGATGCATTTCATGTCTTAGCCTTGTATTTTGCATTTTACCAGAAGCAGCAGTAACAGAGACAGCATGTTTGCATGTTGCTGCTGCAGTTGTAAAAGGTAATCGCATAGATTTTTCGCTGGCATATTTTATTGGCCGATAGCCAGCTTAGCTCAGCGCTCATCTTTGGCCACAACAACGTGCAACATGCAAACAAACACCTCAAATAAACAAATTTATTCATAGATGTCCAATTTAAAGTTAAACATGAACGCTTTTACAATTAATAACAAGTCAGCGGATAAAAAAATGCTTAAATTTATTGTTATTTTATTAAATTGCCATAGATTTTTCTTATTACAACAAGAATTTGTTTTCGATTCTTCACCTCTTCATCGGCTGCATCTAAATCGTGTAGTTTTCTTATAAATTTATTACATTTTAAAAGTCTGTGTAAAATGCCTGTGCGTTGTTGTCATCGGTGTTTAGGGGTGGTGAAGTGAGTTTGTCTATCGGTTGGTAACATAGAATAAGTAGAAATTTTAAATATTGTTACGAAATTCAATTTAAATATAACGGTCTGCAACGACTGGTATCTACATACAGCATGTTTCTAGATGCCGCCTAGAAGTGTATAAATAGAACAAACAGGGCCACTCAAAGTGAGTTTATTTTGAGTCATCGTTGAGTGTTCACAAACTGTAATTTAACCCCCTTATTCATAAAACTTGTCAAAGGTTTATAACAGGCTTATAAAGCAAATATCCATACAAAATATCCATACAAAATTTGCTTTATAAGCCTGTTATAAACCTTTGAATTAGACTGTAACCCCCTTATTCAAAAACGATTATTAAATTTAACAAACGTTTATTAAGACAGATTTCCATATAAAATTTGCCTTAATAAACGTTTGTTAAATTTAATAATCGTTTATGAATAAGGAGGTTAGTGTTTAAAGCAGTGATGGAAAATGTCGTGCATCCTTCGATTACATTTCCAAAATATTTAGATTTATTATTTCAAGAATAGAAGAAATAGAAGGATTAACTTCTAATAATTTTGAAATCCTGCTTAACTACATTTTAAGCTTTAGTGTTTGAATTCAGCCTCAAAATCATTAAATGTAAATTAATAAGTCAAAGCCTCCCATTGTTCGTTAATTCAACCAAAAATGTCTTGTCGTCATAATCATCTTATGGATGCATATTTAAAGATCAAATTGATATCAGTTCATGATGTTTAATAAAATCTCTTTTGCTTGCACTTTTAAACAAATGGTAACGTAAATTATATATTTATCTATTTGATATGAAATACCAAATTTGATGCAACAGTATTTTGAAATTGTATCAAATTACTCGTGGTAGTACTACGGCACCAACTGTGTCTAAAATGTAAGTAAAATTGTACCATGTTTGCCATCACCGGTTTAAAGTAAACTGTAAAAGAGTAGTACAAGACAGAGTGTTTATTTAAATTCTTTTTGTGTACATTTGAATAAATAAAGACTCGTTATATTTTCTTTGCAAATGATAAGAATCCGGTTTATTTATAGGAAATAAACCACCGTTCTTTAAAAGTTAAATCGTACCAATATTTTTATTTTTTTGTTTTTCAGAGAAATTATGAAACAAATTTATCTAATAATAAGTTGTTTTGCAATGACATATTATCAAGCAGATATTTCATTTGTATTAATTTATACTTAATTACGTGATACTTAATCGTACTAGTCCAGTTACATGCTTAAATATTTATGCCCTTATTCATAAAACTTACAACAGGTTTATAAGAGGTTTATAAAGCAAATTTTGTATGGAATATGTATGGATTAGAGAATATCCTCCTTATTCAGAAACGATTATTAAATTTAACAAACGTTTATTAAGGCAAATTTTATATGGAAATCTGTCATAATAAACGTTTGTTAAATTTAATAATCGTTTCTGAATAAGGGGGTATATCTCTATATATTATCTTTACAAAACAGAGAAAAAATATGCTACGCAGTAGTACTGTGTCGTTCATGAACGAACGGGTTAAAATTAACGGATCACTTCATTGAACGGATTGAGCCGGTCATTTAACTACACGGTTTTCGTTCAATACTGTACGGAGCAATTTCGTTCAGCTGATGTTTATCAAAAGACAAGAAGAAAATCACATTCAATAAGAGTTGTATTCATTCGTTCAAAGTGAACGATTGAACGAATCAGTCTTGGATAAATGAACGAAAATGACCGGTCACTGAAATGAACGACCGCAAAATCGTTTCAATTTAAAATGGCGTATCATTTGTAGTCAAGACATTGCACTAGAAAGCATACTTACGAAAGGAAATTAGAAGGTATTCTTTTGAAGACCAGGGGGGTTACTGCGTATTTTGATTCGAAAAGAAAATCATTCGAATTTGTATACTTTTTACATTGTATTTCGAAAGCTTTTGCTTTCGAATCGAAATACACAGTAGCCCCCCTGTTTCTTAGACCGTGAAATATAATTTTGAATGTATATGATACAGAATATCATAGTGCAATGAATATCGAATCTTTTAGAATGATAAAAGGGCTCTTGCTGAGTGGCTGAAAGATATGTCCGAACATTATTTGACAAATTTTTACTTCTGCCTTTCACTACTCCAATATATAATTACCAAATCAATACAAATTATCGTTACTATGACCTTTTTCGATTCGGAAACCAACCTTGTTATATGTATATAGGGTGTTTCTTTTAGGTGTATAGATCTTTAAGTTGGCAGTATTTTTTTTAACTGGCAGCCATTTTGCCAGCTGTTAAGTCATGGTTCTGTTTGAAATACGCATTGAGGGAGTTTTTTTTAGATGTGTAGAACTTTAAAATTAAATAAAACAACTATGATTGTTTTAATTTGATATGAAATTTACTTTATTCGAAAGAAAATTTGCTGGCATTATAATTTAAATATGACTTCTGGCATATGACCGCCGCTCGGGCGTAGTCTAATCTGGAGGTCCAATTTTCGATGACATTTTCACTTGTAGCCATATATCGGCAATACTGCGGCGAATTGTCTATACATCTAAAAAAAACATCCTATACTTATAGACAGTATAAAGTGCTTGTTGCTGTAACAAAGCCACATGAATTCTATAATAATTTTATTGTTGTCATTTATTTCGATCATATTTACATATTTTGAAAATGATTGAAAGTCAAAATTGTTCAGTTTATTTTAGTGTAACTAAAATTCGCCTTAACTCTCCCTATTATGACTGTTATTTTACACAAATATCTGAAAAAAATGTTCTTTACTTAAACATACTTGCAACAAATACGCTTAGTAAAAAAATCTACTTTACTCGTAAAGAGAAAACAGAATTGAAACAGCAGAGTGTTTACAAGATTTGGCTTTTTATATTAAGTGTCTAAGACATAATAGAATAAGTTTAGTTTCATTGCAAGTATGTAGAGATGTTGCAACATGATGTTGCTACTAGGTGTCTTGTTTATTTAAAAGCATTATACTAGACTATTTATATAATATTTGAAATATTATACGTTTTTTTTTCTAAAACATATTGTCTGGAAAATTTAGTTTTACATACAAGATTGTTAAGTTTTGTGTTCGTTTTCTGCTTATAAGCCATTTGCCATGAAATAAAGTTTATTACATTACAGGTTTAATATTGAATGCATTTTTAACAGTTTATTGATTGCTAAATAAATTGATTTGGGTTTATAAGGATTTAGACTTTAAACAAAATACTTAGAAGATGAATATTATTGGGAAATAGCAAGTAAGATTTTAGTAAATTTAATTGAATTTTTAATAAATGAAAATTAATTCATTGCAATATAACAAACCAATAAAACAGGGGCTTATTGCAATAACATGAAAGTTTTGACATTTTACTTGTTGGCATATCAATAGTAGTAGCTTTGACAATATGATAATGGTGGAAAGTTTTGAAAATCCAAAAGCAATTTTTGTGAAACTCTTTCATGCTTTTGCATAAGTATCAATGGTAAGCTATGTAATCTGGATTGAAAAACGGTTATCAAGCGTGATCCATTTGGAGGTTCCCTACTTTTTTAAAGAAAAAAAAACACAGAAATTTTAAATTTAATGGGGAATGTTCATTATTATTTTAAAGAACATTATTTGGCATTTATTTTTTGAAGATTATGTCTATCAAATGTTGGCCGTTTCTACGTCGCAGATGGTCTTTCCATTGAGTCCAATTTTCGATGACTCGTTCGAGCATTTGTGCTGGTAACTGGCGAATGACATGCGTGATTTTTTCTTCCAAGGCCTGAATCGAATCCCCACAGGAAAACGTGTAACGGTGTGATATCACACTCTCTTGGTGGCCAATCTACCGACCCAAACCGTGAAATTATGTGCTCACCGAAGTGTTTTCTCAATAAATCCATTGATTGATGCGATGTGTGGGAGGTGGCGCCGTCTTGCTGACACCAAATATCGCCGAGATCACGAGCTTCAATTTTAGGCATCAAATAGTCGGTTGTCATGGCACGATAACGGTCGCCATTGACGGTTACGTTCGCACCGGCTTCATATTTAAAGAAATATGGACCCATGATTCCACCGGCCCACAAACCACACCAAACCGTTGTTTTTTCTGGATGAAGTGGCAGATGTCCCAAATGCGACAATTTTGTTTATTTACATACCCATTGAGCCAGAAATAGGCCAATTATTTTGAACATAAGTTGAGTAAAGTGCACGAAACACATTCCTCACAGTACGTGAATTTTCGTAATAAAGTTGAACGATTTGTAAACGTTGTTCAGACGTAAGCCTTTCCATTCCGAAATGTCAAACAATACTAAACGAAAATAACATGACAGCATGACACGACTCACACGTGATCTGTCAAAAAAAGTATCTCTACTTGAATCACCCATAATTGAACGGCTCACGCTTAGGGTTCCCACCTTTTTTGCTGCAATTAAAGTACATTTGTCATTAATGGTTAAGAAAAAAAAAGTACACAGTATAAATAAAAAGTACAATTTATTTCTCTTTATTGTTATTTTTAAAAACGTATTTTTTATCGCTTTTAGCAAGTTTTATCAAATAATTGTCATTGCTAAACAATTGTACACAGCGTTTTTGCAATGTATATTTAAATTAAAGTAAAATTTTTATCAGATTTAGAGATGCTTTGTTTCTTTCGTCTCGCCATTTGCTCTTCATTACAGAAAAAAACTCTTTCTGTGAATGCTGACGTGGCAGGAATAGAAAGTAAAAATGAGATTACTTATACAAATTTGAGAACTTATGATCAGTCTTATTAAATACTAGCTGCCATTTACTTGCAGTATATAATTCCGCAAAACCTTCAGAACTGTATATCTTATCATAAAGTTTGTTAAATAACATAGTTTCTCCATAAATATCATGCATATTTATATTAAGTTTAAATTTTCGATTATGTCAACAATATTATCAAATTCAACTTTTACTCTTTAAATTTATTTTGCTAATTCTACATAACAAGTTTGTGTGTTTAAAATCAAACTATTTATTTAGGCAAAAAAAAAATTCATGTGAATTTCGCTAGTCAGTTCCGGTGATGACAACAGTTTTATTTTTGTTTTTTATTGTTTCATATCCAAAAAATAGATCATGCTAAATAAAGTATTTTCGCGTACTTTATTATTTTCATAAAGTATAGAGTAAAATTACTCGAAATAACGTACAATACTTTATTATAAAGTACGGGTGGCAAGCCTAGTCACGCTATCGATTGATGTTAATAAATTAATTTTGAACTATTATTGACTGACTTGTAACAAACCAAATATTCTTATCACATAATTTTACGAAGTTCGGCTATTGATTATCTGACCCTTTCGTTTGATTTAACAGCACTAGATTATTTTTTGTGGGGTTATTTTAAAAAATAGAGTATATAGAGAGCAGTTCGAATCGATTACAGCCTTGAAACTCTAAATCCTTTCTAAAATGGTCAAAATTTGTATGGGATCGTAATGGATATCTGTCCGATATCATTCTTTTATAATAATCAAACCTTACACTTTATGTGACTTCTCTGTTTTATTTTATTTCGAAAAGCAAAGTTCTTGTTGAAGGACTTTTAATATAAAGCATTGTTCACATAAAATCCGAGCACACTAAAGAAGCTATTTCTATCAACCTGTTGGCAGCAATTTCTTTTAAAAAACATAATCAGTCAGAATATATGTATGACATACATTGTATGTGTTCTAATGTTGAGGCATGGTAAGTCAAAATTGAAAAAAAATGTTGCACAAATTCTCTGAAAATTCTACAATATCAAGTGTCATTAAAAAACAAGTATCGTATAAAAAATACTACATTTAATAAAAAAAAAACCGAGTCCCTTCCATAGTAGTAAATCCGGAGAGACCCTAAGTTTTGTCACATCTTCTGTCTACGCATGGGAAGAATGATTTGCTACCTTCTGTTAGACGTCGCCACTCTTCAGTAAAGTTTTGGTCCGATAATGCTGCCTGTCATTATTCAAAAGCTGCAATCGATTGGTATCAGAGAAATTAGATCGGCGTAAAGATAAATTTAAGATTTGTTTCTTATCTAGAATATATTTAGATTAAAATTATCTGTTCATTTTGACTGGAAAAGCGTTTAGATGAGGTAAAACTTTTGATGTTGGAATTCTCCGTTTGTTAGGTTTATTTTCAAAGCCACTGAAAAAACTAACCTTCGGTCGAACTACAGTTTAGTTAAATATTTAATTTCCAAATGAAAATTCTTAAAATTTACGTGACCATTACAACCACTCACACACGCACAGCAGCAACCTTGACCAAAATTTAGTTTTTAAGGGACAAAAACTTTCAAGAACAATAGTAAAAAAAATAAAGCCAATACATCTTACAAACAATTTGTTTAGTCCTTTTTTGCTATTTCCTTTTTTAAGGACACACAACATAATGTTGACAATTTGTTTATTGTAAAACGTGATTTGAATTCGAAGATTCCACTCTTTGCTGCCCTCTCCACAAGAAAATAAAACAAGACTTCGTATTCGCACATACATTTAAGATAAATTGCGGCAACTTTAAAGAAAATAAAATTGAAATAATTTATTTATGGGAATGTACGTACTACTCGCATGAAACTGAAAACATACAAAAGTTATAAATTCATTAAAATTGTTTTGTTCTTTTCGTTCTTATTTTGTAGTTGGTTGTAACAAATGATTGTTGTATATATATACATGATGTTGCATACGTAAATATTTTCTGGTAATCATTGCATGATTGCATCATGTAGCAACAATGTAAAGGAAAAAAAAAACAAACCAAGAAAAACAAAATTTTTTTAAGTACAAAATTCCAACCACAATTGTATTTTCTGTGTTTTTCTCCTTTAATGAGACAAAAAATACCTTTGGCAAGTTGAAATTCATTATAATGTTTTTAAACTTGCCACAACAGCAACTAACACAAAGGTTGCCAAATAGTAAAAGAATTGTTCTTTTAGCATTGTCAACTTTTTGTAGTAATGCACTATGGTATTTGCAGAAAACAACATCGGTTAAATGATGTTCATAATGCCTACACAAGACAACATTTATTTACATATGTTTCAAAAAGTAGAATTTTCAGAAAAATTCAGATTTTTATTTTCCCAAGACCAACATATGTACTTTGATGTTATGTTGTGTCTAATTTTATGTTCTCCTTCATTCAACTGATACTGTACCCAGGTTAGTGACTTAGGAACCCATATTTCGTTGCTCTTGGTATTTATGTTATGAAATCATAATTAATTTGACATTGTAAACTTAGTGAGCAAATGGGCTAAGCCCCTTTTTGATGAAAATTTAGATTTTCATACAAAACGTTAGAATTAGTAAAAATACACTTAAAACCTTTTACAATTATTTCGTTTTATTTCTCAGGTATTTTTGAGGTATGCAACAGTTTAAAAAACCTGTTTGTGGTATACAAAAGTGCTAAGGCCGCGTTTTCACTATGTTTTCACTATGTCATTTTTGTTGTCAAATTATCCAAATTGTTGGTAATTATATGACAACGGGTTGTCATGTGGTGTCATCTATGATTGCAAAAATGATTTCAAACATAGATGACGCCATATGATAACCCGTTTTCATACAATTGCCAACAATTTGGACAATTTGACAACAAAAATGACATAGTGAAAACCAAGCATTAGTCTATTTTTTTTTCTTTTAATGTAACAAACATTGTATGTACGAATTGTATGTATGAATTACAAAAATTGCATGCCTCGTACATCATAATTTTTTTGAAGAAACATTAGATCATTTTGAGATTTATTACCGTCTAGACTAATGATATAAAAAACGTAGCTCCATTGCCATGTGAAAACAACTTTAATGATAATAGAGACAGAGCTAAAGTGATAGAAAAATTATAAGAAAACAAACAAAGTCCCAAAAAAAGGATGGCAAATATTTGCCGAAAAAGACGTTACCACTAAATAAAATATATGTAACTCCGTTTATTTATTTAACCCTGCTACTATGTTAGAAAAAGAAATACACATGTTATGTTCGGGTCATAGTTTGACTCCACATTTTTTTTATTGAGGAAATTCAAATTTGTACATTTCAAAAATATTTTTAAGGCTTGTGATGAATGCAATTTATCGTCGTTAGAGCGATTGTGTGCCGGTGTGACGGACAAACACGTTTTTTTGCAAGTTATGCAATGTTAAATACGATTTGGTTCATCAAAAGACCCTAAACTTAATAGCAGGGTTAAAAAAACTTTTCTTATTTAGGCCAAAGCCCAACAAATATTTAGTTTTAATGTATTTGATGCTGTTTGATCTTGCAAAACTCTTGTAAAAGTAAACAACGTCAAACAAATTTGTGCTAAAACAAGTGATTACCCTTTTTTGAGTAAATATTTGCCAAATGTGACCGAAAATTTATGATGAATCATAGTCAGACTATATCATATCTTCATTGAATTTAAATTTGTGATCAGAATACCAACGAGAGATCAGTTCGCTGCAAGCTGTGTCCTTTCATTTTATACTAAAGGATCACACATAGGAAGGAGAACTTCTTTGTGATACCCGCTTATTTTCACTCTTATTATGGCGTAAATTTAATAGATTCAAGAAGAGAATGAATGAGACTATGGACATTTATATATTGTTAGTTGAGGAACTGAATTCAGAGATTTTTGTATATTGTAAACGCCTAGGTTCTACATTCCACTACAAAGTGAAACGGAAATCGTTTTAAATTCAAATTTCAATGCGTCCTAGAAAACGAGTCAAACTTTTATTTTACGAATCAAATTGGAAATTATATTTCACTTTACAAAACATATTCACTAAATTTAGAACACAATCTTAATAAAAATGTTACTTTCACTTCATTTTACAAATGTAGAATCCAGTTGAATCAATCTAATTCAATATGTAGAAGATGTAAAAAAAATGTTGGAACTTTGCCCCATAGTGCATATGATTAAAATTATATCTTATATTTATTCCCGATAATGTTATGCATGGACACACCGGACACACCATACGAGTAAATTTCTTCTTTATTATTCTACTTGTTTTTTCTTTATTTTTTTTTTTTGCATGTCTGAGGTGTGAGACATTTACTTTTTGCCATAGATAGACGAATAAAAGGACAGACAAAAAATGACATACAATTTTTAGTACCTAAAGTAGTTTATCGAAATAATTCGCAAACTAGAGGACACTTGTCTGGCTGAATGGTTTAGTTTGGTTTGGTTAGTGTCTGCTTGTTTTCGTTCGTTCGACTCAATGGCTGACTCGTTGGTTGGTGGAACTTGTATAATTTATGCGTTATTTTTGTAGACAGTGTACAAAGATGAACAGACAGTATAACACGACAGATCATGTCATGCAAAAAATGTTGTTCGTTTGTTTTTGTTGCGACCAAGTTTCACGTGAATAAACCAAATGGCGCAACGAAACAATCTCAATTGTTTTAAATAGAACAAGATTTTGGCTGATTTTAAGATTTTACTTTTGTTAAAAAATTCCAGTTTGAGTTGCAATTATTTAAATTTTTAATAATTTGGTAAGTATACTTAGTAATTATGTATGTATTTGCATGTGTATGTGAAAGCAGTCAAATGTTTTTAAAACAATAAACTTTATTAATTCCATAAATAAAGAATTATTTAAAGCAAAGTGAAATTTAGTAATCAAACAATGCAACCAGCAAACGACTTTATTCTTTTAAATCTCATTCAAAATATGTTTAATTAATTACATATTTCTTTACTTTCATCGTTATTTAATTTGCTAACAATTTTAGTGGTTTTGCTTTAATTATACTTAATAGTGCCGTATTTATTTATTACAATAAAAAAAAATTAAATGTATTTAAATACAATTTTTTCGTTCCTTGCATGCGCTAACTAGTGAAGCCGACCGACCACTCGTCCGTCTAGCCTTGGCTGTGTGTCTTTGTTTGTCGGTTCGTTTTGATTTTGAATTTTTGGGTGGTTGTAAAGACTGACAAATTAATAAAGTGCAAATAGTTTATGGCGCATAGCGAATTGTAATTTATCTTTAGTTGGCTGTTACTTTATTGTTGTTTTTGCATGCTAAAATTTATTTCGTTTATTTAAAATGCTATTTTAATTTAACAATTGCATTCGAGCAGTACTAACAATGCTTCAATTGTCTTAAATGTTTGCCAAACGCTTTACCTTTTTTTGACCCAGAATTTGTAGTTTTTCTCAATTGGCAAATACATATATGTATGTATGTATGTAATAATAATGTAATAATAAAAGCGAAAAATTTTTAGAGAATGTAGCAATGTAGATGCAGGAATGCCTAGTCATATATATGTAGGTAATATGAATTAGTTTAAATTACCATATAAGATTGCTCTCGACCGAAAGAGTATTTCTAATTTTTTAATTGCATAAAATCGGTCCATAACATGACATAGTCCTTGAACTTAAATGTGAACAAGTTTTCGATAACTGCTTAAAATTCCAGTAGCCAAATCTGTGAAAAATAATTGAACGTAGTCCGGCCTCTTTTAGTTTAAATAAAGAAAAAACATACATAGATTGAGGAATTTAAAGAAGAAACCAGTTTAGAATAGCATAACTGTAAAATGGCCAAGAGGAAAACGAATAGATATTTGGAAATCATGCAGAAAAAACTGTTCCTGCATTGTTCATAATCAAGATAAAAACTAAAGTTGAGGAAAACCGCATAGTGCACCATGAATCAAAGAATAAAGATTGCGCAAAGAATGTAAACTAAATTGCCTCTCTCTGCGCATTACGTCACAGGTTATTTTTTCTGTATAATTAGCATGTAAAATATAAATTTTTCTAACAATTTTTAAAGAAAAATTAATTTTTCGTAAATTTTTTGATTCAATACAAAACATTTAATTATTTATCCATATTAAAATGTAACAAAAAAGTATTATTTTTTTATTATTTTTTTTTTTGTTTCCGATTGTGCTTTTTGTCTCATCCGCTATTAATTGATTTAGTTTTCTTATTTAAAAAACATTCTCGATCGAAACAAAAGCTTTTAGTTTTAACAACCGCATTAATAGCACCTGGCTCACTTACATACTTATATGCTTTTTTAAATACTCGATGCAAATCAAGAGATTTTCACCATTCAAAGATTTGAATACAGCTTCCAGATTTTTAATTTGACACACAAATTCGTCAGTAAGCATACCTACTGTATTATCTGCTCTAAAGTGTTCAATACAAACTCTATAAGACACTTTTAATTTTTTTTCATCAAGGTGGCAAAATTGTGTCCATTGTTTCTTTTTCAATTTATTTTCTCTTGGAAATCGAAAAAAATTTAAATTTATGTTACTTCATATTAAAACTTTTATTTGCATTAAATTATATATAAAAGATAAGCAAACATAAAAATATTTTTGACTTGTGACGTCACAAGAAAAAATTTTGTTCTCAATTTTCCTCTCACAGTTTTTGTAAAATATAACAAACCTGCGCAATGCGTAATCTTTATTATTTGATGCATGATAATGCATTAAAATTAATATAGTTGAGTTATTTTAGACGTTTCACACATTCAGTATATTCCTCATTATTACTTCTGCCGAAGTTATTAGAAAAGCGGTTTTAAATTTGCGCACCTACAGCTGTACCGTAGTGCACGTTCATTGCTTTTTCATATAAGCACCGATTTTTCTGGTCTAAGTACACGTGAGAGCTTCATCATGGAATTTATGTGCAATAAGGTGGTTTCCATTTTCAACGGAATATCATTAATATCGTTCCAATATATCTGGCAATTGCCTCTATATGTACCAGGGTTGACAAGACTGGTGCAGTTGTACTTTTCAGTGACACACCACTGATAGTACAATTTTAAAATTTATGTAACTTTGAAAGAGTTGAGAGTCGTAGGAAGTTAACCAATAAATTTCTAGTCCTAGCCTTAAAATACATTCGGCATTCATGGACAATATGGCGTAGGAGGCATGACTATAGTATAAAATTTTCTTTTGTAATTGTTCTTGGAGCATTATGAAAGTGAAGTGATTATGGTAATAAAAATAATTCCACCATGAAAAGATTTTTTGAATGAAAATATTTTATGCTGTTTGTTTCATTTATTCTATTCTTCGATAGCTTTCACCTGTAGTATTAGTTTCTCTGGTAGCATATTTCAATAGAAACCAGCTTCGTCCGCATGACAATAATATTAGAAGTTAGAGCGCGCTTAACTATAATTTTAAATTTTTTTTGAAGTGCTCCACTAAATCATTCGGGATGATAAATATCTCCTGGGTGATTATTGTGTATTTCGATTCGAAAGGAAAAGCTTTCGAAATACAATGTAAAAAGTATCGAAATACACAATAACCCTCCTGATTCTTATTTTAAATGTAGATAGCCAGCCACCACTTGCAATAAATCCACGATTATAAAGCCTTTATGCATTTCTATGACAATTATTATTACTAGTGTTAATTTACCGACTCCAATAGAGTCCACGCTAGTTAAATATGTACCATAAACTTAATATACGAAATGAATACCGACACATTGTGACAACTAATATTTTTCCGTCAAATTGATTTGTTAAAGTTATTTGCGCTTCTAAAGCTGAATAATTTTAGTTGCATGTCACAATACAATCAGTTGCTCTTTAAATTTAAACTTTAAACAGGACAATTTCTATTAATGTTTAGCTTTTACGTTTTATTTTATTTTCACTTTTTTTTACCTTATTTTAGGTCTTTTCTGGCATCACCACTACTTAAGAGTTTATTCATGACAATGTTACATGGTCATTTGTTGAAACAACTACAATAATAATAATAAAAATAAAGTTCACTCCATTACTTCTTTTTATCCACAGCAAACAATCATAAAGGACATTTTCTTATTGCTGGCTTCCCGTTGTAGAAGGAAAGCAAGCAGAGACTTATAGACATTTTTAAAAAGGACTTTTAAGACATTTAGTAAAGTATGTATGATTTGTCGACAACTTGCTGCATTGTTTGACTGGTGTGGCACAAGTGTGTGTACATGTGTGTAACCATCTTACAAGTTCCATAATAGAAGTATGGAAGTTTATTTTCACTCATGACTGACTCTTTGAATTGTAAGCAAAGGAAATTTGTCATTTGTAAGGACGTGTGTGAATGTGCGGGTGAATGTCTGAGTTTAAACATTAAAACATTATTTTTGGCCTGTTTTTTTTTGTGCTATTTCCTTCGGTAAGGAAGGTAAGAAATGTTTTGTCGTTGTTGCTATTGTTTTCAAGTAGCAGAGTAAATTTGTCGCAAGTCAAATGCAGTTTTTATTTAGAGAGGACTTAAAAAAACATCATGCCCAGATGTGAGTTGATTTTTGAAATTTTCGTGTTTGTTTTTAGTGAACACACACATAGTAGATTCAACAGCAGTGCGGAAGTGAACTTTTAAAGGAAAAGGGAAATAAAGTGTTGTTGCTGTCGTGTTTTGTGCAGGAAAGTGTGTGTGCAGTTAGTAAAGTATGAGTGAATGTTTATTTTGTAAAGTAAATGTCACGTAAATTTTACATTACTCTCCTTTATAAATATTATTGTAAATACTCTGCACTCCTTCGCTCCAAAAAGGGTCAACAACAATTTCGTAATTTTCCACTAAATTAACTTGACAGAATCTTGTAAAAAAAACAGCAACATTTCTTGAGAGTGCAAAAAAAGAAATAGATTTTAAATAATATTTTACATTTGTAATGTGTTTTATACTTTAATGTATGACCAGGAATACGAGTATGTATATTCAGCTTCATTTCATTTCATAAAATTTTTCATTTACAATTGTCATAATTGGAATGGGAATTACCAATTCAATTAATTTCTTTGTTTTTTTGGGCATTAATATAAGAAATAACTATTTATGGCATTCGGATGAGGTGCCTATATGCAGGTGCGACCTATTATGGGTTTCATTACTATAAGTCCTTCCGACGTGTCTTCAACACACGGATGGGTGTAGCTAGATCGTCTTAGAATTTTATAAGAACCCATATAATATTCATAATTTTGGTGGTGGGTATAAATGGCAACAAGACAAGGTTTCGTAAGCAAACCTTGCAAACCTTGTAATATAAAGGATGATGCAGCTCGCTAACATTATTCAAAAACGTAATAGAAGCATATATTCGTCCAATTAAACAATGTTGGGTTATCGACAGAGGAAAGTTAAAACGAAAAAATAAAGTTTGGTGATTTGGATAGAAATGATGTTGAACAGTTAATGCAAATCATAAAAACATAAGCATCGATTTTAAAAAGAGGAAATTAATTTAAGTTTTTTATTTAGCTTTTCTTAAGTCGGAGGAATAACTCGAAATTGATTGAATTTTGGCTTCACTTCAAAAAGTAACTAATATTTTCGGCCGGACTCAGGGACATTTGAAACACCGGCTTTGTATAGATAAGATACTATTACGAAATTGTGTTTCAATTTAAATTTAACGGTCAGTATCAACATACTGCATGTTTATCAACAGATGGCGTTGTTATCGACATACAACTTGTAGAAGTTTTAATTTATAAACATTATTGAGAACACCCTGTTATAAACATAGCTGAGCAATATGGCAACTTTAAGTTTTAATAACTTTGACTGAATATTCTAGACACGAACATTCTAGACTTGCAGTCACGAACATTCTAGTATCTTAGCTCCGAACCGTCTAGAAATTTTGATTGATGTATAAATAGACTAACAGGGCCAATCAAGTTAATCAGTTTATTTTGTTTGAGTCATCGTTGAGTAAACAGCAAAGTGTTCTCAAACAATAATTTAAGTGTGTTCTTAAACCGTAATATAAGTGTTTAAAAATCAGAGTGTTACATTTAAATTAATAAAGACTCGTTATATTTTCTTCAAACAACTTGACGCTTTTATTTTGCAATTAAAAAGACTCCGGTTTATTTAAAGAAAATAAGCCAGCATTTAAAAAACAAAAGGTAAAAACGTAACAATATTTTTAATTACAATCCATTGACTTTGTGACACTATGCACACATTTGGTTGGGTTGGTTTAATAAAATATATTGTCTATGGACTTTATCATGGATTTTATGGAAACAAGTCTTCTAAATTACGAATATTAATCATTGTTATTTATACTAACTACGTTAAAAATTGCATACAGATTTCTAAAATATTTGAAAAAAGGATTTTAGAACGCTCTTGAATCTTCTGTTAAATTTGCGAAAAGCGACTTATCACGTTTGCAAACTAAGCTAGAAATTATGTATATATGTATGTATGAAGCTTAGCTGATGATTACCTTTTAGACATCGTGCTGTGTGGAAGAAAAGACGAGTACGCACTTGATTGTACTTGCAATTCGTTTAACTCTCTTAGTCGTATACACCAGAGATGTACACGAGTTGATTCACTTTTTTCCTATATGTATGAACTCACTGTTTTTGTTTTGTTTTCAATCATCAACATGTGCTAATAACATTGCTTGCAGTGTTTGCGCTCTCCTAATTGCTTGTCATTTTCTCAATCACTTTTTAAACGCCGTTAGCAATAACGAATCAAAAATTATAACTGTGTTTTGATTTGTAAGCAAAACAATCAAATGATTCATAAAAGCTCAGATTGCATAGTGCAAAATCAGTGCGTTAATTTTTTTAAATAAGTTTTCAAGATGAACTCCGAAATAATAAAAAATATTGAAAACGGTGTTTTTCGTATTGTAAAAAATAAACAAAGCAGAAGTAAAATTTGGGATATCACAATAATTTATAAAAACAACATACATACATATATTTATCTTTAAATAATAAAATATTGAACATGAAGTATTACATTATTTCTTTTGCTAACCTCTGAAAAATGGCTGAAATTTGTACTTATTTTTTCTATCATTATCATTATTACTATCCCTATAATAAAACATATGTTTAAGCATTATCAAATAAAATTAAAAAGAATATGCGATAAATATAGTAAAGTGTATATTTACTCAAAAAGCTCTGCGTATATTCATAACACTCATACTGATTCAATGCTTTTGTGAATGGTAAGAGCTTACAGAATAAGCAAGCAATTATATGCATTTTGTAACAAACCACTTGCTGTGGTGAATCATGCAATGACAGCTTTCGTTTAGTTATGTATAGTGCTAACTCAGTCTTCACTTTTACAAAATAATAAATATGTCATTTGAATGGTATTCATGCACATCTCTGGTATACACATACAAATCTGTGTATATACTCAAATAAACAATAAGAATTGTGCTGTGTGAACACGGAAGAAATTTCAAGGAAACAATTGTATCAATCTTTTCAATAAAAATTGCTTCGTGTAAGGAAAAAACTAATCAATCTGATCAGCTTTTACATGATATGTCATATGAGTTGAATGTTAAAAAACCCCTTTGAAGCGATACGACGGTCCAAAACTATTTTCGCTTTTATAGATAACATAACTACTTATGCGCAGAATTTGCTTAACTAAATGAGAATTATCTAACACTGACTCGTTTCTGGCCGATATTTCTAAAATGTTTAAAGTCAAATTCTCCTGCCTTAAAATGTTCATAAAGGCCATAAAAAATTATTATCTTTTATGAGGTACGAAAAGAAAACAAATCCTTTAATAACCTCATAATAATACTCGTCATAATCGTTGTCATTTCCACTGACTTTTAGTTAAATTATCAAGGTAATAATACTTGTTTTACATACAGTTTTCTTTGTTTATCTAATTCCAAGCCACAAGTAGATGATGATACGAGCATAAAATTGCTTGTAATAATATTCACACAACTTATCGTTGTGTCATCAGTTTTTGGCTTTAGCTCAAGTGGTTGGCTGGCTGTCTGTTGTATTAATGCAAATTTCCCTTACAAAGAGAATAATTTAGAATCTTAAGAAGGTAGCACGATATAATTTTATGATACAAGCAAAAAGCTTGTTAAGTGTTTCAACTTTTTTCTATTCACACACTTGGAGACACGCAAAGTATCGAAACTCAGGCAACGCGACATTAAGTGGTTGATTTTTGTTTTATACGATTTTGTTTGTTTCCATTTTCGTGGTTGCTGTTATCGTCGTCTCCTTAGTACCACAAATTATTTTTATCTCTGTTACAATTAACTCAGTTAAAGTTAAAATAAAACACAGTAAGACAGTAAAAACAAACTTTTGCCATATTCCTGTTTGTAAAAAGAAAAAATAAACAGGATTCAGTAACTCACCAACTCATTCACTCACATTCAGGCTGAATAATGGTTTGTGGCAAAGCAAGAAATTACAACAATCTTAAGGTAAATTTCCCTTGATACATTTTATGTATTAAAAACATTAAGCTTTTGTCTGTCTATGCCCCAGTCTTTTACTCAATTGTGGCAGTGAATAGTGGAGAGGGCAATTTTTCATTACCTTCTTCTACTTTTGGTTTTTGTAATTGTTTTAACGCGTTTTTTTACCCCCTCTCCCTTGTTCTACCCATTATTTTAGCAAAGTGTCTAAGGACACGAATATATTTTTCTTTCAGCAAAAATTGCTAGAGACTTGAGGTTACACTGTGTGATCACACAAGATTTTTAATGTTTTTAATTATCGCATTACGGTTTCAAAGATGCCTGAAGTTTAACGAAAAGTTCTTAAAGAATTTCTAAAATAAACATTAAACTAACAAACGAAGAAATGCAGTTAATTTAAATGTTTATTTTAATACTCAGCTTTATTTGAAATGATAATTTCATTTTTGCAAATGAAATGGAAAAGTTTTCTAAAAGTATGTTTGATTAAAGCGGAACATTTGAAAGAAAGAAAGAAAAAAGTTGAATGAATATTAAAGAAATCATTACAAAAAAAAATTCCTAACATAATTACTTTTAATAAATTAGGAAATACCCAGCAAAAACTTAACCATGACTTGAAATTACTGAAGAGCTTACTTTTCAATAACTACTTCGTGTCATGTGCAGTTCGTAGAAGTAGTTTGGTAATGGCTGACATAAAATCTTATATATACATATGTAAGTAATATCTATGAAATTCTAAAATATTTTATAATAAAATACATTTACAATTTAAAGTATTTATTCTTTATTTAAAGTTTTGTTTATAAATAACTTATTTAAGATGAAAGTGATTTATTTAACTCCCTATTTGTAAGCGTTTATGGTAAGCACTTGCATTATGTTAAGATAATGAGTATAAGCGTAATTAGTTTAGAATTCAAACTCATTACTACTTATCAATTATTTAATAAGCAGGCTGAAAACACTGTGATTATAACTAATTTTTATATATACCAATATAATAATTAGACACTTACCAAATATATTATTCGACACATTTGGAAAACTCTGAAATTAAAAAAAAAATACAAAATTTAATTAAAGAAAGGAAAATTAAATTATTTTTTTGTTTTGTACTTTGAAACATAGAACCTCCATATTAAGACGCGGAATTTAAATCTGAAAAATCTATTAACTGTTCTCCATATAATATTAAAATTGCACGAACTTTAAAAAACAATAACAAGAAGACGAAAGGAATAACATTAATTGAATTATTAATTGAAGAAATTTTAAAAAAAAAAAAAAAACAAAACCTATACTAGGTCTTGTTAACTTCTTTGCTGGAACTAATTCTACGTTCATATAGTTCATATAGCGATCAAAATAATAGCATTCGGATATTCACATAATTTAAAAGTTGTACTGTGATAAAATAATGAAAGTTATTTCGATTGTTTTTTATACTCAGAGTTTTTCTAAAATCGACGTAAACCAACAAGAAATTGGACAGTCATAAAAATAGCACCAGGTTAGAAAGGAATTAAAATAAACAATAAACCAATATATTTTGTAGTTTCTTTCTTATTATATGAGAATTATTCCTCTTGCGAGTATTAATAAACAAAATTCAAAAAAAAAAAAAAAAAAAAAAAAAAAAAAAAAAAAAAAAAAAAAAAAAAAAAAAAAATTTAATCGAAGTTGCCTTCAAGTTAAATATACAATTTTATTTGAAAATAAATTGTATACACTACATTTATTTTTGAATACTTCTGTTATATGTTTCACATAGCTTTCCGTTGGAAAGCATAAATGTAAAATCATACAAAAATATATTCAAAGAGACACTAGCAAAATGTAATGCATTTTCTGGCCTGCTAAAGCCGTCATCAGCATTCTTTGTGTCTAATAGTGCTTTATTTTCAAACTATGTATATTCAACTTTTTTTATAAATTATATGAGAATTATTCCTCTTGCGAGTATTAATAAACAAAATTCAAAAAAAAATTTAATCGAAGTTGCCTTCAAGTTAAATATACAATTTTATTTGAAAATAAATTGTATACACTACATTTATTTTTGAATACTTCTGTTATATGTTTCACATAGCTTTCCGTTGGAAAGCATAAATGTAAAATCATACAAAAATATATTCAAAGAGACACTAGCAAAATGTAATGCATTTTCTGGCCTGCTAAAGCCGTCATCAGCATTCTTTGTGTCTAATAGTGCTCTATTTTCAAACTATGTATATTCAACTTTTTTTATAAATTATATGAGAATTATTCCTCTTGCGAGTATTAATAAACAAAATTCAAAAAAAAATTTAATCGAAGTTGCCTTCAAGTTAAATATACAATTTTATTTGAAAATAAATTGTATACACTACATTTATTTTTGAATACTTCTGTTATATGTTTCACATAGCTTTCCGTTGGAAAGCATAAATGTAAAATCATACAAAAATATATTCAAAGAGACACTAGCAAAATGTAATGCATTTTCTGGCCTGCTAAAGCCGTCATCAGCATTCTTTGTGTCTAATAGTGCTCTATTTTCAAACTATGTATATTCAACTTTTTTTATAAATTATATGAGAATTATTCCTCTTGCGAGTATTAATAAACAAAATTCAAAAAAAAAAAAAAATAAAAAAAAATTTAATCGAAGTTGCCTTCAAGTTAAATATACAATTTTATTTGAAAATAAATTGTATACACTACATTTATTTTTGAATACTTCTGTTATATGTTTCACATAGCTTTCCGTTGGAAAGCATAAATGTAAAATCATACAAAAATATATTCAAAGAGACACTAGCAAAATGTAATGCATTTTCTGGCCTGCTAAAGCCGTCATCAGCATTCTTTGTGTCTAATAGTGCTCTATTTTCAAACTATGTATATTCAACTTTTTTTATAAATTATATGAGAATTATTCCTCTTGCGAGTATTAATAAACAAAATTCAAAAAAAAAAAAATTTAATCGAAGTTGCCTTCAAGTTAAATATACAATTTTATTTGAAAATAAATTGTATACACTACATTTATTTTTGAATACTTCTGTTATATGTTTCACATAGCTTTCCGTTGGAAAGCATAAATGTAAAATCATACAAAAATATATTCAAAGAGACACTAGCAAAATGTAATGCATTTTCTGGCCTGCTAAAGCCGTCATCAGCATTCTTTGTGTCTAATAGTGCTCTATTTTCAAACTATGTATATTCAACTTTTTTTTTATAAATTATATGAGAATTATTCCTCTTGCGAGTATTAATAAACAAAATTCAAAAAAAAAATTTAATCGAAGTTGCCTTCAAGTTAAATATACAATTTTATTTGAAAATAAATTGTATACACTACATTTATTTTTGAATACTTCTGTTATATGTTTCACATAGCTTTCCGTTGGAAAGCATAAATGTAAAATCATACAAAAATATATTCAAAGAGACACTAGCAAAATGTAATGCATTTTCTGGCCTGCTAAAGCCGTCATCAGCATTCTTTGTGTCTAATAGTGCTCTATTTTCAAACTATGTATATTCAACTTTTTTTATAAATTATATGAGAATTATTCCTCTTGCGAGTATTAATAAACAAAATTCAAAAAAAAAAAATTTAATCGAAGTTGCCTTCAAGTTAAATATACAATTTTATTTGAAAATAAATTGTATACACTACATTTATTTTTGAATACTTCTGTTATATGTTTCACATAGCTTTCCGTTGGAAAGCATAAATGTAAAATCATACAAAAATATATTCAAAGAGACACTAGCAAAATGTAATGCATTTTCTGGCCTGCTAAAGCCGTCATCAGCATTCTTTGTGTCTAATAGTGCTCTATTTTCAAATTATGTATATTCAACTTTTTTTATAAATTATATGAGAATTATTCCTCTTGCGAGTATTAATAAACAAAATTCAAAAAAAAAAAAAAAATTTAATCGAAGTTGCCTTCAAGTTAAATATACAATTTTATTTGAAAATAAATTGTATACACTACATTTATTTTTGAATACTTCTGTTATATGTTTCACATAGCTTTCCGTTGGAAAGCATAAATGTAAAATCATACAAAAATATATTCAAAGAGACACTAGCAAAATGTAATGCATTTTCTGGCCTGCTAAAGCCGTCATCAGCATTCTTTGTGTCTAATAGTGCTCTATTTTCAAACTATGTATATTCAACTTTTTTTATAAATTATATGAGAATTATTCCTCTTGCGAGTATTAATAAACAAAATTCAAAAAAAAATTTAATCGAAGTTGCCTTCAAGTTAAATATACAATTTTATTTGAAAATAAATTGTATACACTACATTTATTTTTGAATACTTCTGTTATATGTTTCACATAGCTTTCCGTTGGAAAGCATAAATGTAAAATCATACAAAAATATATTCAAAGAGACACTAGCAAAATGTAATGCATTTTCTGGCCTGCTAAAGCCGTCATCAGCATTCTTTGTGTCTAATAGTGCTCTATTTTCAAACTATGTATATTCAACTTTTTTTATAAATTATATGAGAATTATTCCAACGGAAAGCTATGTGAAACATATAACAGAAGTATTCAAAAATAAATGTAGTGTATACAATTTATTTTCAAATAAAATTGTATATTTAACTTGAAGGCAACTTCGATTAAATTTTTTTTTGAATTTTGTTTATTAATACTCGCAAGAGGAATAATTCTCATATAATTTATAAAAAAAGTTGAATATACATAGTTTGAAAATAGAGCACTATTAGACACAAAGAATGCTGATGACGGCTTTAGCAGGCCAGAAAATGCATTACATTTTGCTAGTGTCTCTTTGAATATATTTTTGTATGATTTTACATTTATGCTTTCCAACGGAAAGCTATGTGAAACATATAACAGAAGTATTCAAAAATAAATGTAGTGTATACAATTTATTTTCAAATAAAATTGTATATTTAACTTGAAGGCAACTTCGATTAAATTTTTTTTTTTGAATTTTGTTTATTAATACTCGCAAGAGGAATAATTCTCATATAATTTATAAAAAAAGTTGAATATACATAGTTTGAAAATAGAGCACTATTAGACACAAAGAATGCTGATGACGGCTTTAGCAGGCCAGAAAATGCATTACATTTTGCTAGTGTCTCTTTGAATATATTTTTGTATGATTTTACATTTATGCTTTCCAACGGAAAGCTATGTGAAACATATAACAGAAATATTCAAAAATAAATGTAGTGTATACAATTTATTTTCAAATAAAATTGTATATTTAACTTGAAGGCAACTTCGATTAAATTTTTTTTTTTTTTTTTGAATTTTGTTTATTAATACTCGCAAGAGGAATAATTCTCATATAATTTATAAAAAAAGTTGAATATACATAGTTTGAAAATAGAGCACTATTAGACACAAAGAATGCTGATGACGGCTTTAGCAGGCCAGAAAATGCATTACATTTTGCTAGTGTCTCTTTGAATATATTTTTGTATGATTTTACATTTATGCTTTCCAACGGAAAGCTATGTGAAACATATAACAGAAGTATTCAAAAATAAATGTAGTGTATACAATTTATTTTCAAATAAAATTGTATATTTAACTTGAAGGCAACTTCGATTAAATTTTTTTTGAATTTTGTTTATTAATACTCGCAAGAGGAATAATTCTCATATAATTTATAAAAAAAGTTGAATATACATAGTTTGAAAATAGAGCACTATTAGACACAAAGAATGCTGATGACGGCTTTAGCAGGCCAGAAAATGCATTACATTTTGCTAGTGTCTCTTTGAATATATTTTTGTATGATTTTACATTTATGCTTTCCAACGGAAAGCTATGTGAAACATATAACAGAAGTATTCAAAAATAAATGTAGTGTATACAATTTATTTTCAAATAAAATTGTATATTTAACTTGAAGGCAACTTCGATTAAATTTTTTTTTGAATTTTGTTTATTAATACTCGCAAGAGGAATAATTCTCATATAATTTATAAAAAAAGTTGAATATACATAGTTTGAAAATAGAGCACTATTAGACACAAAGAATGCTGATGACGGCTTTAGCAGGCCAGAAAATGCATTACATTTTGCTAGTGTCTCTTTGAATATATTTTTGTATGATTTTACATTTATGCTTTCCAACGGAAAGCTATGTGAAACATATAACAGAAGTATTCAAAAATAAATGTAGTGTATACAATTTATTTTCAAATAAAATTGTATATTTAACTTTAAGGCAACTTCGATTAAATTTTTTTTTTTTGAATTTTGTTTATTAATACTCGCAAGAGGAATAATTCTCATATAATTTATAAAAAAAGTTGAATATACATAGTTTGAAAATAGAGCACTATTAGACACAAAGAATGCTGATGACGGCTTTAGCAGGCCAGAAAATGCATTACATTTTGCTAGTGTCTCTTTGAATATATTTTTGTATGATTTTACATTTATGCTTTCCAACGGAAAGCTATGTGAAACATATAACAGAAGTATTCAAAAATAAATGTAGTGTATACAATTTATTTTCAAATAAAATTGTATATTTAACTTGAAGGCAACTTCGATTAAATTTTTTTTTGAATTTTGTTTATTAATACTCGCAAGAGGAATAATTCTCATATAATTTATAAAAAAAGTTGAATATACATAGTTTGAAAATAGAGCACTATTAGACACAAAGAATGCTGATGACGGCTTTAGCAGGCCAGAAAATGCATTACATTTTGCTAGTGTCTCTTTGAATATATTTTTGTATGATTTTACATTTATGCTTTCCAACGGAAAGCTATGTGAAACATATAACAGAAGTATTCAAAAATAAATGTAGTGTATACAATTTATTTTCAAATAAAATTGTATATTTAACTTGAAGGCAACTTCGATTAAATTTTTTTTTGAATTTTGTTTCTTTCTTATGTATTTTTGGTAACTAAAACTGTGAAGAAATTAACCTTGTGTAAAAAATTTGTTAAAACGAATTCCACAATTTATTGTGATAATGCTATTTTTTTACTGCACAAAATCTGGGTATTAATTAATTATAATGTGAATACTTCTTAGGATAAGGTTAATTATAAAAGAAAGAAAGATCAAATAACGAGTTTATATTATTTAAAAATGCTATAACAATAAAAATGTATCGCATTTTAAATGATTTAAGATTCAGTGGTGCTATTATTTTGACCAGCACTGTACAAACAATTGAAGAACTTTTGTTAAAATAAACCAAATAATATAATTGTATTTGAATGATATTCGTTACAATATTTAATTAAAAAATCTACTGATTGAATAAAATAAAGTAGTTCAAATGAATAAAATTCGATATTAAGAATAATTATAGTTGAATATTTTTATTCTTTTCAGTATTAGTCAAATTGACAATTTTCTTCAAAAAAAAGTTAAGATAAATATTTTCTAAATTTAAGATTTCTGTATATTTTAGAACTAAATTCGTTACTTTCCTTGAATTAATATTGACTGATTTATACTTAGTACATTTGTATTAACTTTTTGTTAATTACAGAATAATATACGTATGAAATGGCAAACTTTATTTTTGAAAGTTTGAAACTGATCATTTCAGTTGCAATAAGAAAATAAAACATTTTCTGTGGCAAATAGTATTATACATATGTACGGGAAATATATCGCACCCTAAATACAAAAGGGTCACAACTCAAAACATTACAATTTTCAGGAGAGACAAAAAATTGTCCATCGTGCACAAGCAACATACTTAACATAAAAATATAAGTATATTTTTTCAGTTAAAGATAGTGATGCGAAAGAAATTTTTGCAGTAGTTACAGATGTGAACTCTGCATTAATTTTTGGAAACAAGTCAGTTTTGGAAAATTTTGAGTTGTGACCCTTTTGTATTTAGGATGCGATATGTAGAAAATACTGTTATACTTAAGATTTTCTATTGAAAATAATATAACACTTATGATTTATTATAGAAAATACTGTTAAACAATATATGTTTTCAAATTTATATTTTTAATATTTTGCTACGTCTTTGTGTAGCTTATTCAGAAAAAAAATTTTATAAAATTAAAAAATTAAGTTTTGTCTTTTTCAACAGAAAATACCTTGGCTATAGCAGTAAATATTTCTATCTAAAGACATTTGTAAATATATTACATATTAAATGATAATAGAATGAAAATAGTTTGAAAGTGTCAAATAAGTCGCAGTTGTACTACGGATTTTTTTAATATACAATAGTATTAATATCAAAAGTATGAACGTATCAACATTTCCATTCCCGTTGTATTAATTTACTTTCTTTCGAATTGTTTTTATTTCATCCTTTATGTTTATGACGTCAAGATTATATTTGCAAAAACTACACACTGCAATAAAAAACTACAACAATTTTGTCTCACTCTCACCTTCATGCTGTTGCTTGTTAGCATAACAATAACAAAACAAAGCCACTCTTCACAATTGTTGCAATATTTTTTCACAAATTTGTACCAATATTTTCACTAATAAACTTTAATTTTTTTCACAATATTTTTCTATAACGATATTATTTAACCTTTAAATTAAGTATATATGCAAAAATATTTAAACATTCTTTACTATTCTAATAATAATTTAAACATAATTGACTACAATTAACATGAAAAATACCGAACGCGTGCAAATTTTCTAGTAAACTGAAAGAAAAAGAAGACAATAGAAGAGAAGAAGAAAATAATTGTTTGTTGTTATTATTGTTATGAGAATGCAAATTTTATGGGAATCAGTGTGACCATTTTATCCTTTTTGCGGCTAAATTTAGCTTATTTTATTTTGATTTAGCCGCAAAAATTTATATTTAGCATGTGACATTTTCTTTAGAATTTTTTAATAATATGTTTAGCATTTCTAATGGTATATATTTTAAAAAAGGTTGAAAATAAGATAAAGAAAATTATATGAACATTTTAAAGAAGAAATTACAAATTTATTAACAGATGAAATTACAACTGTTAAAATAAAATGGCAAAAATTTACTTCATATGAGTGGGAAAATCAAAACTCAACTATAGAATTTTGGAAGTGAATACAAGAATGCGTTTTACGAAAACGCCTTTCATTTAGAAGTTAAACGTTTAGGTATTTAGTGGAACGAATTCTATAAAAACCAAGTAAGAACGTATAGTCGGTCGAGCCCGATTATAATGCATTTTATAACTCACACATTTATGATCGATAAAGCCCTATTTAGAGAGAACATTTGTATGGAGGCGAATTGAAATAATTTCAACAATCGAAATATCTTCAAAATTGCGATCTGTACTTTGAGTAGTGTACAGCCAAATCAATCGAATAAAAAAGTGATTCTGAGTTATACTTTAAAGTGGATGTTAGACTAAGATTTTTGAGTGTTACAAACATCTGCAAAAAGCCAATAGGGTAGGGTATAAAAAACTAGAAACATAATGATTTTAAATACCTTGAATTCTATCGTTTATATTGCATTAAAAACATGAATTAAATGTTTTCAGATTACAGAAGACTTAATTAAGGTCTGATACAGTAAAAAAATATGACAATTTGTTTGAAAATTACTTCTCTCCTGAAGAGAATCTTAATTGGTTTTGTTCTTGAGTTCAAAGTTGTATTATTTATATAAAAAGTTTATTTTTTGATCATGCGTACCTTAAATTGCAAAATTTTTTTTTCAAGAAAGTATTTTAAAAAAATTAAGCACTTTTGGCATTTTAAAACAATTTTTAGCATATTTTAGCTTATTTCTAATCTGATTTAGCAGTTTAACTTTTTGAGATCTGGTCACACTGGTATGCATGTATTGTATGTATTTGCATGAGTACTTCAAAGAGAGGGAAAATGGGGAAAAAGCTAAGGCGGAGATGGATATGTAGGCAATATCGTTATTATTACTACATTCCAGGGATGCAAAATAGGATTTTTCAAATTGTAGTAAATTTCAAGAAAAAGTCTACTTTTTTCAGCCCAATTGTGCTAAATTCTTTTCTTATTTGTTTTTAATATTTTTTCTTAAAAATTAAATAAAAACGTACATAACTATTCATTTGTACATATACTCGTATATGTGTGAAAAAACTGCACAATTAATAAAAAAGCACATTGAAATTCAGTCGTACTAAATCCTTCATATGTAGATAAACTTAACAATTACAATTAATGTGTTAATTTCAAAAAGTACATAAAGACTATAATGTGTTGAGATCTGAATATAAAAGTATTATTTAAGACATATTACTTTTTAACAAATTCTTACTCATTTCTGAATTGTAGCAGCACGAATTAGATGACTTTAGCAAATTCTTTGTTTGGATTAGATTGGAGACAGTCGAATAAACAGTCTGTTCTTCTCTTTGATTTTTATTATATTTTGATACGAAAATATCTTTCCACATTTGTAGATGAATGTGGAATGGATAATATACCTTTAGCAATTCTTGAAATATCAGTTAACATTAGTACATTTAGTTCATTCTTCATTTCTGATACCTTCGACCAAAAAGTAGTTTTTTAAAGAATTAATAATTTCTATATCTGCTAGCGTTCGAAACTGGTTGTTTTTAGATTCAATATTTTTATTCTCATTAGGAAACATTTTTAATAATAATGGGACAATGTTAGAAGTTCTAGCCGAAACAACATTTTCTGGCGTAAACTTGTTAAACCATAATAACATTTAATTATTGAAATCAACTTTTGCTTATTCGCAGAATTTCAAGTGAAATTGTTTTGCAATTCTTTAAACTCCTTAACAATACAATATGTATACATCAATTTCTATTACACAATTAAAAAAATTAAATAGTGTTAAATTAGTCAGTGGGGTGCTATTGTACTTTTGACTCTCAAATGGCGCTAAAGTAGTAAAGTAAGTACAATTGTACCAACTTTTGCATCCCCGTTATATTCACTTCGATTTAAAAATGTTTGCAGACTAATTATAGAAATTAAATATTTTATATTTATCAATTTATATTTAAAAAAAAACTTGTAACTCTCAATTTATATCATATTAAACCATGACATTTTCTATAGTTGCCAACAATTTTTTGTGATACATTTCTAAACTAAATATTATAAAAAAGCCTTCCTTACATAAAATCTTTGTTCACGTTATTTTCATAATACATACAACACACGCTTTTATTTCTATTAGCCAACCATTTTTCCAAATAAAAAAATTATGATGTTCTAATAATTTTATAACGACACTAAGCACCATTTAACAAAATAACAACCATCATAACACCCGTGTCCGTGCACCAAAAAACAGTGAAAGCAAAAATTTCACCTTGTGGTTTACGCTACACAGCTGCTACCAAAGTTCTTCTCATGATTGTAACAAATTTTCCAAAAACTCTATAGCAGAGCGAACCAAAAAAAAAAAGAAGCATTAATGGCCAACGACAGCCAGGAGACCTGTAATAGTACAACGACATTTTATGGACACAGTTCATAAATTTTAAAAATTATTATCCGTAACCTGTCGCAATATTACAGCACATTATATGGTTGTCCTTTTGCAGCTGCTGAGGATGATGATACTTGCTCCAGTGTTGATGGTGATACTGATGACAATGACAATGATGCAGCAAATGTTGTGGCTTAAACTGCAGGCAACGAACGGTAGCAGTGGAATTTTTGGTCCTTGAAACGAAAGGTCTCTATAGAGGTGTTAGTAATTTATTTACTGGCAGTTTGCTGTCTCTTTTTTTTTAATTTAATTTAGTAAAGGAAACATCGCCATTTGGCAGGTAATAAAGTTTGTTTACTTGCCAGAGTGAGACAATTTATTTTTAGGGGAAACGCAGACATTTATTTTGAAATTGAAAAAATAATGCAATATGTAAAATATGATTACCTAAAAGAGTAAAAGTCAAAAAAGGAAATGTTTTCGTATTATTAATTCATTAGATTAAAAATAAAGATAGAATTTCTAAACAAATTGATTGATACAAATGCTGTTGTTATTTGTCAAAATGAATGTAGGGAAACATAAAATTTTATTATAACCTAATGGTATGTTAAACAAGTCAGAAGGTATAGGCGGTCAAGACCGACCATACAATATCGTACAAGAAGTATATAAGCAAAAATAATTTTCTTTAACCGTACGATGCATACCCAACTTTTTCTACGAGAACACACACACTAGGATACGTTTGTACCTACTGGGATAGCCAAATCGTCAAATGTTGCATGTTGATTCATTTGTACCCGGGTGTGTGAATAATTATTAATATAAGAAACTAATTTTTGAAGCATTTTATTTTGATACCAACAATTGTAAGCCATTTATATTCGTTAAAGTGATTTTCAGAAATGGGACCATGTATGGCCCACTATGACTAATTATGCACCGATAGATATATAATTATGTGGTACGATTTCTGCATTTTAGAACTTATTTGTTGCGAAATTTGTCTGATCATATTTCAGGAGAGCATTTTAAGAAGAAATAAAGAACCGATTTCAACCTGTTTCAATAGTAATCCTCCTCTGGCCCAAACAAATTCATTTTTTCTATTTTAGAATTTTGGTAATAACATGAATAAACAATTAGAAAATGCTTGATTATCTAGAATTGCCCAGCCAATTTAATATAAAACATTTCAAGATTAAGGATATGAAATAATTATAGACAGTTAATTTAATAAATAGAGATTCAATAAACATGTAAAATTATGAAAAAAAAAAAACAGTATTAACAACAGTGATGGAAAAATGAAAAATTTAAATGGTACTGACCGTCAACAAAAAGAGTACTTTTTTCAACATTTTGGTACTTTTTATGAAACATGTATTTTTATTCAAAAATAAAATTAAAAATCCATTTAAAAATAATTCAAAAATAAAATTAATTCAGTTTAATAAAAAAAAGCTATTATAACAACAAACTAAAAATTGATTAATTTTTATGTAAAAATATGTGTTTCAAAAATTTTTATTTGTTGTGGGTTAAGATAATAAACATATGAGCATGCCTGCATTTTGTTAGTGTTAATGCCATATCATTAATAGACAATATGTTAACAAATATGTTTGAAGTTTTCAAACTCATATGATACACAAAAGATCTCAAACAGAAAATGAGAATTACAAAAATGTACGAAACATAAGAAATCTAAAAAATTTATCAAAATAGTAACACAAACAACTTTAATTCTTTATGCATCATTTGCTGATCCCAGATCAAATAAATAACATTAATAATGTTCTTGTTTTGAAGCCAATGTTGTCAATGATTTTAAAAATAGTAACGCTGAATTTCTAAACAGGGAACAAAGCAAAACAAACAGAGAGTACTAAATATGATGTGGGGGTACTGTGGTATTTTTGTTGTGAAAAAGTACTGAAAATAGTACAATAGTATTGAATTTTCCATTACTGATTAACAAGCAATTCCCTAATTGCTTGGTTTTATGTGTTTACATTGAGGAATTTGGATGTCCACAGATCTAATATTTTTATAAAATTAGGTGTATAAAATATACATTTTAAAGGGCCTTTGTATTATAATTTATTAATAATATCTTGGTATCACAAATTAGTGACACCTTGCTAGTTATTATTAACTCAATATAATTTCAACGAAACATTTAAAAATGTCCACTTGCAAATGTAAATATATCAATGTTTTTTAACAATAGCTTCTAGTTAAACATGCAAAAGAATGTCATTTAAAATAAAAAAAAATTGAAGTAAATCGCATTTGTAGAGTTAATAGAAAACGTGTTTTAGCATAAAAATCGCCGCTAAGAAAATGCATAAAAATGTTCACTTGAGTAGGGGAAAATAGCAAGAAAACCCATTTTAAAATGCAAAGTTTACATATGTGATGAATAAAATCTAAGAACAAAAAACAACAAAAAAAAACACCAAAGTCTTAGCAACAAATATTGAACCCATGTTTGGTAAATGCTTCTACGTATCTATAGTAAATATGTATGTATGTGCTACTCAAGAGTCCATAAAAATTTGAATGTTTTAAAAAGGACATGTATTGAAACATACATACATATTTTTGGTATAAGGAAAACTTTTACAACATGCATGTCTTATGTATGTATGTTTAGTTTTCTTCTCTTCAACATTCGCATACAAAAGAAATACATATTTACTTTAGCTCTTATAAAAATGAAAAAAAATATACAATTTTTTAAACAAACATCAAATTTCAATAAACCTTTACAATGTTTGCATAAAATTTATTTTTATTTTGCACAAAATTTCTAACAGCCTTATGGGGGTGTGTGTATTTTTAAGTATGAAATCATAAAATTCCTTAATTTCATTTAAAATCTTCTCAAACCTACAAAAGAACAGCAAAAAACTGGAACAAAATCCTAACAAAATTATTAAACTTTATGATTCAATCAATATAAATTTTCTAATTTAAACAATATTTGTTTCTTAGTCCTGTTAATATTTGTAACTTAAAAAAAATTCCTAACTGCTGTTTATCCAAAGAAAAATGTTATTTATACGAGTATATATAAATTGGTTGTGTACAGTTAAGATTTTTGCATTCTTTTAGCATATTTTTCCTATAATTTTACCTTAAGGCTTTAATATGTAAATATTTTGCGTATTTTGTTTTCCACTTGAATAGTCTGTGTTATTTATATTTGTGCGAATATGTATCTTCAACCACCATCATTTATCCTTGTAATATCCTGTTGAAAAACGTAACCTTTATTGATGGTAAGTTTTTTGTTTTCATTTTTTGCTTTATCGTCTTCATCATAATTTTATGATCTTTTCTTATTAAGATTTTTTTCTGTTCGCTAAAGCTTTGAAATATTTTTATAGCTTTCTAATAGCTTCCTTATTTATGATTACCAGACTTTTGTATTTTTGTATATGTATATGTAACTATAGGTATGTATATAGTAACTTTTCCTTGTTGTTTATATTGGTTTCTATTTGTTTACTTCATCATTGTCTTTTTGTTGCCAAAGTCTCGCATGAAGATATTTTTACCTTGTTCTTTTTTTATTACAAAATATTACAAAATTAAACCGCAATGTTCAGAGATTGTCTCAAATAATGCTTCCGGTTATTTGCTATTGAACTTTTATGAATAAAAATAACCCAGCAAAATAAGAACTTACAAAGAAGAGAAATAGTAGAAAAATTGAAAGTGCGTAACATTGAAAGCAACGAGTTTCATACATAAATATATGATTAATTTGCTATTTATGCAATCCAAAACTGAGTTCTTTATAACTATAATAAAATAATTACGTATTTATATCTGAAATGTTCTTTTAAAGAATTACATATAAATATGTTTAAAGAACACCAAAGTATGCACTAGCTTTTACTGATACAAATATATATTTCCCTAATACTTATTGTACTTTTTTCTGGTACATTTCGCAAATGGGTTTGATGAAGTACTTTTGCTAAATCGCTAACATTTGTTAATTGCCAGGAACTACCAGTCATGCCTTAACTTTCCTTTGACAATAGCACAAATTTGTTCAATTGTAAAATCTAGAGACATTTAGGAGGTTAATATATGTACGAGCATATATAATTTTTTCTTACATTGACCTATTTCCACGATAACAATCCATTGCAGCAGTATAATGACAGGGAGTTAAATCGAGAATAAACTTTACTGAAGATGATGATGACGTTTAATAAAACAACAGGGAGTTCTTCAGACTACAACTACAAATTATGAAACTTCTTAAAAAAAGATGAGGACTTAATTAAACCTTGTCTGATTTATTGACAGTGAGGAGTACAAATACATGGTGAATTTCACGTCAAGTGACCCAATGTTAAAAATGGATTTGGATGAAATTTGCACCCAAGTTAGTACTATTGGATAGTAGGCCAGACACAAATCTTCAGCTCTATCAGTGGAGAACTGCTGGAGTTAGAGGGGGTCAAAGTTGGACATTTTGGTCAATTTTGGTCATACAGGGTTTTTTTAAAATGAGTGTAACTTTTCACCTATTGGTCCTAGCAAAAATTGCCCAAATGACTTTAGATAGCTACTTCTTCAGTCATTTCAAAAATATTTTTTTTTAAATTTGGGCGCTTTTTTTAAAGAAAGCTTATACAATTTACTTAAGGCCTTTATAATCGCTTAATGGGATGCGAGTGGGATATCTATCAAAAAAATTATTTTTTAATTCAAAAATAGGATTTTTCCTATTTAGTTCCTGACGTAAAACTAAACATTTTTTGTGTTTTGGCGTAAAAAAGGGTTTTAAAGAAATAATTGAATTCAAATTCATGTTATTTAGTGGTACGTTTTTTTTTTTGGCAAAAAAGGTACGGTCACACCTTTTTTTGTAATTAATATGCCTATATATACCTGCGTTACATTCCTTGGAAAGGGGATAGTTGAAGATGTAAAGGTTGTGAAAGAAGAAAGCATTTTTTAATATCACAACTCTGCAATTGCGCACTGTGTTTGTTTTTAGTGCAGAATTGCAGCGCCTCTGGTGGTGAGTAGGCGCATTAATGTTAAAGCTTGATTTTATAGCCTTTATTTAATTATTTTACTTCGGTGGCGTTTGAATGCTATGCCACCGTAGGAGGGCGCTGTGATAAATAAGAGAATCGAACCCGAGCTACAAATACCAACTCATGCTTAATGTTTGCATGAGCTAACCAATTAAGCTACAGCACCCTCCTCACGTAAAATAGCTACTTTCTGTCATTACTAGAATTATTTTCTCAATGTCTCTTGACAGTTTCAGCATTGTTTATTACAAATTGTATTATAAATTATGTTAAGTGTAATTAAACTAATATCAAACTTTTTTTTAAATATTAACAAAGCAAACACATACAAATCTAAAGATCAAGTTGTTTTGGTACTAAAGCTATGTGTCCACGATGGTCAGATATTACAACGTTGTCAGAAAAATGTGCAGAAAATGTCTAACAACCGTGTAAACTTAAAATTTTTGTCTTCCAACGTTGTAAGAAAAAGCATTTTCAGTACATTGAAAGACAAAAATATTGTCAGACATCTAACAGTCGTGTAAACACATAATTTTGTCATTGTCATTATTTTAAGACAATTGACAAACACTTTTCATTGTCATATGTGCAAAGTTTATGCATCTGCCAATGGCAGCATTGTCATAGAAATTATTTCTAAATGCAACTCTGTATATACATAAATAATAAACAAACAAGTGTGCATTAATAAAATTTTTGAAAAAAGTGGAAGAAAATTCAAGATTTAATTTAAAGTGTGCATTAATAAAAATTTTAACACACAGAGCTGCAAAACGAATTTGACAATGCCACACAACAATCTGACAACCGTGTAAACTGACAAATTCGGTTGACAGATAAATTCATTGTGTGACAATTGAATGAAATTGTTAGTTTTCTTACAGTCGTGTAAACTGACAATTTACCTTTTGCTAAAAAATTTTCAATGTCAGTACATTGATAGCACATTGGTAGATATTACATCGTTGTCATTGATCAACGATGTAATATCTGACCATCGGGGACACATAGCTTAATTGTTTATTTGCCGAACATTATTATTTTCTATTTTGTATTGTAACTTAACCCTTTGACACGGAAATTAATTCTGACAATTGCAAAATTTTCTAGGTGGGTTTTATTGCTTAAAAAGGCTTCAAAAAACGTGTATAAAAAAATTATTGGAAAAAATTTTTATTCTAAAGTGGGCTTTGAACAACAACAAAACAAACAACCGATAACGGTAAATTAATTGCATGTATGCTGAAAAACAAATCAGTGACGGGTTGATAAAATCGACGTACATTATAATGTACACCACGCGTCAAAGGGTTAAAAGTGTTTTAATGTTTTATATTGTATTAAAGCTAAAATAAATGACAAAAAACATTTTTCAAGTTTCCATGCAATAAAAAGTGCACAAGTTTTTTTTTTTTTGCATGATGTCACTGTTCACTAGAGATTGGTCTATTTTTAACAATAAATCAATTAAATTTGTATAAGCTTTTGTTTTTGTTTCCTTTTTGTTTTTGTGAATTTAATTGTACTTATAACTAAAAATGCAACATAAACTTTTCTTTTAATAATATGTGGTGTTGACTTTATTTTGACGCTCACAGTATATAAGTGATCTTTAAAGTCTTTATTGTATCCTGTAAAATTCAGTTATGTGGTTTTGCATTTCATCTAACGATATGTAAATGGACAATTGTTGCGATTACCATAATCCATAATTTTATTAATGTCATGCAGTAGATTTAAAAAGATTTTCCTTAAAAGCTGTATTAACAATTCTGTTCTGGAAGAATGTTCTTTTTAAACTAAAATAAGATTTTTTTCTAATAAATAATTTACGTTTAACAAATGTACTTGTGAATAATTTATAACTTTAACCGCCACTGAAAAAATAAAAACAGATTACAGATAAGATTAAATTAAGGTTACAACAGAATTAAGTAGTAACTACTTTACATAATTTACGAGTAGTGAGAATAATACACCGAAAAGAAACAGCACCGAAGACAACTTGTTGTCAAGAGGTGAAAAGAAAGGAAGGAAGGCAGGCAGGAGGTATGTCTACATTGTAAGGAATATGCCAAAGCCTCTAAAGAAATTACTTTTTTGTGCACACATACAAACAAAATAAAAAAAAAGAAGGAAACATAGGTAAGTCTAGAACATTTATATTAATATAAGAATTTTGTATTTTAAAACATACAAACACTTGAGAAAAAAGTCAAATATGAAAATCCCCAAAGAATGACAGTGACAGTTTGTTTACTTCCCATACAAAAGAAACAAGACAGCTTCACAAACTACAAGAGTAAACTCCATAAATAACAACTGGTATAAGCGAAAAGAATTTGTCACTTTTTAAGCACCACCTTTTAAAAGAGTTCTAAAGCCAAATAACACACATTCTTACCACTTTAGACTTTTCGAAACATTGGGTCTTCTTCTAAAGATTACTTTCTTTCCTTCCTTCTTGCTTCTTTAGTGCGTTTTTTACAGCATAAGAAGTCTAAAATATTTGTTCATATTGTTTTGTTGCAAGTAAATACACACTCTCTTGTACTTAATTTGCATTTTAATTTAATTTCTTTTTCTCTTTCGGTTACTAGTGACATTTTTCGTTGTTCAGCCATTGCCGTAGTAACCAGCAACAAATGTCTGCTGCGTTAAATAAAAAAATGCAACTTTGTTGTTTTGTGGCATATTAAAAAAGGCTGGCAGACGCCTTATGTTGCAAATTCCAAATTATATGTAGGATTACTCTGTATATTTGTATGAATATGTTGCTACTGTCATGAGTTTAGTTTGTCTTTTTGGTTTTATGTTTTTGTTACAAACAAAAGAAAAAAAAAACAACATTTTATAAGTTCAAGTTGCACAGACACAAGGTCGTCTGTTTACACAAATTTACAATTGAACATTTTCATGTATTAAATATATAGTTTTTCTGATTGTTTTTTGAAATTGCAAAAATATTAAAAATATTAAATTTTACAGCAAAAATTTTACATTTTGTTGCTGTACTTAATAAATGCTTATTGAAATTAAAACAATTTTAATTTAAATATTTCTTGTTTTTAATAATTCAGCAAATCTCATTATGGCAAAACTCATCTTTAGAGTGTTTTTGAATTTGTTGATAAATTATTTTCATTTGAATTGTACTTGCAACCAAATTTTAATTACACAAAACAAATATTTTCCAGACAGCAGAGGCACACTTAGACAACAACATTCTCATGCACTAAGAAAAATTAATGCATAAATTAACCTTCTTATAAGACAAATCAAACAGCAAAGACTGTAAAAAAAAAAGAAAACATAAAACTTTCTACAGGAGATAAAACTCTTTAGGAAAATTTCCACTTTTTGTATACAAAGTTGAAGAAAAAAAATAATAAAAAAAAACAAATAAAAAGAAAAATAAAAAGAAAAATCAAAATTGAGAATGATAAAAAAAACTTTAAGCGTTTGACAGGCTTTTCAACGCGAAAAACAAACAAGTGACTTAAGACTACAATCACAAAACGAAACGCATGCAAATGTTTTAAAACGGAAGTACTAGAAATGTGAGTCTGTTTATGTATAAAAATATCTGTGTGTGTGTGTGTGTGTGTGTGTGTGTGTTTGAGCATGCAGCAGTACAAGTTGCTTGATAAAGTTCTTAAGTTAATTATAAAATTGTAAATGGCAACCACATAACAGAAACAACAACAATAACGACGAATGTAAAACAAACAGGTTTTCTTTTATTTCTTTCTTAAAGGACTTTTTGTTTTTTTCTTTCTTGTTTGTTTTAAAGAAGGGGTTGTTATACTTCTTCTTGTGTTGTTTTTGTTAGCTTCTTTTATTTTAATACTTCGAAATGAAGTTACTTCCGTTTATTTGCCTGGAAAATAGCAGGAGTTGATGTTGATGTTTTTTTATTGTATTTTGAAAAGCAGAAATAAAAAAAAACATAAATAAACATAAACAAACCTTAAGTCTTACAAATTGAATTAGCATTCATTAAAAGCTCAAACGAATTTATCATTCATAAAGGGATTACAAAATGTAAATAATTCTTAAATACCTGTAAATGTGTAAGTCATGCTGTAAATTTTTCTACAACGAATCTTGTTCCTTCATCAATATTGATAATTCTAATTAGAGCCAGTAAAAAATGTGCTCCAAAAGGAGCAGGTTTTATATATGAATTCATATCTCAAATCGCTTCAAACCTGCTGATGGAATGCATGATTTTTGTATGAGGTGTTCCCGGTTTGGAGGACTACTTTCTGCTGACAATAAGCGCTTCTTGTAACCTAATCAAACATGCAAGTAAAGCACTTTCCTGAAGTGTTTTTTTAATTCTATCTGAATGTTTTCGCTTAAGAAAAATTCATAGTAACTGAGAAGCGCGATATTTGTTTTGTAATTGACTTTCGTTGTCATACGTAAATCTGTAGGCTATAATTTAATTTTTGTTTTTTCGCTTTAAAACCTTCTTCGTTGTCAGCACTAAAAAAGCATCTTTTTTGTATATTTTATTCGTAAGTATTTACTGCTTCAAAAGAGCGCTTTTATTGAAGCGCTCGATTATGCGCTTTTTCTTTTAAGTGCTTCAAAAAACACGAATTTTTTTTACTGGGGATATTTATAGCTAGCTGGGGCCAAATATCGGTATTCGATAGCCTATCCAATAATATGTTGATACAAGTCGTAACAGCTTCTTGCTGTATTCCATATGTAACGAATCGTAATTTTTAAGAAGTTGAAATAGATTTATAAACATACATATCGTTGGTCTCATGTAGAAAGGCCCTAATTCGCTATTTTTTCGAAATTAGTTTTTTTTGTATTTAACGCAAATACACCTCCTCACAAAAATTTATTGCAATAGTGTAAAAAATAACGCTTTTATAAGTAGTTGTACAAAAAAAGTTGCATGTTGAATATTACAGTTTCTATTATGTTTTTACCTTCTCCTGTAAAGTTTCAAATATGCGAGTTAGGGCCTTTCTACATGAGAACATCAATATGTATGTATGTTTTCTTCATGTCAACATGAATTGAAAAATTTTTCGGCCAGACAAAAATAAATTTTATTTAAAAAACGAAGTATATTAACTGTGACCCCTTCATAGCTGTTGTGTTTATACTCATCTATATGATCACGAACATTAAATTTTAAGCCCAGCTGAATACTAATTTCATCACATTTTATATTCCTAACTTTGCCACAGCCATTCCACTTTAACACTAACCTCCAAACCTATAACATATTGGGTGTATAACTTAAAAGTGGGGGATTTTTTCAAATGTTTAGTTTTTATTTTCAAGCACTTGTACAATATAAATTGATTCAAGGTAATGGCCAATGTTAGCTCTGATATTTTCCCATCTTTTTGCAGCTGCTCATTTGTTTATTCTAAAAAGCGTTTTGCATCGATCGATACAAATAGTAGTCGGAAGTGGCAAGGTTGTGGACTATAAGAAATGTGAGGAAAAACTTACTAGCCACTTCTTTCAAAATAGTTTATAACAGGTATTGCAACACATGGCCGAGCGTTGGCATGATGAAATATTACGCTTTCATGTGCTGGGCGTTTTTCGGTCAATGTTGGCTTTAAACGAGTGAGTTGCATTCTCTGTGATTGTTTGGTCAGATTTCAACGCCTCAGAAGACATCCTTTTGCTTTCAAAAATGTAGAGAATTAGCTTACCGCAAAGGTTATTTGGCTTTGTTATCGATTCGACTGGTTGGCCGGCCTACACATACGATTTCTTTATTGTAATGGATCTAGTTTTCACGGCAAGTAGTGATTCGTTGCAAAAATTAATTTCATTTATATCGTTTAAGCGGCATTTAGGACATGGTTCAAGGTTTTTCGGCTTCAATTCGTATGGCACCCAATTTTACTGCTTTTTGGATGAAATGAAGCATAACGTCCTGTATATTACGCTTTATGGGCACTACTCTCAAACAAAACTATAAATATATATTAGGTATATGTCGAACATAGAAGTCAATATGACATAACAAGTCCTTGATATAAAGATCCTGTTGAAAATGTAAATCAGATTCGAACAAGATTAAAAATAAAAAATTAAGCAACATCTTAGTAATGACATGCCTTTACTGAACTGTCATATTTTGCAGCGATTATTAAATATTAACATTAATATTATTAATATTAAATTTCTTATGATTTTTAACAACTTAATAATCTTAAAGGCAAACATTTTTAAAATTAATTTAATGAACTCAAAGCCTAACTAAAGAAATATCAAAAATTAAATATTAACCCCCTTATTCATAAAACTTGTCAAAGGTTTATAACAGGTTTATAGAGCAAATTTTGTATGGATATTTGTTTAATAAGCCTGTTATAAACCCTTGATAAGTTTTATGAATAAGGGGGACACAGTTTAACTAAAAGTACTAATTATTCTACCAATAGCTAAGGCACAAGCCATAATGTTTACATGTGTACGAAAGTGGACAACAAACATAATAAACAAATGTATTCAGGTTTGAAGAAACTGAAGAAAAGGAAAAACAACTTAAATAGAAATTAATAAAAATGATAATTACAGAAAACTTCGAACCACCAGTCACTGGTTAAAGGATTGATGTTGTCTGTTGACTAGCAGGCACCGTAGTGGTGCAAAGGGTCAGTACGCAAAAAGAATTCTGATGAGAGAAAGTGGTGTTTCTCGAAACATATGTAAATTCAACCAACAACCCAGGTTCGAATGCCGGTCAAAAAAATTATCAAAAAAAAAAAAAAAAAAAATTTTCAGTAAAAATAATTTAATGAAATTTAAATTTAATGAACTCAAAGCCTAACTAAAGAAATATTAAAAGTTAAATAACAATTCTACGTCTCTGTAGATTTAAGTACCAAACACAAAATGTCATAAAGTGGGTCTGATTACCAAGTAAAAGAAAAATTCTACAATCCTAATCCATGATCTGAATGAAATGAAGTGTTCGAGAAAACTTTGGAATATAGTTTATAAACAAAGTAAATACGAGTAATAATAAAGATACAGCGTCTCAATGTACAACACATCAAAATAAAGTAGTTCCCACTTGCAATACTAATACGAGTACAAATTTAAACTTAAAAATCGTTTAAATGTTTAAACAGAATGCTTAATGGTTACTAAGAGAAAATTTAAGGATCAGTCCCTTATCAGTGAATATGAGAAGATTTGAAAACAATTTAACAGTCAAAGTGTTCAAAGCTACACACTTTAACCATAAATTATGTGTCAAATATGAAAAAATCTAAACACCTACAGTAATAATTTAATCATATATCATGGAATTAAGAAGAAACATTTAAATCGATTCAAGTTCTTCTTTTGATTTTTTTTTTTTCAATAAAATTTAAAACACTATTTCTTCTCATTCTGCTATCTAACGACAAAATATTATCGTCACCTAAATGCATTCACTCTATTTGTAAACAATGAGAAACCGAATAAAGGAAACCCCAACAAACGGAAACTTTTTTGGCGTAGTTTAACTTTGCAGCGGAAATAATCTATTAAAAAGTTCAATCAATATACGAGGGGCTTTAAAGGTTCTAAACTCCTCACACACACATACAACAGACGGCAGCTGTTAACAGCTGCTATCAAAGTGAGAGAGAAGAAAACCAACGAAAACAACAAGAAGAAAATTTGTAAATCTTTTAGCATCTCCTTGTATACAAAGCCACAAAACTGTGTACAAGTGAAAGCACGAAATATAAAATGTATGAACGTGTTTGTATGTGAAAACAAAACAATCACGGATACAAAGAACAACAACAGGAGCAACAGCAAACATGTTGTAAAACTGTTGCGATTTTTATCGCAATTCAATAGAGTTCAATTTCTTGTTTATGTTGCTATTGCTGGTATTTCGTGGGCAAAGACAAGCCACCCAACATCAGACAAATAATAAAAAGAAACCTTAGACAACAAAAATTTTTTTCCCCAACACAAGCTGTGTAGAAGGAAAGACATGTTTTGTATGCAGGAAGTTATAAGAAGACACATTTGTGTGCTTTAAATGTGAATTTGTATGCAAGTGTGTGTGTGTGTGAATGTTACAAACGTGTTAGTGTTGTATTGACTTCCTTTTCCGTTGCGTTTAAATAATCGACAGAGTTTGTAAAAGGTGACAAACAACAATCTAAAGATGTGATGACATCTTTCTTTTTTTTTTTGGTGTCTAAGTTAGTTTCGTTTTTGTGAATTTCAAGTTTTATTTAAATTTGGTTCTAAGGAGTTCAAGGAAAATATACCAAATGTTTAAGAAACTTTAAGTGTCTTCCTAAGAATATTTACTTTAGAGATTCAATATTAGTTTAAAATAAGAAGCTTTCTTTAATTATAACTTTGTAAAATTCAATTTCTTATAAAGAATCGTTTTTAGGAGCTTTCGGATTTTATTAAAAAAAAAAACACATACAATTTAAAGAAATGTATATGAATTATAATTCAATGTTAAAAGATGATTTCATTTAAATGTTGACCGCGGCTACGCCATAATATTGGCAATAATAAATTCTTCATTATTAGCTTCCAGTACCTCAACCGTTACGAGCTTGTACCTATGCATATGATCCTTAATATTGCCTCAAAAAATAAAGTCTAAAGGCTTTAAATATCACGATCTAGGGGGCAAAACGACCAAGCTAAAACGTAAGATAAACTGTTTACGGAACTTGCTTATTAATTGAGCCATTGTTTCGCATGGTATGTAACATGTGGCACCATGTTGTTGAAACTATTTCTTCCATTTTGGCCAAAAAAAAAAATTGTTATTATCGTACAGTAGCACACGCCATTAAAAAAGTACGGTCAATTATGCCACCATAATCCAGAAATAAAAACAAAAAGTGCACGATGAACTTCTTAACCGTTCAGGAATTTTGATAATAACATTCAATAATCTACAAGCATCGTTGTTTGTTTGTAAGCGCATTTATAGTTAAATTATAGACCAAACTAAACATGTAACAGTAACATGTTATACGAAAACAGCTGAGCTGCCTAAAAAAAAAGTCTTGCCAAAAAGAAAGTTGCCAAAAAATCACCCTTTTGTTCTTCTTCCATTTTTACTTTAAAAAATTTATTTGAGACTCTAACTAAGTTCTATATTAAACTCTTTCTATGCATAAAATTTTCGGCATATTATATTCATGTTTTATTATTAGACTCAATTTTTATCTTATGGCGATATATAGACCGGATATTGATGAATTTTGAACATCTGAATTAATATTAGTGTTGAGTTACAACATATCAACCATAAAAAAAAAAAACGACCGCTTTAAGGCAACATAAAAAAAAACTGCACTATTATTAAATTGAAGCAATCGCAAAATTTGGTTTGGAGGAATACGAACCTCTACAAAATTCTCCCAACTGCTGTCAGATCATTTAATGGGTCTGTTCATGTACTGGCTATTGTTTACTATTTTTACTATTTTTTTGTGTAAACAAAATATATGAAACTCTTAAAATTAGCAGGCAAACGAAGATATTGTTTATATACCTGTTCTATTCTAAAGTGAACTGTTTTTATGTTTTTATTTATTTAACATTAATGCAATTAATACAATACCAAGTTTCTTTAAAATAAATGTATGTACTATATACAATGCATTTCAAAACTGAAATTAATAATAATAATGTCAATTTATTAATTTCTTGTAACTGTTTCTGACATTTTAAATTAACTAAAACCTCACACGCAACTAAGCAATACCAAAGCAAGCCAAGTTACATTTTCAAAACTAAAAAGCCCCTTTATTCAACCTTTGTACAATAAAAATGTATTTATTCAAGTGTTAAATTTAGCAATACAGTGTGTTGCTCACTACTACATATACACAGGCCACCAGCATAAAATGGATGTAACAATTTAAGAAGCATGAACAAGTCTAAAACTTTTATCTACGAGTAAAAGGACATTTCTAAAACAGATGAGGATGAATGACTCTGATACGAGTACCTTTACACCTACCAAAATGTCAAGTGTCATTTTGGTATCTATGAGTTTAAGCCAACATACACATACATTTGTATTAGGCAGCTGCAATATTGTATGAGGGAAAAATCATACGCTTTAGAAAAATAGTTTATTTATTACGGCTTCTTCCAGCCTTTAAGTGTCTTAAACGTAATGTTGTTTGAAAATTATGTATTTTTTCCGCCACCCTAATGTATACACACCATTGCATAGCAACATTGCTAAAACATGTAGAATTTAAGGCAATAGTTTAACTGTCATGTTCAGTATTTCGTAATTTTCTAACTAATCTCTAAATTCAATAGGCAGTAGTCAATTTACCAGCCAAAATTATGGGGAGGTGGCAGACTTTAAATGTAGATAAATAACTATTGACAGCTGTTCCTAGAACTAATGATTTCACATGCCTTTTAAGGTCACCAATGGTTATGAAATTAGTACCTAAAGGAAGACAATTAACCCTATAACAAACACAAAAGGACCAATCATATGGACCTAAGTGAGCAGTGCACTGTATGGCCGCCTGCTAACCTAACAAAAGTAACAAGCTGGTTACTTTTCTAACTGGCTGGTCTTAGTTACATTATTAGTTCCTTAAATGATTAGTTGGCTAGCTACTTTTTAAGTTATTTTAACATATTTATAAGTCCTAGGTGACTAACTGGCCTCTTGTAGTCAGCCTAAGAGTCAGTTAATATTATTCAACAAATTTACCAGCTTAAAAAATAATCCAATTCTTCATGGGCGTAAGTAAACTTTTAACATCAGCTATAAGTTTAGTTTTATAAATTGGAAGAATATATAATGTGCTTGTATCCATATACAATTTCAAAAGAAGAATTCTGGAATATTGAATCAAACAGTGAACAAATGATTAAATGAGTGGAACTGTCATTGCAGATAGGAGTGCATGATTTTATTATTCTGGTGTATTAAATAATTTCACTTTAGTAAACTAAATTAATAATGCAGAAAATTTTATAAACCCTAAAATTAATCTTTACATTGATTAATGTATAAAACTTAAATTCTGGTTAATTTATTGTATTATGTATTTTAAATTTACCTTTTTTCGCCCTTAAATTATAATTTTAACAGCTATGTAAATATTTCCTGGCATATTTTTTTGTTGTTACTTTAATCATAAATCATGTAAAATACAATAAATACTCTAGTGTAGTGACAACACACACACACACAACTCGCTAAGTGCACATCCGTTTGAGTTGTATGCATTTTTCAACAAAGATTTCAATCTGTATTTTTTTCAGTTTTTTTTTTTTTTTTTTTTTTTTTTTTTTAAAAATTGGTCAAAAGCCAAACAATTAGTACGGAAACAATAAGACCAATAATGTATATTGGAATGATGGAAACTAAAATGGGATTATTACACAAACATAAATTATATAACGTCAATACTTATACACAGAAACACATACACTTTACATACAATACATAAATACATATGTACATATGTACAATACAGATAGATGCATCATACACGCGCATTTAAATGCGCGTATGTTGTATATTACCAAAAGTGCACAGGAAAACCCAAACAGATGCTTAAAGGAGTTGAGTGTAATTGTTTTTACAAATTTCATCATTTTTGTTTTATATGTAAAATACTCTACCAAGTGATCTGGCCATTTAAGTTCATGTGCAATCATTGCCGTGTTAGCATTTTGAGACAAAAAGTCAAAGTTATGAAAATGTTATTAATGTAAAAAATGTTGCCAATATGGCCACTGAATGAAATCCTGGGGCAGTTGGGAATATATCGATTAACAGACCATGTCAAAGGCAAGTAAAGTGAAAAATATAGCGTTGGACCGATCTGAACGAAGGAATATTGTTGAGAAGCTATGCTTCAAAGGGAATGCAAATGTATAAACATTATCGGTCAGGTTTAAATGATTGTAAAGAAGATAAAGGTTTCAAAAAATTCTGTAAATAAAAACGCTACAAGCAAACCTTAAAGCAGCCCATACACGTTTCAATTCAATTGGCAACTGAGTTGGTTGTTGTGCAAATCAAAGCGTGTATGGTAGGGCGGGTCGATTTAATAATCGCCCATGGATCAGTAAAAATCGTATTCTAGGGATCAAAATAAGAAACTTTGCCGAAGGAACCATACCTCTAAAACGAATTCTACTACCCCCCAACTGTTGACTTTTGTCCCGTAGGGTCAAGTTTTGAAAAATCCCACTTTGACCCATTTAGAGTGCCCCAATCGAGTCCAAATGTATGACCGACCCCCACTAACTTTGGAGGGCCGATCCACCCATGCCAGTGGCACACCCCCTGGAACTCCCCTGAGGGGTTCCCCATACAAACATTAAAAAAAATCACCATTTTGGCACTTTATTTTATTATTTTTTATTTATTTTATTTATTTTTATTATTTTATTTATTTTTTCTCTTTAGAAATGTATAAAAAAAAATAATAAAATAAAAAGATTTTGATTTTTTCAAGGTGACTAACAAGTCTTTCAATTCGTTTGTACTGTGTGTGTTCCAGACTCTTGATTAGCTGTCAAAATTTAAGTTTGTAGTTTTCTTTTGCAAAGCAAAAGTTGTTTATTTTTAAAATCTTTTTTGATTTTAATGAATTTTAAATAAAAAATTAAAAAAATGATATTGATTTTTCTAGAAGTTGTTGAAAAGCATCTTCATATTGTTTTTAGTTCCCTTATTAAATTTTCATTTGAATTTTTTTTTCTTGTTCTTCAACCATTCTTTTGAGCAAATTCTTCGTCGCTTTTCTTTTTCTTCATCATTAAGACATTCTGCAATAACCATTAATGCAATTATTTTTCTTTTTTTTCAGCCATTAAAGTTTTTAATTTTTAAATTTGTTGTTGTAAAAAATATAAATTTGACAGTTGAATGCAAATCTTTCAATTCAGTTTAAGAAGTGTGTGGTCAAGAATCAATTCAATTGAAAGACTCAGTTGACGATTGAATTGAAACGTGTATGGGCTGCATAACAGACAGTTCATAATACAAAACCAGGACACCAGCTAAAAAGAGGCCAGTTCTAGAGGATTACAAAGGAACTTCTAGTAAGTATAATGGCTATTTCCATTTGTGTGAAATATAATTTACATTGTCATTAGCTAAATTTAAGAGTACTTCAAAGCAGTAAAAAAAAACTTAAACACTAAATGAATTAAAAGAACAGTAATGCCTTTCAACTAGTTCTCTTAAGACTATGACTTAATAACGTGTTATGGAGCTCAGGAAATGTCCTTATTCTACAATATAAAATATATAGAGCTTAACAAACAGAATGAGCTGATGAACACGATTGCAGCAACGATCACATACCTTCAACTAACTGCACTTTTCATAAACTCTATACCATCCAATCGAAAACGGTAACCAATGGATGTCCAATGTGCATTTTTGCAACAAACGGAAATGCACACGATTATCTGTAAAAGCATAAGTGTAGTTAGTCTTCTACACAAAATACTCTTTTCACAATATGGACTAACTTTTTGCCACAATTTTTGTGATTTTGATTTTACAACAAATAAATTTCCCAACTACTGCCTCTCAAAGAACATAAAACAAAAGCCAATAAAATATTATATAAAAACGTGTAAAACGTTGGGGAATTTTAACGCGAAAAAAACACGAACAAAAAACCAAACCAAAAAAAAAAAAGCGCAACTACTTCAAAAGTTTCCGGTAAACAGTAAAAGTATATCTATGTATGTATGTGAGCAGTATGAGTGAGTTACCATTAAAATCAAACGATTTTTGTTTTTGTTGATAAATCAAATAATGGAGCCTTAACAATGGCAATGTGTAATTTTATATGTTTTCTTTTTTTTTTGGGGGGAATTTTTTATATTTGTTTTATTTACCGCATAAGCAAATCGCATACAATTCATTGAAGACTTGTGTTGTATATTATTGTAAAAAAAATTAAATCACAAGAGTGAGACACAAACAAAAAGACAAGTGCTGCTATAAAAAATACTTTACATATTTGAATTTAAACACAAAACAACAATATGCCTGATTTTTATATAAAATTTGCTGAATTTGTTAGGGCTGTTTTTGAGGCAACAAATTCCCCAAAGGTTGCTTGTAGCAAAAAACGTACTTTCCAAAAGTATTGTAGAGCAAAAAAGCAGTATCTGTTGTGTAAGCCAGCCTATAAAGTGGTTTGTTTCAAACCATCAATGTTCAATGAATTGTAAATTTTATTTTCAATTGACGTCAATTTGTTTGTTACTATTTTTGTTATTTTTTGTCCACATTGGTTAGACTTTTACTACATTTCGTTTAAATTCATTTCACTTTTTATACCCTACAATATGCACCTGGTAACATTTAAAGAGATTATTAATTAAAATATGTTTTTTTAAAAAAATATATACATCTCAGGATATGTTTTAAGTCGAGATTAAGATATTCAAATATACTCGTAATAAACATAACTTTTGAATCACAATGAAGGAACGCATGAACTGTTTGGCAACATTTAAAGTAGAATTAGGCGAACGTCCACGTCCCGTACTGTATTGGAATCAATGGAAATGTTTACCGAATACTAATATCATTGACGGAACGTCTCAACCTGTATAAAATAGTATTTCCTAACGTGACATTTGTACAGCATTGATGGGCTGTTTGTATGTTAAATTGTATTGGGCTAAACTTGCTAAAAAAAAAAAAATTGAATAGTAAAATATTTTAAATTGATAATATAAATAATTATTAAAGTGCTAGATTGTGTATGTAAATGCACACAACACACACAATTCTACTTCTATTAAAGCCATTTTGGTACTTTTTAAAGCAAGCATGTACGAAAAGAAATTTAACAATGGCCATCACTGTTTCGACTAATATTTGTTTCTATCGATTAAGAAGGCTCTGTTTGGGACACTCTTCACTTAAAAAGAGAGTATACGAAATGGACTTAATTGGTTTTTGGCCTTAAAATATGACCACTTATTTTGGCGTGGAATCCTTATGTTGCCAGAAAGATGGGAAAAAGTTATGGCTAATAATGGTCAATACTTTGAATAAATTTATATTGTACAAATGTCTCAAAATGAAGGCTAAAAATTGAAGAAAAAAAGTCCCCCAGCAATTTGTAGAAAATATAAAAATTTTGATCTTAACAATGTTTTTGTTGAAAAGATAATCACCCCTATCGCGAATAAAAATTCCACATGAAATTTGTTCCCTTTTATTTTTTTTTAACATTGAATTTTAATAGGAAAAATGTGAAAAGGGCACAAATTTCTTGTGGAATTTTTATTCACGATTGGGGTGATTATTTAATTCATAAAGGCCCATTATTACAACTTAACAATAGTTAAGGTATGATGTTATCGGACAGATAAGAAGTAGTTGGTTATTATAAGTTTACTTTAATCTAAAACCGATAGATAAGCTAAAGGGAAGATCATCTTGCCTTTATGTATTTGAAGTTGCCATATGTTCTGGAAAAAATGTCAACTTCAGGAAAAATAAATTAACCCCGGCCCACGATGTCGAACGTTAACGTTCGCTTAGATAAGACTTAAGCCACAAACTTGATTGTGGAATAAACAAACTTGATTGAGTAAAAAATAGATACGATAAAAAGTTTGTGTCTTAAGTCTTATCTAAGCGAACGTTAACGTTCGACATCGTGGGCCAGGGGGTAATTTTAATTTTGTTTTGCCAATAAATAATTTGATAAACAAAAATGGAAAGCAGACGTTTGATTTATATTTTTTTCACAAACACACACAATTTACTGTTTCTTGTCAGTAATTTGTCAAAAGTAATCGGGTTTTCACTGGTATTGCCATATTTTAGAAAAAATAAATTATTTTAATTAATTTGTTTTTGTGACCAATGTTTATAGTTATTATAATTGTTAAGGAGTTTCCTTCAGGCTAATTTGGTCAAATGTTTGTTTCCAAACGTAAATAAAAAACTTGTTCGATTCTTATTTTTATTTTATTTTATTTTCCCAACGTTTCGTTAGTTTTATTCTAACTTCTTCAGGGGTCTCGTTCTAAATAATATCTTTAATGTTTATTATTATTGTATATTAATTTTTATTATTAATTAGTTACTTATAACTAAAAAACGGGACATCACGAACAGAATTTTGGTATAAATAATCAAATAATTAATAAAAATATAATTTACAATACACGAACACAAAACTTAAGTCAAGTTTAACTTAAAGCTAATAAAATAAAAATAAGAATCGAACAAGTTTTTTATTTACGTTTGGAAACAAACATTTGACCAAATTAGCCTGAAGGAAACTCCTTAACAATTATAATAAATTATTTTATTTTACAAGAAAGTTGTAATAAGGAAAAATTTTAAAGGCCACTTTATTCCTCACTTTAATTAAAGTTACCTTTTACTATTAAGAACATTAGAGGCAAGTTGTAATAATGGCCCTAAATGAATTTTCAATGTTCCATTGATTTCTTAAAACTCACAACAAATAGGGCAGTTTATAATAGACCTTTACCAATGTTAATATTACTACCTATGAACTGCATTTCAGCATTTTACCTGCATTGCTATAAAGTTTATTTTCGTTATTATTACATTTCTTTTTTTAATATTTTATTTAGTGGCACAATAGAAAAGGTTTCATTGTTCAGAGTGAGTCTTTATCCCGAGCTATATTGATGTATTTAAAATCTATATGAATTTTAATACATACACATAAAAATAAATATGAATTTACTACAATGTGTGTCTGTGTGTAAGTATAGAAAAATATGAATGAATATTTTTTGTGTTGACAATGAGTGGAAATGAATTATGTTGGTGTTAAAATTCTTCTTGTGTTCTGCTGCTTCTTTTAGTTTATCATACGAAAAATGCAATTTTATTGCCGCTGAAGTTCATTGTGTGTTGGTTGAGTGTTGGTGTGAGTGACTATGTGTGGAGAGGTATGGAGGCAGTTACTTTTTGAAGAAGTCAATGGAGTCAGTCACTGACTGCATTATGGAGTCTACTACAGCTGCAACTACATCTACTATGTATTTGCTTTGCTGCTGCTATTTGCTACTGCCACAATTGCCTGCATAGACATATAAATCAATTCTTTTGCTGCTGCATGCGAGACTTTATTGTTTATTGTTAAAAATCTGTGTAAAAATGCTGTGTGTTTATAATATTTTTTTTTTTTTTGTTTGTTTTTTGTTTTTCTTTATTTGGTTGATGATCGTCAAAATATGATAAAAGAAAAAAAATGTATATTTTAACAATATACATATTATTGTTATAAATTCTTTAGAGACAGGTTGTCTCATATTTTGTTAGCATCTCCTGCTGCATTAATATACAAAAGGATGAATATTTTATATAGTTTTTAAACTCACAAGTTTTAGAAAATTTCATAAATTTTTGTCTTCAAAAGTATTACAGGAACTTTAAAACTAATAAACTACATACATAAAACAGTGTTCACATAAAATCTGGCCATACTACAGCAGCTTTTTGTAGGAAACGTAGACGCAACATTTTCGTTTTTTTTCGCTGATTTTATATTTAAACATAACAACGGTAATTATGCCAAAAAAATATGAATTTATCAATCGGCATAGAAAAAAATAAATAGGATCTAAATCAGTGACGGCCAACTCTTGTTGAAACGACGAAGTTTGGTCGGGTTTCACACACACAGCACGAACGTTTACGAAACAAAAAAAATTGAGAGGAAAAAACAAAAAAATTCACTCAGTTGCATCAACAAAGGCAGGTTGTCGTCGCTTTGTTTGATAAATTATGATTAAATTTTATGAAATAGGTACACTGGTAAAATATTCAAACAGCACATTAAAATACAACTTATATATACATATATATATATATTATATTTCTATTTTAAATAATTGATTTATTTGTTTATTTTATTTATTTATTTTATTTTATTAATTTAAAATTTTTAATTAAATAAAATTTTTTAAAAATTATATAAATTTAATATAAATTTTTGATATTTAATAAATACATTTTTTGATTTTCATTCAGTATGTGGAATATTGGTTGGGAAAATTCATTTTTATTTTCATTAAATAATTTTAACACACATAACCTCTGAAAACCAATTAATTATAATAAATTTAAACTTATTTTTAAGATAATATACTATGTGAAAAGAACTTACGTACCTGTTTTCTTAAAGAAAAAAAAACATAATAAGTTAACATTTAACATATATAAGCAAAAATAGTAAAACAATCCAACACCGCAAACAAAAGAAAACAAATGCATTTCTCCATGCGTATATTTACCAATACACTCTCACTTTTGTTAAACACAACTAAACATTCTCATTTCTCTTTTTGGCCACCACTGATCTAAATAGAAAACAAATTGTGTACAAATTTTTTAAAAATCCAAAATTGTACTGCAAATGATTTTACCCAGCGGCAAAAAGATGCTGTTAAGAGGGAGAAGAGAAGGCCTTATTTTGCACTCACAAGGTCTTCCAGCTGCATTACACAATCGTTTCAATTTTACACGGCGTGTCATTGGCAATCAAGGCCTTGCCTACTTGCTACGAAGCACAGTGGGAAGGAAAACTGTGCGGATGTTTCATATGTATGTATTTGTTTATTTGATTAACCCATATTCTAAATTATAAAGCACAAACACTTACATAAATTTTTTCATAATTTTTAGTTGGGGTCGAGTTCATTAAATTTAATTTTCATTAAATTATTATTTTTACTAAAGGTAGGAATTATTTTTACAACATGAAATCTTATTAAAATTTATTGATAATTTTTCTTGGCTGAGCTGGGGATTGAACCTGGGTTGAATTTACATGTTTCAAGAATCACCACATTCTTTCATCAGACTTCTTTGAGTTCTAACCTCTGCACCACTGTGGTGTTTGCTAGCCAACAGACAAACATCAATCTTTTAACCAGTGTTACCGGTGGTTCGAAATTTGCTGTAATTATAATTTTTCAATTTTATTTACATGTTGCTTTCCTTTTTTCCTTTAGTTTTTTCGTATTCTTTCTGTCAAGACTTTGTCTCGAAAACCTGAATACATTTGTTTATTAGGTTTTTTGTCCACTTTCGTCGACAACTAAAAATTATCAAAAAATTGAAAATTAACAGTTCAAATAAAAATAATAATTGTACTTACATAAATTGTTAAAAAAAAAAATATTAAAAAAAAACAACGATATTGCTCTGTTAAAATGTAACTTTCTTTGACCCGTTGGTTTTTTTGTTTGCTGCGATTTCGTTATCAAGCTTTTATTGCTCTATTTTTGCATTTGTGTAAAGTGATTGACTTGATTCCGTAAAAATGCTGAAAAATTAAATTCAAGTAAATCCACGATAAATGATATGAAAAAAAAGGCGTAATGTAGCTCGCAATAATAATCAACGGGTTTGACCAAGACTGCTTTCTGATGGTAATGGCCGACAGATTGAACGTTTGTTACATAATAAGGAAAAATGCTGCAAAAAGTATTGGTAAGGATGTCAGTTCCTGGACGATTATATGCGCCTTATCAGGGTGCCCGATAGACTAGGCGATAGTGTGCCGGATTATCAGTTAGAGGGTTGCGTGTTCGATTCCCGCCAAAGACTCTGGGTGTTTTGTGCAGACAAGCCAAAAAGCTTCGCAGTTTATGTTTGTTAATTATATTTAAATAGAATTAGTTTAGTAGCCAGTGTGAAAAAAAGCCAGCACTTTCCGATATAAATGTAAAAGAAAGCCTTCATTTCTATAAAACCCATGACTGAAAACGGGTTACTTGAGCGACGAAACGAAAGTCAACCGATACCAGTCTGAAGGAAAAGAATACTATTGGTGCAGGCCGCATGAGCGCATCCAAAATTACCATCATTAATGCAAAACATTCGGACAGTTTTGTTTCCCACTGTATACACCAGATAGAAAGGAAATTGGAAGGTCCTCATAGAAGGTGTAATTAATTAATGGTCTGCTAAATTCATAATTTCATTAAGAAAAGTAAAATAAGGGTTTTAAATTAATTAAAAAAATCACATGTATAAAAAGTAATTCTTCACCGGTACTTTGCAACACAACCTTTCATAAAAGACTAAATTTATAGACGCTCTCTATATTGATTTTTATTATTCGTAATAGTATAACAAAGTGAACAAAATAATGTTTATTGTTGTAGTGACGATATACAGGAATAGGAGGAAAACCATTCGTGATTGCTATTGAAGTCATCATTTGTTGACATTCTTTTGAAATGCAATTTTGAATGTGTATGAAAGGCCTTCCAGAAGGCCTTCTGAGAGAAGGCATAGTGGAATGAGTATCGAAACTTTTAGAATGTCTAAACAGGTCCCTACAAATGGAAGCACTTGCAATTTTTTCCGTTGGGTATGAAACTATACAATCAAATCATAAGCAAAGATCTTTAACTTTAAACAAACAAATCAATAAGTACATAAAATAATGCCTCCAGAAACATTTTCTGCCACCACTCTTCAGTAAAGTTTTAACATTATTCAATGGATATCCCCAGTTCAACCAATTGAATAATATTTTTAGTTTTTAGCAATTTGGAATAAATATGCAAGTGGATCCAAATGTTGTGCCACAGTTAATGCGTTTCATTAAAAGAAAAAGCACGGATTTTTATAAGAGGAAATTAATTTTAGTTAACTTTTGATTAAATAAAATAGTAACAGAATTTAAAAAAAACCAAAGGAATCGCTTCTTTGATTGCAAAACTATTAAAAAATTTAAGCCAACGGATTTTATTTAAACAATATTTTAAAATTTAAATGAAGTTTTTCACCTTAATGTCTACATTAACTCACTTTATTAAATGTCTGCTTATGATAAAATCTCTATGTTTTGCCTTGTAAAATGTTCCTGAAAATATGTTACTTCAACATTTAAACATTTTCCTTTTTTTTTTTTTTTTTTTTTTTTTTTGTTTGTGAATATTAAATACTCAGATTATAATCCTTGACCAATTTCATTTGTGTAAATTAATTTTGTGGAAAATTTTTTGCAATTAATCTAAGATGAAAATAATGAAATGTGAAAAAGGGTTTTTAAATTTGTTTTTCTCATTTGTTTCCCAGTTATTGCTGGTGGCAATATAATGAAATTTTCATATATGTAAAATGAATAAATTTATATTCATACCCAAAATACACAGACATCAGACCTAGTATTTTTGTTATATTTGTAGTTAAACCTACAAATGATATAAAAGTTTATAGCGAAACCATTTAACACCTCATGCAACAATTTTGTGGTTGACAATGAGCAAAAGTTTTTTTCTAACACACTTTTACTTGCATACGTTGGCGTTATGTAAAAATGAACTGAACAACTTTGAAATCCTCCCTTTTTATGTATTTTTGTAGGTTTTAAAATAAATGGAAATGGCAAATCTGCTCATATGTACATTCAGTTAATACCTTTAATAATGTAAAAATATTTATCTCTACTTTGGATTCTTTTCAGCTTATTCTTTCTAAACTGACCTTTAGCTAAACATTTTTTCAAATAAAATTTTTGTAATGTTGTTTGTAAAAATTTTAGCTGGTGTTTTTGTTTGTTTCAAGAACATTGATATTTTCAGCATTAGTTGTATTTCAACATACGAGTACATATGTGTTTGTATAACCTGTACTTACTCCTCTCCTCTACACTTGAAAAAATTTCTGTCATATTTTATATAAGATTTACTAAAAATTTAATTAGCACTTCTTTTATATTTCCTAAGAATATGTTTTCCATATTTCCGTTAGAATTCAAGCTTCATAAAAATCACCCCATTAAACGGACTTTGTTTCTCTACAGACTTAAAAATCCAGTTGATAACTCTCGGATATTTCACCAATTTGTAGTAATCACGATTCTGCAAAATTATTTAATGACACTGAATTTATTTATTATATTCTGGATGTTGTGATTTCAGGGAAATATATATACGGTGAATTTCACGTCCAGTGACCCAATTTTAAAAATCGATGTCTTCTGATTTGGATGAAATTTGCACCAAGGTTAGTACTGTTGGATAGTAGGCCAGACACATTTTCAGCTCTATCAGTCCAGAAGTGCCGGAGTTAGAGGTGGTCAAAGTTGAACATGTTGGTCAATTTTGGTCATACAGGGTTTTTTTTAAATGAGTGTAACTTTTCACCTATTGGTCCTAGCAAAAATTATCCAAAGGACTTTAGATAGCTATTTCTTCAATCATTTCAAAAATATTTTTTTTTAATTTAAAAAAAAAAAAATTTATTTTTTTTTCAATTTGGGCCCTTTTTTTGTGACCACAAAGCTCTTAAAGGAAATGGTCTAAAGTTTCTTCTGAGGAAAAATTAAAAAAAACTCCATTTTGAAAAAAATAAAAAAATGGGGGAAAATGAAAATGATACATGCGCTATTTATAGATTTAAGTATGTGAAAAGAACAGCCACGTCTTCATTGGATTCACATGTGACACTTAATTTCTCAGCAGTTTAGAGTCGATTGTTGTCAAACTAGACCATCAGGTTTTTCATGGTGGCAAACAGCCACGTATTCTTTATAAGAAAGTTTTATCAAAATTCAATATTTATGTTATGGATAAAAAATATGTAAAAACTGATTTCAAGGGACTCACATTTTATGTGACAGCAAAACGAAGGGATGCCGAAAAAATTTATAAATTTAGAGTCAATGGTTTGGCAATTAATTTTAAGTTGTTTTCTGAAGAGAGCGAACATTTTTTAAGATCTTTTATAAATCAATCAATCAATCAATTTGAGGTTCAAAAGTATTCAATCGACCGGATTTTATGTGAACAATACATCAACCATAATATCCTTCCAAAGAATTTGCCCATGCAGTAGTCATCCCACAGCCCTTTCATAGCAGACATGCTGTCGCTTAATCTGACATTGTAAAAGCTATTTGTATGCCCAAGAGCAAGACTTAGTAGAGCCCACCAGCCAATTCAGGGGCCTAATCACCGCATTCGATATCGTATCAACTATCGTATCGAACTATATTTCGATACGTGTCGAGTAAGCAAATCACCGCATTCGATACGTATCGAATCGTAATTTTTAATAAAAATAAAATAGATTTAAAACATGGTGTAACTATACAAGGTGAGTGCAGTAGCACAGATGATTGACTTTAATTACAATTTACATATGTCATAAGTAATACTTTTTCAAGTGTTTTGACAGTGGTACATTATTTTACACAAACAAAATGCCTGTTGTTTCTGTACTGTGTTGTATTTGTTGCCGATTTGCACTCACCTTGTATTATTACACCATGATTTAAAACATATGTTTTTGAATGTCAATAAAAAAAGACGTACATTTTTATATTCAATTCAAAAGATTAAAGTGTAAAATATTGTTAAATTTGAATTAATATTAATTGATTAAATAAAAAATTAATCCTTCTTTGCTATTTTATTTAACCTCAACAGACTTTGAGGAAGAAAGTTGTCTTGTGCGCATTAGAAAAGAAATAAGAGACAAAAGTGATCCATTATCTTTGTCGGCAACCGTGCAAGATAAATATATGTAAATCTAGATTTGAATTGTTTTTTTTTTAATTCTTGCTTTTAACTTTAAGTTTTAAAACTAGATATAGATTGCCGAAAGAAGCATTTAACTAAATTTATTGGACAGATATCCACAGCAGTGCCGCAAAAGCAACAATTATCGGCCACACTTTCACTTTTGGCAAGTGGAAGTTTTCAATGAACGGTGGAGAATGATTATTTAGTAGGATTAGGACAAAGCACAGTATCTAAAATTGTTACCCACGTTATAAATGCAATTTAAATAAAACTTTTCCACAACTTTGCTTACGTACTTTCCGCCAAAAAGCCGTAAATTCATGGCTTTACGTCTTTGAATGTTAAGCCACCCATATTTATTATTTTGGTCAATTCATCCCATATTGATCCCTATTTGACACTATTCTTCTTTGGCCGCAATTGGGTAAAATATTATTAGCCAACTAAGTGAACTGATTGTGATTGGCCATAAATTCTGGCATTATATATTTTTGATGTGCATTTATTTTTTTTATATTTGTCATGCCAAAGATACTTTTATTATTACATACATACAAACTCGTATGGACTATATAAGTAAATAAACTTATATTTTTTTATTTGCACAAAATTTGTAGAAAAATGTTTATTTTTTTATATATTGGGTCTTGAAATTTTATATTTTACTCTATATGATTGCCACTAACGTATCGAATTGCAGATCGAGTGATGTAACTTGTACCGTAGACAGACGACAGAGTTAATGTGCATTAAAATCTCACTGATTTGAATTAAGATTTTACCGTGTTAGACGACAGTTTCTGCATTTAAACTGCATTTAAACAGCTGTTTGTTTGTAAACAACTTTTTAATTATGAAAAAATTTTTTTGGCATTTGGTGAAAAAACAGTATTTCTTTGAAAAAAAGCTGAAATTACTTTTGCTGAAACTGTTTCATAATGCAAAACTTGTTCATGCACTAGCAACCATCAACCTGAGCGTGTTGCTACATGTGGGAACCGCAGTGGGACACTCTGAAATAAGAGAAAGGCAATTGTGGAAATCTATTTTTATTATTTTAATTTAACAATTGTCTTCTTCTTCTTTTAGAATAGTGAACAATTTGATAACATATTATTGATTTTCGACGATGTTGCCGAATTGAAATAGCTAAATGCAGTATAAATTCAGTTTGATTTTGTGCATTTACGTCTAACTTAATGCGCATTAAGATGGGATAATTTACGAGTTAATTTGAATTAAGACTGTTAATGCAAATTAACTGTGTCGTCTGTCTACGCTATTAGTTAGTTATTCAATATCGAATGCTATCAACTCAAGTTTCAATACTTTTCATTCGATATTTAATGTCATGATGCCAAAATAAAACATTCCGATCAAGTGTGCTCGATATCGAATGCGGTGATTAGACTCCAGAGTGTGCTGCACAGTGGTGTAATTTCTAAAACAAGTGGAATTCGTATTTTCGAAATGGATAGTTAGTTTCTGTTTTTAATTTTGAGCTAATTTAATATTTGCTGTGAACAGCTCGAACAAAATTTAAAACGATCCAAATTTCCGGTTTTTGATCCTAGCCGAATAATTGTATTTTATATTAAATCTAATATGTAGTTCAGGTCTGCATAAACATAGTTAAGGTTAGCTAAGATTTAACGGCCTTGAATGATTTTGATTGTCAACTAATTGTAAGAGCCATCCCTAAATACCGTCGGCAAGCGTTTTTTTAACTGTCAAAATTTCTCATGCTCATACATTTTGTATGGAGCATACTGAAACAACGCGGCGGCAACGCTTTGTTATTGGAAAATCCGATTTCACAGTGAAGTTAGTTGCAAAAGAAAACAAAAAAAAAAAGAAAAATAAAACAACAATGTCCAGCTGTTACAATAAACCGGGTCATTTTATTTATTTGTTTGATAACCCTGTTTTTATCGTTTTGACATAACGTTGCCGCTTTTGTTTAGGGATGGGGTATCAGGGTTACCGCTCAGCGTAAAAAACGTGCCGCTTACCGCCGGTATTTAAGGATGGCCCTAAGGCTTTTCAAGTTACTATTATAATTTGTCATGCTAAGAAACAAGTTTTCATTTAATTAAACAACATTTAGCAAACCAAGTGAATCGCTCTAAAATTTACCGATAATTATTCAAAGCATTGAAAATTTCAACTGTCTAACATTTGTCAGTGTAGATTATGCAAAAAGCATTATCATTTTCCATCTCTGCTCTCCTGTGAACATTTATACCGTATAGCCTTCTTACCAAAAATGACACATGTGCTGAAATGGGTCTCTTGAACTCAACTAAGTACGAGTACATTTAAATACCCACATACATATCTTTACACATATTTTCTGGTAGATTTTTCTACACATTCATGCATTTAGTTTCAACGTTAATGAATGTTTCCTGGCTTTCGCTACTCCTGCTCTATTGATGCTGCCTGTATCCTTTAGGATTATCAAATGAACTTTCATACAATTAAACGTTAAGCCAAAAGTTTTTTTTACTCTCGTCTACTTTTTAGTTTTTTTTTTTTTGGTTTGGTTTGTGTACCCAGCAATTAAGGTAGTTTTGAAAAATTAAATGTGAAAAGTGACCATTTTATTTTTTTTTTTATACATTTTCATTCAACTCTATGAGGTTTTCCTGGTTGGGGTTTGTTTGTTTTTTGTTGCTGTAAATAGTTGGGTCCATTTTTATGTGAATTGAGAATTTAATTAGTGCCAGGATTTAATTATGTCATCCGTAAGCGGATTTAATGTGCTTTTATTTGTATTTTTAATAATGTGTTGAAAAAATCGTAAGTAGAAGAATAATGTAAAAAAAAGTTGTGAAATTAGTGTGGGGCTTAATTGTTCTAAATATTTTACATACATATATAGAATGTACTTTTTTTTTTTTGTGGCAGAAAATGTGTTGGATATTATATAGAGATTTTTTTTTAAGGTTTTTAATTTAATTTAGAGTCTTGTCGAAAGAAGTTTATACAAAGAAAATATGAATATGTTTCACTGTGAAGGTGGTTCTAAAATACAATAGCTTGGTGAAACTATTAATGCTTACTTAGGGGCTACTTTTTGCAAATTTAGTATTTTAGAAAACGCATGTCTTTCGTAAGGGAGAGGTTGAGCATTGCTTCCGAAATTTGTCCATAATGCCGAAATCGATTTTAGCCTAATCCGAATAATCTATATTAGGTCGGACACTAATAATCAGGTTTCTTTGTGATGCTCGAAAAGGGTCATATTTCACTGTACCAATCTCCAATTGGCAATTGTTGCATGTCCTTAGTGTGTTTTGGTTCCAATTTATTTTAATTTCAATACATTTTAATTAAAATTAAATAAAATTAATTTCCACATATGTTAGTATAATTTCCGATAGTAATCTGTTTTATGCCCAAAATATTTAAGATTATCTAAAATTTCAATTCGCTAAATTTATTCACAACATTTTAAGTGTTTCTCTTAAGCAGTTGACAAGAAAAAGGTATAATCATTTCAGTTTCACAAACACAATTTAAATGTAGAATTCACATACTCGTATGTATGCCAGACGAGCTTTAAACAAATTTCTAACATGAAACCTGAAAAAATTCCCAAAAGTGTTAAAATATTTTCCTCCTAACAAAATGATAAATTATCTTTTTATATTTTTTTTTTTTTGTCGAAATATCAGGCATATTTTGCGGTAATGCACACACAAATACAACTATTTACGTACCTTCAAATACCAAACATTCTGCTAAGAAACTTGTACATTTCCACACACAAAAGTGACAATGACAACATGCCAGTAGAAAGCAGTATGCATATACATATCTGCTTTCAACTAAATCAGTCTAAAACACCATAAAATGAAATGAAAAGACGAGGCAGTAGAAGCAGCACAAGATTTCCACAAAACTTATAAACGTTTTTCTAAGAGATTTATTGTTGCATTGGTTAACCAGGAAAATAAAAATAAAAGAAAAAGGTTTCCATTTCATTACTTTTTCCTACAACATTGTTGAAGGTGATATAAATTGAAAATGAAATGTTGTAGAATGTAAATGTAAATTTTGGTGTGTGTGTTTTTTTTTTTTTTTGTTTCACAAATAAGGGAAAATTTATTATAAGAATGTAACATATTTTCACTTGATTTGGTTTTTGTTGGTTGAATTATTTACGAACACAGGGAATATCAACTGACTGGCATGATAAATGTTTAAATGAATTTAATGTTTAATATGGCGTATGAGTGATATTAATATCATGTCTATTGTTTTTTGCAGGTTTAATGGGACTGGCAATAGTAAATTTAATATTTTATAGCATTTATAGGAATGTGTGAAGTTTTGGCAAGAAAATAAAGTTTCTAAAGTATTGTGCACATAAAATCCTTTTTTAAAAACTGATAGCGTTTTTTTATAAGACCATACAAGGTCAACTGTGTATGGTCTCTCTCTCTATGAATTGATTAAAATCAGCTGGCATCAGGACAAAGGTATTTATACATCAAAGCCTACCATACCTCACAGCAGTCTATCTGTATTTTTTTGAAACGTGGACATGCATAGAGTTCCTCCAAATCCCCTTTTTAGGTTTCATTTCCGCTCTTAAAACAGCTGTCACAAAATTTCTGAATATAACTTTAAACAGCTCTACAAAGTAACTGGATGATATATAAAAGCGTTCATAATTCCTAATTTCCACGAAGCAATTCTTTAAGCTAATACATCATGGTAAGGGGAAGATAAGACGAGTGCTAGCAATTCGTGTTACTCTCTTATTCGTATTACATATATCTATACAAATGTGTGTATACTCTCAAATGTAAATACGACCGATTTAAGCAATAAAATTATGCTGTGTGAACAACGAAGAAATTTCAAGGAAAAAAACTGTATAAATTTTTTCCATAAAAATTGCTTTGTGTAAATTAGCCCACGAATTTATCAATACGTTGACCGCAGTCTCTACATCGTGCCGCTTCCTTATGATCTGAAAATCCGTAAAGAGTTGAGATGGCACAGACTATAATAAAGTCAATACAAATATGATTAGTCATATGGAGAGTCCATATACTAATCCTGCCAAAAACCTTGGAACTCACTAGCGTCACATCGAGACCACCGATTTTATTGACAACAAGCAAGGATTGTCAAAGAGCTAACACTTCCAAAAGGTGCTGAACATTATGTTATAAAGCAAGACAATACAGATCTTATAGTTCATTTACACTTGTAATTTTCAAACTAGTTTATGATCATAAGCTACTTTCATAAACCATACCGTTTACATCAGCAGTTTTGACAGTTAAGTGGTTTATCTTTGACAAGTAATAAAACAGCTGACTTTAATATTAAAAATTTAATAAAAATATGGACGTTGTTATGAAAAAAAATTTTAAATTTGTGTTTTCATCCAGGATGAATAAAATTCAATTACAGTTTCTTTTTTTAAAGAAAACTTTTTTTATTTTTGAGCAAATGTCAAATGTGTCCAGCGTTGCCAGAAAAATGTTGAAAAAACAGAGTTGCATTAGCAGAAACTGGTTGTTTGTAACTAGTTTATCTCAAAAGCTAGTTGCAAAACCTATTTTTGTTTTATATGGATAAACAAGTTTCTCAAACTAGTTTATCACCATGGCTTCTCAAACTAGTTTATGGCGTAGGTGTAAATGCACTATTAGACCAAAAAGAAAGCAAAAATTGTATTCTACGACAATGTGAATCTACGACAATGATCGCAAATCGAAAACTCAAACGCCTTCTTTACCACAAGATTTTAACAAAATCCAACAACTGCCTTATTAAAGGAACCAAAATTGTATGTTGCAGCAGAAATAGAGCATCCCGACTCATAATATAAATATACAAAAATAGCAAGCAATTTGCAGTTAGGGTCTTAATAGCACGTTGTCACTTCTTTTTGACTCTTATTGGACGTCGTCAGTTTTTAGTAAAGTTTTGGCTAGATTTACCTCTGTCATTATTCAAAAGCTGCAATGGATTGGTATCAAAGAAATCAGGTCAACGTCATGGAAAACTATATGTTCCCAGCTTAAGTCAATTGAAAAATATAGGGCAATTGTTAAAGGGAAGTTAAAGAAAAGAGCACTGACATTCCGGACATTACAAAAATATAAACGACTCAGTGTTCGTTAATGTAGTCCTTTAAAACAAAACCAAGTTTTTTCTTTTAGATTTTCCTAAATATTAATAAATGACTATCAATTTGTGGTTTAAAAGTATAGAATCGCTCTTCTTATTATAGAAATATTAAAGCATTTAAGCGACCGAATTTTATATGAACAATGCTTATAGCGAAATCTGTTTTAAATATAAATATATAATAAAGATGTTTCATAACAAATATTGCAATATTTTCCTTTAAAACAAATTCCTTTTGGTTAGTCCTTTTTTGAATACATTCTTCAAAATATATAGGTTTCCTTTAACCTATATATTTTAAACTATCAACAATTTGTTGCTTAAACATTTTTAAAATCATTTCTTTTTTGTTCAACAGCCAATATTTTTTATTACTTTCATATTAACACAACAATATTTTTCACACCCTTTTTCAACACAATAATTGCAGGAATTTAACAGTTTCATAATAAAATTTATCAGTCAAAATATTGTGAATACAAACGCACAATGTAAACAAATAATAAAATTTAAATCTACTTACGCAATGAACAACAAAAAAAATCACATGTATACATTAAAATCACTGAGAATTAAAAAAAAATGCAATTTTTTGGTGTAGTGATTACAACAATAATACAGTTGCAACAACAATATAAAGTAAGCATATGCATTAAAATAATAATAACTGAACAACATTACAAGTGCATTTGTCTTATCATCACAATAAAATAAAATATAAACCAGATTCACACTCAAACACACACGTTTTCCACACACTGTGCAAGAATGAACCAAACAGTTTGTGAGTGCGAGTGCGAGAGTGAATGGATGCGAATATGCATGAGCTGCTGTATGTAGGTGTGTGTGTAAAGAGGCATACAACTCTGTACGATAATACCGTTACATATAATGAGTTGCAATTACATTAACATTATGGCGTGTAATTTTGCATGAACAATTCCATACTTTTATTCTCCTGCTTTCACCGTTCACTGAGTGCGTATATATGGGTGTGTGAGTGCGTGTTTTAAAGGGGAGTCTTTATACGAGGGCAATCAAAAAAGGTTATGTGTCTGTCTTGTCAATATCACGTCACCCCATTTTTTAACTTTTGCACCTTATGACTCTATGATATGATTTATGGCTTGAATTTTGTTTACATTCATTGATATCTTAATTTAGTGAGCTATATTTAACAAAGCACAGTGGTTTAAAATGATTTTATTTTGGAAATCATTTAAATTTATCTCAATGAAAGAGAGTGGTGTCATAATTAATGCTAGCTGGCAATATCCCAAAGTTGGTTACCAAAATTTATTTATAATCCGAATGTCAAGAAATTTTATATTTAGATAGTAAAGCGTGATCCATTTCGAGGTTCCCTACTTAAAAAAAATACAGAAAATTCAAATTTAATGGGGAATGTTTATTATCATTGATTGATGTGATGTGTAGGAAGTGGCGCCGTCTTGCGAACTTTTGACTCACACGTGTCAAAAAAGGCTGTCAAAAAAGGCTATTGAAAAAAAGTATCTCTACTTAATTCATCCATTATTTAAATAGCTATTGGGGTTTTAACGAAATTATTGTTTTTAAAAATTAAATAAAACAAAGAGTTCTTATGAAAATCATTAAAACGACCTACGACCACGCATACAGATATAGATTCATTTACGAAAATTTTTAAATACTCCAAAGTTTTTTACAAGTTTTTTGAAAATAATATCAACACGATGAGATTGGAATTTCAATTGGAAACTATGTTTTCGTCCAATACTGTCAATGCCACGACAGAAATGTTTGTAGACATACATACAATCATGGCGAATTAAAAACTAGCATACCTTAAAAAATCTTCGAAATGAAGCATTCAGAAATTAGCTCAAAAAAGCGAGATCATCATGTATGAATGTAGTAGCAGCGCGTACTATAGTTCTTAATAATCTCCGGGTTTTAGCGTATCACTAAATTAATATTGATATTTCATACTAGAACTTGTCCTGCACCGACTCTGCTATTTATAGCGCGGAAATAAAATGGATGTTCTCTCAGAACTTCAGTAGTATTTTACGTCGTTTTCGTCAATTATTTGTCATGTGTGACTGTATATTTAGTCTTACTTGTTCCTACAGGGAATTTTCGTTCTTTAACAGTGTTTTCCGTATATGAAAACTTACTACATGCAGGTTCTATCAACCATTGGAATATGAATGATAATCCATAAAATAGTTTTGTTCAATGACATGTTCTCGTTTTTTGGAAATTTTTCCGAATACAGTTACATTCGAAAACATGATGGGTAAGATGGGCAGGACATTAATGCAGTAAAGTGAATTCCTCAAACGAACTGAGAGAGAGTCAGACAAGACACGTAGATACTAATAATCGTAATCTTCGGATTAAGATTCCAGATTTGGAGAAGTATACATATATAATTGATACAGAAGCAGGGAAAGTTTAGTTTCTGGAAAATACCTAATGTCTGTTTTCCGGTGGACAGATGTGGCAGACCAGTCAGCTCTAGTTCGTATTCTTATCCAGAAGAAATGTTAAATATTCAGTGTAGCAAAGTAATCATGCCCCAGCACTTTTTGAATTTCAGAGCTGACTACAATAATAAATTATGAAATAAAAAAAAAAACATTCCGAGAATGTTGAACAACTTTTCGGCCTGTCCTCTCATAAACGCATTTGTTGCAAACAAACACTAAAAAAAAGTGTTGAAACTGAATGAACTCGCTCCATTTATGTTTAAATTTTTTTGCTTTAGGTTTTTTTTTACGCGAAGGAAGATGAAAATAATTGTATGTTGTGAGAGTACAACAATTTTTCTAGGTGGTCAAAAAATAACATTAACTGGCCTTGTTTATGACTGAAAGAACTGAGTGGAAATGCTGCACAATATTAGGGAGATACTGAAGTTTTAAATCTAGTATTAACTATGTAAGAACTTGATAGAGTTTTGTGAATTTAGAATCATGACGATATCTAGATTTCAGAAATGTAAAAAATCATTTTAAAACTATAATTAGCTGGCAATTCCATCTTGTTTTGTAATTGTGATTATGAACATGTTTGCACTCTTGTATTTTTAAGAAACGGTTTTAAGATTCTTAATTACAACTTGACTCGTTTATTACAAATAAAAAAGCTTAATATTTTGGGAAACTAAAAGAGTTTCACCTTATTGTCCATAAGTAATCAGACGGTAGATGGAGAACGCGAGAAAAAAAAACATAAATGGATTTTCATTTGTGGTTATTTTGGCATAAAAATACTCACAAGCAATTAATTTTACATTAATTTGTTTTAATAGGTTTATAAATACATTAAACAGTTATAAATTTAACAACAAAAACAACCAATATAAACATACATTAATACTTAAAAATATATGTATGTATTTAAAAACATTTTATGATTTTTAAAACAACAAAAAAACAATTTCCTTTTTCTTTACCCTCACTCCCCCGCGTTCTGAGAGAAGCATTTCCCTAAGAAGATCACATAAATTCGTATTTAAAACCATTAAATAATATATTGTTAAATGCTTTTTAAAGCGGAAAACAAATTATTATTGTAGACATTTTTTTGTATGCAGTATTTGTTAAGGGATTTAAACTAAATAAAATATACTACTACGATGTTGATGTAGTTTTCTTATACATATTCAACATTTTTACTTGGGCATCCTTTCGCCTGTTATGGCAGAGTATTTATATCCTTGAGAATGCTGTGAACCCATACAGTAGTAACAACAATTGTTGAAAAAAAAACAGCAATAGCAATAACAAGAATATTGTCGTTGATTCAATATCAATATAAATATAGAAAAAGTACAAGAAGAGTATTTATTTACTTAAATCCCAATGCAAAAACGGTGCTTTAACAAACGTTTCCAGCAATATTCAACACATTAAAATGCAATTGTATGTATGTGTGTGTCTCAGAGTTTTCATCCATAATTTTCTACGTATTGCTAAAGTTACCGTTCGTTGCTGTTTTGAGCAGCACCAGCAACATTCAGGCTAAAATCCTTTTGCTGTTTTTTCCCATTTTTTTCTTGCCTCAACTCTTAAGTCTCTTTAATGGCCAATAATAGAAAAATGTTGTCACTTTAGATTTTCTTGGGTATTTATGTATTTATTTGTTTGGCTGTGTATTTCTATTTATTTATTTATTTATTTATACACACATATTTCTCAATTGTTATAGATAATCCTGTTCAAATGCTAAAATACTATCCTCGTAAAGGGGTTCAAATGAACGTTTAAAGGTTTTTTCTGCTTCTCTTTTTGATTTTATTTTCCTATTTGTTCTGTACTTTTCGTGGTGCCAAAGTTTAATGCTTTTAACTATTTATTTTTTCGCTTTGTGGGTGGCGTGTGAATTTATTTATTTATATTTTTTTATGTGATTTGTAGAATTTTGCTTTTTTTTCTATGACGGTGTTTACTCGTAAACAAAGTAGAGAAAATCCTATTTTATTACCTTGTGGCAGCAAATTGCGGAAATATATTTAGAAGAAAAATAAATATTTGTAAGAAATGTGTGCCGAAAAACTCAATTAATATGAAATGTGAGAAATACAAGTTCATTCGAAAAAGATACAGGCATGTGCTGGAAATCGAAAACGAAAACGAATGATGGAAAACAAGAAAAAATAAATTTTATAATTTAAGAATATTAATAAAATAATTTAAACTGTAATTTAGAGACAGTGGCAATTGCAGCTATTTTGGTGGCTGTATTTAAGGATTAGGGTGGTACAGTTTTTAAGAATAATGTAGCATTCAGGTGAATTACTGAAAGTCTTTTAACAATTTCAAAGTAAAGATAGCCAATACATATTTATACTTTTAACAGTTTGCCTAAATTGATACCCAGCGTTGCCTTGTTTATGATATTTCAATAATGATTACACAATTGTATTAATATTAAATGAAATTTATTAAAAATTCATTGATTAATTTTCTGCTCTTTACAACATTTGAAATGAGTCATATTGTATCATTTCACATGTTACTGAACTAATTCGTTAAAAACAATTGACACAAATTTACAGCAGAAATGATGAAAAAGTGAAGAATATTATTGTCTCTATGTTATATGCCACGACAATCACCCCTATCGTGAATAAAAATTCCACATGAAATTTGTTCCCTTTTATTTTTTTAACATTGAATGTGCAATTTTTATTCACGATAGGGGTGATTATGAAAACTGTATGCGCTAGAAGAGGTAGGAAAGCAAAGTATAATGAACTCTGTAATTTATCTACAATATAATTCGCATCTACGACGTACCTGCACGATTATAATCGATCAAAAATGCTGAATATTAAGGAATTTGCGTACTGACTGGGATTGAATGTCATCTACACAACTGCCTTGACTGACTATTTTGATAGTGTTGAATCTTCCTTTCTGAGCACAAGTGCTGCACTTGACTGTATCCAGTGATGTCAAAATGCTTTCTTCTCCAAACGAGATGGCTAATGAATTTGACATAAAAATCACTTAGCTTAGAAACGTACAGAAGAATACAGAAAAAAGAGGTTTAATTCTATTAATAATATTTCAAATGCGAGGGTATACGTCTACTCTCTTTCAAACTTCAACTTTACCAGAGGACCGCTTGGGGGTGAATATGAAAATCTTTCCTATATATTGTTTTCATAGCGCCAGTGACGGCTATGCAGATTAGGCGGTAAAGCTTATCCAGTGAAGTTTTATCTTTACAAATATTTTAATAAAACAACATATTTTCCTAGAAAAAAAAGAGACATTATTATCAGTCTCCAAAATGCATTAGTCAGTTTAGAGGAATATTTCAAAAGGTGGAACATACTCATTAACCCTCAAAAAACTCAAGCAATATATTTTACCAGAAGGCGTAAGGTTTGTTTTACTCCTCAAAGAGACCTCTGCTTTAACAACACAAATATCAAATGGGACTATAAAATCAAATATCTAGGAATTATCCTAGATTCAAAACTTAATTTCAGCGATCACATTTCGTACAGATTGAACAAAATTAATAATACCACAAGACTTACATATGTACCGCTTTGTAAATAGAAAGTCAGCCCTAAGCCAAAATAACAAAATCATAATTTTTAAAGCTATTTTTATGTCCATTATGTATTATGGGGTCCCAGTATAGCATGATAAAAAAAGACTTCAAATAATTCAAAATAAACTGTTAAAAATGATTTATAATCTTCCCTGGTATTTTTCTACCCAACGGCTGTATTCTATTAATTGTATCAATATGGTTGAACAAAGAATTTCGATACTTACACACAATTACGATTTCAGATGTCAATTATCTGAATATGCACACATCAAGGAATTGACGGTTATTACATAGTTTTAAGTTTTATCTTAACATAAATTTTTTTTCTTTTTTCTTTTTTTTCGCTTCACATAGGTTTTTGTTACTTTTCACCTAAACATAAAATGTCACTTTATCCTACTAGTAATTTTAGTCTCTATAATTATTTCTAAGTAGAAAAGGATTATTCATCTGAACTCTTATCTATTTGTAATATTACTTGTAAAAATTATTCCTATGTTATGTAAATAAATAATAAAAATACCTTTATACTGAAATCGCTACTACTGTATAATTTTTTTTACATATATTCATATACCAATTATACGTTACGAGAAAGGTCAAAAAAGGTCAATAGTGACAATAATTTGTTTAAAAAATCCAAACTAAGTCGAAATAAAATAAAATTGCTAATAATTATTAAAGTCCGATTATATTTTATATTGTAAAATTTGTAAGTAATTAAAATAAGATTAAGGAATAATATTCCCTAACATGCCGTTACAATAATAACACAAAATATCGTTAAGTTCAACTATTTTCTTTATTAGTTTGTGGAAGAATTTTGTGTTGCACTTTAAATCCAAAAAAAAAATATTTTTGTTCAAAAATTCTTATTTGAGGTAAACGTTTAACTGTAATTGAAAATAAACACTTGAAAGTATCACTTGCCATAACTATGTATTATTATTGTATTATTTACAATTACTTTAACGTATACATCACCTAAAATGATAAGAAAACAAAAACCAACACAAATACATAAATACCAGCTGCAAGTTGTAGCTGCCAGATTTGACGATTTTTTGTTTCAAAACTAGCAAAATGGCGATTGGACGATTTTTTTAAAATGCAAGTGACGATTTTTTGAATTATTAAAATTTTCTCTTGTTTGTCGTTTTTATTAATGGGTTTGGTACCAAATTTTATCTTTTTTTTAACAACAACTATTTTTGTGTCATTTAATATCATAAATATTAAGAAGAATATTTTAAAAACAAAACCAAATGATAGTATAGTTTTCTTAATTACACAGTACAACACAAAAAAAAATTACGGGGTTCCGACGATTGATTGTTGTTAAGGAGACCAAAAAAAAATCACATCAGAATTTCATTTAAGAAGCAGTTAAAAGTTCCCAGCTCTGGCCTGTTCTTGCAGTATATCGGTATATAAAACTATGTTTTCTTTACGTCTGAGGTGTAGGGTATGTTCAGCATTTTTGTAGATAATGGTATGGCAAATATTTTTTTAGAACATATTAACCCTCTAACTCTCCCCTCATAACGGCATTTTTGGCTTTATTTTAAGAAATTGTAAAAACACCCCGAAAAAGGGGATGGGCGGGGATGAAATATTCTACAAAAATGTTGGCCATAAAATTTTACTATATATGTCAGAACACACCAAAACCCAAAACTTAACACAAACACTAAAAACCAATGACGATTTTTTCGTTTTTATAGGGATTTTGGCGATTTTTCGCGAAATTCATCTGGCACAACATACATATGGAATGCAAATATAATTATAAGGATTAAATTATATGATCTAAGAAAAACTAACACATGTTTACAATATCAATTACAAAGCAATTGCAGGAGTATTTGAAGATTACAGAAACTTGAATGAATTTAATGATGTTTGAACAAATAAAACATTTTGGTAGAACAGACAAATAACATGGGCACGATTTGCAATTGTGTGAAAGAAATACCCCATTTACGGCCGACTGTTTCAGTAATGAAAGCATTGAATATAAACTTTATTAAACATTTCTGTCGTACAATTATGTTTATTTTTAAATTTGGTCTTTTAAGTTTTCATACCTTTTATAAGCTGCAGCAAACAAACGTATCCTCTCCATTGTTAATAAAAGTACATACGAGTATGCTGGTAAAAAGGTACATATGACTTAATTTCAGCTATGGAAAAAGAAGGCAACAATAAGGAAGATATGTATTACATATATTTTATTATAAATTTAATTAAAAATCTTGAGCTAAAGAAAATAACAAGGATAATTCTTTACTGCTGCCAGGACTGATGACGATGATGTTTAAATATTTTTTTTGCACACGTAATATTTGCAGTAAAGTAAAACTTGTATGAAAAAAGTATATTTAAGTTAACTTAAATGAAAATACTTTTGCAAAACTTCAAAATTGTATAAATAAATAAAATGACTACTCACATGTATGTTAGTCTGTCTATATTACAAAAAGATGTAGCAAAGAAAGAAACTCCTAAAGCATAAGATTTTCTTCTTAAAGAACAAAAAAAAACAAACTTAACCAAACAAGAAAACGTAACAATTAAAATATGTACAACACGAGTAAACACGAAATATTCTTACTCAAGTAGTAAATATCCTTAAGGACTTACGCATACAACAACTACTGCAGCAATAGCAACAGCAGTGAACGGTTTACAAAAGTAACAGTATAAAATGTATTTAAAAATAGGAAACTCTTACTACGAAAATTGACAACATCTTCTCTAGTATCCGTGAATATGCATGGACAGACGGACAGATTTTTTCCAACATTGTAAATATATATGAGAGTATTTGTTGCTAAAAGTATTTGAAATACTGCTTAACAGGAAGGATGTGATGAGGTAAGAATATTTGAAGAAGTTTCTCGAGTTGAAAATGAAGCTGAAGACAAGCATGGAATTAGTGAGCGAAAAGGTAGAAAAATATTTTGCAAAACTATTTGGTAGAAGTCGAATTTACTAAACACACTTCTTTTAATTATTTATTTATATTTATTGGAATTGATATAAATAATCGTACTCAGTCAAACAAAACTGCTACAATAATGTGTCATTAATCAAGACGAATTTATCCCGCATTTTGAAACAGAGAATATTATTCTTAATTGGCCAAAGTTTCGTGAACAAAATCTTTGGATATTTGGACACTTGGACATTGTCGATTCAAATGATTACAAAAAAAAGCTTAAAATTTCAAAACGTACTACAAATGATGTTAGATAATGATAAAAACAAACCTTAAGTTCAATTATTAAACAAAAATAAATAAAAAATATTAATTAAAGAAACCAGAAACTTAGAAAGAAAATACGACGAAGCAAAATCCAGTTTTCTCCGACAATGACCACGCACAACCATAAATCAAATAATAAAGATTACGAGCAAAATTTCTTCTTGTGACGTCATAAGTCAAAAATATCAGGCATGTGATGGAGATCGAAAACGAAAACGAATGAGTTTTAGAAGCCAATTTTTTCGTAATATTTCTGTGTTGAAAAACTTTTATCACATAAAATATAAAGATATTGGGTTACTAAAGATAATCTTAAAACAAAAATTTTAAAAATTAAATTATAAATGCATTAAAATGTATTTCCAAAACTGATTCGTTTTCGATTTCAAAAGAAAATTAATTAAAAAGACCATGACACAATTTTGCCAACTTGATGAAAAAAATTAAAAGTGTCTAATAAGCTATGTGTCCACGTCAGATATTACAACGTTGTCATATCTAGCAATGTGCTAGTAATGTACTGGCATTGAAAAATGTTAAGCAAAAGGTAAATTGTCAGTTTAGACGACTGCAAGAAAACTAACAAACAGATTTTTGTGTGGCATTGTTAAATTCGTTTTGCAGCTCTCTGTTTGTGTGTTTAAAAATCTTAAATATTGTAATGGAATAAAAAACAGCAATTGGAACCATTTTATCTGCTTGTGTCCTAATGCACACTTTAATTTAATTCTTTAATTTTCTTCTACTGTTTTCAAAAATTGTATCAATACACACTTGTTTGTTTATTTATGTATATACCGAGTTGCATTGAGAAACAATTTATATGACAATACTGCCATTGGCAGATGCATAAACTTTGTACATATAACAATGAAAAGTTGTCTTAAAACAATGGCAATGACAAAATTGTGTGTTTACACATTGATTGTTAGATGTCTGACAATATTTTTGTCTTCCAATGTACTGAAAACGCTTCTTCTTACAAAGTTGGAAGGCAAAAATTTTATGTTTACACGGTTGTTAGACATTTTCTGAACATTTTTCGGATAACGTTGTAATATCTGACGATCGTGGACACATTTTTTATAAAGGGAGATATGAAATTTCATTCACACACGTCAATTTAACTTTCGTACTTTTTAATGGAAATCAACATGCATGAAAGAAAAAACAAAAGGAAATAAGAAAATTGACTAGTGCCCCTTTTATTGTATTTTTCCTTCTCATTCGACAATACTTGCTCTGACGAGTCAGAATTGAAGAGTGTGAAAGCAGACTTAATATGTAATATTAATTCACATACAAATATGTATGTAGGTACAATAGCGCAATTCATAATCTTGTGCAAATGATATTGCATCATTGCATTTGCTAAAATGTTTGCTCTACACTAACAAAATATACAGCAAGAGCAAAAATTTGCTAAACCTTTTTGCAAATGCAATGATGCAATACCATTTGCACAAGATTATGAATTGCACTGTTGTATTTTTATGCAAGCATAGTTCTGAAAGAAAAAAAATATAAGCTCTAAGTTAAAAAGTATCTAATGTAAAACACAAGTTCATTTGATTGTATGCCCTAAAAGGGAATTCCCCTAAAGTTGTGCTATTTACAATTGCTCTGATCAGTAAAATTGCTTGTATCCCCTAAATATTATAAAAATATACAAATGGGCCTTAAAATTAATCAGTTGTACATACATACATACTTATATCTTTAGTAATACCGAATATTAATAATGACACTAACTGTATTTCGAAAAAATTGTATTTTACAAAAAAAATTAATGGACAAAAGATTTTTAATCTTGCAAATTAAATGAAATCGTGTAAAAAAATTTTAAATTTGTATATTTTGAAACCGTGTTAAATCAAAACCGTGTAAAAAAATACGTGTAAAAACAGAATTAGGTGTATTCGGTTTAGATGGCACGGCGCATGTTTGGCGGAAACCAAATAAAATCTAAGTGGTGATTGGGTTATGGCTTGGGCCTGTATTTCAGCTGCTGGTATTGGAAATTTAACTTTTGTTGAAACAATCTTGGACAAGTTTTGAGTACCTTGCGATTCAGAAGGACAATTTGTTGGAAAGCGCAGAGGACCTAGGTATATGATCCGATTTTCGATTGTCCCAGGATAACGATTCAAAGCACAAATCGGGTATTGTGCACATGTGGCTAATATATAACTGCCCGCATTTGATGACACCCTCACCACGATCGCCAGATCCTAATGCTATCGAAAATTTATGATCAATTTTAGAAATCAGAATTATGGACACACTAAATTTCTAACAAAATTGATTTAAAGAAAACGAATAGTTCGCCAAATATTACCCAAAAACTGGTCGTATCAATGTCAAATCGCCTTAAAGCTGTTGTAGATAATAAATGCTATCATAGCAAATATTAAATCTTGAACTTGCCAGTTTAAATTGCAAGTAAGCTGCGACATGAAAATACTGCATAAAATAAGCCGTGAGCCACTCTATGTTTTTCTTTCAAATTGCGCAAATTTTTTCGGTAATCCTGGCAGAAATTCAATTTTTCTACAACAAAACCGGAACCAGTTGATTTTAAATACTTTATTGTTAATAAATGAAATTTTAAAAAGTTATATACAATTTAACCAAAGAGTAGATGTCACAAACAAATTAACAAACCAACGCCTACAATAGTGAAACATTTAAAAAGAAGTTGTTGAGTAGCATGATTGTTGTACGTGTTTAAAGCAACAATAAGGAAATACTTAATAAATACATATACTTACATATATACTCATTTCGATACAGACCGACTTTGTACATTATACACTGTACATTACATGTTGTATCGTTGTCAGTTTCAGTAAATTTGTTAAGGTAAATAAAAAGCTTTATACAAAATGGAATGGTTATAAATTTTGGTTATTTTATCAACAACTTTTAAAATAAAACAGAGGCGTGGTGAAAACTAGTTAATTCCCACAAAATTATAGGTAAAATTAAGAAACTTCGACTTGGTTTTTGTCGCTTTTCTGCAATATTCATCCTCCCCTAGGCTACGTTTCTGCTCCATTCCTACCTATACTTTGCTAGGAGTATATTGTATAAGAGTGCTTGTATACATAGTACATAGTCGCACTGTTAAGATGCTTAGTACCCCAGGATTAAAGAGTCACTTAAGTTAAATGCATTGAAAATGAAGCCAAAAGAAGCGTGTAAAAATGTTTAAGACGTTACGTTTAACTTTATTCATCAGTAATGCTCGTTCATTTAAAATTCTATACTCCTTCAGAGCACAGTATTTTTATTCATTCATTCGTTCGTTCGTTTGTTTGGTCCTTAAACAGTTTTATTTTTTTTTTTAATTTTTCTTATTTAATTTTGTGCTTTTGTGCATTTTTAAATGTTTGTTGATTTAGCGGAATGTAAATTCTTGTTTGTTTTTTATTTTTCTCATCTACTGTCTTCAAGGAGTTTTTGGAAGTAGCACTTTTATCGTATTTTTCTTAAATGGATTAAGTTATCAAGGTTTTAAGACGACATGCGAGTTTTTCTTTTTTTTTTTTGTTGTTGTAAAAAAGAGATATTAAAGAATTTTATATTGTGGGTTTTTTTTTTCTTTTGCTAAGAATAAATAAAATTGAGAAAAATATATGATAATGAGAAATGTTAATTTAAGTTTAAAGAAATAAAAAGAAATCATGTTGATTTGAAAATACAAAAATATTTTGAATAATTAATAAATATAATAAATGAAAATAAAAAGAAAAGCTGAAAATATTCAAAACTAGATAAAACATTAGAAAATGTTTAAGTTTTGGAAATTGTTCGTGCAATTACACTAAAATCTTTTGTTGTTTTGAGGTATTCTTATAAAACTTGAGAAAATTATTAACTGAAATTCAAATACACATACTTGGGATGCCATACGGGACTGGTTTTTCAAATCCCGGGATCGGGATCGGGATTTCGGGATTTTTGTTTCATATTAAAACAAATTGGTTTATAAATATTAACAATTTATTTCAAAACAGTTGTTTATGTTAAATATAAAACTGTTAGAAAACAAAAATTGTAAATTGATTAAAAGCTTAACCAATAATAAATAAAAAACATAATAACATGTACATTAGGGTGGCCCCGTTTGTATGGAGAAAAAATAAGGTATCCATGTTCCCGACTAATATGAAAATTTAATTTATTTTAAGACTACTTTTCTCAATTTTTTTGTCCTGGGGTCAATATTTGGTGAGCTGGATCAAAGGATAAAAATGTCCTTTTTAGAGGTTTTTTTTACTTTTTTCACATTTCTTCCAAAGGAACTATATGTAAATTTGGTATCATATGAAAGGTCTTTGAGAGGCGCATTCAATGGGTTATCAAAAATTAAAAAAAAAGTGTTTTAAATTCAAAAATTTTGGAAATTTCAGACAAAATTTTAGTTTAAATTCAAAAATTTTGGAAATTTCAGACAAAATTTTAGTGTTTTGCTTTATTTTTTCATGAAATTTACTTAAAGAAAAATTCAAAGCATTAAAAATTGTTTACAAACTACCAATTCTAAATTCAACTGTCACATTGTTCAAAGATATAAGCAAAACAATTTTACCAATTTATGGATTGCATGAGTATCAGGTGTTAATGTTTGTTTTTAACTGCATTAACCATATTGGCCACCAAAGCATGACATTTTCTCAACAGCAATTTAGTTTTAACACACGAAACAGAACAAATTTAAGAATTCCTCGATGTAGAGTAGAAACTACCAAGCAACGTATTGATTACGTGGGTTCTGTAAAATTCAATAATTTACATGCAGATTTGAAGTCAATTAATCGAATTTCACTATTTAAATCGTCTTGTAAACAACATTTATTTAACAACATCGAAACGCTTTTGTAATTTTTTATTTTTTGTAAAACAGTTTTTATACATATTTTTTGTAATTTAATAATCTTAACCTTAAGTTAAGTCTTTTATTTGTACTTTTGAAAATTAATTAATTTGCCAACTTGCCTCAATAATGCCTTACGGAGCTAAGGCCGAAATTGAAATGTATTTAAAATATTTTGTACAAATAAATTTTTTCTGTAGAAAAGTTTTTTCTATAGAAAACAAAACAAGAAAAAAAATTATTTTTTTATTACACAAAAAACTTACTTTAGTAATATTTATATTTTTCTGAACAGAGATCATTTTAATATAAACAACATGTCTAAGAGCAGTCGGAAAGCATTTTCTAAAACCCTTTTTGTTTTAATTTCCGATCTGACCAAAAAGTCAAAAGCTCGTTTAGTTAAGAAAATATCCCAAAGCTTCTAAACTAATGGAAAATGTAACATTTTTGTTAACTTACAATTACTTCTTAAATTTGATTTACCTCTTTAATAGAGTCCTTAATTAAGGTTTTTTCTTTACTTTTATTTCTTTATTACAAACACACAAAAGGCTCTTATGGGTATTAAACAATTATGCTGGGCTGCAACTAAAAACACAATTTCAGTTTCTATTTAGTTTTGTCTGTTTTTCGTTGCTGGTTTTTTTTTTTTTTTTTTGCTCTCTAAACAATTTTCAAACAAAGCATTAATTTAATTTGTCACACTTTATGAGGACTTTCCTTACGTCTAGCCCCTTCTAATTATGAAACTAAACAGTCTTATACACACAACAGCACTAACACATTCTTACATATATTGTTGTTATAAATGCACAAAAGGGTATGCTTAAAATGAAGAATTAAAACAGAAATTAAAACAAAAATACTGCAACAACTGTTGGACTGAATGACTATCACAACTTTACACTTTAACCACAATTGAAAAGTTGTTGTTTCTCTTCGACTATCTGTTGTTTTGCAGCATTTCCTTGTCTTTTTATTTACAATTTTATTGTTTTAAACGGAAGTTACCTGCTGTTGTTTTTATGTCAAATAATAAAGTCACACACATATACATATTAAATTCACTTCCTTGTATATCCTTCATTCACTGCCGGCTCAAGTCCCTGAACTCCATCATATCGAATTAGTTTTCATAGAGCTTTTAAGTGTCCCATGTGGTTGTTCTGTAGATTAAATTGGCATCTAGCTCAACACTCTCTCTCTCTCCCTCTTTATATCTGCCTCCTTTCATTTTTGCCTATATGTTTTGTTTTAATTTATATTATTTTTGTGTGTATGTTTGTTTGTATGTGTTTAAATTGAAAGGATACATTTCTTAACCCGTATGTTATTTACCTAAATTTGAAATTGTTTCTGTCATCAGAAATGTTACCAGATGTGGTTGAATTTTTGTTTGTTTTTACGTTCCATATATTCCAATTGTTTTCGTATTTAAATTATTTTGTGTTTAAAAGTCAAGGCTAGGAAGGTGGAAAAAGAAAGCACAATAATATTGCAAGCACATAAATATTGCAAAATAAGTTTTATAGTTCTTGTTTTAGAAATGAAAAAAAAAATAGGACGCAGAATGAGAAGAATTGAGAGGTGTAAAAGTAATGATAACGAAAATTTTGTAACATTTTGTCGGTTCAAGATATCACAGCAAAATTTAATACTAATGTAGTTGTAAATGTCCTTTAATCAATGGCATTATAACTTTTGTCATTTTTTATTCTTAAATACCGAAATTCCTTAAACGGGAAGATGTGTTTCTAAATTTTAATTTTTTTATAAAAGCACAATGGGGCGTTTTTATTAACGTTATTTGCCGTGTGATAGTAAAAAAAACTTTTTGTGTATTTAAGTAACACATAGAACTATACAACTTTTTAGAGGAGATGTGCTTTGCGTTTTTACAATTTTTTACTCAAACCAATTTTTCTTTTTTAAATTTAAAATTTTTTAAAGTTTGTATATGATTGGGAGTAGCAATATATACCTAAATATTCAATTCAATTCAGTTTATTGTATTTAATGATATTTACAAAATTTACTTACAATAGTATATACATACATACATATTTACAAAGAGTGTAAGGATTTTTCCTTTTTCCACTTAATAATACAATTTTGTTTTATGTTAGCCTTAATTTTTAATATAGAATTTAAGTTAAGGTGAAAACTTTCCAAAAACCTTGTGAAATTTTTGTTATGATTAAACTTAAAAACTACTTAACTGACTAATCAAAAGCGGGGGCTAGCTCAACTATATGATTATGTACAGAATATAAACATCTAGTATTGAAATTTTCATACAATTTGTATATTTTAATAGCGACCAAATCAACGTTTGCGATTTAGTGTAGTCTTGGTGTGGAATAATGCCTTGCAAGATTATGAATTAAAGTTAGGAGTTTATTTTGAAGGATTTGTAACCTTTTTATGTGGCATTTTGCACTTTTTGCCCAAACTGGGACTGCATAAAACATAATTGCCTGAAATATAACTTTGAATATTAACATTTTATTTTCAATACTTAATGTTGAGTTTCTATTTATTAGGGGGTAAAGAGTTCTAATAAGTATGTTACATTTATGAACGATGTATGATATATGGTCTCTATAAGTTAATTTTGGATCTAGAGCTACACCTAGATACTTTACGTTATTTTCCCATTCGATTTCGGTATTGTTTAAAATTATACCATTTTGGGGAATAAAACATGATTTCCTTTTTCTGGTAAAATAAATTGATTGACTTTTGTTATAATTTAGTTATATTTTCCATTTTGTAAAATATTTCAATAATGTTATGATACCCGAGTGCAGCTTTGCTAATATTTCGGAGGATAAATTACCTGAGCATAAGACTGCGGTGCACACTGTGTCCACTGCGGCAATAAATCAATTTAGACCTGCTCTCCGATTTTGATGATTTCTGCACAGATGATTAAAAACTATCTAAAGGTCATGTGTGGAAAATTTTATCTAAATATCTCAATTGGTTTTCTGTCTCGAGCAGCGCAACATTGAAGTATTTGAACAAGTCTCAATTTTGATAGTTTTCTATGTCATATTCGAAAGCTTGTTACTTATAAACTAAACACCGAATGTACCTTATAAGTATTTTTTCACTTAAAATAAACATTAAGCATTATGTAAATTAAAAAAAAATTAAAAAATTTAAAAAAAAAAAATTCCCTTAAATTTAGAAAGAAATTGAAGCTTAAGAAATTAGATTATCACGAAGATGTCAAAAAGTTGTTAATAAATGAAATAGAGTGAAATTGACAAAATTTTTGTATTGAAGGTGTATGGGGGCTGGGTGTTACAGTGGGCGGATTTTTTTCATATTTTCAAAACAGCATTTAATAGATGTTATATGCATTTTGGCGAAAAATAAACATTCTAGTTACAAATTTACAGAAGATATGGCATTTTTTAAATATCATTTGTATGGGAGGTGGGCGCAAAAATGGGCGGATTAAGTTCATATTTGTAGGAGCTCATTCTACAATTATAATATTAATGTTTTATGAAAATTGAATTGATATATTTAAAATCATGGAAGTTATGCCACATTTTCTATTTAATTTGTATGGGAGGTGGGCGGAAAAGTGGGCGTTTTTTTGTAAAAAAAAATTTAAATTCTTAAAAAATTTAAAATAAATGTGTGCAAAATTTCATGAAGCTCCGCAAATTCCTTGATTTATGGCCATTAAATAGACGTCCTGCTGAATGGTATATGGGATCCGTCATCGAAATTTCAAAATTTCTTTGATTTTGCACGAAGCTTAAACAAATCTCATTTAAACATTGTGTGTCTGAGAAGCCCCATAAATGGATGCCACAGACTCCTGAAGAATGAAACTGTGGAATCAATTGTTAAAAAAAATACCAGCACTGCCAATTTTATTGGTACTTTTATAAATTACTGTAATTAAGTAAATATATCAAAATACTTTTTAAATCAATTTCTAGAAGTTTTAAATTAAAACATTTTAATAAATAATATATAGCGTATATAGAAATTCAATAAAATCAACTTTAACACGTTTGCATCTGATGAATCCTCCCTAAAACAAACAATTTTAATTGTAGGTCATTTATAGAAAGGGAAACTAGTAAATACTTTTATTGTTGTCCCAAAAAGCAACAAAAAAAAACTGTACCTCCATTTAGTAAATGTGTTATAAAATATCAAATTACAAATTAAAGCTGTATAAAAGGTTTAATACCTTGAAGTAGTTTCACAAAAACTAAAATAAAAATATATTTAATAAGTGGCAGTAAATGTAACAAAAACTCTTATGTGTAAAATGTACTGCAAAACACACACATTCATAGATGTGTAAATACAAACACATTGAAACATTTGACCACTTAAACAAGATATTGTTGACATTGTTAGCAATGTCAAGTGGTGGTACAACCCATACTAACCACAAAATACACAAACAGAACGGCACTATTGTTAAAACACACACAAACACATACATACATATTTATAAAGATGTATATGAGTGTGTGTGTGTGTGTATAAATGTTTGTATGAGTAACATATTAACAAGTTAAAATGACTGAGTGGACGCTGACAAAAACGTGAAAAACCGCAATGTACACGCCAGACTGACGCATTGTTATAATTTTTCTTCTTCTGGTGTTTTATTAACGACTTTTTTTCATTCTCTACTTTCAAATACTGACTCTAACTAACATCACCAAAAGCCAATGTTACAAGCAAAATCTTAAAGACAAATAAGAGAAATGTTAAAAAAATACTTAAAAAAGCACACACTCGCCTGCAAACAAAATATAAAAGCAAACAAACCCTTTGTAGAGAATTACTTTAGAAAACGTAAGTAACCTTCCGGTGTTTAAATGACCTTTGAGAGTTTGCTAGTACGGTAGACTATGGCAACTACAAAAACAACAATGAAAATATATATAACAAAAACATGGAGATACCGGAGGCTATGACCCAAAGGAAGCAACACACAAACCACCAACCAACCACCCAGCAGCCAGCCAAGCGCAACTGATGATGGAAACCCATTTCAAATGTAGAAAAATATAGAAATTTTTATATAGAAAACGGAATACTTAGAACGCAACAACAATAATATGTAGTATAGAGCAGCAAAAACCCAAGTAGCCAAAAACCAAAAGATGTAGAACAACAACAACAACAATAAAGTGGCAAGTTTTAGTAATATTTTGTGTGGCGTTGATGATAAAGCTCAAGAGCTCAAGAAGAGAAAAAGAAGGAAGTGGAGTTGGTTGAAAAATTATGGGAATAAGAGTACATACTGTTTAAGACGACTTGGGGTCGTCTGAGCAAACAAACAAAACAATTCAGGAATATTTACGAGGTTTGTTTAATAAAATGCTGATGGATTTTTTTTCTAAAAGGAATAATTTTTTACAAGTCACAATAAAAACAGTTTCATGTAGATCGTCTGCGGGTTCGAGTAGTGTATAACCTAGCCAATTTCACAATGTTGAAATGATGTTCGGTTTGTGGCTGTTCAATGGCAGGTTTCGGTTTCTACGTCCTTTTCAAACATCTATTTGCAAAATACCTGCAGCAAGTTCAGATCGCAGGCAGCAGTATTCCACGTCAATCATCCGTACAAAAGGGAAAAATTTGTTTTTCTGGATATATTCGAAGCTATCCGTTCTGAGTTTTCGGAGACCACAGGTAATACAGTTTAAGATACACGATCTTGAACTCCCTCCGTTAGTCCCAATTTACATGAACCAATTCTTATTGAAAGGCTTAGCTTTAAGAATTGCTTTGTGTAAAACGGGACTTATCATTTATGATGACTAAATAGCAGAAGCTGTCAACATGTTCAAGTCATCGTTTTAGTTTTTCCCAAATTAAAAGGAGAAGCATATGGGGCATGTCTCTGAACGTGAGTGACATAGGGCAGATGTTATGGACATAGTCTATGTGTCCTAGTTCCATGACATAGCACTGGAATAGAGGTTACATAAAGCAAAATTCTCTACCCCAGTGTTTGTCCTCACGTTGCACTCTGCACGTCGAGCTGTTCTAAAGACCTTTGAAAAAAGATATTTATTTTAATGTTGAGCCTTTCAGATGATCTTGTGGCGAGATTGTCAAATCTTTTTTCAAAATCTATAAATGCTAACGTATAAAGGGGATCTCCAGTCCACAGACTAATCTACGATTATTCTCAAGGAAGTTTACTTGGTAAACATAGGATTTACCAGTTGCAAAGCCTGCATGCTCACATAGTCGGTTGCGAGTCGCCTTGTTATAGTGAGTTTTCAATACAGACTCATTGCTGATCCAAATGGTTTCATTGTTGCCCCAATTCAAGCCTTCAAAAATATAGTTTTCTTTAGCTAAACTAATAGCTGATGTTATTAAGCAATTCACGAAATTCTACAAATCTTACATTAACGTGATGATGCATTTCTCAAAGACATCATTACCGAGCTCTTCTGCTGATTTCTTTAAAACTAATTAAACACCACCCTCGTATATAAACAATACTATTGTTGTTGAACGACCAGACCGGACATGACCAAATAAAAATGTTCTCTTTAAGTAAATGCAGGGATTTCCATCTGCTCCATTGCCAATTCCATCATCAACATCATCGCCATCATCATCATCATCACCACTGTCAGTAGTATCATTGTTGTAGCAGTCATTTCATTTAAATGAAAACATTTTGGCTGTGAGATGATCAAGAAGGCCATTAGAAATCTGTATGCGTGTGGTTTTTTTTTTTTTTTGCTATTTTTTAACTTCTTATATTTTCATTATAAGCACAAAAGTAAACAACATATTTTTGAAAGGGGAAAGAAAGCAAATAAAGAAAAATGAAAATGGTTTACTTTGGCTGTAGTCTACGTTTTAGAAGCAGGACACTTCATCCTCTTTACTTGACCAGGTCCACTTATGTGACTGTTTAACTCACATCACTCATAATCATATTCGTACACACACTCACAGACAATTTTATAAATGTAGCACTCAAAGACACACACATGTAGAATATTATACAGATTTTAAAAACTTGCGGTAAAATAATACGTCTGGAGAGTCAGCTGAGGTGTCTGTTTAAATATTTGTAACTTTAAGTGATTCCTTTTGAATATAATTTCGCAAATAGAAGTTTAAAAAAATTAACTAAAAGGAAAATATTGGCTTGAAGCCTATTATTCTATTATTTAAAAAAGAAATTAAAAAGTTTGCAGCAAATTCTTTTCTGGTTTATATAACTCAAGGTCTGGCCTGATTTCATCAGCTTATAATAGACAGGACCCTTTTGATTCCACCAAATATTATTACAGACATTACCTTAGCACCATGGATGTTTGGCTTTGGTGTCGATAAACCTGAAATTTAGAGTGTGCTTTCCTATCTGTAAAAAATTGTAGTACGATGATATTTGGCTATATTGATAACTTACAAATATTGATTTATAATGTTAACTATCCGGACGACTTTGTAGTAGCCGTGAGAACTAACCGGATTTGCGATCTATTCTGTTTGGAATTGAGTTATAGCAATTACATAGTCTCGCGGTCAAATAGACAGATTGATTACACATACCATATAGTAAGAAGCTTCTTTAACCGATATAATTTAAATTAAAACTTTACATCAATAATAGAAAAAGAACCCAAACCGTTTTTACGAGTACATAGCATGCTCAAGATTTCCCATCAAGCATCCAAATGAGACATATCGTGATTACACGACAGACTTTTTTTTCTTGGACCAGCACTCAGGGGACGTAGGGTCGTTATAGCATTCAAACGCCACCAAAGTAAAATAATTAAATAAATGCTATAAAATCAAGCTTTAATATTAATGCGCCTACTCACCACCAGAGGCGCTGCAATTCTGCACTAAAAACAAACATAATGCGCAATTGCAGAGTTGTGATATAAAAAAAGCTTTCTTCTTTCACCACCTTTACTTCTTCAACTATCCCCTTTCCAAGGAAATTAACGCAAGTATATATAACAAAAAAAAAATTATTTATATAATTTCTGCAACCATGATATGATTAAGTTGCCATGTACATGATTATAGCAATTATGTAATCTTTATGGTAATCAGTTTTATGACGAAAAATTATACCATATTATGTTGTTCTTTATCATAATCAAAAGCAACAAATTATGACAAATAGATTCATCATAAACATGATTGCAACATATACATATGTATATATATATATATACATAGTTACTGCAAGCATATATATAATTGTAGTAATCATCTGAATCGTAACTTAACCATATTATGGTTACCACAATCATATAAATAATTACAGTGACCATAACAGCCTTGAAAAGAACAATTATTATTTTTAGTTGAACTGTTATTTTTTCAATTTTTGATCATTTTTAGTTAGACTCGAGTTGACTAAATTTAATTTTCATTAAATTATTATTTTTACTGAAGGTAGGAATTGTTTTTACAACATTTAAATATTTATTAAAATTTATTGATAATTTTTCTTGGTTGAGCTGGGGATCGTACCTGGGTTGAATTTACATGTTTCAAGAATCACCATATCGTAGCAGGCACCGCAGTGGTGCAGATGTTAGAACTCAAAGAATTCTGATGAAAGAATGTGGATAAGATTTCATGTTGTAAAAACAATTCCTACCTTCAAAAATGTTGACATTGTTGTGGTAAACATTTACAAGTATATTTTTCTCTGTGTGTACTACATATAAATATATAATTGCACTAAATACAAATTTTAAAAGCAAAATTGTCTTCTTTAATTTACCTTTACAGTTGTCATCACAGTATTAAGTAGATTAAATGATATAGAGCTTTAGTCGTCAACGCTTGATAAAATAAAACAAGACCTTGATAAAATAAAATGCGCTAGAGGAGTTTCAGAATTGATTCTAAAGTTTCTTTAAGTTAAAACTTTAATTCTGGAATTTCCTTTAATATTAGAAAAAGTCGTCTATACTTGCATGCATGCATGTATATGTCTGCCAGTGTAGGAGTATTTCTCTATCAGCTTCGTACATTTGCTTTTACAACAACATTTTATTTTTATGATTCATTTCCATTAAACAATCATTCATGTATCATGGACTCCATAAATAAAACAAAAGGATGTGTAAATAATAAAACACAGATTTCTTTGTATTTTTATTATTGTTATTGTAGCCATTATACTCATCAAAAACTCAAGGTATTTGACCCCAACTAAGACTAAAGATTCATATCTGCCAAACACATGTATTTGTAGTTTTCGTTTTGAACGCATTTACAAACGAAAACAAAAGTCAAGTCAAGACATGAGTAATGAGCATTAAATAAAAACAAACAAAAATAACACATCAACTACTGAAAATTATACATTTCGAGAAAAAATAAAGAAATCAAAATAAAATGATGTAAATAAAACGGTTAAGATTTATTTTTGCAAAGAAGACGGTAGAAAAATTTTAATACTAAAGCTACGTATAGACAGTCGTCAGATATTACAACGTTTCCAGGTCTAGCAATGTGCTAGCAAATTGGCAGTTCAGACGACGAAAACTAATAATTTCATTGGCACACAATTGTTCCACAATGAATTTATCTGTCAACCGAAATTGTTTTTCCAAAATGTTATTAATGCACACTTGTTTGTTTATTTATGTATATACCGAGTTGCATTTAGGAATAATTTCTATGACAATACTGCCATTGGCAGATGCATAAACTTTGCACATATGACAATGAAAAGTGTTTGACAATTGTCTTAAAACAATGACAATGACAAAATTGTGTGTTTACACGACTGTTAGATGTCTGACAATATTTTTGTCTTGCAATGTACTGAAAATGCTTTTTTTTACAACGTTGGAAGGCAAACATTTTAAGTTCACACGGTTGTTAGACATTTTCTGAAAATTTTTCGGACAAGGTTGTAATATCTGACGATCGTCTATACTTAGCTTTAGGAACCAAGTCGACAAATTCTGTTTAAAAGAAAAGCACTTTTCATATAAAATCCAGCCACAAGCATTTTTTTAACCTGGTGGCAAAAAATTTTTTCTGCGGTTTCTTTTTTAAACTGTGCGCTATGTGGAAGCTATGACTAATTATAGATTAATCGCCATTTTATTTGTGTTGCATTTTATTTGGATTTAAATATTTAAAAAAATGTTTACATGAACAATCAGCCAGCCGTAGGAACGGATATTATTAAAACTACTTAGAAAGTGATTCTAATCGGTCGATCGGTCTGTACTTTCAGGTGCGTATTAAGCTAACATTTTTGGGCTTTACAAACATGAGCTGTAACCCAATATAAATATCGTATACAAATTACTTGAAAAATGGACATTGTCGGGATCAATGATTGCAAAAAAAAGACCAAAGCTTAAAAAAATTGCTGTAGAAGATTTTAAGTAACGATAGATGAAAACCTTAACACAGATCGTAAATACAAAGAAATCAAAATTGTTACTAAAAGAAACCAAAAACTTTTGCGGATGATGGTTTCCAAACCTTTATTGTAATCGTAGGCAAGAGTAGAATGGAAAAGGAAACTTCATGCATTATTTACGACAAGGTTTTAATGACATTCGACAACTACAACATTATTGTTGATGAAATACATGTGAAAATTGATCTCAAACAGCTATAGCTTCCAATATTTTATGTTGCAGCGGATTTCGATTTGAAATATAAATATATAAAAAAACAATAGTTTGCCATACAATTTGCTATTGTTATTTGAAAAACACACCTTTTGTATAAACTTTCGTTGACGTTACCAACCCTGCATCAGTATTCAAAAGTTACAATAGATTGGCATCGCCCAATATTGCTCGGCCAATTGAAGAATTTTGGGCTATTGCCAAAGGAAAGTTAAAGCTGTAGTTCCGCAGAACAAAATTTTTTTTAGAAATTTAGAATAAGTATTGCAGAGCTAAGTACAGCGAAATACTGTGCAGCAGTTAATGTGAACCATCAAAACTAAAACAAAGCTGTTTATAAGAGGAAATGAATTAAAGTTTCTTCTTTTAACTTTACTTAAATGTAAGTAAATGAGTATTTTTTTTTTTTTGAAAATTCTTTATATAAATCTAGAATTAAATTTAAGAAATAACTAGAAAACCTCTAATCTTTCTCAATATTTCTACAAAATCTTGACCACTATGCTAATGAAAAGTGGCACTATAAATTTGACATACAAGGCGTATGATTATTATTAATTCAATAAATAGTGAATACATATTACAAATTTAATAGCAACTGCTTAATTAAATGCTTATACAAAAAACTATCTGTTGCTGAAAACTTTAAAAGCCGTCTGAATTTATAAATAACAACACTGAATCATTAAAAACACAGGCATACAGCTGCGAGTAAATAATTACGGACAGCAGTATTCAATATTTAATTTTATTTTTTTTCTTTGTGGCTTTTTTTATAATTTGTGAAATAAATTAATCGTGCCCTTAATTAATTTTTAAAAGTTAGATTAAATTAATTACGATTACACAGAGTGTTTTGCAGTATATATATAAAGTTCTTAATACCTGCTGAACGTGGGTAAAAGCAAGTCATGTGATGTCAGTACTCGAAAGAAATCGCAACAGAATTGAATGTTGCAACAGCAATGGTTTTTCAAGCGGTAAAATATTTCAGAAAGCATTCGTCTACAGAAAAGGTGGTCCGAAAAGCAGCCATATTACAGTTCAAAAAAATCCACAAAAATCATCAAATAAGATACGGGTTGCAGTCTTTAGCATAAATGAGGTAAAATCATCTGTATATACAGTAAAATGTCGATTGCGAGAAGCTAGACTGTTTGGAAGAATATCACGAAAGATGCCATTATTGTCTGAACGTAACCGAAAAGTACCTCCATTGGATGGATGTAGAATGGAAAAGAGTATTATTTCCGGAGGACGAAACAAAAATTATTACGGTCTCTTTAGATCAGGAGTGTCCAAAAGTTGCTTATGTAAGAGCAAACACCAATACATTTAAATAAAAACAAATTTTTATTCAGTATTTTTTTGTTGTAAAAGCCGGTATCATACGTTAAACAAAAACAAAATCTACATTGACGATCGCAGTCACCAATGTTTACCAGTAGAGCATACGAAAGTGTTGTTGCTTTGCGCTTGCGTGTATAGAGTGAAGTACGACAAAAAAAAAAACAAATAAGGCAAAGTTGTTTGTGTATTTCGTATTGCTAGTGCTGTAATGAGTATACAAAACACACAGCCTATAGCTAAGAGTTTTTATAAATACAAAAGAGCACCAAGAGTATAGGACTTGGGCACTCCTGCTTTAGATGGAAAAAAATATGTTCGCCGGCCAAAGTTGAAAGAATTTTATCCAATGTAGACTACCGCCACTTTCTATCATGGAGGAGGTTCTATAATGCATCCCTAGTGCTATGTCGTCACGCCGTGTTGAGCTGCTGCACAAAATTGGGGGAAATATGGATAAGTTTCAGTATGCAAGAATTCTAAGCGATGCAATGATGCCGTATGCTGATGAGAACATGGCAGTAACAAGATAACGATCCGAAGCATACGGCTCATCACGTCAAGCAATGGTCCTTGACTGAGTTTCATTCAGTCCTGATCTCAACCCGATTGAGAACTTATGTTAAGTTATAAAAACCAAAGTAAGCAATTTTAATGATCTCTTTGCTAAAACAAAGAAAGCTTGGGAAGCTATTTCAAGTAGTGTATGTAAAAATGCTTCGCATCTGTCAAGCTATTCTTAATAACAATAGATTTGCAACAAAATATTGATTTATTTTTAAATAAAATTTGTAGTATGCCCTTAATTATATGCACGACTGATATCAATCTTATTTGAAAATATGACTATGATGATTTTCTATGAGTAAGAGTTAAATTAATTAAACAAGGACATATTATAAAACCTTTCGTATTATTTGCTTCAAGCTCACACGTTAGTATCGTGTCCTTAATTAGTTGCACGTAACTGTACACAATTGTATAGACATTCAATTTTGATAAACAATTTAACAAACGCCAAGAAAAACTCATACAGGATAAGAATAAAAACGAAAAATTACTTGTACAGGCAGCAATTTAATGGCAACTTGACTTTAAAAATATTTAAAAAAAACACACAATTACTTACAAATACATTTTAAAAACTGCAAAAGAAGAACAAATAAATATTAAATAGGAGCAGCATACAAAAGCAAAAATCGATACAGAAAAATGCATACATTATTTAATTTTTATAAAAAGATAAAGAAAAAGTAAATGATAAAAAATAACAAAAAAGAATATTAAACGAACACTCAGACAGAAACACATGTACTTCGGTCCAAGTATATAAATAATAAAATAATAAAATAAGTAAGTATGTATGTATGTATGTATAAATCACGAAAAAAAATCAAAAATGAACAGAAAAAAAATAAGCCACGAAGGTCAAATTAAATTGCCATAAAAAATTATCGATTTTTTAAACACAATTATTCTTCTTTTTCCCGTTTATGTTTGTTTCTTTCGCCTTCTTCTTGTATTTTTGTATACTTGCAACAAAAGTCGGCAACACAGAAAATGTTAAGTATATAAAGGAATGTACGAGTATATAAATATGAAGTATATAAGTAGATATGCAGAGTGTGAAATGTATATAAAAACAACAAAAAGAATTGTAGATACTCGTGCACATACACACACAACTATGAGGACACTGACACCATATGAATGAAACAAATGTTTAAATAGACAAATAAAACATACAAACATCCCAGCATACCATTCTAGGAGCGCTCCGAAAAAGGAGTCAGAAAAGAGTCCAACTAACGAGCATTCTAGGAGCGCTCCGAAAAAGGGGTCAGAAAAGAGTCAACTAACGAGCATTTTCGGAGCGAAAGAAAAATTTGCTTGTTACTGTCCTGAGTCGGCGTGCAGTATGACTCAGAAATTCCAATTAATGATGTTGTCCTTTTATTTGTGCTTTTAACAAAAAAAAACAGCTGTACCACACAAGAATGATAAAAACAAGACAGAGCCCAAAAAAACCTCACAAAAGACTCTTTTCTAAAATTATCTAAGAGCTCTTTCTGGCGGACCATTTTTCAATGTAATGACCCTCTTTTCTGAAGGTTTTCGGAGCAATTATGATTGTTTTTTGGGCTCATAAAAATCGTTAACGCTCGGAAAAAGGTGTCAGAAGATACTCTTTTCGGACTTATATGGCTTTCTGGGATATTTATATACATATACATATATATACATATGTGTGTACACACACACATGAACACATTTCAGTATGCGAAAGTATAGAAATATTTTTATATTTGCATTGGAGTTGCCACATAATTTATTTCTAAATTTTCAACATCTTAAAATTTTCTTCAAATAAACAGTGGGTGTATAGCTATTAATTTCCATCTTTATAGCAACATATGGATTCAGCACTAAAGGTCGATTCATCTTCTGAGGCCAAGAACGAATCAAGCCAATTTCGGATACCCTGTTGTGAAGTGAAGCGTATCCCAGAAAAAAAGTTCTGCATAGATTGAAACATATAGTAGTCGGACGCGTCAAGGTATGGACTATAAGCCGGGTGGTAAAAATAATCCAAATCACTTCCTTCAGGTATTGCAATATGTGGCCGAACGTTGTCATGTTGGAATATTACGCTTTCATGTTAGTCCGCATATTCCGTAAGTTTTTCGGCCAATTCTAGCTTCAGCCGAATCAATTGCATTCGGTAAAGGTTTCCAATGATGGTCTGGCCAGAATTCAACAACTGATAATAGAAACGCCTTTTTGATTACACCAAATACAGAAATTGTCCTTAGCGCCATGGAAAGTAAGCTTTTGTGTCTATTTCGCTGGTTAGCCGGACTTTACATATGCTCCCGCACGCTTAGGGTTATTGTACCGGATCCATTTTTTATCGCATGTAATGATTCAGTAAAATATTATATTATAAAATTGGCTTCAATTTTCTTGATCCTACTACTCGCAATCATTTTAAAATTGGAGCTTGAGTTGTTTCCAATAATTTTACAAGATCTTGTTTAGTTTAACAACAATCTTCATGGAGTATTACCTCCAACTCTTTGTCTTCAAATTTTCTTGACTGGCCTATTCATCACTGAACCGTGCAAACCAACTCTCACGCTAGGTAATGGTCTGACAAGCAATTTGCTCTTGTGGTTTGAAGATCACCCCTTTTGTTACTTCTCCAATTGTGACCTCTGCTGCCACTTATTGAACCTCTCTACCCTGTGGTTATTCAAAAGCTGTAATTGTTATCGAAGAAATCAGATCGTCATAATAGAAAATTATAGGTACACATGCGAACAATTTGTGTAATGGTAGTTTATATTTTCAAGAAAGCTTAGTGAAGTCCAAAAGAAACACAGCACCTATGATAGGGAACTTTAGACTTCGTAGACTTTGATTGTGACATTAAAGTAACTACAACACTATTTTACAATATTGTTACAATATTGTAATGTTTGAACAAATATACTAAATCTGGCAACACTGTACACAACTGTATAAGAAAAGAACCTAAAAAACACAACAACACAACAACACAACTATTAAAGAGAAAGAGATATACGTAAATAAAACACACAGAGAGGGAGAGAACGCCAGTGTAGTGTTAAACTTATAAAATAGGAGATTTTGAAGGATTCTTATCTACAAAAAAGAGATTTAAAAGAAATTTTCTACTTTAAATATAATAAAGAAAAAACTAAATAAAATCTTAAAAGATAAAAATAAACACGACAAAAAGATTCCCAAAGCAAAAGCACAGCAGAAGCAAAGGGAAAATCGAATGAAATTTACATGATATGAAAATAGAAATGAATGGCTTTATAAAAGGACTATAAACTTTAATTTAGAATGAGAAAAAAAATACGAAAATTAGCTGTCTTATGTAGATGTGGATTTATATGTGTTGGTATTGGCTTAAACTCTAATGCAAAAATACATAGATTCACACACAAACATAAGTGTATAAAATCTGTACAAAAAAAAACTCCAACAACTTTCTCTGGCAAATGAACTTCAACATAAAGCCAGTGGCTAATTAGAAAAGTTTTTTTTTCATCTTCAATATTAAACATAGTGTGTGGTATATGAGTATTAACTAGGGGTATAAAAACATATTTTTTTATATTAGTTGGAGCAGGGTTTTTTTTTGTAGGTACTTTGGATGCAAACAAATTAACTAGATGGAATATATTATATAAAACGTACACAAATATCTTACCCGTATTGGTGCATATCCGATTTCTATGAATCAGTTCTTACAAGAAAACGTTTGAGAATAGCTATCTAAATAACTGGGAATGTTTTTCCTTAAACGTTCTTAAAGATTTGATGAGGGGTTTGAATTACTCTGGATGTTTATTAAAAAGCAATGATTTTTTATAGTTTAACTTTATGTTTACTGGACATATGCTGCCTGTTACCACTAAGAGTGCATCTTTCATAAAAGTTAAAACCAATAAGCTGTAATAATCTGGACTTTCTCTAACACTTCAAGAATAGATATGCACATTTTGTTTGACAAACTATATTTTACATTTTTAGCTAGTTTGGGTTAAGTTTAAGCACAAAATTTAGTTGTTATATCTTGTATTTATCATCCTATCATCTTCCTTACTGCAACAGCTTCTGTAGAAGTCGTTTTAAAGAGTTCGTGAGTGATGATTCTTAGATATAATATAGACAGATCTATTGCAAGTTATTTCTTCTGTTTTTTCATATAAGTCCAGATTTTTGCATGCTTACAAATGCATTTACTCTCCCAACTTTCTATGACCATAAAATGATGTTTGTGTTAAATTAGTTGTTGTGCCTTCCGAATAGAAGTTCAAATTTAATCGAGTTTTCTTCCATGTCACCGCATTCAGGAATTCATACAAGATTAGTCTTGTAATTTTTGTAATAATTTTGTAATAATTTGTTCAGATTGAATGGTATATTTTCTCTAAGTATATGTTGATTTCCCTGCCCGATATCCCTTGATACTGAAGTTATTCTGCGGCTATGTTATAGCCAAAATTTCAGCTAGACTTATGCTACCATAATCTGGCTGTGTTAGAGACAGACTGAGATTTAACTGGTCCAAATAGATTCCAAAACCGAAATTTTTACTCGATCTTGATACATCAGTGAATATCAACTGGAAGCGCCAAATTGAAAATTTTGCATTCCATGCTATAGTCGCATTTGAGCTCTACGCAGTACATTTTGATTATAAATAATGAGTGATTGGGCTTACATTCTCGAATAAGCTGAATTTAAGAAGTTATCAAAGATTTAGGTTTTGGTACTAAAAATTTAGTTTAAGTATGATACAGGAGAGATTACAGATTAAGCTTATTTTCCCCAAAAAAGGAAAAGTTATTAACGATTGAATAAATTTTAGTATACAACTATACGATCAGAGCATATATTCTCAATAAAACGCATAAGTTATTAAAGATTTCATAAGTTTTAAGAGTAGTTGACATTCTAGAAGCTATTATAATATTATCATCGAGAATATCATCTTAAGAAATAAACTCGCCACTTTCTAATGTTGCTGTAACCTACATTTAAAACAGTCCTTTCAAATTATATAGTTGTCATATTATTAAAAGTCAAGAGGATGTCTGTTGAGCGATCTTTAAAAAGCGTGTCTACTCGAGAGCCTGAAAGAGCCCTCAATTCGATGTTTAATATGATATGCGATTTAATGACTCAGCCTCGGCCAACATTTGAATTAAATTATTTTTAAAAAGTTGTCAAAAATGTCAAAGCTTATTCCTTTGGACAATAATAAAAATTCCGACATCCAGTTTTTTTTAAATATTTTATTTAAAATTAAAAAATGGATTTAAATCAATCACCCTATACTTATTTTTTTATAAATGAATATTTTACTTAACAAATTTTAAGTTATAAAAAATTTTGAGATTTATTTCGAAAAAATTACAAAACATTTTTTGAACACATTTTATCAAGGTGTTGATTTAGAAATGATAATCCTACCACAAAGCTATTCCTCAAGTCATAAACTGCGTATGTATGGGAAAAATATGAAGATAATCTAAATACCAAAGTAAAAAATAACATTATTTTAGAATCGTTTAAGGAATTTAATAATTTGAAAACTTATTTATCTGTCGACATGAGTTAGTTTTGAATACAGTAAGCAAATTTTTAACTTATGAGAGCTATGTAACGATCAAGAAAGATTTTTTAAATTGTAGCAATTACTTCTAGTCGCAGATTATTACAAATATAATTAAAACAATTAAAATTTTAGAAGGTTTCTTAGAAAATTATAAATTTAAATTTCTTGGGAACATGCAATAGCGACCCACAATCCGTATGTGACTCTGCATTTGTAAACAAATATATCTATACACAAATAGTACCTCAGCTAGCTACTTTACATACATATATACCTACATATGTACGTACTGACACAGGAAGCCATACATAGATACACCTAAGCAAGTTACCCAATGTCACACCTCTTGGTAAATACACAACCATTGGCTGGCATAAATCAAAAACGAATACAAAACAACAACAACAAAAACTCCAAGATATACAGCTAGAAATGTAAGAAGCAACACGAAGCAGATGATAAAGAATGAAAAAAAAAGAAAATTATACAAAATAAGCTCGTTACGGTAAGCAAAAAACAAACAAAAAAAAGTAAAGAAAAAAAAAATAACACAGAAATTATATAAAATAGGTGGTGTTAGATAGAAAGCAAACTCCTGACTGAACAACATGAATACAAAATATGTTAAGACAAAAGAGGGATACACCTGCCCACCTACCTTGCTAACCACCTTGCTTAATGCTACTGCGTGTGTTTGTGTGTTTCTTTGTGTCTGTGTGTGTGTATATAAGCAGCTGGATACATAAAGGTGGAGTCTAAAAAGCTCATTTGTATTTACCTTCTCATCAACAACAACTACAGCAACAAGAACAACAATATCTACGTGAACATGAACATGAACAACAACACCATCGTATACTCCGATCCACTGCCAAACGAATCGAGTCAGTCAGTCGTCGTTGTCTACCTTACAATCTCTAAACCAGTTTGTAGCCTCCTACTCCCTCTCCTTCTAATGTGTTTTCATCACAATATTACCTTGCTCTTATATTGCTTGTTCTTCTTTTGCTTTTTTTTCTTTTTTTTTTTTTTTGCTTTTTCTATTTTTTCGTTAACCAAAAGAGACTGAATGCTTGTAATTGTGTAATAACATATTGCGTGGGCAGACTGTAAAATCTTTTAAAAACAATATATGTATTTATTTTTGAACAAATATTAGATCATCTTAAATATAAAGTTAAACTATTAATGGATTTGTAATGAATTATATCAATGTATAGGCATTAACATCGATTTTTTCCAACAGTATTTTCTGATGATTAAAATCGAATAAAATTACTCTTAAAAATTAAAAATTCAATAAACATCTAATACATACTTTTATTCAATTTAAGAGGTAATTATTTTAACAATACTTTCAAATGCTAGAATTTTAAGACCTTAAAGCTTATTGGACAATAAGACTTTCGTAACTAGTTTTATAATATAATCAAATAAATAACAAACTGCTTCTCGAATCTTGTTCTAAACGATATATATTTATAGTTTCAAAAGTGACAATTTTAAGCAAAAATCATTGACTTGAAACTATATGCATAACTCTAACATATAAAGTAGTTGCTCGGTTATATGAATATTCAAAATAGTTTAAACACATGAGGTTCTAAAGAGTGAACACAGCCAATCTCTATTATGTGAACAGCTCTCAACCGTTGATTTTTTTAAATGTTTTTCTTATTAGAAGAATGGCTGACTTCCTAAACGCATGTTGCTTTGTAGTAATATATTGCAATTGTGTTCGTAAATGCAGCTGTAAATTGCGTATCTTTTGAAGGGTACATATCTGTTATTTATTCTCACTTAGTTATTATAGAAAAATTATTTTTGCTTCGAAAATGTCGAATTTAGTGTCAATAAAGCATCATATGCGAAACGGTTTGCGTTACTTAATTAATTTAATTTGCAAAAAAAAAAATGCCACCGATTCTACGTGCGAGAGACACGGATGACATGGATCGTCCAGGCCAGCCAAAAAAGTTTGAAGACCAAGAATTGGAGGCATTGGTTGGTTTACGTGGTAGTTCACTACCATTGGAGGCATTACTCCATGCGGATTGTTGTCAAACTAAGCAAAATATTATTGGATACTACTCAAGAAGCAATTTCAAAACGTTTGACAACAGCAGGATTCATCCAAAAGCAGGGAATTGAAGCCCAAAAACCTTGAAAAAAGCTTTTGCATGTACGAAATGCATAAACGCTATAAAAAGAAATAATTTTTCCACTGACTCATGAAAAACTTATCCATTGCGATAAACCGAAACATAATAAATCGTATTTGAAACCCTGCCAACTAGCCGAATCGGCACCAAAGCAAAATAGCCATGGCGCTAAGGTAATGATCTGTATTTGGTTGGACCAAACGGATCTTACATCATCACAGGGAACCTGTACCGAATGCAACTAACTCGTTTCAAGCCCAAGAATATGCGGTCAAAAATTCCAGGGTTTTCTTCAGTTGCCATTACAGTCCAGACCTTGCCCTATCCGGCTACTATTTGTTTTGAGCGATACTGAACGGTATCTCTGGGATACGCTTCACTTTAGAACTGAGTATTGATTCGTTCTTGCCCTCAAAAGATGAGCAGTTGATTTGGCGCTGAATCCATATGTTGCCAGAAAGATGGGAAAAAATGTATATTGTACAAATGTTTCAAAATAAAAGCTAAAAATTTAACAAAAATCTAGCATTTTTAAGTTATACACCCAATAGTTGTGAATTCAATAAAATGTACTTTGCAACTAATAACTTATAACATGACAATCCAGCTCATTAAAGTCCGCAAACCCTAATTGAGATGCATTTGTTTGTATAATTTTGTTTTCAATGCAAAATAAAAGATAGGAAGATTAACATACACCTAATTCTGTTGTTACACGGTAATTGGTTCCAGGAAAACTTCATGTACAAAAAACTCATTGATCGTATGCAAAATAAGTGATTGGTTCCTTGAAATTAGTGAAAAACAAGGATTTTTAAAAACAACTATTTAGGTTTATAATAATAAATCACATGTACCTACCACCTACAATGTGTTTTTACACAAGCATGATTATTAAAGAACAAAATATATCTACTCTAAGCTTAAAAGTAATGTAAAAAATGTATGTATGACAAGTTCATTTGATTGTGAATTTAGGAAATACCCCTAAATTTGGGTTATTTACAATTGATCTGACCAGTAAATTTGCTTGTATTCACAAAAATGGAATTCCTCTAAATTTGTGATATGAACATATATCGCAAAAATTAAATTTTACCTAAGAAAATTAAGCTCAAGATATTTTGAATCGTGCTAAATGAAATAAAATCGTGTACAAAAATGTAAAATTTATTTTCAAATCGTGTTATAACTTAACCATTAACCATTTTCAGTAACAAATTAGATCAGTGAACGGACAACAAACTGCTTTTCTCAAATATTTTCTAAAGGCTTCTCATATGAGCCTCGTATATTTTCGTTGCTTTTACTACCCAACAGTAGTAGTAGGTATACTGCTCTAACTATATGCTTACTCTTTATTAGGGCACTACAATGATTACAATAACAACAACAGCATCGACTGACACTTACAACAAAAACTAACAAATGTTCAACAAGAAAGAAACCTTTAACATTTACACACTGGTAGTCGGTAGACGAAAAAAGGTAAAGTAAGTATGAATGTATAGGTATTAGTAAAAACTAGAATACATAGTACATATGTATGTATGTATGTATGTATGTATGTATGAATATGTGTGTGTGTAGCAATATATAAAGCTAGTTGCAAAAACAAAACAACAACAATGATGTAAAGTACATGCACTCATACATACACTCTCATATATATTTTTAGGAGCATAAGAGCATATTCCTCAAAAATCAACGTATGCGCATAACAAGCTTTCTGTCTAACTAACACAACTACAACAACAAGACACACATACTAAAACACTCTACCTTTACACTTTAAATACATATTTTAATGTGTGTCTGTGTGTATTAAAGTGTTTGTAGGTACCTTTGTCATACTTTCAGCAAATGTTCATTCGTTCGTATTCTGCTAGCTTGGCTGGCTCTGCTCTTCATTATTATCTCTAACCTCGTTATTAGCATTTACAATTTTAACATCATTAAGTTACTACGAATGTTTGTCTGTGTATTTCAAGCAGTTATTTTGTGCTAAAACTAAGTAGGTTCCCAGCTGTATATGCCAGTTGTCATTCATTGTTGCCGTTGCCTCCATTTCAGTGTTCATCATCATCATTGCTCTCATCGTTGTTGCAAAAGAGCGAGAATGAGAGTACTGGAAGCAAAACAAAAACAAAAGAAAATTCTGCTTGTTGAGCATTTCAGTTGAAAAATAAAGGAAATTTTTTTGTTCGTTTTTGAATTTTGCTCTTTAAAAACGGTTACTTTTACTATTTTTCTGTTTTGTAGTTGTTTTTGGTTATAAATATATGTGCTTTATTAATTTTTATAACGATTGTGTTTGTATTTAGTAGGCATCTTTAAGATTTATTTATTTTTATTGATTATTATGCTAAGAATTGTTGGGAGATTTCATTACATGCATAGTAAAATTAAATTCAAAGTTGGAAATTTAAAGCAGACAAGGAAATTGCATTTAAAATGTTATAAAGTTGCTGTTATTAATTCTTGCTTTATATGAAATTTAAAATAAAATTTAATAGTACAGATTTGAATAATTACATTAAAATTTAATTTGTTAAATTAAAAAATTATTTATGTATATACTTATATGTATTTTAAGATAACACTCAGCATCAGGCCGTATAAGCAATATATAATTATTTGAAATTAATCATACGTCACATGCACCACATATAGTGAGCTTCAAAATAAATAGTAATGGACTGGAAATTTTTAGAAACTTCAATGAAAGAAAAAAATGAACATATGTAAACAATGAAAACTGAAGAAGTAAGATCCTTAACTGATACTTCAGTGGGTCTACACTGTAATTGTTTGCCCATTTTTCTGTATGAAATTTTAAAAATACTTACTTATATTACCCCTAAACAGTAATGACAATTCCAGATTGAAAAGTACGCTGAAAATTGGCTTACTAATTGTCGCCAAAAAAAAAAAAATTAAGAAATTTGCGTAGGTTCTTTTGTTATTACTGTTTATTATGAAAATTAAGAAATAAGCAATTTAAATTTAATTAATTATCAAAGCCATGTTTAAATTTTAAGTTTTGATGCAATAAAAGCTTCAATAGTCGAATTTTCAATAGCAACAATTTGTAAACTACAATTGTCATTCCTGTCCCTAAACCTAAGTTCAATATATTTGGTAACATGTACTCGACCATACAACAACTTTCAAAAATTTCAATATTTCAATGATAATTTCAAAGGAGTGCTAATAAATGTGGTTCTTTCAATGGTCTGAGTAATGGCTCCTTATGGCAAAGCATCTCTATGTGGCACATTAACATCACTATAGAGGTCAAAACGTTAATTTTGTTAAAACATTTTTCAAGTTGCTAAAAACATTCCTTAATCTAATGTCACTGATATTATTTGGAAAATAATTAACTATGAATTTAGCTCAAAATATAAAAAGTTCAGAATGGATGTTGCATCGTAACTTTGCTTTTATTATAGATCTATCATACTATTTTGTACTTCAGAATAGTTACGAATTGGTTGGAATCGTATCTATCTTACTGGCGAGTAACCATTATAACCAATTCTCGTTCGAAAGCACGATAACAGCGCTTGACTTACAATCATTTCTTACGTACTTATTGCAAATTTAGACTTTGGCATGTAACTGAAAAATTGCCGAATATGGGATTGGTTAAAATGCACGGTTGCTTGAATGTCATGCCACTTCTGAACATTATTTAGTTCAATTAATAGTCTTAATTTTATTAATCTTACACAATCAAGTACTTGCATGCAAGTGCCGTGAACGTATTATATACGAAAACTTATTCGAAACACTCGACTAGCTCTGCAAGTGAAAAAATGTGAGTGTATTAGTAAAAAAGTGTGAATGTATTGACATTTCCAACTTGCACTTGCATGTGTAAATGTTCTTAGACAATTTCGAAGTATTGGACACATTTCCACATAAGTACACGTATGATGAACATTTAATTATTAAAAATCTATCATACGACAAGTGATTTTTTTTGTATGAGAATAGTTCCACTAAAGTTCTGCTAAAGTTTCATGCCGTATGAAGAAAACTGAGAATCTTCGTTCAAAATTAGCAGTCTATTTATGGTTGATTTGGACACATTTACTTCACATTAAAAATTATTATGGACACAGAACAGATCAAAAATTTAAAAACATAGCTTAACAAAAAATAACATAATCATCACATTGTGAAAGTCACTATTCTGACTTTGAAAACATATCGGTTTTGACTACAGAAATATAATTATAAACGTCCTTATACATAGGGGAGAGCGGGGCACCTTAGAACACTTTTTGCTTTCAAGTCACCTAAAAATTTATATTTTTGAATTATTGACTTTTTACATAATTTAACTAATATTGTATATGGACATAAACCTTAGCTTAAGTCTACAAGTAACTTATTTTTAGTTCGATTTATATTTTTTTTTATTTTTTTAATGGATGAAGTCATTGTGTTCAAATGTGCCCCCCCCCCCATACGGGGCAGCTTTGAACTAGGCTGGGGCAGTTTTGAACGGCAATTTTTTCTTGTAGCGCTTATGTCCAAAAATAACATAAACAGTTATATTTTTTTATATATAATAAATTCGATTTATTTATTAAGAAAAACATAAGCATTAACAATTAAAAAATAAAAAACATTCAGATCAAAAATAAGTTTTATATTATTAAGACGGAAAAGGCCCTGCGATTTCAGGTGGCATTACATTTCCCTTTAAAGTGATCAGCATTGGGTTCGTCATTTTCAGAGAATAATAGAGAATCAACAATGTTTGGTACTTCGGTTGATAAATTAACATGTTCAAAGTTGCCCCCTTTTTCTTTGTTCAAACCTAAACTGGCTTGCCATTTCCCGGAAATTTATAATAACTATTTTTTTTACATAAATATCAAATAACTTAACTTAATTTTGTTTGAAATGAATTTTGGACTGCAATAAATTTCTTTCACGAAAGAAAACGATCACTGAATACTTCTTACACTCTTACAAAAAAAAAAATTACAATGACACTGCAAAAACTTGTTCACCCAACTAAATTCGGTCGGCACCTGAAAAAACTAGCAAAAGTTGTTGACGTTGCTAGAATACAAGGTTTGCATGTGAAAAACTCGGTTAAGGGTCGGAAAAACTGTTAAACTGAGATTTTGTCAACATAGTTCAAAGGTGTCCCGGGTATAAACTCCCCTATGTGAGAAATGTTAAAGAAATTGTAAATATATTAACATAATCATAGTATTAATTTTAAAGAAGATACAGGTAGTGCTGCTCATTTTACAGATAAAGACACTTGTTTACTAAAAACGAAAAAGAATATTTAAATATTTATTTGCCCTGGAAGTTGCCCTGAAGATGATACACAATGTTGTAACGAAATATTTGAAAACACAATAAATACAATATTGAGCTCAAGCTCAATAAAGTTACAATTAAAATCGTATTACCAATATTTTTGATTCTATTACTTAAATTTAAAAAAAGTGCAATAACATAAATGAATATAAAAAAATGTTTTACAATTTTAAACTAAATTTTTTTCGATGGCATTTCTTAAAGCACAAACTCCATAGTACTGATAAAACTTAAAGATCACACAAAACCATACAAAAGCAATTATGAAAACTAAAAATTTAATTTGCATTATTTAAATTTTTAAGAAAATTCCACTTCTTTATTACAAATTAATTTAAATAAATTAATTTAATTTAAATAAATTAATTTGTAATTAAAAAAAAAAAAAAACAAACATTTTTCATCTTTATTAATTATAGTAAATGACATGAAAACTGACTCTCCAGTTCCATACTACTATTAATAATCTCACCAAGACTATTTATTGTGTTTCTGACACAGTTTAATCGTTATTCGATTGTCCCGTTCATAAAGTTTTTTTTTCGTTTTTTTGACCGCCACTTTTATTTTTAACTACAACATGTGACCGGTTTTTTTTTTTTTTGTTTGGCAAATACTCGAAAACTTAAACCACTTTTGATATAAACTGACATTTTACTTTTTTCAAAATCACTTAGGTACGAACCACTCCCCACTGTAGAAAATTGTATAATAATAATCCCTCTTTTTTCATCATTAAAAGCTCTCTCCAGTGTGAAATAATTATTTGCTGAAATAGTCATTTCAATTCTAATATCTTAATTATTTAACTTTTGTATTAATAAATCCACTATGACTTCTTTGCATATCACAAAAGAAAATACTAGATTTCGACCGATTATTCGATTTCGGATTCAGCAAAAAATCGACCATATATCAGTATTCGTATAAATTTGGCTGGATATATAAACTTTTATTAAATTGTGTAAAAATTAATGCATAAAAAGTGTTTTCAATATAAATATGCTACTCGAGAATTAATAATTGAAAATTTTCGGTTTTTTTTTTTTTTTTTTTTTTTTTTTTGATTTTACTGATTAAAGATTTTTTGGTCAATGGATCTGCCCTTTTTTCGGTAGGATATTTGTATGATACCTAAGTAAAATAATAGACTGATTTTAAACAATTTCAATTATAATTGTTATAGGGCCGAAAACAGTGTTGATACTAAATTTTATCGAATTATCTTTAAATCAACAAGGTTTACATGGATAGCCAGCAAGACAGACGGAGGGACAGTTGCTGCGGAAATGGCACTAAATCGAAAAGAATACAATAAGGTGAGTGTTAGACTAATACTTTTGGTCGTTACAAACATCAGTGAAAACCAATATGACCTCCTTACTATTGTGCTGTAGGGTATAAAAAGGCCACAAGGGATAAATCCCTCAATGCATACAAAATGCGGAATAATTTTTCCATACGTGTACAGACGAAATCCTTGTGAGAATTTATGGGCAACAGGTTATTGAAGAGAATATTACATATTGTTACGGAATTTTATTTCAATTTAAATTTAATGGCTGGTATCAATATACAGCATGTTTATCAACATTTGCATTAGTAGAAGGTTCTACAGACAAACATTATTGATAACAATTAAGTATTAACGGCCATAGAAAGCAACTTTCGTTTGCTTCTTTAGAAGCCGCCGGAAATTACTAGAAGATGGCGCTATTATATAAATATAACAAACAGAGCCACTCAAAAGTTATCGTTGAGTAAACATCAATGCGTTCTCAAACTGTAATTTAAGTGTGTTTATTTCCATTGTTGTACATTTGAATAAATATAATTTTAAACTACTTGGCTCTTTTATTTTGCAATTAAAAAGAATCTGGTTAACTTAAAGGAAATATATGTACCACCGTTTCTAAAAGGTAAAAACATAACAATATAATCTAAGATATGGTGATGAACAATGTCCTGTCGTTTAATGCAAATGACTTGAAGCTTTTGCTTCAAAATCTAGAGAAAATGAAGAGTTGGTAATAGTAAAGTACATGAAGCTGGTCGTATAAGTAATATTTTAATTTATTAATAAATGGAATCATACGTCCATTATACAATAATTTTCTTCTGATAGAACATTCATATTAAAAAGCTTAATTACCCAGTAGACAATTAAAAGTCACGTATACTACAGAATAAAAAGCAAAATGAATTACACAAAGAAAACAAAAATAACTTAATTAAATGACGTAAAGAAACTCTAAAGAAAAAAATCAAGATACTAACTAAAACAAACCCATATTCTTTGCAACATTTTTTTTTTTCTCAAGTAACAGCATTAAATAAAAACTCATAAAACATATAAAGAAAAAACTCAAACAGTAAAATATATAACGTATGTATGTATGTTTGTTTATAAATATGTTGAAAGAAATTTCAAGGTACCGACGGAAATTTTACGTTTTATATTTTCAAAGTAAAAAAAATAAAGGTTCTCTTTCCTTAAACCAAAACAGAAATGTAAAAATAAACTAAAAAAAAACAAAATGAACGAATAAAATGTAAAAAAAAATCTCGTTACTTTTGGTTGGCTGCCAAGTTTTCCTTACAGCACACCTTAACAATTTCACTTACACACACACACGCACACAGTCACTCTTACATACACAACTACATAAAGACACAAAGTAAAGAAAATCGAGAGAACGAGTACACACAGCATGAATGAACGGTACGCTGAATAAATACATTTATATATTGTATTTTATGCTTACACATACATATATACAAATGCACACTCGTTCAAATAAAGATTTTACATAGGTAAGAAAATGAAATATATGCAAACGTACATTCAAAACACGTTATAACGAGCAACGTTGTATTGTTGTTTTTTGTTTTTTTTTTGTTTCTAGCTACAAAAACAACAACCCATTCGAAATGAGAGAGAGAGCATGAGTTAACAGAATTTAATATGTACAACAACTTTCATTGCTACTTGTGGTTTTTATATATACATAGTTATACTCATAAATATATATTTTATACGTACATATTTATTTAACTATATACCTAGCCAAATCATCATTATCATTGCCTTGTTAATAATGATGTTGAGGTAACTTAGGAGGTGTACTCGCAGAAGGAGCACAAGTGCTATAGATTGCCTGCAAAGAAGGTATTGGTTAAGAAGAGAAAAAAAAAATAGAAGAAAAACGTATACACCATCAGTTGTTTTACGTTGGCAGCAGGTGCTGTATGCTGATTTTATGGGGTTTTTGTTTTTGCACATACACAGCTGTGTCCCTCTTTAGATGGTATACATATGCACATGTATGTAAGTGGATACTGCTTTATTTTAACATTTACAGATATATACACATGTATAAATATATTGTATTAAATATATATGTGTTAGACTAACTATATTCATGCTGAGTTTGTCACCCTATACAATGATGTTTATAAATTTTGAAATAACCAAAAGTATTTTTGATTATTTAACTGATTGTTCGACCTTTTTATTAATTAAACAATTTTATTTTTCGAGATTAAGGTCAGTTTTTATTTTTATTTTTTATTTTTTCCAAAATTTTGCTACACAGTGTGTAGCATCTGCAGGGAAACAATAACAAAATTTAAAATTAATAACAATAAAAATATTTTTCAAAAAATAACAGTAATTGTCAGAATTTAAATATTACACAAACAAAAATATTGATATGAAAAATATTTTAGTTTTTAGTTTTTGTGTTTTTATAAATTAAGTGTCTATAAGTTTGAGCCACATTATCTGTATCTACTTTAAAATTGATTCTAAGATTTTTTGGTACATTAATAATTTCTAACATTTCTAACATATAACGACGTTTATAATTATTTTCTGATTTCAAAACTGAAATGTTCGGAATAGTGATTCAAATTTTTACAATGTGATGATAATGTTGTTTTTTGTGATGATATATCTCTATATTTTTAATCAGATTTGTGTCCAGCTATTCTAGTTTTTAATTTATTTTTAGTTGTACCTACATATACTTTGCTACATTTTTCATTGTTATTACCATTACATGGTATTTTATAAACTACGTTTGACATTTCTAATTTAGGTATCCTATCTTTTATCTTACTGAATAATCTTCCCACTGTATTATACATTTCTGGAGCCATTTTATATTTGGTGTTATCAAATATATTAGATTTTTTTTCGAATATTTTAAGTACATAAGTTAAAGATGTATATATTTGTATTTTTATATGTTTATGAAAATGTTTGAAGTTTAGATCATTTTAAGAAACTATATCTCTTTGTCTTTTCCAGATTTTCTTCAGCTGCATCAAAAACTATTTTTTTGAAACGATTTCCGATTTAATAAATTTAAAAGACTCCAACTAAAACCAGTTTTTCAGGCCGAAAGCTAATCGAAACTTATATCTACACAACTAAATTATTATACGGTCTAATTCGAAACTTTTTAAGTTTACTGTTAATTTCCGAAATAAATATATCTTTCCGTTTTAGAGCCTGTTTCAGCTCATACATCTTACCCAGTATATGTATAAAACGGTAAGAGATGTGACCTATTATGGATCAACCATTCAAAAATGTAGTGGCATGACTTCTATGCATATAAATATTACTACGGAGAGGGTATTATATGAGAGTTTCGACTTATTATGGACCGATTGTTATAAAATCATTTGTCATGATGTTTGTATATATGAACTTATTTGTGTTAAATTTCATTGAGATACCAACATTTTAAAGAGATTTATGGTAATTAAGGTGATTTTCAGAAGTGCCCTTATATGGGAGCTATGAATAATTATGGACCAATTATCATAAAATTCTACCGAATAAATTGTATACATATACAGTGTCGGACAAAACATTTTGAACTGAAATAACATTTCATTATTATGTGCATTTTGTTTTAAAATAACGAGACAGGATTCACACAGGATTTTAATTTATATTATATATTGTAAACAAACAAAAATATTTTGAAAAAAAAAATGTTGTTGCATTTCTTACTTTTATTATATAAAAGAGCTCAAATTGTATAAAAAGCATGCGACAAAACATATTGGACTTTCGGCAATGTAATCGATCAATGTAAATGTGCCATTATTATTATAAAGAGAAAATAATAATACAACAAATTATTATTGAAGCATGTGGTGTTACATTATTCATTCGGTAGTCGAATAATTACTTTCTTAAGACAAATCTGGGTGCTTAAGGAAGCGAAAGTGAAATCTTACTACATTTTCCTCATTTTTAGTGTTAGATCTACGATGGCTGGTAACATATACAGCGTTCACTTTAAAAAGTTAATGATTAAAAATTTTAAAGACGGCCTATCACAAAAAACAACATTTGCGAAAAGTATTCCTTACCAAAATCCACTGTCAGCTTTATTAAAAAGAAGTTTACAACGTCAGAAAAGTTGATAATGTTCCCGACATCGAAAGACGATTCAAGAAGAGTAAGAGTGTTTAAAAAATATCCAGAAAAATCTGCTCCTGCAGTTGTAAAAACTCTTGACTTACAAATAAGTAGTCGAACCGTACAAAGAAGAGCATGTGATGCAGGACTTTATAGTTATCGGGCTGTAAAAAAGCCATTTATTTTGGAGAAGAACCGAAAAGCTCGAATACAATTTGCAAAGGAGCACATCGACTGGTCATTGCAGAAATGGAATACGGTTTTATTTTCAGATGAATCAAAATTCAACTTAATAAACTCTGACGGCATAAGGAATACGCAAACCGAAAAATAAACGATTGGATCCTAAGTATTGTCAAGGTACTGTAAAACACGGAGGCGGTAATGTGATGGTCTGGGGTTGCTTTTCCGTTAATGGTTTAGGGCCCTTACACAAATTAGACGGAATTATGGACAGGTTCATGTACCAAGGAATCTTTGAAAGTGTAATGCTTCCCCATGCAGAGTGGAATATGCCACTTTTTTTTGGCAATTTCAACACGACAATGATCCAAAACATACCTCAAGGTATGTAAAAGATTGGTTTGAGGAGGAAGGAATTCGTGTTATGAAGTGGCCAGGGCAATCTCCAGACCTCAACCCAATTGAGAACCTTTGGGAAATAGTGAATAATAGGATATATAGAGAAGGTGTAGAAGGAGATAAAAAAATAATTTGATGCTTTAAAAGCTGCTTGGTTTGCTATAGAAAAAAACGACAATAGATAACCTAATTGCTTCCTTCCCAAAAAGATGTGCAGCCGTTCTTAAAAACAACGGGTATTCCACAAAATATTGATCCCAAAATATTGATCCCAAATTTAGTTTTTTTTTTTTTTAAATATGTTTGAGTTTTGAATAAAATGTAAAAGTATCGTTTAGATTTTAATAATAAAAGAATATATTCTGAATTTAAATACATGTGTTTATCGTATTTAATTTGACATGTTTGTAAGGCTTAACAAAAATTTCTCTTCAGTCCAATATGTTTTGTCCGACATATGAAACATATTTGTGTTCACTATTATTTGAATACCAACATTTTTAAGATAGTTTTGATCTTCAAAGTGGTTTTCGGGCCTTATATGGGAGCTATGATCAATTAGGGTTCGATCTGCACAAAACTCGAACATGAGATTAGTTTTCATTTATCACTCAATTTGTTTGGATACTTGCATAATTCACACATTTACAACCGCTAAATAATTATTTCGGGAGGACATATGGGCTAAATGAAATAATGGATCGATTTCAGTCAACTCAATCTCTCCTTGTATAGTTACACCATGGTGTTCTTAATATTAATTTGGATTTTTTAATTTTAATTTTTTGTTTTCAATAATAACTTGCTCTTCTGAATACAAATTGTTATTTCTCAATATAAATTTGGATTTCTATCCTTAACATTATTTACAAGAATTTTATTCTTAAATATATTATAGGGTAATCGAAATTCGTTGAAATCTTTTGAAATTAATTTTTATTTGTCACGAAAAACTTTCATCTATTCATTCAAAAGTATACATATATGTATCTACATTTTTCTATCTATTCATTAACAAAAAATATAGGTTCCTTGCTAATAGAGGTATATAAGCACTCACACAAACTCACAAACACTTCAAATACATGCAAACACACACCGTTTCTTTATTTTATGCACAACAGATGCTTCGTGAAACAAAATAATTTGTTACTACTTCATCTCCAACTCAACACCACTACCACGACACAATTTTCTAATGTAGTAGCAGACAAAGTCGTTATAGTATATGTATACTTGTACAACAGCTACATTAAATTCACGTATATACACCTTGGAGCAGGTATGTATGTAATATATACATAAACACCAATACACATACCGATACACACTGTACAAAACCAATAACAAACACTATATACTCGTACTCATAACGACATCCGAATACTGGTAACAACACACGGTCTAAGAATTGAAACAACAACAGCAAAAAAAACTTAAATAAACTGAGAGTGTATTTGTAGCGCAAAAAACAGAATGTTTTTTTGGGGGTTGGGTTGTTTGGGGCAACGTATTTTGGATGGTTGTATAGATGTGCGGTTGAATGTGCTGTGGCCCACTGTATTGTATTTTTCTCGTTTTGCAGGTAGCTTGGTGGATGGATGGATTGGATGCGTAAAGTATGTATGTTGTACATTATGTATACACGTGCCACAACAAACTGCTTTGATTGCCATTAGCGCCAGTGGGCTTTCATCAAATTCTATTTTATGTTAAAGAAGACACTTTACTATAAGCAGCCACAACAACAACAATACAAAACACAAAAGCCCCCCAACAAAAAGAGGAAGGAGAATACATGCGCACTGCAAGAGACTTAATGCTACAAGAAACTCAAAAGATTTGAAATTTTTAGCTTTAGATTGCTCCCAAATATTTGTAAGATTAAGTAAAAGAGATTTTATAAGAAGTTGTTTTGTAGTAACACGTAATTTTCGCTAGAGAGCAGCATAACATAATAATGAGGATTCTCATTTAATTACTCAAAAAGAGTGTAATACTTTCTCTGTTAAACAGCAACTGTTAACAACATAATACCGTAAATTTCAACAGACAATGCCAACGCAAACAGGAATTCGGTGTAATGTTAATATTTTTATAATGAAGGGGAATTTATGTAAATTACAAGCAACAGTTTAAGGATATTTTTGGAATGTATAATGTGTTTGATATTTGTTTTTATTTTCTACAAATAAATTATTTTCACTTGCCACTTGTGTGTTGTTTGTCATTTTGTGCGGTTACTGACCTGTAAATAAAAAGTAGAAAAATAACAGAAATTATTTATTATAAAGTTCAGTTTCTTCATTTACAATTTAAATTAAAGTCAAACGCTTATATTCTAGACAACTACTGAGATATTTGCATAATTTGTATGTTTTTTTTTCAAAAACAAAATTATTCATTTGAAATGTTTAAAAATAGAGGTCAGTGTAATACATTAAGTTGAAAATACAAGTAATATTCATACATAGATACTTGTGATAAAACAGTGCTTTGGACTTTGGCTTTGAAAAATTAAGATTATTATTAAGCAACAATAAGAAATTATTTAAACATTAAATAGTTGAACAAGGGAGTTGATATAATTAAACTATTTTAAAATAACTTCACAGTTAAGAATTTTGAAGATGTATCGTAGACAGACGACACAGTTAATTTGCATTAACAGTCTTAATTCAAATTAACTCGTGAATTATCCTATCTTAATGCGCATTAAGTTAGACGTAAATGCACAAACTCAAACTGAATTTATACTGCATTTAGCTATTTCAATATGGCAACATCGTCGAAAATCAATAATATGTTATCAAATTGTTTACTGTTCTAAAATAAGAAGAAGACAATTGTAAAATTAAAATAATAAAAATAGATTTCCACAATTGCCTTTCTCTTAATTCAGAGTGTCCCACTGCGGTCCCCACATATAGCAACACATTCAGGTTGATGGTTGCTAGTACATGAACAAGTTTTGCATTATGAAACAGTTTCAGCAAAAGTAATTTCAGCTTTTTTTCAAATAAATACTGATTTTTCACCAAATGCCAAACAAATTTTTTCATAATTAAACAGGTGTTTACAAACAAACAGCTGTTACCTAAATGCAGTTTAAATGCAGAAACTGTCGTCTGTCACGGTAAAATCTTAATTCAAATTAGTGAGATTTTAATGCGCATTAACTCTGTCGTCTGTCTACGGTATAAGTTAAAGAAAGACAGACAACTGGGTAACCATAAAGATGATGAGCAGAATTCGCGTGCGTTCTGCAGGCTTTTCATTTAGTACGCTTATATGTAGAGACAATGCGAAACAAAGTATTGTTTATAAACATCACAGGGCCAACAGTGCCTGGGAAAAAATATAGATTAATGCCAATTCTTAAATCTTGTCAACTGTTGCAAAGATTCTTGTTATTTTAATTCTCGCTGGCTGACCCGCCACTTAACAGCAAATCATTGCCAACATGTACAGCTTTAACAGCCATTAACATTCAGATATTACAAAACTTAAAGCAAGGAAAAATTATCCTCGTGGCGCTATATTTGTCGGAAGCCTTTAATAATGTCTGATAGGCAAAATATTATCCTGCATTCCACATTGCCCAACAGTGTGAATGGATGAATAATAATTTGACTGATCAATCGTAAAGTTAAAAAACAAACATCGCAATCGATGGGGTTCGCATTTGACAGCCTATTTATTTTCTCAGCGCATGCCAATAAAATTACGAAGAAACTTTTATATAGAAACAAGTTTCACAAAATGCTAGGCGGCAGCTCTTGTAGCATGTATACAGAAACGCACCTTTGTTGAGTAATAGCCAGTAAAAAATTATATAGGAATGAAAAACAATGTTTGTTGTTTGACAAAACTGTTTTTGCATTGAGTCGAAATTCATATCCGGTAGCTTTAAACGACATTCTTAGAGATAAAGAAAAGACATATATAAATTCTTGATTATAAATGGAATATGCATAAAATTCGTGTAAATATTGTTATTGAGATAAAATTCAACCAAAATAAACCTCAAATACATAGAAATTTTGGTACAATATTTTATGACGATCGCCTCATAATTGGGGATTTGGTGGTAGGTGTAAAGATCCGGCACAGCCGAATATAAACTCTTACTTGTTGCGATTGGAATGGTTGTATTGCTATCCAATGACACATATGTTGTCAGCATTATTGAAGTTATTACCGCCAACTCAGGAATTTGGAAGTAATTTTTAACAATTTCCAAACAGCTAATTTTTGAACATAATACAAATTTAAACCTTGATTTAATTTTTATTATGCATTTGCTGTTGTTTGGACTCATACATCACTATATCTTGTGGGAAGAAATTTTGTTATTTTTTTTCGGGAACAGTTCCATCAAAAGGAAGTAAATTTCGGCACATTCGGTACGATGTTTCACGCTTGTTTTTTTTTTTGTATTCGATTTGATTTAACAGTTGTTAAAATGTGACTTTAAGTCACATTTCTTTAAAAATATGCTTTCTTATGGCTCGACTAATACCGTTTACACACAAACTTCAAAATTTTGTTAATATTTTTTTTTAAATATTCATTACAACTTTTTCTGTTTTACTTTAAACCTTTTTCCTTAGCAGCTCCTTAATTTCTTAATTTCATGTTTTATTTATTGTAATTTTTGATGTTTTCTTTAAACATAATTCATTAATTAATGTAAATCTTCACTCAGCCATGCATCCATAATAAACCATTCATACCTTTACGCTTTTCTTTTGTTGCTACCGCTTTTTTACTCGTCTTCATACACCAAAAAACCAGACATGCCTGTCATAAGATGTTTATGAAAAATTACACTTTTACAACAAACTGAAATATTTTAACGTGGACAGCAACAAAAACAATAGAATTTCCAAACGAATAAATTCAACCACTTCCGTTAAGTGAGAAATTAAAATAAAAAAAAGTGAAAAAATATTATTAAAGATTAAATCATAACAACAACAAACGAGTGGACAAAAGGTAACAGAAACAAGTTACGAGTGCTATATTCGGCTGTGCCGAATCGTTAATACCCTCCACCTAAACGTAATAAGAAATACAAAAACTACACTGGCTATAGGACTAGAATATCCTTATTCTGTATTTTCTATTCAGTTTTAGTGCAAATTTTATTAGCATTTTCTATATTGTTTGAAAGGGAATTTTACGACCAACATAATTTAAGTTAAATATTTTGAAATGTTATCTAATTTTGACCATTTATAATTGATGTAATTGCCGATTCTTACTGTAATTTACAGAGTTTGTTTGATTTTCATTATAATCTTAAGTGTAATTTAATAAACAGAGTATAAAAATGGGATGATATAAGGTGAGGCTTTTTTGTTTTAATTTTGTCTTAATAACATTATTTACAGGAGATTTATGGGTGGCATAGTATGTAGAAGTGGAACAATTATGGACTGATAGATTCTAAATCTAATATCCAGTAATGTGATTTGGTTGAATTTCATCTCAATATTAGTATGATTTCTGAATTAAAATTTCTGATCTGTATAAAAGTTGGTTCGATATCAATATTTATTAGACATTTATGTGGGTTAAATTGTTTTTCGTAAATGGTTCTTATATGGCAAATCATGACAAATCATCGGCCGATCTTCTTTAATTTTGGAACAGTGAATTTTGTGCATATGAGGATATCTAACGTCGAATTTCAACTTAATATTAGTACTAACGTGAATTTCGAAAGTGGACCTTAAATGGGGTATAACTTTAAATATGGACCGATGTTCTCAAAATCAGCAGATTGATTTTGGCATATATGAAAATGATCCCTGTAAAATTTTAGATCGGTACCATTATTTATAAGAGATTTATGAGTATAAAAGTAATTTTCGGAAAAGGGCTTTATATGGAGAACACAGTCAAATATGGACCGAAATTCACAAAATTCTGCAAAATGTTTTTTGTATATACATATGTAAATGATCGACAAAAAATATCAATTTTTATGGAAGTTGTCCCACACGGAATGACAAACGTAATATACCCTCATTTACCACTCTTGGTGGTGGAGGGTATAAAAAAAGCAAAAAATTGTTGAAGAAATTAAAAACTTTATAAAGTTTAAAAAACAGTTTAAAAAAATCCAAGTCCAGCTAAAGTATAAAGATAAAAACATGAATCATACATCAAAACATGACCAACATAAAGGAAGAAAAACTGCAGAAATAAGTGAACAAAAGATATTAGTGAAAGGAAAAAAAATTAAAAAGTTTTTTTAATGATTAAAATATGATGTTTAGATATGAAGTGAGAAACTTGAAATACAGGAGGATTAGTTAAACAGGAAAAAGTGGAAATAACAGCATTTTTATGGTGAAACTTTAAGCATTTTTACATAATTTACACTTAAACACATTTTTTTTGTTTATTTATACAGAAATAAATTGGATAAATAAATATAAAAAGGAAATAACTAAACATTGCCTTTTTATTTTATGCAAATTTATGTATAATTATAAGATATCAATCAACTTAGATGTCTACTACAAAATTATTAAATTTAGGACTTTGAACACTCTTTGCTTTCAGGCCACATACAAATTTATATTTTTTAATTATTGAGTTTTTACATAATTTAACTAATATGTATAGAAATAAACTTTAGTTTAAGTCTACAAGTAACTTATTTTTAGTCCGATTTATATTTTTTTTATTTTTGTTAATGGATGAAGTCATCGTGTTCAAATGTGCCCCCAAACGCGACAGCTTTGAACTAGGCTGGGGCAGCTTTGAATGGCAATTTTTTCTTGTAGCGCTTATGTCCAAAAATAACATAAACAGTTATATTTTTTATATATATAATAAATTCGATTTATTTATTAAGAAAAACATAAACATTAACAATTCAAAAATAAAAAAATTCAGATCAAAAATAAGTCTTATATTATTAAGACGGAAAAGGCCTTGTTATTTCAGGTGACATTACATTTTCCTTTAAAGCATCATGATCAGCATTGGATTCGTCATTTTCAGAAAATAAGAAAAAATCAAAAATGTTTGGTACTTCGGTTGATAAATTAACATGTTCAAAGGTGCCCCTTTTTCTTTGTTCAAACCTGAACTGGCAAGCCGGAAATTTATAATAAATATTTTTTTTACATAAATCTCAAATAACTTATTCATTCCCTTCCGCGATTGCGATTGCGTTGCGGTATAATCTCTACACAGACAGTATTGCGGCATGCTGCGGAAATGAATAATTACATTTTACATATCGATCGATATTACTTTCCGCTTAATTTTCCTTTCCGTGGGGAATCAATAATACCACCCAATGTGTTTTTGCACAAGCATACATACATACGAGTATGTATGATTAAAGAACTGCATGCACTCTAAGCTTAAGGATAATGGCCCATAATCATAGTCATAGAAAAAGCATACTTTAAGCAAAAGCATGCTTTTGTTTTAAATTCAGAACAAAATTTATATGTTGTTGTTGTTTAAAATCTACTTTTACTTAAAGTATGCTTTTTCTATGACTATGATTATGGGCCAATGTAAAAAGATGTATGTATGTCAAGTTTAATTCAATTACGCTAAATTTGTTATATTTACAATTGCTCTGACCAAATTTGCTTGTATCAATAAAATGGGATTTCGCCTAAATTTTATGATATGAAAATAACGGGTCCGCCATTTAACATTTTTTTTCAACTAGTGCTTATTTTGTGAATGGTAACACTTAGCTCATGTCTGATTTGACAGATAATTAGTTTTATCCTTCCGCTGAACGAATATGGTTGTGTATATGCTTGTCTTCGCTTCGCTAAGGGGGCCTGCGATCGACTCACAGAAGATGCCGATTTTGCCCAAAAAAAATCATCATTTCAGATGGGGCACAGAAAACCCGCACGCATACATTGAAAAGCCGATGCACCCAAAACGAGTCACTGTTTGGTGCGGATTTTGGTCCAGAGGCATAATTGGGCCATTTTTCTTCGAAAATGAGCAAGGAGTGGCCGTTACAGTCAATGGCGATCGTTATCGGGCCATGTTGACCGAATTTTTGTTCACAAAAATTGAAGAGGAGGATATTGGAAACATTTGGTTTCAACTACGTGCCACACAGCCGAAGCTACACTCGATGTTTTGCGCCCTGTTTTTGAAGATCGTATTATCAGCCGCAGAGCTGATGTCGTTTGGCCACCTCGGAGCTGCGATTTGACACCGTTGGACTATTATTTGTGGGGTGCCGACAAACCAGAGACAATTGACGCTTTAAAGGACAATATTCATGAAGCCATTGGTGAAGTACAGCTGCACACAATCGATAATGTGCTTAAAAATTGGACCGATCGTGTAGGCTACTGCATGGCCAGCCGAGGCAGCCATTTGAATGAAATTATCTTCCATTATTAACCGGAAGGATTGTACTTTCAAATAAAAAAAGAAATTTGAGAAAATATTCAGGAGTTTTTTTTATAGCATTTTAAAAAAAAAGTGTTATTTGGCGGACCCTTTATTTCGCAAAAATTAAATTTACCCCAAAAAAAAAAATCATTAAAAATTAAAAAAGATTTTGAATGGTGCTAAATGAAATAAAAACGTGTCAAAATTTTAAAATTTGTTTATTTAAAAAAAAAAAATTAATTGCCACATGTTGCAAGACTACTCAATAGACCTTATATTCCTAACTATTTTCAAACACAAATATATTATTTAATTAGAGAATTTTCCTTTTTTTTAATATTCTATAATTTCTTTTTTCAAGCAATTAGGTCACTTTGTATTTATATGAAAATGTTCTTTATATTTATATATTTATATATTCAATATTTCGTTATCACAATGGATAACTTCTTCAGGGATTTACAATTTTAAAATTGAACTAGAGAATTTTCTTTAACATAAACACTTTACATTATGATTTAATTAAAAAGGTGATTAAAGCTGCTGATTTCTGTGTTACTTTAAACAATAATGCTACAGATAACATTAATTACACACTCTACAACATACTGATGGCCAGGAAATAAGTGTGAAAATACAGTTAAAAGTTTTATAGACAACAAAACTTCGTTGTTACGAGTATTTATTGTTGAAACTTCCGTAACAAGTGTTTTTTTTTTTCTTTCTTGCTTTCTTTCTTTTTGGGAAAATTAAGCTTCATGCTAATATTATTTTGAAACATACAACAACTGCCGAGCTAAAACCTGGCCTTAAGCAAAAATAATTTGAGTTTTTGTTTTCTTTATTGTTCATTTGCACCAGCATCTTTGTCATACTCATCAACGCACTCTTGATTACCGTTAAATAGTTAGCTCAACCATGATGATAAACACAACGGAAGTAAAACAAGACAAAATGTACCGTTGTTAACGGAAATAATGCAAATTTTTCCATCAGCTCTAACGAAACAATAACTAAACTTAAAATGGAGTTGCAAAGTACTATTAAAGTGTTTGCGAGTAGTAACAAGAGAAGCGAAGTAAAGTAAATTTAAGGTATTCAAGCAAAAGGTTGTCCGCCATCAAACAACAAACTGTTGTTGTTTTATGGACAAATTTTAATTTCTTTGTCAAAAATTATGCTGATGATTGTTTGTTTGTTTGACTGAACTGGACTGGGCTTAACAGAAACTTTAAATATGTTTTTAGTTTTAACTTTATTTTTAGATGTTTTGCATATTTATACAAATAAACAAATTGTTTATTATCAGCAAAAAACAACAACAACAATAAACAAAAACAACAAAGTTAGCTACAATCATTGCTCTTTTTCTATCCAACAATTTTAGTTCACAAAAGGTTAAGCCGCCACCCTCACCTTTCTGTTGTTTTTGCCCTGTACAGGACTTTCTTTAAGCAACATCTGTAAAATTGTTATTTGTTGTTATTCTCAGTCTCTACTGGTTCTTCAAGTGTACTTCCTTTTTACACGGACCATGGAAGCAAATGGCAACAGCCGTAGTGGCAAAAATATGTTGAGGGAAAAAAGTGCAAAACTGTAATTAAAATTCAATTAAGGAATTACTTTTAGTTTGCTGATGGTATTAAGTAAACAACAGCAGCAACAACTACTGCTCCAGAGTGTTGCAGCAGTAAAAGTAAAATTAGTCAGGCTGTCGGGTGAGCAGCCAGCCAGCCAGGAACAGTAAAGGTCGAAAAGTTTTTCCACATCGATTGTTGTTTAATTTATGATTATTAGTTTTTGTTCATTGTCGAGTTTTATTTACGTGAATAGTTTTTATGTGTGGTCATTTGGTTTTTGATGGCAGAAAAGTATTAGAGTTTTTTTTTTGTTTTATTTTAAATTGAAAAGGGGTAATTAAACCAGCATAAACTTTCATCACTAAATAATGTTTGAAAGTGCTCATATAATGATTATTTACTACATACACTTAGGCACTTTGACTGATTATTTTAACCAGGATGTCATTGTAACCAATAAGTTCAAATAAGACCTTTGACCAAAATAGCATTAGTTGCAAGGACTTACAGAAGTCGTTCTCAGCAGAAACGCATAAAATAACCTAGTTTATTCTAGTTGCAAGATAGCAGAATCAGAATACCTCAGCTATTTGTTGAGCACAAAATAGCTACTTAAACTCGCTTCTGTTAAGCATTTTATGCATGTCCGAAATGCTGCTTAAACGCTATAAACGGAAATCATTATTTGCGATAACCCGAAGCGCACGAGATTATATGTAAAGCCCGGCAACCAGCCAAATCGACAGCAAACCCAAATATTCATGATGCAAAGTTAATACTAAGTATTTGGTGACCAGACATAAAAGAAGTATTGGGTGTTTTTTATATAGTGATACAAGTTTCAATCCTAATAAAACATAGTAATATATTTTTGATATCAATGAAACGGTCTTTACTGGATAGAAAATTTTATGACATTAATGTTAAAATATGATTTCGGCCTTATGGCCGTCATGGCTAACGCGTAGAAAGCGCAATCTCGAACACCAATTTGTACAAACTTTTCGCAGCATTTCCAACCGTATCTCACCGATAACTCTTCGTATGTTGATTTCCAGGTGTTCAATTGTTTGTGGTTTATCGACGTGCACAAGTGACTTTACATAACCCCAAAGAAAATAATCCAATGGGGTTAAATCACACAATCTTGGGGGCCAACTAATTGGGTCATTTCGTAAAATTATTTGTTCGTCAAAAGTTTCCTTGAGTAAATCAATTGTAGCGCCCGCTGTTTGGCATGTGGCTCCGTCCTGTTGGAACCACATGTCAGCAAGATTAATGCCAGCTAATTGAGGTACGAAAAAACTTCGAATCATGTTCCTATATCGTTCACCATTGACAGTAACATTCTGACCATCATTGTTTTTGAAGACATATGGGCCAATGACGAATTGATTGATTAGGATCATTTTCAATGCTTTCCTGTACCGCAGCTATAGATTCTTCAGTGTGCACTGTTCGGCGTCTCACGGTATGCACATTATCAATAACAATAAATGTGGTCCGAAAACGATTTATTGTTCTTCGAATTAGCAGCTCTGAAGGACGCCATCAAATGACCGAACTGCACGTTAAGTTTGACGAACAGAACCATTATTTTGATTAAAAATGTCCACAGTTTCAACGCGTTGCTCTGGTGTAAATAGATCCATAATGAAATGTCAAAGCAAACTAAACAAAAAGCAACTATCAGCTGTTAAATGGGTGGTCAAATTAAGCAGTGATGCCAACTCAAAGTTGTATCACTCCAAAAACAACACCCGGTAATTGGGAAATTTTGTTTCATCCACATTATAGTCCGAATTCAGTTATTTCGATTGATGCAGCACGCTCTTTCTGGAATACGCTTCAATTAAGATCAGGGTATTCAAAATTGGCTTAACTCGTTCTTGGTTGCCCCGATAGACTAGGCGATGATAGTGTGCCGGACTATCAGTCAAAGGGTTGCGGGTTCGATTCCCGCCAAAGACTCTGGGTAGACCAGTCAGACATATGGAGATAAGTCACACATTTGTAGACCAGTCAGACATATAGTATATATAGACCAGTCAGACATATGTAAACTAGTCAGACATTTGGTAGAGAATCTAAGGCATCGCAATGGACCATATTGGTATCTGGGTGAGGGTGTGAGGTGACTCACACCAGCCTTCCTACGTAACCTAACCTAACCTAACTCGTTTTTGATCTCAAAAGATGAATAGTTCTTTTAGCACGGAATCCAAGTGTTGCCAGAAAGATGGGTAAAGCTAATAATGGCTAATACTTTGAATAAATTTATATTGTACAAATTCGCATTTTTAAATTACCATTCAATAATATTAATCAAGATTTTAATTTAGAAGAAAGTAATATTGCATATGTGTTGAAAATTATATTGATATTGCGTGATATTGAGGATGGCATCAGCGTTGCCGTTTTGGTTATTTTTAACCAAAAATGGTTATTTTTTTCTTCAATGTGGAGATGTGAACTTTTTTTCATTTTGGTAACTTTATGGGGAATCAAAATTATAAATGTTTTGTTGTCTATTTAATTTGATAAATTTGCTTATTTTTTTGCTTTTTAATGTTATTTACAAATAAACGTTGTTATACAGCCATGTCACAGAACTCAATTCCGATCGAATGTGATTTTGATTTCGTAAATTGATGGCCTATTTCACGATGTCGAAAGATAACGTTCGCTTAGATAAGACTTAAGACACAAACTTTTTATCGTATCTATTTTTTACTCAATCAAGTTTGTTTATTCCACAATCAAGTTTGTGTCTTAAGTCTTATCTAAGCGAACGTTATCATTCGACATCGTGAAACAGGGGGGTGAGTCTTTAGAAAACGAAAAACGAATTTTTTTTTTCGGAATATTAGATTTCTAACGTGGAATTGTTATTTTTTATGATTTTACACTGAAAAAAAACTCATACTACTAATTTATAAAGACAATTAAATAATTAATTTTAATATTTCATTGTTTTTTTAGTTCTCTCATTGATACTTCTATTAAATTTTAAAAATTTTAAAGTTGGTGTCAGCAACAAGAAAACTTTTTTCAAAAAATTACAAAATTAAAAATATTCACACAGCACTGGAATATGACAGAGGAATTTCTTCTTCGTAGCTTTTCAACTGCGTTTTGATGTGTTTGTTCATTTAAAACAGCAACAACTGAAATTCTGGGCATTTTTAGAAAATTTTGTTGACTTTTATTTAAAATTTATTTGTTAGCGTTTTTTTTTTTTGTTCGCTTTTGTTAAACTTTTTATTACAAAAAAACTAATGTTTTTTGTTTTTAGGTTAAAAATTGAGATTTAAAATTTTTTTTTTTGTAATAAACAAAATCGATCGGAATCCAGAGAACGCAAAGTAAAAGCGATTGATTTGCAAATACGGAATTGAAACCATTCCGATCGAATTATGTGACATGTCTGTTTAGCACGTTTTTTTTCCGTAAAAATGTTTATGTAAAAATTTCTTTGAATTGTCAAACACGAAAAAAACACGCATTAAATTATTTTAAACTGCGAAATGAATAAGAGGTATTTTTATTTTTAAATTTTTCAATCTATTTAAATTCAATAATATTTTTTAACTTCGGTTTAGGTTTTTATTGAACAAGATGAAACCGAAGAATTATCATCTGAAAAATAAAAGGTCAAAAAACAAACTAAATAATTATAAAAAAAAATGTTGGTTATTTTTTTTTCTCATTTGGTAACTTTTTGGTTACAAAATTTTTTTGGTAGTGGCAACACTGGCTGGCATGGATAATTGCGATTGATGTTATTAATGGAGACTAGACGACAGGACTTTAAAAGAAAAACTTAATAACTATCAAACAATTATATTTTATTTTCGAGATTATGTAATAAAATTGTATTATTGTTTCGCTGAAGATGCTAAACATTGTTGTAGCGAAATATCGGAATAAATAAAAAATAAAAATAAAAACAATATTAGACCTTAATTTCGAAAAATAAAATATAATTGTGTAATAAATAAAAAGGTCAAACAATCAGTTAAATAATCTTAATAATTATCTTCATTTGTTTAAAAAATTGCAATTATTAGAATATTTGAATTAATTTTACATGTATTTCGAATTATTCGAAAAACAAACTCTTATTCATTTTATTCAAATAAAAGAAAAATGTAATAATTTTGATAGCCTAATACTAACTTTTGCAATAAACGTAAAAATAAAAAAATAAAACATTAATTTATTGATAACTTTACGCTTCAATAACAAATAAATCTTATGAATTTATAAAACTATTAACAGCTGCGTTTTTTCTATACATTATTCCTATAAAAATATTCAAGCTAAAATAATACCTTAGATCCTGTTGGAACTTGTTAAACTTATGCAAGTAAACTAAATGCTGAAGCTGCTGATAAGAACATCAGCTAACTATGTATAACATAAATACACTCACATAAGTTCTCTTACACTTTCAAACATACTCGTACACTTGCAAATACTCACACCATCATACAGAGACAACAAGAAGTAAAATAAAAGCGTGTTAATGTAATGGAAGTAATTTACGTCAACTTAACAAAATCTATGGGAAATCGAAATACACACAAAAAGCACGAAATATCTACAAAACAAAACTTTAACAAATTCCCCCAAAAATCTCACAAATATAAAAAGTATAAAACAAGGAAGCATAAAATACATACATGTGCATATATTTAACATACATACATGTACATATATTGTAAGATATTTGTGCAGAAGAGGTAAACTTTAATGTAACACAAACTAATGCAAACTTTACGGGAGTATGAGTAGTAAACAAAAATATAAACATACAGTGGGAAGCAAAACTGACCGCATGTTTCTCATTAAGGATGGTAATTTTGGATGCGCTTATGCGGCTTATGCCAAAAGTATTATTTTCCATCAGACTGGTATGGGTTGACTTTCGTTTCATCACGTCAAATAACCCGTTTTCAGTCATCTACTGTCCAATTTTGAAATGAAGGCGTTTTTTCACACTGGCTACGAAACAAATTCTATTTAATGCGCCTCTCCGTTCAGGAACTGACATCCTTACCAATACTTTATGCAGCATTTTTCGAGGTCTTGATGTTCTTATTATGTAGCAAACGTTCCATCTGCCGGGCATCACCATTAGAAAGCAGTCTTGATCGACCCCCTTGGTTATTATTTCGAGCTAAATTACGCTGTTTTTTTTAATCATTTACCGTGGATTTACCTAAATTTAATTTTTGACCAATTTTACGGCATGAAAAATTATTTTGCAACAAATTTATCACTTTGTTTTCAATATCAGTTGGCGTTTTTCTCATTTTTAAAGATCTTTTAATTTATTATTTAAAAATCAAGTTAACCACTTCACAGGTCAAACAATAATGCACAAATGGAGCAATAAGAGCTTGATAACCAGATCGCAACAAACAAGAAAACCAACGGGTCAAATAAAGTTACATTTTAACAGAGCAATGTCGTGATAATGTTTATTTCTGGTACTGGGGCCAAATTACCGCATTCGATATCGAGTAAAATTGATCGTAATTTTCTTATTTGAGATTATGGCATTCGATATCGAACAAGAAATTTAGTACATTTTATCATAATTTCGATATCGAAATCATTTTTCGATACGTTAGCTCATTCGATCACGAATGCGGTAATTTGCCCCTGTTTAAAAGTGTCCGAATAGTGAAATCTTTGTTTTTTTTTTAATTTTTTTTTTGTTGCAATTTATGTGAGTTTTTGTGCTTTAGAATTTAGAATAAGGTTCAATACATATATATGATAATATATCTATATTTCTATTACTTTCATTACCTTACTTCCTTAGTGCAAATCATCCAGACAGTTTTGCTTCCCACTGTACATATGCGTTCATATTTGTGTAAAAGTGATTGTATTTATGATCTTTAAGCTGTAAAAACATGGACTCTGTTCAATTTTATTTTTATTTTTTCAAATACTTTCTTTTCTGCCAACTAAAACGTAAATGTTGTTAAACAGAGAGAAAATGAGAAAAAGTATCATATTTCCCCCTAAAGAAAAAAAAACTTATACATAAATTGTAATTTGTTTGAATAGAAAGATGAAGAAGAAAAACACTTTCACTAAAGAAAAGTAAACAAACATCAGGTTAATGGGAATGACATGATGTGTAATACAAATACATACATACACATAGATTCTTAAATTCATAGTTGCGTCTTTAACTACATAACCCACATACACTTGCTGCTGCTTATGTTAAATTTATTTAACATAAGAGCGAAGGGTAAAAGTAATATATTAATAATACTTTACCTACAATTGTACTGTAATAGCTTCCCGTATACAATACTATGCGAATCCCGGATAGATTATAAATACCTTTATATGCAATATCTAACAACACTTTCATAACATCTTCTTAGAAGACAAACTTTAATCTATGACATTTTGGCCAAACATGATTAAGTAGTGGATGTTTCAAGATATACAATCCAGGTGATCCACGATTTCCATTTCCAAAACAATATGGCACGAACAAGGACCAGTACTATATTGACTCTTGATTAGAGTATCTAAATTATTAGATTTTTTGAAAACACATTTAAAATTAATCGAATTATTTGAATAAATGAAATTTTTAAATAAAGAAAAAGGTTTTTAAATTTAGATTTATGAAAAATTGTGATCAAAACAATTGTTCGATTCACAACTGATATTTTAGTGTCATAAGAGTTGTACATCGTCTGAATTGACAATGGTTGTACAAATGTTGTTGGTGTTTTTCGAATGTGAGTTTAAGTGTTGCCAAAAGTTAAAATCTGTATCTCAACATACAAATTAAACTGATGGACAAATTTAAAACAAGAAAATAAAATTAACAAACAAACAATTGTAAAAATGGATAGGCCACTTTCACACTCTTCAATTCTGACTCGTCAAGGCAAGTATTTTATGATTAGAAAGAAAAAGAGAATAAAACGGATACAAACTTGACGGTACTAGTCAATTTTCTTTATTTTCTTTTGTTTCTTTTTTCTTTCATGCATGTTGATTTGCATTAAAAAGTACGAAATTTGGTTGAAGTGTGTGAATGCAATGGCAAGTTCAAAACAGAATTGAAGAAAAACTGGTCAGTTAAAACTGAAGAGTGTAATACAAGACATATTGTTGAAAATTATATACGGCATCTGTTTGTATTTCCTTATTAAGCTAATACGGCCTATAATCTTTTATGTAATTAAAAATATGGTACTCTAAGGAAACAGCGTCAGGCAGACTTATGAATTTCAACACCACACAACCCAGAGGCCAGATTATAAATACAGCGAGAAATTTCATAAAAAGGGTACTGAAGATTAGTAACGAAATATTCTACGACAAAAATATAAACATAATAAAAGAAATATTGACACAAAATAGTTTTCCTAAAAAATTAATTAATTCTTTAATAGACGACGCATTTAATCCATTGAACAAAAATAAGAAAATTGACAACACTGATGGAATGGAAAACAAAAAATTCTATAGTGTACCATACATCCCTAGCCTTACTGACAAAAGAAACATGATGACAACACTGAAACTAAATAACATATGTTTTGCGTATAAGCCTAACAAAACAACAAATGAAATATTCACTAAAATAAAAGCGCCAATAGAAAAACAACAACAAAATAACGTTGTTTATGAAATAAGATGTAAAGGGAATAACGAAGAACTCTGTAATCAGGTGTATATAGGAACAACAAAGAGAGCTTTATCAACAAGAATAGGAGAACACAAAATGGATATTACGCGACAGAAAGAAACAACAGCATTAGCCATGCATATGATCAGGTCACATCATACCCCAGATTTTCAACATATTAGGATATTAGACAAGGATGGAAATATGAGAAAGAGATTTACGAAAGAGAGCTTGAGAATTCAGCAAAACATAAATAATACGATGAATTTGAAAGAAGATACTAATAACATATGTGCTAGTTATAGGGTAGCCATCAAATAAACTGAGTTAAAATATTTAAATATTATGTGTTTAATAATAATTTTATGTTTTTTGTTTTTGCATTATATATGTTAAATGGAAATTCTTGTTTTAAAATTGCTCTTTTAATGTAATAATATTTATAATATTTAAAAAAATGTAAGTTCTAAATGTTATTTGGTAAAAAACTGTTAATTAATGTCATGTTTTTATTAAATAGACGATCCCCAGAAGAAGTCGACAAAAAATTGACGAAACGTCGGGAAAAAATGTATTAAAATTGTATTTTTAATTACATAAAAGATTATAGGCCGTATTAGCTTAATAAGGAAATACAAACAGACAAAGGAAAATTGGCCAAATAAAAAACAACATATACGGTATCTTTTAATTTTGGAAAATATTCATATTTTATTGTTTGTATAATTGTTTTTAAAATAGTTTTCTTTTGTCATTTTAAAGTTTTTTGTGTTCACAATCAGAAAGTTGTATTATACAATATACAACATACAACATCACTTGTGGATTGAACAAATAAATTTAAATAATTCATTTTTAATTTTTATACAAATTTTCTACATGAAATTATTCGAAAATTTTTATTTGCTAATTATATTAATAATTATTCGTAAGCAATTGTTCGATTATGCGAACGAACATTATACGAATGTTTACCGTACTCTTTATATTTACAGGGCACTATATGATTCAAAACATTTCGGAAGATATGAACAGGAGAAAAAAACGATACAACACCTTCTTTGCGACAAGACCATGAAGCTCTTTCATGATGTGTCACTGATGGATCTAGTCAAATTTGTCGAAAGTACTGTATAGCTTCACCGGGAACCACAATATTTGCAAATTTTATGTGAATCGTCCGGATTCACATAAGTTATACGTTTTATTATTTGGTATCATAACCAGTCCAAAGGCCTCCGAATATAGTCACAATTTGTGATCGAATCAGGTGACCTGATCCTTTAGAAAAGAAAATAGAAACAACTGTGAACCAATGTGTGATTTCAATAAAGCCGTAGAGTCCGTATATATAAAAAAATATTTAATATCTTTAGAAAAAAATATTTAATATTTAATTTCCTTACAAAAAAAAGCTCACTTTTATCCATTAAAACTTGTCTTTCATGTTTTTTCTTTCTTAAATAGATGATAAAAAACAATAACATTGAAAGAGTTTGATGCGAAAATTAAAATAATTTTTGTTGTTGTTTTGTTTGTGAAAGAAAGTCGCCAAAAGGATGCAAAGCAAAGCATGTTAAAAGATAACTTTTTTTTTAAAAAAGAAGTAACACTCAGGCAATTAATATTAATATATACTTGGGTTACTTTCCTTGGAAAGGCGATAGTTGAAGAAGTAAAGGTGGTGAAAGAAGAAAGCTTTTTTTATATCACAACTCTGCAATTGCGCATTATGTTTGTTTTTAGTGCAGAATTTCAGCGCCTCTGGTGGTGAGTAGGCGCACTAATGTTAAAGCTTGATTTTAAAGCCTTTATTTAATTATTTTACTAAGGTGGCGTTTGAATGCTATACCACCGAAAGAGGGCGCTGTGATAAATATTAGTTATGATGTCTAGAAAGAAAAACTAATAATTAACAGAAACTGATGTTGTTTGAGTGGTATCGGCTGGGAATCGAAACCGGTCTACAAATACCAACTCATGCTTAATGATCAAATGCGCTAACCAATTACAATTGCGAATACAATTGCTGAGATTAACAGCAGCTATATTTTAACAATACTACTTACAAAAGAGAAACGTGAGCACGTGAAAGTTATACTCTGGAAGTTTTGCTATAAAATCCAAAGGAATTTCAATATCGAAAGTACACAAGAAATTATGTTTTGGATTCGTAGTTGATTTGAAATCGCGTAGGTCAGGAGGATTATAGCTAAACTTAAAAAATTTGCCACTTTCTGTTTTTAAACAGAAGACGAACAAATTTGTTTAAAGATAAAAAAATTCATTTATTATGAAAACTATTTCATTATTACAGTTTGTTACGAAATTACTTTTCTCTACACCCGATAATATAAAATGAACATACAATATCGCACACGGATACGAATAACGTAAGATTTCCCAAAAGCAACCTTTTAAATGCTAGTTAACCTTACAAACAAAAATACATACAGCCACGTAAATGTGTAACGGTATCAGTTACTTAAGATTTTCTGTATATTAAACTCAACACATATGAACATAGTCCCATAACATAGATACATAGATACAAACATACATGAACATACATGTGTATATATGTGCGTTAGTATAGATATGAGTGTGTGTTAGTTGAATCATTATATTTTCCACTCAATAACTTTGTGTTTTTTTTTTTTCTTTTTTTTCGTTTTTTTTTTTTGTTTAGCTGTGGGAAAATTTTCTTCTGATAAGCAATTTTCTTCATAATGTTGTTATTGCTGTTGTTATTTTTACTCCTATTACCTTTAAACGTTACACCAACGTACACATCGCATACTTATTGAAGTATGTACATGAAAGTATGAGTTTCCCAACTAATAAACATTTTCTTTCATTTTCTACTACTTGGAATTTTTTTTCTTGATGTTTACTTCATTTGGCAGCTTTTAGGCAATATTTAACAATATTTCGTTTATTTTCTTCCTCTATTTTGCTTGCTTTTCTACTTACGTTAACAAAAGTTGGTAATGTAATACGCTTTCGCAAAGAATAATCAAATATACGACACCTTCATACATGCAAGTGTAGTCTTGTATTGTGGAAAATATGAAAAACAATCTTTGAAAATTGTTTAATGTTTTATAAAACTGTGTTAAGGAAAATTACACTTCTATGCAATGAGAAATTGCCGATTTATCAATATTCTAAAATAGGTTTTATTTACGCTCAATATGTCTTTTCTACGATTTACCTAGACTTTTTTTACTCAAAAACCAGCTTTATTAAAAATTTAATGTTTTAGAAGATGAATTATTGCATACTTAATGTAATAGACTTGGAATTTGCACTTATCTACCTAAAAATTCAGTAGTAGGCTTAGTTTAATTGCTTAAGATAAATTTGGTTTCCGTTATGGAAATGTAATACAAGAAGCACGTGAAACTGCTCAAAAATTGCACGAGGAAAAACTTAAAGCTACTGAGTTTATTGAAAAATACAGTTTGAAATTTTTTGGCTTTTTATCTGAGACCTAATGTAAATTGAGTTTTAAGTGAATTAAAGCAGCCCATACACGTTTCAATTCAATTGGCAACTGAGTCGGTTGTTGTGCAAATCAAATCGTGTATGGCTTTGTCATTTGATTAGTTTGGCAGTTAACGAGTTGATTGAAGAAAAATTAAAAGATTTACCCCCTGGCCCACGATGCATCGCGATGTCGAACGATAACGTTCGTTTAGATAAGACTTAAGCCACAAACTTGATTGTGGAATAAACAAACTTGATTGAGTAAAAAAATAGATACGATAAAAAGTTTGTGGCTTAAGTCTTATCTAAACGAACGTTATCGTTCGACATCGTGGGCCAGGGGGTTAGATTTTTCAAGTTGACTAACAAGTCTTTCAATTCGATGTACTGTGTGTGTTCGTGTCTCTTGATTAGCTGTAAATATTATGTATACTTTGTGTATACTTTATCTCAATGGAAATACTTTGAAACGATTTATGGAGGTTAAAGTAAATTAGGGTCTCTTATATGGGAGTTTCGACTAATTATGGACCGACCATTATAAAATAAGGTGTCATCATTTCTGTATATATGAAACTTATTTGTGTTGAATTTTATTTAGATACAAAAATTTTTAAAAAGTTTATGGTCGTTAAAGTGATTTTAGGGAGTGGGCGTTATATGGGAGCTATGAGAAATTATGGATCGATCTGCGCAAAATTTGCAGATCTGATTTGGCTTCATTTACCACTCACTTGTGGTGAAATTTGTTTGGATATTTGCATAATTCAAACATTCATGATCTTTAAACCCTAATTTCGGAAGGACATTTGTATGGGGACCAGATGAAATAATAGACCGATTTCCACCAGTTTTAATCTCATCCGTCCTTGGGCCAAAAAAATTTCACGTAGCAAATTTTATCGAAATTGCGACCTGTACTCTGCGCACAAGCTTTACATGAATAGCCGGCCAGCCAGACGGACGGGCAGACGGACATCTTTAAATAGACTCAGGAAGTGATTCTGAGTCGGTCGGTATACTTTAAGGTGGTTGTTGGACCAATATTTCTGGGCGTTACAAACATCAGTACAAATCCAATATACCCTTCCCACTATGGAGGTGTAGGGTATAATTAAAAATATTACATTGGTGCCAAACATCGATGCTTTGAGAGAAATTTTCAAATTGCTCGAGGAAAATCCAGCACTTTGGAAAATAAAAAGTCCGGAGTTTAAAAATAAAATGAAAAAGGCAAAAGCTAGAAAACTATTTGGAAATAGATAGCGAAGCATCCCTGCATAAGCAGCCATTTTTAAACAAACAGCTTAATTAAGCGAGCACACAACTATAGACATAGAAATAGCGCACCAATGCTATTTTTTTTGCTCCACTTTGCTTTTCCAAAAATTCATTGGAAATGTCCCGTTAACTTTTACACGTTCTTTACTTTGTCATATTTTGTTAACAATAAAGTTTTCTGGTTGAACAATGAAATAACACACAGTTATTTCGATTTTAAACAAAAATAGTTGATGCTAATTTCAGTGTAATTTAACAAAAATATTGTTTATCATTAATTTTATCAAGCAAAACTGGGAAAAAACCGCACTGCGGTCGTAGGATGTAGCACGTAGTGGACGTCCAAAATAGCAACAACAACAGAAATTATAGCCAAAGTGCATGATATGGTATCAAATGATCGACGAATAAAAGTGCGTGAAATAACTAATTCATGGGCATCTCAAATGATCGAGTCCATTTAATTTTACATGAAGAACTACAGATGAAAAATTGTTCTGCAAGATGTTAACAGTCGACCAAAAACCCATAAGAATTTTAATTTCTCAAGCATGTTTGTATGTCATCAAATATTACCTTTTAATAATTTTCTTCGTTAATTTGCATAAAATCTAAATTTTGTTGTTGCATTTTGGCGAATCGTTGTTTGGCATAGTTTTTTTGATAGTAGAATTGTTAACATCAATTTTGATATTGAATTGTGTTTTTTAAATATAAATTGTAAAATTAAAAAGGAAAGCGATATCGAACACTATATACAGTGGGAAGCAAAACTGTCCATTAAGGACAAAATTTTTCAAATAGTATTCTTTTCCATCAGCCTCCAAATAACCCGTTTTCAGTCATCTATTGTCCAATTTTTGTGGATTTTACAGAAATGAAGGCGTTTTTCACATTTCTATCGGAAAGTGCTGGGCCAAGTTACCGCATTCGTGATCGAATGAGCTATCGTATCGAAAAATGATTTCGATATCGAAATTATGATAAAATGTACTAAATTTCTTGCTCGATATCGAATGTCATAATCTCAAATAGGAAAATTACGATAAATTTTACTCGATATCGAATGCGGTAATTTGGGCCCTGGCTTTTGCTTTTTCACACTGGCTACTAAACCAATTCTATTTAATTCGCTTCTAACCATTCAGGAACTGACATCCTTAACAATACTTTTTTATTTATTATGTAGCAAACGTTCAATCTGCCAAGCATCACGTCAGAAAGCAGTCTTGATCAACACCCTTGGTTATTATTGCAAGCTACATTACGCCGTTTTTTTTATATCATTTGCCATGGATTTCCTTAAATTTAATTTTTCATCAATTTTACGGCATGAATAATTATTTTGCAACAAATTTATCGCATTGTTTTCAATATCAGTTGTCGTTTTTCTCATTTTTAAAGATCTTTTAATTTTTTATTTAAAAATCAAGTTAATCACTTCACAGGTCAAACAATAATGCACAAATAGAGCAATAAAAGCTTGATAACCAGATCGCAATAAACAAAAAACCAAGTTACATTTTAACAGAGTGATAATGTTTATTTCTTGTACTGTGCAAAAGTGTCCCAATAGTGAATTTTTTTGTTTAATTTTTAATTTTTTTTGTGCGTTATAATTTAGAATTAGGTGCAATTAAATAAAAAATACATGTACATATATGATAATATATCCATATTTCTATTACTTTAATTACTTTACTTCCTTAGTGCAAAACATATGGACAGTTTTGCTTTCCACTGTATTTTTAATTAAATAAAAATAAAACTTAAATGTCTTTTTCTTTTATGGTTGCCGCCATTTTGATTCGATGACCTGGTTTTTCCTACCCAAGCAATAGAAACTTGGTCCTCATCAATTCCACATTGGATAAAACCATATCGGTGGTTTTTTAATTACAAATTAACATAGAATGTTCAAGAGTGCTATTTAGCATAGCAGAATATTGCCTTCTAATCAAATCAACATTTCACATTTTTCGTTTAATCATTCTTTGATTTAGAGCAATTATGCAACAATTTGGAATGTCTTATTTTGTATAACAGAGTGTCAAAATTGATCACCCACCCTCGCCTTATTGGAAATCAGAAAATTTCATTCGTGATATAAATTACAAATAAACACCACCAACTAACAAGAACAAATTTTTAAGATAAAATATTAAGTTATTGGAGAAAATCCTCACATGATTTATGGCCAAAATATAAATGCAAACAAACGAACAAAAAACGTCAAAAAAACAGACTAAGGCCTGTTAATTTTTCATCAATTTTACGGCATGAATAATTATTTTGCAACAAATTTATCGCATTGTTTTCAATATCAGTTGTCGTTTTTCTCATTTTTAAAGATCTTTTAATTTTTTATTTAAAAATCAAGTTAATCACTTCACAGGTCAAACAATAATGCACAAATAGAGCAATAAAAGCTTGATAACCAGATCGCAATAAACAAAAAACCAAGTTACATTTTAACAGAGTGATAATGTTTATTTCTTGTACTGTGCAAAAGTGTCCCAATAGTGAATTTTTTTGTTTAATTTTTAATTTTTTTTGTGCGTTATAATTTAGAATTAGGTGCAATTAAATAAAAAATACATGTACATATATGATAATATATCCATATTTCTATTACTTTAATTACTTTACTTCCTTAGTGCAAAACATATGGACAGTTTTGCTTTCCACTGTATTTTTAATTAAATAAAAATAAAACTTAAATGTCTTTTTCTTTTATGGTTGCCGCCATTTTGATTCGATGACCTGGTTTTTCCTACCCAAGCAATAGAAACTTGGTCCTCATCAATTCCACATTGGATAAAACCATATCGGTGGTTTTTTAATTACAAATTAACATAGAATGTTCAAGAGTGCTATTTAGCATAGCAGAATATTGCCTTCTAATCAAATCAACATTTCACATTTTTCGTTTAATCATTCTTTGATTTAGAGCAATTATGCAACAATTTGGAATGTCTTATTTTGTATAACAGAGTGTCAAAATTGATCACCCACCCTCGCCTTATTGGAAATCAGAAAATTTCATTCGTGATATAAATTACAAATAAACACCACCAACTAACAAAAACAAATTTTTAAGATAAAATATTAAGTTATTGGAGAAAATCCTCACATGATTTATGGCCAAAATATAAATGCAAACAAACGAACAAAAAACGTCAAAAAAACAGACTAAGGCCTGTTAGCACAAGTATTACCTAAATAACAAATACTACCGTGACTAAAAAAAAACAACAGCTAGAGGAAAAAAGTAAAACAAAAAATGGCAAACAATATATGATTTGTGACTTATGACTTTGCCACGTAACAAAACTAAACTAGAAAAAATACACTCTATGGAGAGCGGGTAAAAAAATAAAGATAATTTTTGGGGGAAAATGGTACAAAAAAATACAATTTCACATAACGAAATCACGCAACAGGATATTGAAATATAACACAGATGTTTTAGCGCACACACACGTTCACTCTATTGCATGAGGCAGCATGCACATGTGTATGGTTTGAACAAATACACACAACATACTCGTATTTATGTATGTATGTATATGATTCAAATTTTACAGTGAAGCTGACTAGAAAATAAAGTGCATTATCAATAAATAAGCAATTAATAATTGATAATACTATTTGATAAAATATGAAAACCCAAGACTTAAGACTTTGTACGACAAATTTTAGCCGAACTTTACATATTTTATATCGTATAGACGTTTACTTTCCAATCAGCCCACCGTGCGTTCGTATGTAAGCTTAACACGAAAAACAAAACAAAAAAAAACTTAAATAAAAAAACAACACACTAAAATCATAAAACTTTTCCCCCCTGATGCTTAGAAGAGGAGCCACTGAGCAAAATAAAACAAAAAAAAAACTCAAAAAAAAAACAACAACAGAGGAAATGAAAAGTAAGTTGCATTTACTTGTTCAATTTCGTGGGGGTATTAAAAATGTCAGACGTGTTACGAAATGCCAAAATGCTGAATAAAAGTAACACCTTCACACATGATTTATTTTCGTTAAATCAACCTCAGCAAAAAAAAAACACACAAAAATAAAAACTGAACAAAATGAAATAAAACAAAATGAAACGCACACCAGCCCGAAAACAGAAAAAAAAACAACAACAGCAGTGTAATAACAACAGGAAGCAACTGTTTTGCCTTCAGGACATATGCGTTGCGGTAAAATGCAACAAGGCAAACATACCAGAAACACTAACAACACACACATACAAACGCCAACACAAACAGACACTCACTCTCACACACACACACATACCAATACTATAGGGATATTGAAACGGAAAAAAATATTTGTAAAACTGATGGAAAAAATGTATAAAGAATTGGAAAATACTAAAAGTAGCTTTTAGTGAATGTTGTAGAAACGGTAGAAGAAAAAACTTGATATACGAGACGATCTCTGGCACGTATAGAATCTTACCTACACTCGTTTAACCGTGAGCATACTGTCTGATGGTGTATTAAAAGTGAACATCAATGATGATGAAGATGCTGATGCTGATGTATTCCAACATACGAACCATCTCATTTTGAAACCCATAAGGGTGATTGGCCATATGCTGCTCTTTAAACAAAAATTTAAGTAAAATAAAGAAAGTAATTGTCTTGTATATGCACTACTACATTACATTGCACCAAACTATTATTAATTTGTGAATTTTGAACGCAACTATCACTAAATTAGTTAAATTTTTACATTTTAAATTTTAAACTAAATTTGGATAATTATAGAGGATTGAAGCACTGATTCTAAAAAGGAAAATGTTTTAAAATTTATTATTGGGAGAAAACTAAAAAGTTCAGGCTGGCATGTTTTAAATTTCTTAATTCTTAATTCGGACACACTACAGCAGCTTTATTTTAACTTCAGCCAGAAAATTTTGTCAGTCGAAATATGTATGAGAGCTGAGCACTGGAATATCAATATAGAAAGAAAATCGTGTACAAAATCTTTAAAAATTGAACATTGTCAGTTTCAATGGTTGCATAAAAACTAAAGCTTTAAAAAAAGTACTCGTATAGTAAATGATGTATTAAAATGATACAAGTAAACCTTAAGAACAGATCGTAAAGGAAAAGAAAGCTCAAACGTTATTAAAATAAACTTGCTATCAAACGGTCACTCCTTCTTTAAGACATAGTTTTATCAAAATTCAACAACTACCTTAATTTGGATGAAAATTAACCTCAAACAGATTCCGGGACAAAATCTTATGTTGTAGCAAAGTTAGTGGTACAAGGGCAATGGTTTGGCAAACAATTTTCAGTTGTGGTCTGAAGAGGTCCACTTTTGTCAACTTTTCAACTATGACTTATATCTGAAACTTTTGCTGACACTAATTAGACGTCACCACTCTTTAGTAAAGTTCTTAGTCATTGTATAGATTGTAATATATAAACCCCCAAATTGTCCCCAGCTTCGGCCAATTGAACAATATTGGGCAATTATCAAAACAGGGGTAGTTCAAATATTACGCATTACTGGTGTATTATTTTTATTTAGTATTATTAAGATTATTTGTATTATGTAAATCAACGTTTAGTGAGAAATGTTCTTTACTTAGAAATCATTAGGGTGAGCAGTAAGTGTTGCGTTCCGGACCTGCCATATCATACCTCTACGTTTTTTTTTTGGGTTATGTCATAATTCGAAAGATACCGGTAGCAATGCCGTAAAGATTCATAATTTGCAAGATGCTAATAACAATGCTGAGTGATGAGACTTTTAAAAAGTTAAAGTTTCTTTAACTGTTTTTTTTCTTTGGGGCAATAATAAAGATTTTCTGACTTCAAGTTATATTACAAGTGTTTTATTTAGAATTAAATTTTTGTTAGAACTTTTTTAGGAACTAACGTAATCAAACGGTAAATATTATGAAAAAAAAAAAAAAGTCGTAACATAAAACTTAACTTTTAAACATTTTTATGTTATTGTAAAATTATTAATTCTAGAACTAGCTAAGTCAGAATCACTACAGAATATTTAGTGATATTTAGTAAAAAACGTAAACAAACTATGCAAAGGAATCGGAAATGTAGTGTACAAGAGATTGAAAACAAACTGTGCTAAAGCACTTTCATCAAGTTAATACACTATTTCAAAAAAGAAATAACATTGATTTATGAACCAGTTCTATAATCATTATTGGAATTGGACATTTTTTGGAATTCAATAATTCTAGATGTTTATAGCAGGAAAGTGATGGTTGGAAACTGAAGAGGAGATCAGTGGAATGTAAATAAAATAACTTTGATTATTTTATTTACTCGAAATAAAACCCCAATAAGAAATGAAAAGAAATGAACAAATAAAATATTAGGGTTTTGGACAAATTTAATTTCTTTTATTGCGGATTGAATTACCTCTTTTCTTGTTAAGCTCAGAACTCACCCTTAATTATAATATAGAAAAAAAACGGAAGCAGTGTTAGGACATATTTAGCCAACTTGACGTTTACCTTTAGGCGTTAATAAACTTAGAAAAAGATGAATAGTTATGTTTATAATTATTCATCTAGGTAAGTTACAGCTTTTATATATAATAAACGAAAACTAAGTTTGTTAGAGTTATAGGGTTAAAACATGAACATATTATGTTGTTGGCGTAAACATTGCCGCCCGCCTTGCAGGATACGTGCAAATTAATGAAGGAAGTCATGTGGCCATGTCCTAATACTGCTGTAGAACAAACATTATTTAGAAAAGGTAGACTTAAAATTAATAAGTAAAAAAAAAAAAAGAATTAATAATAATTAATAAGAATTTAATTCAATTTTAGTAATATTCAAGTTCTTACATACTAAATACAAATGTAAATTTTGTAGAAATTAACAATTCAATGAATAAGATTAAATAAATGTACGTTTCGTATTTTGCATGCCTAAAAGTGCATTTCGAAATTATAGTGAACATGGACCATAAATAGTCCACCCGAAAATGGTGCTTTGTGCTGTAGGACAGCCAGGTTTTGAAAAAACACCTTCAAGATTGACCTTATGATAAAGGTCTGCACCGATAATGATGTCGATCGAAGCCGATTCGTAGAATTTAGAATCGGCGAGGAACATATCACGGAAATGTTTCTTATAGTGTTCGGGAATGGATTCAGACGGGGTTCGGAGAGTTATGCGATTGTCGACACGGAATGTTCCCTCGATTTTGGAACTCGAATCGAATCGGGATTTTAGAATTATTGGACAAAATGTTTCGTCTCGTAAACTAAACGCTGTTAAGTTCAGTTTATCCACGAACCTTTTCGAAACTCTACTAACGGTAGATCCTGAGTCAAGTAAACATCTTGCGTGGGTAGAAGAAACCTTAACAAGGACGGTAGGCAAAAGGATTACTATATTTTGGCGTAATATCGAGGTCAATGAAGTTGATTTTGAGGTCAAAGGTATTGATGTTTCTGCTTCAGACTTGGACGAAGAGTTGCTTTTCCGATAGTTTGTAGGACGTGGAGAAGGCGAACGAGATCTTGAGCGGCGTGACAATAAGTCTTTCACTAGACGTGGATTCACATGCAGGAGGGTGTGGTGGCATTTGTGGCAATGCTTGCATCCGTGCTTTGAAAAGCATATGCCATGTGAATGCTCATGTGCTAGGCAGTTGGAACAATATTTGTGCTTACGAACAGCATTGATGCGATCACTTATATTCATCGCCAAAAATTTCCTACAGGTGCGCAAAGGATGTGGTCTGTTACATATTCTGCATGGAAAAGCATTATATGATCTGGTAAGTCCATCGCGGAAACTTTTCGAGTTGGAGGAAGTGGTTTTAGGCATGTTAATCTGAAAAAGAAAATATAATAAGTAAAGAAAAGAGTAGAAAAGTAGACACCTAAGATTCTGTCGGCAGAAGAATAAGTTTAACGATTGGACGAGTTATCATTCCTCGTTGTGTTAATATTTCAGCAACGCGTACTCGATTATCTAACCCACTGTAGATTTTCGAAACTCTACCAAGTCGCCATGAATTTGGTGGTAGGTTTTCATCTCTTACGACGACGAGTGCACCTTCCTGTAGATTTTGTTCAGGATTTTTCCATTTTATTCTCTTATGAAGCTCTTTCAGATATTCATTTTTCCATCGTAGGCAGAAATTTTGGTGAACAAGTTTTAATTTTTGCCATCGGTTAGTTATGGATACGGAAGAATCATTTATTTGTGGGTCTATAGGTGCGAGGATAGGCGATCCTATAAGGAAATGACCTGGAGTTAGGGCGCAGAGATCTGATGGATCAGTGGACATAGGAGATATCGGACGGGAATTCAAGCAAGATTCAATTTTTGACAATAGTGTGGAGAACTCTTCATATGTGTATTTAAAACAACCTGCCGTTTTCCGGAAATGAGCTTTAAAACTTTTTACTCCAGCCTCCCATAGTCCGCCCATATGAGGGGCACCTGCTGGAATAAAATGCCACGTGATATTTTGTTGTGCATAGATCGTTTGAATGCGTTGTTGTGTAGTTTTAAGAAACTCTTTCGCTAGTATGCGAGATGCCCCAACGAAGTTTGTGCCATTGTCCGAATAAAGGTTTAAAGGGCATCCCCGACGTGACACGAATCTACTGAATGCTGCTAGGAAGACGGGAGATGAGAGGTCGGATGTAGCCTCTAAATGAATAGCTTTTGTAGAAAAACAAACGAAGACACATACATATCCTTTTGTAATTCGGCAACCTCGACCAGAATAGCTCTTAATGTCGAAAGGACCCGCGAAATCTAGTCCTGTATTAGTAAATGGACGACTGAATTCACAACGTTCGGGCGGCAAAGCTGCCATTATTTGCTTTTGACAGCGTTTCTTATATATGAGACATGTCTTACATTTGTTTATTGTAGATTTTATGAGATTTTTGGCTTTCGGGATCCAATATTGTGTACGAAGCACTCGAAGAACTAATTGATTTCCACCGTGTAAACTGATATCGTGGATAAATTTTACCAGAAGTCTAGCGAATTGTGAATTGTATGGTATGATTATCGGGTGTTTTTCATTATACGATAGGTTCGAAGACAACTCCAATCGACCACAAGAACGGATTAAACCTTCTGGATCCAAAAACGGGTTAAGGTTCAGAATACTGCTAGATTTTGGAAGAATTTGTCGAGATGAAAGAGCTTTGTAGTCCTTTGCAAACGCAACCTTTTGACAAACAGAAATAAGTTTGTTGCGGATCGAAATTATTTCGGAACTAGTAATCGAGGTGGAGTCTCTGTAGAAATTTGAACGAAATCGTGGATGAGTTCTGTAGAAAAACCTGTAAACATATGCCATCACACGCATTGCCCTGGAAAAGGATGAAAACCTTTCTAACAAATCTTCAAAGTCCGAAAAGTATGTAAAATGTACTCGAATAGGCTTGATTTCTAGGTTTGTAGTTGGAATATTAGACAAATTTCGACTTGGCCAATCGGAAACAGACTTCTTAAGCCAAGATGGACCAAACCACCATATTTCACTCTTCTTTAATTCAAGGGGTGAGAGCCCACGGCTTGCTAAATCAGCAGGATTTTCCTCGGAGGCTACATGATTCCATCTAGAAAAGGGGACGATTTGCGTAATTTTTGAAACACGGTTAGCTACGAAAGTTAGCCAATTACATGGTGGTTTTGCTAGCCAAGAAATCACAATAGTCGAATCTGTCCAGCATGATATTGTATAGTTATCGATATCTAGAAACGGCAGCACGTTTTCAATCATCTCAGCAAGAAGTAGTGCTCCACACAGTTCAAGTCGCGGAATGGACAGGGTTTTGATTGGAACAACTTTGGTTTTAGAAGATATCAAGTTTGTTTGAACCGAACTATTTGTTGAAACTCGAATGTATAATGCTGCTGCGTATGCCTTCTCCGAGGCATCGCAGAATCCATGGAATTGGACTTCAGCATGCGGAATATAACCAATCCATCGAGGAATCCGTATGGAATTGATTGAAGAATAACTCTCCTCGAACAACTTCCACTGATTGAGAGTATCAGGAGATAGGCTCTCGTCCCAATCCGTACCATCTATCCATATTTTTTGCATAAGTATTTTAGCAAGAACTATACATGGAGCTAACCATCCAGCGGGGTCAAACAATTTAGCAATTCTCGAAAGTACTTCTCTTTTTGTGTATATAGTTATTTTCTCGAATTGTTTTGCATCGAAATAAAATTCATCGGAATTAGCCTTCCAACGAATACCAAGCGTCTTTGTAGAACTATTATCCTCGAATTTCAGAAAGTGTTCATGAAGTAAATGGTCCTTTGGAATATCTTCTAATATGTCCACGGAATTGGACGTCCATTTTCTCAGCTCGAACCCAGCTGATTGTAGAGCTCGGATTAGCTCGTTTTTTGCTTGAATAGCATCGCTTTTTGAATGTGATCCGGTCAAAACGTCGTCTACATACATTGATTTTTGAAGAATTGAGCTTGCTAATGGAAAAGTGTTCTGAACATCGTCCGATAGCTGTAGAAGCGTTCGAATTGCCAAATATGGCGCACAATTCACACCGAAGGTGACTGTTTTCAATTCATAGTCATGTATTGGACTATTTGGAGAATCGCGGAATAGAATTCGCTGGTATGGAGTGTGTCTTGGATCCACTAGTATCTGCCTATACATTTTTTGAATGTCAGCATTGAAAACAAACTTAAAGAATCGCCACCGAAGAATGAGTAATGTAAGATCGTTTTGCAGTATCGGACCTACATGTAGAACAGAATTCAGACTCGACCCATTAGAAGAAGGAGACGAGGCATTGAAAACTACACGGACCTTCGTAGTGATGCTCTCAGGCTTAATGACGGCATGATGCGGAAGATAGTATACCTTATCTTCTGTCAACTTGGGAGAGTTGACTTTGGTCATATGACCAAGTTCTTCGTATTCACGTACAACTTTGTCATATTCCAATTTAAGGTCAGGATTTCGAATCAGTCTAGCTTCATTTCTAAGAAATTGTGCCATTGCACTGGATCTAGAATTACCAATGTTTGGATTATTTGGAAAATCTTCCTTAAATGGTAACGAAACCACGTAACGGCCATCTGAATTTCTCGTTGTCGTTTGAACATACAGTTCTTCACATGCTCGATCAGAAGCAGATAAAAAGTTCTTCTTTGGAAGATTCTCCACCTCCCAAAAGCGTGAAATTGCCTTATCTAAGGTAATTTCACAAAAATTTGAAACAACAGTAAGACTGGGATTGGAGTGACGAGAAATTGGACCAGTAAGAATCCACCCGAAAATGGTTTCTTGGGCTAAAAGCGATTCACAAACGTTATGTATAATCCCTGAACGAAGAATCAAAGGAAAAACGTCACCACCAATCAACATATCAATTTTCGAACTTGAATAGAACTTAGGGTCTGCTAACTGAATATCAGGCAAATTCGAAAATGTAGAAAGAGAAAGGCTTTGAGAGGGGAGATTATTAGATAAGTGAGGAACTACTAGAGCTGTAACAGGAATTGCAATGTCGCTATTTATGTTGGACCCTAATACCAGCGTACATTGATGTTGAACTTTTGCGGAAATGGTATTATTTAACCCCGAAATCTGAGCATTAATAGGGTTTTATGGTAGATTATAGGTGTTAAAAAGGCGTTCTGAGATAAAGGTACCTTCTGACCCAGAATCTATTAACGCTCTCACTTGGTATTTCGTGCCTAAATGAAGAATATTCACCCAAGCTGTTCCCAAAAGTACACCCTTTGAATTCGAAGCGAAACAAGATTGAACATGAGCTGAAGTTGAAGCTTTGGTGGACTGTATTGTATTTGAATTCGAAGATGAAAAGGGAGCTGAATTAGGATTGAGGGTAGAACTCGAACTTGGACCTTGGAAATTTGCATGAGAGTTATCAACTTCCTTATGAAGGAGAGTATTGTGCTGTTTTTTGCATTTGAAACATTTATGTTTGCTAGTGCAGTTTTTTACGCTATGGGTTTTTGAAAAGCAATTCAGACACAAGCCCTCCTTTTTTATCTCAGTAAAGCGTTGTTCATAACTCATTTTCAGAAATTTAGGGCACTTACGGATCGTATGTTCTTCTTTTGGACACAGTTGGCACTTAGGAAGGGATACATTAGTCTGAAAGCTATGAACCTTTTTATTGGAAGTAGAATTGGAATTATTCTTTGCTTTCGAATCAGTAGGTTTAGGTCCACTTGACCCACGAATCTCAGACACCGATTCTAGAGTCCTATAGCGGTTAGTTAGGAATTTATCTAATTCTAACCACTGTGGAATAGAGGTCTTATCTTTCAACTGTTGTTCCCATAATGTTAATGTATTCTCTGGAAGTTTACTTGTACATAAAAATACGAAAATAGGATCCCAGCTTGCTACATCTATATTGTACAGTTTGAGGATAGAGAGACAGGAATTAATATCTCTTTGCAATTGTTTTATAGAGTTGCCAGATTCGGAATGACAAGCCTTTAGATTAAATAGAATCTTTAGCTGACCGTTAACCAATATCCTTCGGTTTTCATATTGTAAACATAGATTTCTCCATGCCAAGTCGAAACCTTGATTTGTTAAGGGACATTTTTGAACTATTTCTCTGGCTTCACCTGTTGTTTTTCGCGTTAAAAAGAACAATTTTTCGACATTGCTGGCCCGAGAATTGGATACGACAGCGTTAAACATATCTCGAAAGGTTGGCCAGGAGGAATAGTCACCATGAAAAGTTTCGATATCCACAGGCGGCAAGTGAAAACTTCCGGAATTGGAGGACAAATTTTGTGCTAAATCATGCGATGAACAAGGTCGATCGGAAATACCGGCTTGAGGAGGTAATACTTCGGGCTTTGAAGTTTGCTGGCTACGAAGCTCATCCGAAATCTGGCACAATTTTGTCAAACAATTACAATAGGTGATATACGTATTTTTGTACTTTTCCTTAAATGATTCTAAATCAATTGGATCATCAGGCTCTCTAGTCTCCTTTTCCGCTTCCACTAAAAATTCTGAGTAGGCCATTCCAATACGGCTCCAGCTCGTCTTAATTTCGTTGCGATGCACCTCGAGTGCATGTTGCGAAGTCAACGGATACCTGTTGCTATTTAAATCAGCCTCAAACTCAACTATATTATCTGCGAGTCGAATAAATTTATCTAACGACATCTTGAATCTTTTTAAACAATATCAGATATTATATGAATTTCGAACAAAGTAGATTTGAAAACAAATGAGCGACTAAATTATGAAAAGCCAAGCGAAATCTTATACCAAATATCAAAGAATGAGCAATCGATAATAGTATGATATGACAAAATGGTAGGGAAATAATAACGCAAAGATTAATTAAGGAAATATGTATAAATGCCAAATTATGTATATCGAATCTTTACAAATAGAACCAAAAAAAAATTTTAAGATCTTATTTTCGAAAATTGGACTAAAATGTAAATCAAAACTTTAATGAACAATTAAGAATTTATTCATTGGAATCACTGCAATGAAAAAAGTTTGAATCTATTTAATTATCTGAAGCTACAATCAGCTGTTGACTATGGAAAAACCAACTAAAGTTCATTAACCTTTTAGATAGTGGATGCAAAAGTAAATATATTGGAACGATTTGAAAATAATAGGCCTGTTCACTGATCGATGATCGAAAAAGGAAAGAATTTTATGAAAAATTGCAATTATTTTCGAAATTTCTAAACAAGTATAATTGTAATAGTAATATTCTGAAAATGTCACTATACTCAAGGTACAAAAAAATACTAAAACAAGAAATATAGTTCCGCTCACAAATCCAAGAAATTGATTTACAAGTTGAATGAGCGCACCTATTGTTTTCTTTTACTTGTACAAAATCAATGGAATGTATGTTAAAAACCAAACAGAGTTACCGCGGTGCTTTTTTTTTAATTATGTTGTTTATTATAAATTTCAAATTCTCGGGATAAGAAATGGAGTTTAAAGGAAAATTGGACAAAGGAAAGGCTGTTAAACGAATTAAAATTGAATAGATTCAAGTTTAACTTATATGTAGGTATATTAAATTTTTCCCAATACAACCTTTAAATTAAATTTGCAATGTAACTTTTAATCCAATTTTATTTTAAATCTGCTGCAAATTTTTTCAGGAATAGAAAAATAATAACCAGAAACAAGAGAAATTGTAATTTTATCGAATTTTAAACAAATAATTTTTTTCTTTAATTTTATGAATTGTTTGTCTTGTATGTATACTGTTTTTCTAATTAGTAAAATAAATTTCTGGTAACCCTTATGCTTTGGAATGAATTCTCAGTAGAAGAGACTAAGAGTCCGAAGTAGAAAAAGAGAAAGATAGAAGGGGAAACAATGTTTGGAAGAGATCAACAAAATTCTTTAAGCTAAAAGAGTTTAACTGCTCGTACCCTTTGATAATAAAATGTAAGAGAGCAACAAATTGTATGTAAATAAACAGAGAATAAAAGGGGTAAATGTATTAAATATAAATAGGAGAATGTAGGAACAAATTGAAAGGTAATTTTTACGAGGAAAAAATGTATGGAAAAAAGGGAAATTTATAAACGGAGTAAATTTTTGTTAAACTGAAAAAAAGGGAAAAGAAATATTTATGTTCGTACCGTTAAGAATAGGAAAAAAGATGAAAGATGCCCTACACAACGCACTGGACGAACGATTTGAAGTTTGTGTGTTATGAATTTTTTGTAGGTATAAGATGAAAAACTTACGGCCAATGATGCAATTTTCTTCCTCTGCAGTTTGTCACGTTTTTCAGAAATAACTCTTCGCTGCTGACTCTTTTCCTATATGTTGTTATCCTCTTTCTTTAGGTTTTCTTTTTGAAAATTTCGTTTTTCTTTTTCTCACTTTTTAAATTTATTTCTTTTTGAATTTCTTTTTAGTTTTAATATAAAAATTCTAATTTTCTTTATTGTGTTATTATGTATGTATGTTATTTATTATTTATTTCCAAAAATCTTCAATTTGATGAATTGATTTTGTTCTACATACAGCACGTTGTAACGAGAACCGAACAAAAAAGGTAGCACTGACGCGTAGGAATCGAAATGCACTCACTAACTAAATTGGAATAAATGCAAAATACTAAACGTACCTTAATGTTAAGAACTAGATGATGAGATGATGTTTGTTGTAATTATAATCCAATCGCAAGAGAATGAAAGACTGATTTCCAATCCGGCTCGTTGGGACCAATGTTTATAGCAGGAAAGTGATGGTTGGAAACTGAAGAGGAGATCAGTGGAATGTAAATAAAATAACTTTGATTATTTTATTTACTCGAAATAAAACCCCAATAAGAAATGAAAAGAAATGAACAAATAAAATATTAGGGTTTTGGACAAATTTAATTTCTTTTATTGCGGATTGAATTACCTCTTTTCTTGTTAAGCTCAGAACTCACCCTTAATTATAATATAGAAAAAAAACGGAAGCAGTGTTAGGACATATTTAGCCAACTTGACGTTTACCTTTAGGCGTTAATAAACTTAGAAAAAGATGAATAGTTATGTTTATAATTATTCATCTAGGTAAGTTACAGCTTTTATATATAATAAACGAAAACTAAGTTTGTTAGAGTTATAGGGTTAAAACATGAACATATTATGTTGTTGGCGTAAACACTAGAAGATAATTCAGAAACTAGTTTTCAAATTCAATTTTCAAAATTTCAAAATATTGGTGTGATTTAAATATCCTCAAATTTATTTCATTTCTTAAACAGCAATATTTCCAATTATAACCAGAAAGTTTGGAGCTAATATCTTTTCCCGTTCAAAAAATAAAGTTTAGGCCATATGTTCTTAAATGCCAAAACTGGGTTTACAAATCGAAAAACTCTTTTGAAAACCTTAATGTTTGCCCCGAAAGAAATAACCGAAATAACAGTAATAATGTCATTGACAGGAAAATAAAGCAAATTAAATTCAAATGATAACAGAAGTTCAAATGTAATCATAGTTTTTAATTTGTATATTTCCTTTCCAATTAGCGAAAACCTGAAACAATAAGAAGCGGAATTTTGGTTTGAAAAGCGGGTTATAAAATCTTGGCAGGATGAGCTTTCAAAAACGGGATAATATCGCCAAAAGCGGGATGTCTGGCCACGTTAGGTGTGTATGAAGAAAAGTTCAGAAAATTGGCATCAAAAAAATTTTAAATGGATTATTCCGCCAAAATTAAACATGAAACTAATTTATATTTTTACTTATACTAAATATTTTGTATCCTTTCTATTTGCAATTTACAACAAAGTTGTCATAGCCTGCATACTCCCAGAAATCGCTACTACTTGCTGAACACAAAAAAAAAACTGCCGGTAATAAGGTTTTACAAGAATAAAATAGTCAAGTCGAGCCTGCTTTAAAGAGTTCAACAAATCAGTGTGTTCTTAGTGCTCTAACAGAAAAATTGCCGGTAATAAGAAAACATTTTATGAAGGATTTCAAAACAGTTAAAAATATCATATCAAAAATTTATATTAAAGAGATGTAGAGGGACAATTTTAGAGACCCTAAAATATATTTTTAATTCACAACTTACAAAGTTTTGCTTAATTTGGCAAAAAATTTCAGAACTGATGAGTGTGCAACAAGTCTAAGCTTTATGCCATTAAACTATTTGTGCTTCATTATCGTCTTTTGCAAAAAACCTTTTTTTACTGCAAATAATTTAAACTTTTTCGAAAAATATTAAAATTCTTAACTAAAATAACTAAGACATAAAAAAGCGTAAAATTTGTAGTCCATTTTTATGCCTGTCATTTAGAACAGGAATTATTTATTTGAAACTAGACTCTATCGCAAATCAACGGGCTAATAAATGTAAATGTGTAGTTAGAGGTAAATTTTGGGGACCAATAAAATGTTGGAACTTAAATTTTGCTTCAGGTTCTTCTTTTTTAACATTTTAAACACACTTTACATGTTGTAAATGTTGACATTTTTACATTCATGTGCTTCTTTACTCGCTTTTAAATTTTTATAAAAAAATCAAACAATTTTCTAAAAAAAAAAAAACTTACACTCACACTGATATAAAATGTTAAATTCCGACAACTTGGAGTTTAAATTTGTTTTGTACTTTTTTAGTTTCTTTTTATTTGTATGACAAGTTTTTATACTTTCATTATTTTTTGACAATACACTTTTCAGAAAAGTGTTGAAGACACACATCTTCTAACCAACATCTACTCCATATTCTCCATACTTTATATCTTTTATAACAAAGTTTAAGTATTTTTTTTTCTACAATGTTTAAGTAAGTAGATGTATGTAAGAAAAATCTTTTACATCAAATACTTCTTTTATACTTACATATACATTTTTATAAAAATACAGAAAAGATATAGAAAAATATTTGAAAAGCACGTAAGACTGTGTAAGTTTAAAATAGTTTTTGTTATAACATGCATCGGCACGAATAAATATTTATGTTTATTGTTTGTTTATCGTAACGCATGCAACAGTTAAAAAATAGTTCAAATTATTGTGATAATTTAGAAAAGAATTATTAAAGATTCAAAACGAGATTAACTACCGTCATATCTAAACAAACATTTGTCATTTCAATAGTTAGTACTATACAAGTCCATGGAATACTTTTAACAAATAATTTAAAAAATAGAATAAACATGGTGAAGTTGGTTTGATTACATATTTGAATATTGCTGCTCAGTGGCTGCCAAAATCGAAAGGCGCTCTAAGCATGACATTCATGCCGTATCCTTTAATCATGTCATACACAAGTCATGTCAGATGTTCCTGCACATGTCTCTTTGTGTTCTCCTAGGAAACAAAAAGATATATAAGAATAATATAAGAAAAAATGCTTTGGTATCATAGGGCACTACTACACGTTCAATATATACCGAGATATTTCTAGAATCACAAGATACATATTTCTAGTATCACGATATTTATTGAACGTGTAGTAGTGCCCTATGATACCAAAGCATTTTTTCTTGTCGGTTTTAAAACCAATTCTGACAATATTGGTTTCTATGACACCCCTGATTGACTGTAGCAGTTCACTAGCTTTGTCTCCTAAAATATGTACTCGTATTCTTTTGAAAATTTTTTACTTTTTCTTTCTAAATAACATACTTATAAATGAAAGGTATGTTAAATTCGTATAATATGTCGCATTTGATTTTTTGTGCAATATTATAATTTCTTTATATGCAAGTGTTAGTACGTACGTACCCAAAAAATAATATTTGAGTTTCTACTTTTTCTTCAAATTCCCCGAAGAACAATATGATGTGGCACAATAGAAAAAAAACCAACTATTTAAAAGTAACAGAAAAGGTCAGACATTGTCACTTTGGGAAAAAAACGGAATGTTTGAAGTTTCCTGCTTGTTATAAATGAAAACTTTAATTTTCGTATTAAATAAAAAAACATTGTATTTAAAGCTTCAAAAAAGATCATAAATGAAATAGTACAAAGTAAAATACTTAATTTTAAAATATAAATACTGCTCATCAACTTGAACAACTAATATTTCATTTCTTGGCAGCATGAAATTACCGTTTCTCATGCGCTTATCAACAAAAAAAACGCTTTTCAAACATTATTGATGACCCATACCGTTTTAACTCTTTTATTTATGTTTAAACGTTTGTGTCTGCCTTACAGTCCTTCATCATACATTTTCTGAACGCTATATTTTACGCGTATTTTTTATATTCGTCCTTCGTCCTTCTAAACATCCTTGTATTTATACCTTTTTTGGTCTTATTCACCATTAAAACGTTAAATGTTCAACGTTGAAAATGAGCGCAAAAAAAAACGTGTTAAAAATGTTGTAAAGTATCCATCTTGTATTACATTTCATTACGTTTCATTCATTCATTCACTGTTTTCAACATGATGATTGAGTGTTTGTCCGTCAAAAATTGTTGCTCTAATTGCTGTTTTTCTTCACCCACTCACGTTGCTACAAATTCATCATTTTTCATGGGTTTTTTTTTTTTTTGGTATTTTTATCTAACAAGTAAAAAAGGGTTGGTTGATTTGCTGTTGTTAGACAAGCTTAGAAAGGTATTTTAAAAAACATTAATATGATGATTTTTTCATGTTTTTCCTTCTTATTTGTCCTTCGCTTTCCTGGCAGTCTTCTTTCAAATTTTCTAATTTGTATATTCTTGTCAAGTTCTTTGTTGTTCCTTGTTATACTTGTAATTTGATTTGTTGTTGACAAATTAAGGACTTTTGTGTTGTATTTAAATTTTATAGCATTTTTTATTATATGGCTTTTTTACTTTCTTACTTTCTTTGCTTTGATTGTTTTAGCTTAAAAATGTATTAAATTAAAGGCAATAGGCAATATTTTAATAAGAGATTATAATTTTGAAATATGAAGACTAATGCGTTAAGAAGGAAGAGGTTTTGTAAAAAGTGTCAAGCAGTGTCTATGAAAAGTTTCAGTTTTTTTGGCATGAATTTAAAAAATACAAATTTTACATAATTAAAAGGTTAAATCTATCTATCATATATTAATAATAGTTTCTCCAAACCAACATTATATAAATTATTTTTTTTATTTTGATTTAATATAAGGTTGTACAGAGACAGCATAGCAAATATAGACAATGGTTTTCAAATATATCTTTGCCATATTCTCTCTTTACAATTTAAAGGAAATATCGGAGGCAGACCAGTTCGTTTATGCATTCAGCTAGTTGGAAATCGAACAGTACACGGATATTAAATTGTTGTTTTTGGCGACCAGAATATGATCCTATTCGACTATCTTAAAGGAGACAAATGTCTTTACAACCTAACCTAGAAAATGTCAAGTCAAAACTCGCTCCACGGTTTTCAAAAATAATGACGTCAGCCTTTGAAATTTAAGTAGCTCCCCTTTCCATGTTTTAGTATGCAGACAACTATTGCTTCTCGCTAGGATATTGATGTATACGCAGTGGTGATATTCGAAACAATTAACAACCGGTTCGCTTATAAAAATTATATTTTTGCCAAATTTTGATAAAAATAGCAAAAATTTTAAAGTCGCATCCCAGTAACAGACCACAAGCCTCTTGAAGGAAATAATATAAATTTTCGTTTAATAAAAAAAAGTTACGTTTTTAACAAAAAATAGTTTTGATTTTGCAAAATAAAAGTCAAAAAAATTGTTTTATTTTTTTCTCAAAAGATTGAAGAAAACGCTATCGAAAACATCATCATCCAAGAATCCAATGTATAACCAAAATAAAATCATTTGTTTGGACGTTTGGACAATGCATACAAAACCGTTAAAGCAAAAAACATAATCACCCCTATCGTGAATAAAAATTTCACATGAAATTTGTTCCCTTTTCACATTTTTCCTATTAAAATTCAATGTTAAAAAATAAAAGGGAACAATATTCATGTGGAATTTTTTTCACGATAAGGGTGAATATGCAACAACCGGTACGGAAAATTTTTAAAATTTTAACAACCGGTCCGAACCGGCTGAATATCAGCACTGTGTATACGCATATATTAGGCAAGCGGTACAATTACCTGTTGGTCTTGTTCCAATTAAGGTTATACCTTTCTGAAATAAAACCGGGAAGATATCATCCAGCCCTATTGGCTTGTACGGTAAGACACTATTAGCCGATTCGTCTATTATTTGTTTAGGTTTCATTAAATTTATTGTGGTATTTCTTTCATGAGTGTTTGGTTATTTCCTGTCTACTATACTTTCCGTTTCAAAGCGTGCCTTCATTAACATTCTTAGCATTTCCCTGACCTTTTTGACCTTTTTACATTCGAATCTGAATGTTTCGGGTTGTGCTTGTTTGAGAGAAATTTCTTAATTTTCAAAACGTTGTTTACACACAGGGATGCTAGTTACAATTCCGAAATTGGTCTCATGGCCAGTATTTTAAAGTGTTTATGCTCCTGCAGGATGAATTGGAAGCCAAATGAATGACCATGAGGTCAGACATTGCATACATAGTATGTCCAGAAGAGGCACCTAACATTATTGTTGGATGAGTTTGCAGAATCGTTTCTCTATAGATGAATTTACTTTGCTGCAGCTTAAAATATTCATGTATTTTCTGTGAAAGAGTTAACAGGTGATTCACAGAAACAACCACAGCAACATCATGAGCAAACATTGTGAGAAAGTTACAAGGCGATTTCCACAGACAGCCACATCAACATCTAGAGCATGGAAACATGGAAAAACGATATCGGGGCACGTTCAGCTTTAAAAGATTACTGCTAGACTTCTTTTTCGAGATGTTAGCCAAACAGAATACAAAAATGTAGTGAAAAAAACATGTATATGTTAATTTGAGCCATTATCGATGTTAATACGAATTTACACCTACTTTTTCGAAAATGTTAACTTAATTACATTAATAATTATTAAATAAACACCAACATATATCATTTCAATATAATATTTTTTCTATTCTCCTGCATCTTACTTCTAAGTATCATTTCAACAAGTTTAATGACTTCTTTTAAAATGCAACAAACAAAAACCCAAGTCACTTCTATTGACAAAAAAAAATCCTTACACACAACATTAAGAATCTTGATTGCTGAAGTGTACTTTTGATTGTGGTTTTAATTACAATAAATGTTTTGTGTTTTTTGCACAAACAGTAAACAAAAAATTTTGTTCTGTTTACAGTGGGCCAGAAGGTATAATTAAAGTAAACTTTTTGAGAAGACTTCTTTCTACAGTCATATCAGCTGTCTTCTTTATTTACAGCAAAGTTGACCACCGAGTCGTAACTATAAAAGGGCTAATTTGGATTATTTTGATAATTACATATTTTTTAATGTATTTAATGAGGGTAAGCGAAGTGATACACTTCATACAAATCTTTGCACAAGGGTTTAAAACCCTAGTTAGGCAAGCTAATATACAATCCCGGTGAAAGTTCTGCAATGGTGTAGAAAGCTCTTCGGAAACAAGTTGACTATGAAAGATTTTATCTACAAGTCTAAAGATACCATTCTATATCCAAAGAGTAAAGACTCGCGGGTGGTACTCATGGCTGTCAAGAACTAAACTCTCTGTCTATGGAGAACCATATTAAAGAAGCAGACGTATAAAATTTACCAATCTCAGAGCATTACATAAGATGGACAGTTAAAAGCTTCTATTTCTTTAAATCTCCAACTGCTGATGTCATCATATCAGTAAACCTACAGGACAATATTGATATTCTTATGCCGTTGCTTCTGATAATCTGTAGGGCCTACTTGCCAAAATCTCATGTTCCATAAAAATGAACAATATATAAGATTCTCTTTATACCCAAAGCAGGGAAAGAACCTCATAGCAAGGCTTAGGACCAGTGTTGCCAAAACATTATTGGGAAAAAATGCTAGATTTTTCTCAAAAAAATGCTAAAAAGTGCTAAAAATTTAAAAAAAGTGCTAAAAAAAAGTGCTAACAAAAATAAATAAAAAAATTGGCTTTATAGTAAACTATGAGATCTGTATTTCTTTAAAATTCATTTTCATACTTAAATGTGAATAAAGAAATTGAAAATACATCTTTTCTTAAAAAACCAAATCAAAAATAATATGTTCTATTCATTTTTAAAAACAAAAATCGAAAGTAAATTCTTAAAAAACAAAAAGTCTTTACATTAATATTTAAAAATGAACTTTTAAAATTCATAATTGCACAGAATGTAATGTAATCGGTTTCTTATATTTGTCTTTACGATGTTCATTTGACTGAACACACGTTCAACGTCCGCATTAGACTACGGAAGACTGAGAAGTTTTAAAACAAAATTGGCAATTTCCTCGTATCTCTTGTTACCTCCGGCATCTCTATATGCTTTTACCTCTGCCCAGAAAGATACTGTGTTGTTTTTATTAATCCATTTTATATATTGAATGTTGGAATATTGGTCAATTATTTTTCCAATTTGTTCCTCGCTAATACAAAATAATTTTAAAATTGGTAAAATTTCGCCTTTTTGGGAACTTAAAACGTTTTGGACCGAAAAAAATCTATATTTTGTAAAACTTTTATATTGTCTGGTAATTTTAAATAAAGAAAGGGTTAGTTTATGTATTTTTTAATGCATATTTATATGTATTTAGCTTACCTTTGTTTTAATTGGGTTATTAATCCAACAACGAAGTTGATGCAATTATTTCTAATTTCTTGTACTTTATTTTTTCGAATTTTACCTGTGTTTTTTAATTTTTCCACATGCATTTCGAATTCATAACCAAGACTACAGGTGTACAAAATTTTATCTTCGAAATCGTCGTATAATACATCTATATTTTCGTTATCCAATATCTTTTTTTTTAAAGAAAGTTAATTAACAGAGTTCTTTCTTTTAAAAGGCGCGTTGGGTCATTTTCATTGCTTTGAAAGACTTTGTTAACAGTTTGTATATCATGTAGAGTTGATTTCAAAAAAAATAAATATAGATGAATTGTTTTGTCCCTGTACATCTTGAATAAGATTTTAGCTTTCTGGCATTTTTCATTGATGTTTGCCATTTCAAAATGTAACTTTAGTTCATCCCATTGGAACAATATTCTTACAACCGCAATCTCTACAGATAGCCATCTTGTGTCTGAAATTCTAGTAATTTTTAACGGCTCCTTAAAATAAAAATAAGTTTAAAAATATTTAAGCTAAAGTATGTAAATAAGAAAAAACATAATTTTCCATTAAAATTTTGCGTATAAAGTTTTATAGGATTGTTGACGATTAGAGCTCTTTGAAAACCAGTTGAATGTTTCATAAACAATAAATTCCAAATAAGCATTTCACAAGAACCAAATCAGGAACATATTTTTTTAGTGCTACATGGACGCTTTTATTTTTACCAATCATTACATTGACATTGTCGGTACCAATTCCGACCAATTTATTGATATTTAATTTAAATTTTTGTAGGGTATCTTTTAAAGAAATAACAATGCTTTCGGCAGTTCCATTAGGAATTTCTTCGATATTTAAAAATTTAGAAACAATTATATTTTTTCTTTGGCTGAAGTAAATTATTGCCAAACCTTAAAAAGAAAATGGAAATATATAATTTAAAAATCTGTAAGTACTAAAGGAACTTACCTAAAGTTTTTGTGAAAGATACATCTGTTGACTTGTCGATTAAAATACTGTAGTAACCATTGCCGATGTCATTGGTAAGTTCTTATTTAAAATGTGGGTTGAGGAAATTTTTTATTATTTTGCTGCATTTTGTATGGTGTAACTTTATTGATGCGCAGTCAAACTTTGCTTTACAAAGTTCACCTAAGTGGTTTACGGGCTTAATTGAGCTATAAACAGCAATGTACATACATAATGTAGCTTCCTGCTGTTGAAGTTTAAAGCTTACGGGTTTGAATGGAACAGGTTTATTTTTTGTGATATACCAAATGGCACTTTCATGTTTTTTTTTTGCGTGTTTCTCCAAACAACTAAACTTCGCCAACATATCGCATTTGCAATATTTGAAGAACACTTTTCCAGAATCTTAGGACTCTCTTATCCAATCTTTAAATTTTTCGTTACTTAGCCATTCCTTACGGAATTTTTGAGCATATATTTTATTCATGTTATCACTTTAAAAACTTTTTTTTATTATTGAATTTTTTTGACTTTACATAGTTTAATTTAAAACACAAAATAATTAAAAAATTATTAAAATACCAAAAATTTAAAAAAATGCTAAAAATGCTAGAAAAATATTTAAAAATGCTAAAAAAAAGTGCTAGGTGCTAGATTACTTTTTTTGGTGCTAAATGAGTTTAAAAAGTGCTAGATCTAGCACTAAAAGTGCTAAATTGGCAACACTGCTTAGGACTTTAAGGCTATGAGTCTTTCATTCACTATTTTTAAAATACTGGAAAGGATTATTGATGTCTTCATTAGATCATCGCTTGAACCAAATACTATTTCAAGGGCTCAGCTCAGCAAAAGAATCTGAGAAAACTGTTATACACTCCAACCAGGTTTTCCTATAAACAGAAACAGAATAGATTCCAGAGAGTGTCAATCAAATATTCCCTGACGGATCAAGATTTAGCTATAAGATTTTTAGATCAGTTGAAGATTGTCTCTTAGGCACCAGATTACGGTGGCATAATTCAAACAGAAAAAATCAGTATCAAGGGATAAATAGGGAAATCGAATTATTTACAGGTACTAAAAGAGGTAATTATTATATCCCCAGAAAGTGTGTACATTCTATGGAATGCCGGATATCTCTAGTTAACGAGACATTGATCGTAAATCGGAGACTTGTGAAAGCCGACCCAACCACAAATTCGAACGAAATCCAACGTGATATTGGCATACCTCTAATGATCGGTAAAGAACAGATTTCACTCAAACTTCATGTAAATGAAACAGAAATAGAAAAGAGAACCCACTTACAAGAAGACCAGTCAAATCATCTAAGAAACCGGACACTACTAGACACTGACCTATGGGTATACATACCAAAAGGTGGAGAACCCCTATGTATCCACTGTAGCACTTTATCAACAACTTAAACATGCCACCTTAATCCAGGAATGGTATCCACTGTAGCACTTTATCAACAACTTAAACATGCCACCTTAATCCAGGAATGGTTTACACAAATGAAGCTATTTTACAAAACAAACACAGAAACTAAAATGACTTTTACTTGCTCCCCCTTTTAAAAGGCAAACAAATCCTGCTGAAGTCTAAAATGAGCAGGATACAATGCTCAAGGACAACAGTTTTTTTTTTGGAAATTGGCGACAATGTCTTTTACTTTGCGAGACAACACAACGAATACTCGTAGTAAATTGCACATACAATACAATACAGATATATTTCATACATATGTTATTAAATACACACATGCAATCGTATATCTATGTCTGTTAAAGTCTAGGAATGTTGAAAATTAATTTACTTTTATTTTTGTTTTTTTTTTTTGTTATTAAGACAAGAACATTTGGGAGTTTCCTGAGACTCTTTTCTTTTATTACTTTTTAAAACATTATATTTTCAGACAGACCTTGGCTTTTTCATTTTAAATCATTTAAGTGTGATGGTTGTTCTGTGTGTTGTTAGAGTATTTTTTTTTTTTTTCTATAATTTGTTTTTGCACCTAAGATAATTGCCTAAGTGCTGTTGACATTTTCAAGCAGGAAATTGTTGGGAGTTTCCGGTGCACAGTTGTTTTTCTTACTTCATCTTACTAGTGGCTCAACTGTTGTTATTGTTTTTGTTTATATAATATAAAACGATTTTACTTCTCAGTTCTTAATTTTGTGGTTGACCTAAGAGCAGAGTACAAAAAAGATTGAATAACAACACAGACTACGAACAAAAAATATGGCCAGCCACTTGCTATACTGGCCAAACTAATAGGAAACAACCAAAATCCCATACATTTAAAAGTTTTCCCTAAAGGTATGCTACATTTACTACTTATATTAAAAATATTTAAGATTTAAATAGCACTTTAATGCTTGAAAGTAGAAATTTAATAAAAATCTTTAAAAAGCAATATCGCATCTAGTTTGACTTTTTACTTTATTTGCTGAAATGGTTTTTGCTACAATATTCTTGCAATCATAAAATAAAAACTCTTTTTGCCTTACAACCTTGTTAATGGGAATTTTATAGCGGCAACATGCCCTCTAGATTACTTTGGATCTCTTACAAAACAACAGCAACGAACATACATATATAACAAAAAAAAAAGAAACTTCAATCCACTAAGCTCTAAAGCATTAAACACTCCGTAGATATATAATCTCACACACACCCACACATCTAAACACTTGCATACACACATGTGATAACTTTCATTTTACCATCGCCATCGCCATCACCATCACCAATACCATTGAGCATGTTTGCGAAACAAAAACAAAACAGTCTGGTCTATAAAACCATCTAACCTTTCAAATTCTATAACTCCACAAATTGCTCACAGGTCACATACGTTACTTTCGTTTTATATTTAGCCACTGTACAACTCTATATGTGTGTATTACGGTATTTTGATGCTGGTGCATCAAGTTAATTGCCCCTTGAAGAATACCTCTGGTTAGCAAAAACATTTTAAGTGTAACTTCCTGTTTTGTTTAAATTTTCTACAGTGCAATCGGTGTCTCATGTACAAGTATCGGTATTGCATGCGTGTCTATGACACAAGTACGGATATTAGATGTGGTCATTTTAGCCAATTTTTTATAGCTCAAATAAAGGCCTGTAAAGATAATATATGAATTAAAATATATGTTCCTTTGTCGGTATCCTCCACAACATTGAATGCAAAATAAATAACAAATAACATTAGATCCGCCGCAATAAGCAAAAATCCAGCACCTAACTTCCTTTGACAACCTACTACTGACATAGTTGACCACCAAAATTTTTGTTGGTCTTGGTTTTGTGTTTAACTTATCAGCTATACCTGGCTCACTCGGGTCCTTCGTGTAATGTCCTATGATACCTTGTTGTGATATCTTAATACCATTCGCCCTATATTTATTGGCCGTCATCCTTCACCAGCCAACCTGTATAATCAACCAAGGTGTAGGTAGATCTTCCCTAAATCACCTCTTCATAGATAGTTTTTTTGCAATACAAATTTGATTTCCAAAAATCATACGGTTCAAAGCACCAAATGCCAGACAGTGATAGCAGGTCTCTTCTTCTACCCAGTCATTACAACTTCTGCGGAACTCTTAACCTTTGTGCATGTAAACCTAGAGACCAGTGTTCAATAATTACCACTATGAGGTTTCTTTGTTCTACTGATTTGTTCTGGTCTTTTTGCAAGTGGCTTCGTTTTGATATCTTTTATTGACAATTAAGTGAAATTTGTGTGAAATCAGTTTACCCCTTTTAAGAGAAAGACCAATATCCCAAATTTATAGTGGTATCAGCTTTTGGTTTTGCTACTAGCTTCTTGGATAATTTTCGATGTAATGTACACACTCTCTAGGGATCTAATAGTCTCTTTGCTGCCAGTTAATATGTGGATATCCCTAGATACTGCTGTTATATCCATTATAGTCTTAGTGACAGTCTTATATTCAGTTGGTCTAAAAATATACCACGTGTATATTTGTATGACATTCTCTGAAGGGTGAAGACCATTAACGTAATCTGATTTATCCTTTATATTTCTAAGAAAACCTGAATTGAAAACTGGTTCAAGTAACATCTACTCAATTGGACGATGGTTGACGGATGTACTTAAATTGTTGACATGGCCGTAATTTGCGTTTTTTCATGCTTTTGTGGCATTTTCAAGCTCATCTGTTACCATAAACGCCACTATTTTCAAAATACGTTAGCTAATTTTTATTTGCATGTGCTGACCATCACTAATTCACTGCGATGTTATTAATTAGTCCATCATTAAACACAGCAACGAGCGACTAAATATCTATAAACAGGATCTCTGAACAGAATAAATGTGTAGACACTCAGAGAATTGAAACACATACAGTGGGAAGCAAAACTGTCCGGATGTTTTTCATTAAGAAAGTAAGGTAATGAAAATAGTACAAATATAGGCATATTATCATATATATGTATTTTTTTATTTAATAGAACCTTATTCTAAGTTTCAAAGCACAAAAACTCACATAAATTGCTTCAAAAAAAAATAAAAAAAAAACAAAAAATTCACTATTCGGACACTTTTGCACAGTACAAGAAATAACCATTATCACGACATTGCTTTGTTAACATGTAACTTTATTTGACCTGTTGGTTTTTTTGTTTGTTGCGATCTCGTTATCAAGTTTTTATATAGTGGTTAACTTGATTTTTAAATAAAAAATTAAAAGATCTTTAAAAATGAGAAAAACGCCAACTGATATTGAAAACAATCTGATTATTCATGCCGTAAAATTGCTTAAAAATAAATGTCAGTAAATCCACGGTAAATGATGTAAAAAACGGCGTAATTTTGCCTGCAATAATAACCAAGGGCTCGATCAAGACTGCTTTCTAATGGTGATGCCCGGCAGGTGGAAAGTTTGTTACATAATAAGGACATCAAGACCTCGAAAAATGCTGCATAAAGTATTGGTAATGATGTCAGTTCCTGGACGGTTAGACGCGCATTAAATAGAATTGGTTTAGTAGCCAATGTTAAAAAGCAAAAGCCAGGTCTTTCTGATAGAAATGTAAAAAACGCCTTCATTTCTGTAAAACACACAAAAATTGGACAGTAGATGACTGAAAACGGGTTATTTGGAGCGACGAAACGAAAGTCAACCGATACCAGTCTGATGGAAAAGAATACTATACTACATCTAAAAGCTTACTTCCTTAATGCAAAACATCCGGACAGTTTTGCTTCCCACTATATATAAGATATCTAAAACCTAATATGATCTGAATTCATCTGTACTTTAGAAAAGCTTTATCATCGGATATAGATCCTCCACACAATAAAAGCGTTCTTTGAAAGATCAGAATAAGAGTACATGTAGGTAAAGTCGATTGGAACTGCTTGAACTTAGTTGCACTGACTGATATGTCTAGATTTATTACGAGTAATGGGTGGTTTAACGAGAACCCTTACAAATCTAGCAATATATAGTTTATCTATCATGGTCTTTGAATGTTTAATAAACTGAAAGTGCAAAGCTTCTTGTTCATTTTCTAAAAATCGCCGAGATAGACAACACAGTTAGTGTCTCTATTTAAGCAGATTGAATTCGTTAATTTTTTTTTTGTTTCTTCCATATCGCCTGAATTGTATGTACATACATATATCCTTGCAGTGTTGAATTTCTATCTATTTGTGTATGTTGAATCCTAATCGAGGTTTGACTTTGGTTACGTTGCGTAAACACGCAACAGCCTACTTGCATGTGCAACAATAAAAAAGAAATCCGAATGAAGAAGAACAAGCAAGTAATTGTTATCATCATCATTTCCAAACTTAAATGGTTGTGTAGAGGTGGCCAACGTGTGTTTTTTGCAATCAGATTGCGTACGTTTGTAGATAAATATTTGCAAACAGCCTTTATTGTGTTCTAGTGTTCGAGTACAAGCATGCGACAAATGTGTCTTGTGTTGCAATGCATTGTTTGTTTTTGAATGGGAGTGGTAATGGGAGAAAGCCCACTCCTGTTTAATGCTCCAGTTTAGCATACATACATACATATGTGTACTTTGCAATTTTGCAATTCTGGTTTGTTTGCTCGTGTTGGCGTTGGAGTTGTTGCGTTTTTTCAGCTTTTTGTTGTAATGGGTGATTTTTGAAAATGTTTCTTTAACGTTGACATCTGTCACACCCTTGTGTGCAATTATATACATTTTGATGACTATTACAACTCACCTCTTGTTTGTCTAAAACAATGTTGATCTTTTGTGTTAACTTTGTGGCTTAAAGGATTCTCTCTCCCTCTCTTACACAGCATACGGTTACAAGCTGCCACATGACAGGCATTATCATGTTTAAATGAAATTTATTTGAAAGCAATTAGAGTTTTTAAAGGATTTTTAAAGGAATTTTAACATGAAATGAAATGTACTTAGTAAATTTAAGTAATAGTATGACAATGCAATATTACAAATACCTTAATAGGTAAGAGTATAAATTAAAAATGTAGAGATTAAAAATATGCACTGAACCAGTATAAATTTCAATTGAAGGGGAAATTTCAAAATGTATACTCGTACAGTGTAATATTGTTTGTATTTAAATTTTGAAGCAATAATATGAAATGGTTGCTGGTATTATGGATTGGAGCTAGCATATATTTTAACGCAATACTTTTACTCCTCCTGAACAGTTCATTTATTGTCTGCAGGAAAGTGTTTCGGTGTTATTGGTATTCAGTTTCATTTACAGTATCTTAAATAATATTACTTGAGAATTGTTTCTGGTGCTTGATGCCATATTTAAACAGAAATGTTGCCTTCAATTTCACTTTTTTTCGCCGTAATACCAAAACACTGTCCTTGCGTAAATTTACTTCCTTACAAAATTCCTTTTAAGTGGGATATTTTTTTCAGTCTAAATATAAAAGTTTCTGCTTCATTATCAAATCTTAAATAAACTAAACAGAACACTCTCATTATATTTTTTTGTTTATATTAATTCTCCTGATGCTATAATATCACTTGCAATATTTTCAAAATACTTGTTAATTTTTTTTTTCGTACATTTTTCATTTGCAATTTATTTTATTTGCAACATACTTAAATTACCATACAACACAATCATTTTCATTTAAATATAAACACACAAACAAACAACAACCTAAGTGAGGCAACACAATGAAGCAACAGCAAGCAGCATTTGTGGCATTATCAGCTTCAATGGAAACCACCACAATTTCTTTTCTTGAAATATAATCCAGTTACCTTAAGCTTTACGTCACTCCCAAACAGCATTGCTTTCCTTAATGGTACGAGCATTACTTTAACCACAAAAATATATTATTTGTCATTTTTCACAAGAACATTTTAAACTCCTGTCAGTAACTGAAAGTAAGTAATTTAATACGTATGTACTCGTAGTTCTTAAGGAAGGGAAGAAAAATTTAAAAAAAAAATAAATTTGCATAAAAGTGTAAGAAGCTGAAATTCGCAATTTCTTAGAATGAAGGAAGAATGTAGGAATATTTGCTACTTTTAGAAATTGTTAAAATACCTCTTGATTGTTTGTTTAAACAAGAGTATTATGTTTACGATTTACTTAGACAAAAAAATACACAAATTTAAACGTTTTACCAGATTGTTAAGAATTATATCGAAAAGGTAGAAAATATACACAAGTACATACTTGTGTTTGTATGCATAGTTAAGAGTATTATATTATTGTACAACGAAACGAACGACAAACAAAAAACCGATTTACATTCAAGGGAAAAATTTCAATCTTTACAAATTGTTTTCATGTGATTTAAACTAGGCAAATATGGTAGTTATCAATGAAAGAATTATTGTCATGTTGTGTGTAATAATAAAACTAAAACTCCAATTGGTATTTCCTTGTATCCTTCATAATCCACAGATTTACTTTTTTCTTGTGGATCTGCCGTAAATTAGATATTTGAGTTATGAATTAATAAAACCAGATCTGCCAGATCTGTCAACATGCTGTTATTATTTGCACGCAAATAAGTTGTAAAAACTCTCTTCAAGAAAACGTAGGCCCAATTGATAAATCGTACATCTCCAAGGTTGTCAACATATTGGACAACAGATATGCTAAAGCATTAATCACATAAAATACGCGTAAACTATGGAAGCTTCTTTAAGCATAATAGAAAATTGCTTCATGTCAAACTGCAGCACTTATCTGAATAGAAAAGCACGCCTTCGGTTTGAGGCAAACCATGATATTAACATCTTATGTCCGGCAATGGTCATATTTTTTTAGAATAATGCATTGCATGAAAAATATAAAGCAGACATTTTAGCAATTGAGTCAAGTAAATAAAAATGAATAATGGTTTTTCATTAATTAAATGCAACAATCTCTATTATTTAAATTTGTTGTTTATAAAACATTTTGTATACCGGTGTTCATGGCTCTGTAATAATCGCAATTAACGCCATTATTGAGCTCAATATTCCATATAAAATCTCAATTAATTATTGCGCAATAAGTACGAAATTGTTATAATATTGAGTAAGATTTCGAATGCAACACTGTTCACAACTGTGTTTAGTGAACAAAATTGTATAAAATGGCAAATGTCAACAAAAGAAAACAAAAGAAATCATTAAAAAGTCAATGTGAAGGTAAGTTTGTTTACATAGAAACACAACACATTTAGAGTATTTTTTGTACTGTCAAATGATTATTGAGTAAGCTGAAAATTGCGTATGCCTGGGGGCTAATTCTCGCATTCGTATGCGAGTAAATTTTCATTCGAACGTTCGAATTTTTTAACAGTTGGGATTCTCTCATTCGATAGCGAATAAAATGTATCGAAATTTCTAATGATGGCATTCGATAACGAATGATTATTCGAACGCAACCTTGCGAGTTTTTACTCGTAAGCAAAGAAGCGTTCGAAATAACGTTTTTTTTTAGCAAACAGAAGAAAAATAGAAAATGTTAGTAAAAAATTTGTTACTTACTTTAAAAAATATCATAATATTAATAATTTTATTACTTTTAGGTCAAAAATTTCAAAAATAAATTTTAGCTTTGCTTGCTTTGTGAGCCTAAAATGTCTTTTGAATCTAGAAAAACACATGCATACATTAATACATACATATGTATGTAGGTATGTATGTATGTACTTATTTATACTTACTCATTGTTTGTCAATCTTAATGGGACGAAGGCGTTTCTTATGTCATTCGTATTTTGTAAGAATCAAAAGACGAAGAATAAAAAAACATAACTGGGTCCATTTTTAATTTAAAAGAACTTCTTAAAAAAATTTTGCTTTTACTTGAGTTATTTTTTGCAGAACCATATGTTTTTTGTTTATATTTTCTTTTATTTTATTCAGTATTGTAATACGTATTTATTTAAGTTTTTTACAACACTGAAGCAATGAATCGATTCGATTCGTATCGAGTACCATCATTAGAAAATTTTGCACTGTCGAAATAAATTTCGATTCGAAAACAATTTCGATCACGACTGCCAGAATTAGCCCCCTGAACACTTAAAATAATATTGTCAATTAACCGAATATTGACTCAATTAAGTTTCATATCTGAACACAGTATAAGAACCGAGTTTTTAAAAGTCATGACTAGAATTTGACGTAGTAGTAAATAATGATTAGGGACAGAAATGTACCCCTAAATGAACAGGAACATGAACACCGGTATGCAAAATGTTATGATCGGACTAAAAATAGCGACACAGTGAACAAAATACTAAAAGGGCGGTATTTGTAGGCGTGACAAAAAAAAAATGAAAAAAATGTAATTCTGGAATTGTTTTTATATTATCTTTAATCCTAGGGGGTGACTGACCCAACTTTTTTTGTATGGAAGGCGAACCACTCTACTATGCAACACATTTTTCGATATTATACGGCAATGGGTCAGCAAGCAATAAACAGATTTAGTTTGAAGACTCCCTTTGACAGCTACTAAACAGGGACTTGGGATAGTTTATTTATTTATTTATTTAAACGGGGTAGAAAAATATACACGATTTCTGTTGTCATATTTTTCTTTACACTCATTTCTGTTTCTATGGTTACGTTTTATTGTTATTCTTATTTTGTATTGGAACAACAAGAAAATCAACTCTGACAATGAAAAATATAAATTTGCAAAAAAATGACGTGATAAAAACAACGTCGTATGAATGCAAACAAATTTTCGTAGCAACTTCAAAAGAGAATTAATAAAAATCTTAAAAATCATCGTATAAACCTTCCTAAGAAGTGGAAATTAATGTTAATATCTTCTTTAAGCTTTTCTGAAATATTTATAAATGAGTAGAAATTTGTGGCTCAAAAAGTTTAATCGCTTTTTTTGTCACAAAAATATAAACCGGATTTTATATGAAGAATTCTATGGACTTTCAATCAATACAATTAGTCTTTTGATAATAAGTTCCCTAGATTTTGTCCTGAAGATTAGAATTAACACAAAATAAAAGAAAAAAAACAGTCTCTAGTAATATGGCTGGGATCATATTACAATTCGAACACCTCCAAAAGAGGTTACATGAGTTTGCCTCGCATCATTTTAGAATTTGTTTCTGGATAATAAAAAATTTCTCTAATCTCTGAGGAATGCGTTTACATCGATGATGTTAATTCTGTTCGCTTAACCCACCACATCGATGAGGGATTATTGTTGGGCTGAGAGTTCATTTTTGGTTGGTACGTATTCTTCCTTTTTATTGGCGAAAGTGTTTCTTTGTGTGAGGTATGAGATTTTGTATTACATACATATCCATTAGGAACATTTCCGAAGGGGTAGTAATAACTCCCGTCAGATTCTTTTAAATTTCAATAGAGGTATCTGATTCTGATCTGTAACATTAGAAGTTTCCTATTATTCTGTAGCCTATGATATGGATTGTAGAAATATTGTTTTTGATGAAATTTCACAGCATGTTACTGTGACCCTGGAAGGAATAATAGGAAATATGAAGTTTTGATTGTACAAACGGGAGTGGCACCGCCCATATAACCCAAAAACTTAAATCGCAATAATTTGGGCATTTTTTGACCTACGTCTATGATATGTGGTACATATGGTATTGGCATAATTAGGAATACGTACCAGAAGAAAAGTGGATGAGACCACGCCCCTTTTTAGGAAAATTAAAAATCGTAATATAGTGTTAACTACTGGACCGATCGTCATTAAATTTTCACAATAGGATATTCTTACGAAATAATAAATTATTAACTATGTAAGTGGACAAAGGGGCATGGCCTCGCCCACTGAAATGCATCGCTCATATGACGCGCTTCAGTATAAATAAATGTTTGTAAATACATATACATATAAACACGTTTTATTTTATAACGAGCGGGGTAGCGAAGCACACCGGGTTTAGCTAGTATTATATATTTTTTATTTAAATTTATATTTTTAATTATTTTTTTTTTAAATTTTCTAAATTATAAGCTATTCAAAATTATATGCATAAACAAATCAACCACATACATAGTTGTATTTAATAACTGTCACAATGACAAGTAAATGCCAAGAGGCATTATTTCCATTCATTTCTTACGTTTTTTTTTTTCTTGCATTATAAAATTTGTAATCTCAAGACATCAGGGAAAATGAAAAAAAGACGTTCTTAAAATTAAAATTAATGATCATGTGCACAAGACAGCTTCAGACATTCAAATACACATGAACATTTCATAACAATTGTACCTTTATGAATTGTCTTGTAGCAAAATAATGTTGTAAATGTGTGTGCATTCAGAAACATGTTGCTAAATACATATGAAACTACTTTTATGTGTCAGTTGCAAGCAAAAGTACTTTAAGAGGAATGAAAAAGGCTGACTTTCAGTCACAAGTATTCAGTGAAACGAATGCATACATCTTATGTACAATTGCGCTTTGCTTTACACAAGAGTTGGCGATGACGATGCGTTGATGTAATGATGGTGGTGGAGGCGATGGCAAGAGTTATCCAGAATATAACCTTCACCTCAGTGATAGAAGTAGTAGAAATGCTGAAATTCTCTTACATATGAATGAATGTGTAATAGCATAAAATATCAAATATGTTTGTGTGTAAGAATTGCATAAATATTTAACGTCTGTATTTGAAATAGACAATTTTTAGTTTAGTTTTTATTAAAATAAAATTATTTATTTAACTCAATGTACATCCCAGCTTGTTTTATAAAGCAAAAATTAACTTGTAGTAATGTAGCTTATTTCAATTGAAATATTATTGTACAATTTGTACGTATTGGGGATATCGGAGAGATTTTAAACGGAAAAACTTGTGTCGGTTTTTTGATATCCAATAAATTGTGCTGTGAAAACTTAATATTCAAAATCATTCACAACTAAATAATGGGTGATTAAAGTGTTAATTAAAACAATCTATAACATTGTTCACAAAAAATCCGGCCACTCTACAGAGGCTTTTTTTTAAACTTGGTAACAATTTCGTTTTTATTGGTGATAATTTAATTAAACATAACTACCGCTATTTACTCAAATATTTTATTCTGTGGGTAGTGAAAAATCAAAATAGAAATCGGGAGAAATGAAATGCTGACAAAAAAGCTGAAGCTTCCAAAAAGTACTGGGGGGTTACTCTCTATTGCGATACGAAAGCAAATTCGATGCGATAAGCGAACAAATTGAGACTCTTACGCATCGAATTTGCTTTCGCATCGCAATAGAGAGTAACCCCCCTGTTAATGATGTTATAAAACGATACAAGCAAACCTTAAGCATAGATCGTAGTGCACTCGTATGTACCACATATTATTGACGTAGGTCAAAAATTGCCCAAAATATGGCGATTTAAATTTTTATGTTATATGGGCGGTGCCACCCCCGTTTGTACCATCAAAACTTCATATAGCCTCCTATTATTCCTTCCAGAGTCACAGTAACATGCTGTGAAAATTTCATCAAAATCGGCTTAGCCGTTTTGGAGTCCATACGATACATACATACGAACATACATTCATTCAATTTTATATATATGGTGAATTTCACGTCAAGTGACCTAATTTTAAAAATCGATGTCTTCCGCTTTGGATGAAATTTGCACCAAGGTTAGTACTGTTGGATAGTAGGCCAGACAAAAATTTTCAGCTCTATCAGTCCAGAAGTGTCGGAGTTAGAGGGGGTCGAAGTTTGACATTTTGGTAAATTTTGGTCATGCAGGGTTTTTTTTTTTAAATGAGTGTAACTTTTCACCTATTGGTCCTAGAAAAAATTGTCCAAAGGACTTTAGATAGCTATTTCTTCAATCATTTCAAAAATAGTTTTGTTTTAATTTTTAAAAATTTTTTTTTTTTAATTATTTTTTTTTAATATTTTTTCAATTTGGAGCCTTTTTTTTTTGTTCTCAAAAGAAAGCTTATACAATTTACTTTAAGGCCTTTATAATCGATTAATGGGATGCGAGTGGGATATCTATCAAAAAAATTATTTTTTAACTCAAAAATAGGATTTTTCAATATTTGGAACATGTATCATAGTGTATATGAGTCATTCCATGTCAGACCGAACGATTTTTTCTAAAAATTGACTTTGATGTCGCCGAAGTCTTGCAAAATTTTAGCACGTAAAAAAAATAGAATTCATTCGACTTCCATTCTGAAATTTACAGGGAATATTAAGGTTATATTGAGCTTTAAGAAAATATTTTTTTTAGATTTTTTGACTTGTTCGAAGGTGGTGGAAAACAGAAAATAAATAAAAAAAAAACAAATTTTAAAAATAAAAAAAATTATAAAAAAATTTAAATAATAATTTTTAAGAAGGAGGTTCAAATACCTTTAAAATAAGGTATTGGTCTTTAAAATCCATCCACAAGTTTTTTGCGAAATATTAGTTCAAAAGTTGTCATGTCGGAAGATTTTTCATGATTTTGACGATTTTCAAATGCACATAACTTGTTGAAAAAAAATTTTCTTTTTTTTCTGGAAATACGTGTAAAATATTTTTTAATGAAGAATATGTCTGCAAAATTTAAAGTAAATCGAATGGGGTGTGGTAAAAAAGGTGTTCGATCTGACATGGAATGACTCATATGAGAATAAAGTTTAAGTGAATTAAACAAAGATATAATAGACAAATTTAAGTCACGTAAATATTATTTTAACATAATTGGTACAAAACAAATGTGATGTGCATTTATAGAAATAATCACCAGTGTATATTGTGGAGGATTGCATCATGTTCCCAAATGCAATTTAAACATTAAAATATATACACTCAAGAAAAGTAATTTGAAAAAGACAAATATTTTTCAATAATAATGAAATAACAATTTTTAATCAAAATTTTTCCAAACCAAGTTTTCATCGTGATGCATATCGAGCTTTTAAGAAACTTTAGGTTTATATAGACTTTCAGCTCACCATTTTTACAAGGATGAGCCTTTTTTGTTTAGTCAGTATTAATGGTATTAAATTAACAATTTTCCAAAGGCAATAATTTGTGTAGCATGTTTAAATCTCAAAAAGTCATATTAAAAATTCAAATAATCCAACGTCATCATTGTATCTGTGCATGAGTGTATGTATTTATTTTGCTTTGATGCCCTGTGTTGAGTATGACTTGAGGGAATTTCCTAAAATGACTTCTGGCTCTACATGACATCATTGTATAAGTTTATACAGACACACACTGACAATTACGATTACAAATGATGAGTATGTGTATGTAAGCTTCATAACGGTAATAAGTAACATTTGGTTTGGCATTGAAAAAGGTTAATAACTCTCTCTCTTGCAGTGCTCACAGTCTCCTTAGCTAAACTCTTGCAATCTGTATGATTTTATTTTCTATTATAGAAATTCTGTGCCTCTCTCTTGCTATAATTTTTATTATTTTTCATTCGTTCTACTCCCACAAACTACACACATACATACATTGTACTACATGCCATTATTCTCCAATACAACAGAAGCAAAAATAAATAAAACAGCAACAATATGCATTCATGCTTGACAATCTGTTACAGTATTTGTTTGTAAGAGGAGCAGGAGTTACATCCAGGGAACAACGCATCTTTGTTTGCCTACGCAATTTGTAATTTGTCTGTAGTTGTTGATATTTTGTTTAGTGCGTGTGGCTGAGCTTGTATGGATGACTGTTAGTTGACTTGCTAACTTGGTTGTATTTTTGTATTATTTTATTTATTTTTTTTTTTGTGTTGGAAGGAAATTTTGATAAATTGCTTTTATTACCTTTTGTCAAATTGCATGTGCGTCGTCTACTTTCCGAGTAAATTGTTATTATACCTTTGTACATGACGATATTACCAAGATGAGTAGAATAAAAAAAAAACAATGAAATAATGTCAACGTGTGCATATGGGAATTTTGTGTTTGGCTTAGATAAATCATGATAAATGTTGACTCATTCTAGTAATATGAGCAATTGTCTGTTGTAAGTAAAAAAAAGAGTTGCATTTAAATGGTTTTACTTCACTGAATCAAGTTAGAGTTATTAAAGCGAATCTTATTTGATTTTGCAAAGGTTTAATGTAGAAAAGAACTTTGGCTTTTATAGCCTTTTATAAATGTTGAAACATATGTAAAAGGTATCTTAAGCAACAACCAGAACCAAAATCGTATATTGCACCGAAACTAGGGGATGTCAACTAAATTTTTTAAATGCACATAAATTTTTTTTACGAAATTGGTGGTTGGGAAAAAAATGATGCTGAAAAAGAGAATATATTTGTTAATCATTTGAAAAAAAGTATTTAAACCAAACACATCAAATGTAACAATTGACTTGCCACAAGTTGTACACCATTTTGGAACAGCTGTACCCCTACGTTTAGAGATTCGAGAGTTCAAAAGATTATTGTTGATTTAAACTTTAAGAAAGCACTTGGTATTGGCAAGTAACAAAGAAATGAAATAATATATCTTATCTATAACGCTTTATTACGCTTTGACTATTATCCTCCAGATCGGAAGGTTTCACTGGTTACCGATACACCTAAGCCGGGAAAATATCAAACTAAAGCAGAATCATATAGACCCATCAGCCTATTTTCGAATATATCGAAGCTATTCGAGAAGATACTCATTCGAAAAGATACAAGTTATACCCCATTTGAATTGAAAACAATTGTATTCCGAATCAAGGATTTGGTTTTAGAAGAAAACAAGCCAATAGACTTGTGAATATCGTAAACAAAGCATTTGAAGAAAAAACTTGTTCTGCTCTATTTTTTTGACATTTCTCAAGCGTTTGATAAAGTGTGGCATGGTGGTCTAATATACAAGTTGAAACTAAACTTACCCATAAACACACATGAGCTATTGGAAAGCTACTTTAACTGGTCGAACAATTAAGCTTAAAGAAGGAGCTTTTTAAGCTCCGCACAATCTATTGAAGCAGGAGTACTTCAAGGAAGTATATCTGGGACCCTTCTTATACTTGCTATACTCGTATACATATGATATGCCAACAAACAATCGTACTTTCACATCTATGTACATTTGCTTATGCTACTGCTATTCTAAGCATTCATGAAAACCCTCAAGAAGCATCTCGCTACCTACAAAATCATATATATGAATTAAAAAACTGGTAAAAGCAATGGAGGATAAAAGTCAATGAGCAGAAATGCACAGATATAACTTTTACATTGTGTAAAGAATATTGTTCTCCTATTTATATAAATAATCAACAACAACACAACAATCCCAATTTAAATACCTCAGTATATATCTCGATCGTCGCCTTATATGTAAATGTCATATAACATATGACTCAAATGAAATTGAAATTAATTGGCTGATTGGCATAAACTCTACGCTTAGTTTAGAATCTAAACTTTAGATTGTAAACTCATACTTTACCCGGGGTTTACACATGCAAGTAACAGTTCGAAAAACTCAATACACTAATATTTTTTACTAATACACTCACATTTTTTTCACTTGCAGAGCTAGTCGAGTTTTTCGAAGAAGTTTTCGTATATAATACGTACACAGCACTCGCATGCAAGTACTTGCATGTGTAAAGGCAGGGTTATAACTCGATTATTAAACCTATATGGTGTTATGGAATACAGCTATGGCAACGGTTTAGCTTTAAATGTAGACAGAATTCAAAGACGCCAAAACAAATTGCTATCACTAATCATATTTGCCTTTTGGTAATAACAAATTTGAATATTCATAAAGATCTAAACAGGCCTTTGATAAAAACTGAAATTCAAAAGTATGCTAAAAACTATTTAAAATATTTCTAGTGGCCATATACGAATAAGAAAAAGGTATACAGAGGATCTGAGCCAAAGACAAAAAGGAAGAATGGCAACTTAAGTCATATAAACAATAATGAATAAACAATTTTCGTCCGGCACTGACTGTACTAAATAATTAAAATTAGGATTTGGAATACTTATTGTTAGTTCATTTTTAATAAATATGTAGGTGCAATAAATAAGTAGAAGTAAAGAAAAAAATATACAGGGATGTCATAGAAACCAATATTGTCAGAATTGGTTTTAAAACCGACAAGAAAAAATGCTTTGGTGTCATAGGGCACTGCTACACGTGCAATAAATACCGAGATATTTCTAGTATCCGAGATATTTCTAGTATCACGATATTTATTGAACGTGTAGCAGTGCCCTATGACACCAAAGCATTTTTTCTTGTCGGTTTTAAAACCAATTCTGACAATATTGGTTTCTATGACATCCCTGATAAATTTTTTAAAAAGCCAATTTTGTTGGTAATAATTTGCACTTATAGTCTGAAGATCACCCTTTTGGCTTCTCATCAACTAAGACTTAGGATATTTATATAAAAGAATGGTTGAAACGTTTGTTAGTTGCTCACTATTTATGCATAACTTTCAATATATATGATAATCACCAGTTTAATAAAGAATGCAGAAAAGATTGTCTAATGGAAGTGCTATAGCGTCAAAGTGCAAGTATGACAACAGGCCGGCAGACTTAATATTGAGATCCGCTAAAAAAAAATAATTTTTATGTAAATACCAAAGCAAAAATGTCCGAGTCATGTGTAAAATCCATATGTTTACACATATATGTGAGTCGTGCAACAAAGAATATTTTGGCAGAAACGATATGTTACCAGAAACTTAAGTTATAAACAGAACCAATCTCGTAATTTAGACGAAGCAATTTTTTAAACTAAGCTAATTACCATTTAGACATCGGGAAGATAAGACGAGTACACACTTGATTGTACATACTAAGCAATAAAAATTGTGCCGTGTGAACACTGAAGAAATTTCAAGGAAAAATATTTCAATATTTTCAATAAAAATTGCTTCGTGTAAATTGGGACTAAGGCTATGAAAGACAAGTAAACAAACATCAAATAAAACCGAGATTTTAAGAAGGAATTGAAGTTGGCTTTAGGAAAATCGACAGTATTGGATAGATCTTTATTTTTGGATCTGACTAGTATCACCAGTATAAATCCAAAGAAACCAAAAAGTTTATTTATGTTTACTAAATTTTTGATGAAAGGAAAAACTCATTCCCAGCATAAAATTTTTATTATTTTTTTAATTTTTATTGTCCTAGATTGTAAATCGCCTAAAGGCTTCATTAGTCTTTACTTTATGTTGCTGTTCTGTTCCGTGTCGTGCTGTTGTTAAATTTTTGTAGTTGGTTTTTCCGTATAAACGTATCAGCTGTTTTATATAAACAGACAACACATACCGCGAAAATAAATCAAAAAATACAAATCAACTAAGGCCGCGTTTTCACTATGTCATTTTTGTTGTCAAATTGTCCAAATTGTTGGCAATTAGATGAAAACGGATTGTCATAGGGCGCCATCTATTGTTGCAATCATGATTGCAATGACAAACATGATTGTATGACAACCCGTTTTCATACAATTGCCAACAATTTGAATAATTTGACACCAAAAATGACATAGTGAAAACCAAGCATAGAGTAATGAGTTTTTTGTCATCCATCGTTTATTTTTTATATTTTTATAACTTTTTTACAAAAACTTAATTAAATTCAAAGAAATTGAAAATTTTTGTAATAAACCAAAAATTTTTTTGTTGTGCGGATGTCAGCTGTTTTATGCTGTCGCTTACAATTACTTAGCAAATTTTTTTTTTCAACAGGTTCGTCCGCAACGGCACGGAAAGTAACAAAACAACTAAAGCCTTCTACACATTTTCAATTTAACAGAATCAAGTCAGCTGTTTCGAGACGAAACAGAAAGTAAAGACTAATTCTGCCTTTACAGTTCTTAAGTAAATGTAAAGTTTGCTTCTTGTTGGAAACCTGAAACTTGGTAAAAAAAACAAAACAAGAATTAATTTAACCAGGAAACACGAGATTACTAAACTAGAAAACAATAACTACATCACATCCTTATTTTTTTTTAAATATTTTCGAAATTAACTTTCATCACAACTTTCATTTGATTACTACATTAAGTCATACTTTTTATCAGAACAACTTTAAAAAGAATCCTAAGAAGTATGTATTTCTTGATCTAGAATGTAAATACATTGTCTGATATGTAAGAATTATTTCATGACTTTTTTTGCTTATATTTCAATATACAAAGCTTATTTCAAGCTGTTGGAATTTTGCTAGCAGTTCTAGTTCTATTGACTGTCTGTAGCTTATATTTTTGCTTATCTCTGTTACATGTCCAACAAAAAGCTGTAACATCTGTGAAAAATCTAAAATTACTCCTTCAACTGCTTTAATGTTATTTATTAAAACACCTTCATTCTTAATATATCTAAAGGAGTCTGATAAATAATCAATAGAAATGGCTTTGTTGGCGCTTTTTAATATTCCAACATTATTACCAATATGTCTAGTCGTGACACAACAGGCAATTGTTATTCATTAAAGACTTTTATTATTATTACGATGCTTTTCACATACAAACACACTAGGTACCTTACTCATTCATACCGAACAATGAATACGAAATAAAAGAAAAATAAATATTCTTACATACATACACACATACTACATTTATGTACATATATGTATGAATGTATTTGCAATTGTAAGGATATTTAATAATATCGTTCCAAATAAAAGATGAACGTAACGATAAGTGTATAATAAACAAAAGGCAAACAAACAAATGAACGAACAAATAAATGAATGAATGAACGAACGAAAATAAAGTAAGTATAATAAAGGTTATTGACAAGGAAGAGATGAAATATTAAAAGAAAAATAATTGAATACTTATACATAAATGACAAATATTTTCTCACACTCCTTCAGACACACACACACACACACACACCTGCTTGAAGGACGAATTTATTTGGTGGCAGGCAAAATTATATTAGAGGAGTTAATCAAGCGTATTTCTTTCCGATACCATATTTAATAGTTTATTGTTATAATTTTGATGTCATTTTCGTTTTATTTATTTAGTTATATCATCCAATCAAACATCATTTATTTCATCATAAATTTTCATTATTCCATCTTTTATTTGCCTGTTCACAACATGTACGAGTGTGAGTACTTGTATAAAAGTTGCAAAAATTTACCAGTCTCGTACTCAATACCTTCAAGAGCTAATTTTCATTGGTTTTTATTTGAAAAGTTTCCCAAACACATAAATTTCCACACATCATTACTCATGTGTGGGAGGTTGACAAAAAAGAAACTGCTTTTAACTCACACCTCGTTTCGGTGCCACTTAATAAGGAAGAGAATCTGAAAAATTCTATATTTCTTGAAAATCCTTACAAAGAAGGTGTCATTTTATACAACGCGTTGGAATGAAATGTTTGCAATTTTATTTTCATTGCCGTTTAATAGCTGCATCAATGGCAAAACTTTGAACATTAACAACTGCAAAAATACTTATTTCTTCCAAAAGCCGCCTTAGCTACAATAACACGTTTCTTTTGTTGGCAAATAAAAAGTATTGCCATGATTGCATACTCTAAAATAGGATTTAATTTAGGGGCATATTGTTTTTTTTAACATTTATTGGGGTTAGGTTTAAATCTAGCATAGTCTTTGACTATCATTGGTTGTGGTTCAATTACATACATCTTAGAACAAGTTGGGGTTTCTCCGGGGAATTTTAACCAACAAATAATTCTTCTAGAAGATTTTTGCAAATGTAATTCCTATGACTTGATTGATTTACCCTACATTTGCTGGATCTTTCGTTATTTGTTTGGAATATATTTCGTTATTCTTGTAGAAGATTTAGCGAAAGTTATTCGTATACCAGTATTGATTTATCTTGAATAAATACCTTTGCTGGATCTTCGTCTTCTTTTTGCTTTTATAGACCTTTTACAACTGAACTTCCCCATCCAAAATTATACAATCGTATGATGTAATATTCCTATTGCAGTGAATATGCAATTGATGTTACAAAAAATGTAGGTGAGAGTGGAGAAGATTCGACAATGTTTCAGAGAATTAATAGAGCCGGTACATTTTCCTCACATAAGCGTTAATCGTAGTATACGGATCAGAGAACGGATTGATTGGTTAATTTTTGATTTTGAATACAATCACAAAAAACGAACCTTATGTTGACAACATAAATCAATTCCGTCATTATTCACAAAACGGAGTGTAACGAAAAATGATGCTTGCATTGCATGTCTTGTACAAATGTAAACGTATACTCCCAAAAACAATGAATAATTAACGATTGGTACGAATGGTTTCAATGCTCATTCATTGGTATGATTGTATAAGTTGTACATACTTGCAAAAAATATCAAACTTTACTAGTTTACTGTCAACAAATCGCACATAAAGCAACAATCAAAAAATATTTATTTTCTCATTAGGTTTTGCATTGTTTTTGCTCTTTCTTTATGTTTTCATTCACTGAAAGCAACGAATACTGGACGAATGGTATGAATGTTTTTAGTTTTTTCATGTGGCATTGAATTATTTCGTTGCTTGATGTATAACGGCATAAGAAAAAGAGAATGTAAAATAGCAAACAGTAATAAGGAATGAGTAAACAAACAGCAATGCACATTTTTATTATTGTCGAGTAAAAGCAATGCAAAAGCAATGAATTTGCGAATGGTTAGCAAATATGAATGGTCTCTTTCTGTTCTCTGGTATACGGATAATGCTGTCGCAACATTGGAAATTGTATTCCCGTACATAAAGAATACTAACGAATTTCCCTTTTATTATTGTACCTAGAGTAATAAAGATCATCTAACATTGCCTTTCGGAGACATAAAGCAGCTAGAGAATTCTAGTCTTGTCAAAATTTAAATGATTTGGATTCAATTTACCCATGCGTATATCGTCATGCAATCCTGATTAAGCGTCCATTTTTAATCTCTATAGTCGTATTTCAGAATGATCGGGTCAACGATCAAATGAATACGAGTGACAAATACTACTATCATCTACAAAAGCATAACTTTTTTCCGCTGTTCGATAAAGTAAATAACACAAAATAAAATATAAACATTCATCCTCTACATCAAACGAGTTCTTTCGAAATGTGATCGATATCACTGAGCGAAGTGCCAGGCAACAATGAAGGAAATTTCATTGCGATATGAAAGATTGTAAAGAATCCTCAGCGAACCAACCAACCATCGATAATGAACCGATCAGCAACCATGTTTGTTATAACAGCAAATATTCTCACAACAGCCGGTTCAAAACACCGAAATGACCCGAGACCACAGAGCCAATGACTATCAATTCAGCAACCACTTCTGTTACAACAACATCTACACTTTGCGAAAACACTGGAATACTATCCGGATCTGTAGGCTGCACGTGCTCCGCAAATATGTAGATGAGAATATGGAACTCTAGGTTAATGAATAAGTGCAATCCGAAAGTTCGAAATTTAAAAAAAAATAATAATCCGGTAAAAGGAAGAATCAATCTCCTCCGCCTTCAGAAAATGTGGAATTGATGTATGTAGGTGTTCAGTTGGTGTATTAACTTAAAAAAGCGGGATTCATAAGAGATAGTGTATCTTTTAAATGCGGTTTTTGTCTGTAGTAACTTATAAGTCCTAAATGCTGCTTAAACGATATAAAATTAAATAATTTTTACACCGTGGATCCATTACAGTAACACGTAGCGTAAGATATCGTATGTGAAGCCTGTTCAATCAGCCGAATAAACACCAAAGCCAAATATCCCTGGAGATAAGGCAATTCTTTATATTTGAACGGAATAAAAACGTCCTACTTATTATCTGATCAGACTATCACAAGAAACCTGTACGGAATGCAACTGATTTTTTTGAAGCGAACATTAGCCGAACACGCCCAGAATTGTAATGAAAGCGTAATATTCCATCATGACAACGATCGGTCTTATGTTGCAATACATATCTGTTAAAAACTAGTTAGAAAAAAGTAGTTCGGAAGTTTTTCCTCACCCGATTTATTGTTTGTTTCGATCGATGCAGGACTGTCTCTCTAAGACAGGCTTTACTTCAGAACAGGGCATCCGAAGTTAGCTTGATTCATTCTTGACCTCAAAAGAAAAGCAGTTCTGGTTTTTCTGGATAAATAGTATTTTCAGGCGAAGCCCATTTTAATTTGTCTGGATAAGCGAACAATCAATATTGCCGCATTAAGGCTTGTGCAAAACCAAGAGCAATTGTTGAAAAGTATTTGCATGCTAAAAATGTGACTGTATGGTGACTAGGGATACCAAACGGGACTGGTTTTTCAAATCCCGGGATTCGGGATTTCATAAGTGAATCCTGGGATCCCGAAATCGGGATTTTCGGGATTTTTGTTTCATATTAAAAAAAATTACAATATTAATGAAAACTATTTATTTAATTCATAAATTTAAATAAAAATATAACAAAAAAAATTAGTTCACTGAATTAAAGTAATAAAAAAAACAAAAAAGTAATATATATTTAATATTAATTTGTTTAAAAACTAAAAATTGTCTCAAAGCTATAGTTTTTTCATTAATTAAAAGTTTATAAATTTTTAATAATTTTAAAAACAAAATTACATTACATAGTTTTTTACACTGTACATACATACATATATGTATAAATTATTAGATTGACAAAAGTTATACATATGTCATTTGGCTTCTATATTTATATATTTAAAAATAATAGAATATTAATGATCGTTCTTTGAAAAGCTTCTTAAAAATATTAAGGGATCTAAAGTGTCATCAGATAATCTTGATCTAATTTTGTTACCACAATCAACGCTTGTGGGCAAATTGATGTATGCTGATTGCAAAAACAGTCCTCGCTCACCCCCGGAAATAAATAATTCAATTTCTTTTTCAATGTTTGATTCCATACCATTACAAACATCAGTAGGTGTTTTGTTTGGACTTCTGCACATTTCAATTGCATTATTTAATTTTTTTATGATTGAAATATTAACATAATCATATGTTTCCTCAGTCATTGATAAATCCGAATCAGAATAATTTGAAGGTGAGCCACAGATCTCATTGCCTTTAAAATGAGCAATCAACGTTTTTAATAACATTTCTACGTTGTTATCAAATTCTGATTTCAATTTTTGGGTTTTTCAAACAATTTAAGAGTGTTGAGTAAATCGTTCTTCTTTCTTGGATTCTTTTAAGGAGAGCTTTGATACCTCTTTTAGAGATTCATATCACTGCTTAAACTGTTACTTTAATCGGATTTAAAATTACAACTATTTGTTTAAGTAAAGCAAATTCATCATCTGTCATCTGTTGAGTTTTTAACTTTTTTTTATTGGAATTTCCAGTTTCAAAAACCGTTGACACATATAAAATAGTGTGTTCCAGCGGGTTTGGCAAACCAAAATTAATTTTAATCGCAAAAATATTTATTTATTGAATAGCAACCATTCTGTTCACATTTATTTATGTTTGATTTAAGTGCAGCTGTTTTGTATTTGTGTATGCCAAAAAAGCAAGTAAAGCAATTGTCTGGATCTTTTACACAAATAAAAATTTTCGGGATTTATTACAGACTTATTAATCCCGAAAAATGCCGGGATTTTTTAAAACCGGGATTTTCGGGATTGGCATCCCTAATGATGATACTTACTGGAGGTAAAATTTGACCGTTTGATAGAGTCAATCGAATAGTGCTAATAGAATCGAATACAGCCTTAAAACTCGAACTCCATGAAGTTGTTAACCCATAGACCCACTATTTTGTCAATATGCTATTAAACATTTTAAATAAATAAATGGCATCTACATGCATGGTCGTGAAGGATAACTGTCTGATATAATTTTTATTTTATAATTTTCAAACATAACTCTCTACAATACAATACAAATTTCAATGATTTCCACATGAATTCTTTAGGTTAGTTATAGCTTAACGGCAGCCAACCTTGTAAAAACGCAACCTTTGGCAACCCAGTTGTTAATACTTTCAGACAAATTTTTTCGTATTACGGAATATGAAAAGTAACTAGAAGCAACTCCTGCAAATTGCAATTGATTTTATTCTGCCATCCATTTTTGCTTCTTTTTTGGTGGCAAATGAAATAGTTTTATTACGAACGGAAAACACACGCTACACAAAAACGTAAAGTATAGAAAAAGTTAAAACAAAAATTTAACAAAAAAAAAAAAAAAAATTAACGACACTTAAAAACTTTTTAAATTTCACTAAAGAACAAAAACAGAAAAACTTGAATATTAGTTTCCTTTATTCATATAACTAAGAACAAGAATATGTAATAGGAAAAAACAACCAGCTCCAATAATAGCAATAATTTCTAAATATGATTTTTATAAAAAAAATTAGTATTTAGGAGATGCATGTATGAGTGTGACTTGCAAACAAAAGTGATATGACCAAGCTCATTGAACCATTAAGTGGGCAATTAAATTCAATTTACTTCCGTCTTCATATCAAAACATTTTACAAAAATCTTAGCTGCAAAAACTTTTTAGTTTTTTTTTTTTGAAGCCTTTTGTCTGCTCACAGGTTGGAATAGTTTTATATTTTTTTACTTTTGAATTACGCAAAAAAGTTTTTCCTTAAGCCAGATTATTGCAGTTGTTGAAGACAATTTTTTCTACTTTGATTAGAATTTTCAAGTTTTTATACCCTACACCATCATAGTGGGGAGGGTATATTGAATTTGTGCTGCTGGTTGTAACGCCCAGAAATATTGGTTCAACACCCACCTTAAAGTATACCGATCGACTCAGAATCATTTTCTGAATCGATTTAACGATGTCCGTCCGTCCGTCCGTCCGTCTGGCTGGCTGTCCATGTAAAGCTTGTGCACAGAGTACAGGTCGCAATTTTGAAGATATTTTGATAAAATTTGGTACGTGATATTTTTTCGGCCCAAGAATGGATGGGATTGAAACTGGGGGTAATCGGTCCATTATTTCACCTGGCCCTTATACAAATGTCCTCCCGAAATTGGGATTTACTGATCATAAATATTTAAATTATGCAAATATCCCAACAAATTTCATCATAAATGAGTGGTAAATGGAGCCAAATCACATCTACGAATTTTGTCCAGATCGGTCCATAATTACTTGTAGCTTCCATATAAGGCCCTCTTCCGAAAATCACTTTAAAGAGAATAACTCTATCAAAAAAATTGGTATCCAAATAATATTAAACGCAAATATATTGCATATGTCTAAAAATAATACGGTACAATTTTATTATGATCGGTCCATAATTAGTCGTAGCTCCCATATACGACCCTCTCCGTAATTCACTTTACGCTCCATAAATAAAAGTATTTATATCGAGATAAAGTTTAACACATATAATACTTATATTTACAGACATCATGACACTAAATTTTTGGATTATCGGTCCACAATAGGATATATCTTCCATATAACGCCCATTTCTGAAAAACTGTTTTATACATATACTGGGTGTAGGGTATTATATGGTCGGGCTTGACCGACTATACTTTCTTACTTGTTTTTACAAAAATTATGCCAAACTGCAAATCAATTTAAAATAATGTTTAAATTTATCTTAAGAATTTGAATTGAAAAGAGATGAACAGAAAAAAATATATACATAGAAGAAAAGTTTATAAACATTTCCATGAAATTCAATGTTTCTGATATACTCCTACATATTTAATTTATCAAAGTTTTTCTTGAAGTTTTCGTATGTTTAAGTAAAACTGAAATGATAAAAGTATTGAAAAATGGAGTTATGAGAGCACAATCAGTATTGATGGATATTATTTTAAGGTGAAACATGTTTTAACGCTGACAAAGCAGTGCTAATATTACGTTTCCACGGAACATGCTTTACTCTCTATTCATGCTTTACACCCCAATCATGTGCGAAACAACTTGCTTCACCATACAAAATTTTAAGAGCGAATCATGTAGATTCATATTGAATCTACTTGCGAAGCACGAATAATTGCACTCTTCTCTAATTTTTATCGCAAGTTTATCTGCACTAGCTTTAAAAATTTAATATTATTGTAAACAAAGCAAATTATTTTCTTGTTGCTGGAAGTAAAGAAAGTAAATACGTACGAATGTATGTTTTTTTCAAATAAGCTAACTAATATCCACTCACTTTTTTTTTGTCCATTAAAAAAAAATTGTTTTCCACAAATTGTAAATTCTCTTTTTTATTCTGTTTGTTTATTAAAGACAACTCTCAAATCGAATCAAGTTTATTAGTCATGTAAACAGCATGATTCATAAACATGATTCAGAAGGCGAAGCAGGTGATTCAAGTCGTCGTGGAAACATAGTATAAGATACTATAGGATATACGGTAAATAAAAACAAAAACGTTTGCAATTAAAGGGTCAATAAAGATTTCATAATTGCATTTGTTTTTTTCTACTCAACAGGAATTGTACAGGGGGGGTTATTATTACGTATTTCGATTCGAAACCGAAAATTTACGAATTCCTAAAAATTGTATTGTGTAGTTCGATTTTCGTAAATTTGTTTACGAACGTTCGAAAATTTATTTACGAACACTTTATTTTGCGAGTTTTTTATTTATCTTACGAAAAACCAAGAAATTGCTTTCGTAAATGCTATTATGTAATTCAAAAGCAAGTGTCAAAATTATTACTTATGTTCATAAATTGTTCGAATGCTATTTTGCTTGCGAAGTGAAGAAAAATTTTAAAATTTAAATTTTATTAAAAAATTGATATATGCCAAGACAATATGAAATACCGGTGGAATTTATTGTTTAGCATTCATTTGGTAAAATAAAAGTAGATGAATTTAATTGTTATGAAGTTTGAAAAATATTTTATTAAATTTAGAAAAACTGTGTTTATAAAAGTATTAACTTATTATTAAATTATTTATATGAGTTACTAGGTATGAAAATCTATTAGCAATACATTAACATGAAGTCCGTTAGCCACAAATATAACCTTTCTGTCACCGAACGAGGGCCAAATACTTTCTGTTCCATAACACTATTAGGGGCATTATTATAATTTGCCTTTAAAGTTCTTAATAGTAAAAGGTAACTTTAATTAAAGTGAGGAATAAACTGACCTTTAAAATTTTTCGTTGTAAAATACAATGATTTTTTTTTTCTAAAATATGGCAATACCATTGGAAAACCGATGACTTTTGACAAATTACTGACAAGAAACAGTAAATTGTTTGTGTTTGTGAAAACATTTGTTTGTGAAAAAAATATAAATCAAACGTCTGCTTTCCATTTTTGTTTATCAAATTATTTATTGGCAAAACAAAATAAAATTAATTTATTTTTCGTGAAGTTGACATTTTTTCCAGAACATATGGCAACTTCAAATACATACCTTACTATAAAATTTAAAGTCAAGATGATCTTCCCTTTAGCTTATCTATCGGTTTTAAATTAAAGTAAACTTATAATAAACAAATACTTCTTATCTGTCCGATAACATCATACATTTAACTATTGTTAAGTTGTAATAATGGGCCTTAGAATGATTAGCTTGCAATTAGTACGGATGTGGAGCGCATCAGTGAAAGTAAAGGATATGAAGCGAACACAAACACGGCTTCCTTAATTGCAAAATAATGGCTTTCGAACAATATTGATGTCTCAGTTGTGTTCCTAGCATAAGTTTATCATCTGGCACTGATAGGTGACATGTAGTACCTATTCAAATTTTATGGGCAAACATTGAGGCGGATTATAATATTTATTTTTCAATAAATATTAATATAAACAAGACTTATCGATATAGAAATTCCAGCATTTATCTCACTATGCAATATATTGAAATAAACGGCTGACTGGGTTTTTACTAAAAACTAAAATGAAGCGTAAACATTCCGTGAACGGTAGATTATTAAAATATAACATGCTCCTGTGTTGGTTCTCATTCGAACACAATTTTTGGCAGACTGTCTATGTAAAGCGCAAAGTACAACTTAATAGAATTGGTTGAAATCGAACAATTTAGCCGAATTTTATAATGATCGGTCATAAAAAAATCACTTTAACTACCATAAATATCTAAAAAAAAAAATTAATACCAAAAGTCACTATTTCTAATAGTATTTTGAAATTTTTATTTAAACGAAAACATAAAAATTCAATTTTATATAGTCTCTTGTACAATACATATCAAAATACATAAATTTTAACTTTTTACATAACAAATCACAAAACATATAATGTTAAACACAACTTGTGTAATATTTTTATAATATCTTACTCCGTTTTCACTTCTATAGTTCTGACTCGTCAAGGCATGTATTTTTGGATGAGAAGGGAAATAAGAACAAAAGGGGTACAAACTTGACGGTACTGTCAATAGATATCCAAAAGTTTACAAAAGTTTACAAAAGTTTACCTTGTCTCAATATAAAATAAAAAACATTTTAAAGTATTTTTATAGCAGGTTATTTTATACACAACAATCGTTTTAAAAAGTTTAGTTTATTTAAAGTTCATAAATAATCTTTTAAGAACACAATATTATCGGAACAAAGAGTAACGTCATTAACCTCAAGGATTCTCAAGGGCAACCAATAATATGTGACCAAGATAAAGTGAATTGCCTTAATAATTATTTTATAATGAGTGTGGAAAATCTTAAAAGGGAAATTGAAATTTATCCTGGTGATGTGTTCAATTCCTTACGGACTCTTCCACAGTCACCTCATCGTTTTACACTTTGTAACGTTAATGATAATGATATGTTTGAAATAATCCAAAATTTGAAAGATAATAAAAGTCCAGGCTTTGATGGTATTTCGCCTAAATTTGTAAAAGAATGTAGAGATATTATAATCCCGATATTAAAAGATATTTTTAATAAAATCGTTAACAATTCAGTGTACCCTGACATCTTAAAAGTGCACAAAATAGTTCCAATTCCGAAAGAAGTTAATGCAACAAATATAGATAAATATAGACCTATTGCTGTTCTTTCTACAATTGATAAAATTTTTGAGAAGATTCTTTATGACAAACTTCTATTTTATATGGAGGAAAATACTTTTTTATACAATTATCAATTTGGATTTCGAAGGGGTTGTAGTACTGAAGATGCTGTGTTGAATGTAGTGCGGTTCATTTGTAGTGGGCTTGATGGTGGTTCTAGTGGAGTTGCTGGAATATTTTTTGATTTTACTAAAGCTTTTGATTTAGTAGATCATGAAATAATGATACATAAATTAATGAAATATGGTATTCAGGGACGAGAACTCTTATTGTTTAAAAATTATTTCGTTAATAGAAAACAATATGTTAATATAAACAACACGGACAGTTTTTTTGGTTCTGTTGTTTATGGTGTACCGCAGGGTAGTGGATTGGGCCCTCTTTTGTTTTCTATATATTTAAATGATTTAAAAAATTTAAATTTAGATGGGCAACTCTTTATGTTTGCAGATGATGTGTGCTTGTTTTACCCCTACAAGTATGATTTATCACTTAAAACAAGAATTGAAAGAGATGCCGCTTTAATATTTGAATTTGCGCGATTAAATCGATTAGTTCTTAACCCTGATAAAACCAAATTAATACGCTTTAGACCACATGCTTTAAGTATAAATAGTGATTTCAACGTGATTATTAATGGAAAAGCTGTTCACGAATCCCATTCCGTTAAGTATTTGGGAATCACATTGCAAAGTAACTTGTCATGGGATTTACATATAACCGACTTAAAAAGGAAAATAGCTCCAGCAATTGGGATTTTATATAAATTAAAAAATAAACTGGATGTTAAATCAAGGATGATGATATTTCAATCATTGATTCAATCGCATCTGAATTACTTAGCAATTATATATGCTTACAATAAAAATAACATTTCACTGAAATCGCTTCAATGCATGCAAAACAAAGCATTAAAAATTGTTTACAAACTACCAATTCTAAATTCAACTGTCACATTGTTCAAAGATATAAGCAAAACAATTTTACCAATTTATGGATTGCATATGTATCAGGTGTTAATGTTTGTTTTTAAATGCATTAACCATATTGGTCACCAAAGCATGACATTTTCTCAACAGCAATCTAGTTTTAACACACGAAACAGAACAAATTTAAGAATTCCTCGATGTAGACTAGAAACTACCAAGCAACGGATTGATTACGTGGGTGGTGTAAAATTCAATAATTTACATGCAGATTTGAAATCAATTAATCGAATTTCACTATTTAAATCGTCTTGTAAACAACATTTATTTAACAACATCGAAACGCTTTTGTAATTTTTATTTTTTGTAAAACAGTTTATATACATATTTTTTGTAATTTAATAATCTTAATTTTAAGTTAAGTCTTTTATTTGTACTTTTGAAATTAATTAATTTGCCAACTTGCCTCAATAATGCCTTACGGCGCTGAGGCCGAAATTGAAATGTATTTAAAATATTTTGTACAAATAAATTTTTTCTGTAGAAAAGTTTTTTCTATAGAAAACAAAAAAAAAAAAAAAAAAAAAAAAAAAAAGTCGGTTTTAGTGACTTTGCTCAAAAAAAATATTTTTTTCTTATCAAATAGGGCTTTTAGAGGAGATAAAGGCAATAAAAAAGTTTTTTGACGGCCACTCCTATTAGCGCCCATTTCTGAAAAACTGTTTTATTTATATACTGTGTGTAGGGTATTATATGGTCGGGCTTGACCGATTATAGTTTCTTACTTGTTTTAATCAGAAGTCACTAAAACCGACTAACAATGACACTTTTGAATAAAATTATTAAAATTATTCATAATTTGAATATGTACATATGTATGTATATCTGCAAATATCAATATTTTTCGACACTAAATTAAGATTAATTACCTGTGATTCTTTGATAAGTAACCGTCATTGACTAAAAAATTGTATTTTAATTACGAAATTATATTACGATTTTCTTTTTATTTTTATTTTTACTTTTTAGTTTATAACGACAATTTTTACTTTTTTAATTATTATTGAATGAACATGAAATAATGAATTAATTGCCATTTTCTTTGCCTTCTACTATGGTAGTACACACACATGTAGGCAAACACAAACATTAATCTTTTATATTTTGCACTAACAATATTGCTTCTTTAATCACATTTCCTAATATATTTCATTATACACACAAACTATAACACTTATTGAATAATATTATTTTAATTTATTTGATCTTCTTCACATTTAATTTTAAGTTATTAAAATTAAGAAGAAAATACTTCCGTTTGCACGACGAGAGCTGTCATTTAAACTAACGGTACTCAGAAGTTGTGCTAAAGAAACACAGCAAAACAATGAACAGGGTTGTATTTTCACCAGGGTGTGTGTATCCACAAATTATATTATATGTAGTAATTCATATGAATTTGGTGGTGGATAATTAAATATATACACCACAAAATTCGTGGTTGTTGTTATTTAAATATGTATTTATTTTAGGTTAAAATATTATATAAAAATTAATTCAACTTAATATATAATAATAATTATCTACTTTTTTCGATTTTACAGCTAATAATTCTAATTTAATTGTTATTTATGTAAAAAAATCAGATTTTATTAGATAATTAGTTCACATCAAACAAGGTGATCCAAGTAATATTATGCTTGTTACCAGTGTTGTCAATTCCAAAGAGCATATATTTTTACTATTAAGCCTAGTAATCTTTTCAAAATTTCAAGTGGAATGCTGTCAAAATACATGTTAAAAAAATCACATGAAATTTTCATGAAAAGATGTTGCAGAAGTTCATTTTGTGAAAAACATATGAAATGTATCTGGCAATATTATTTTTTCACAACGCAATAATTAAAGTGGCAATTGTTTCACGTGGAATTTTCAATAACAGTTGACTGTCTGTCATCTAATACAATGTTTCCACGACGACTTGAATCACCTGCTTCGCTTTCTGAATCTTGTTTATGAATCATGCTGTTTACATGACCAAAAAACTTGATTCGATTTGACAGTTGTCTTTAATAAACAAACAGAATAAAAAAAATAAATTTACAATTTGTGGAAAATAATTTTTTTTTAATGGACAAACGAAAGTGAGTGGAAATTAGTTAGCTTATTATTAGTTATTTGAAAAAAAAACATACATTCGTATGTATTTACTTTCTTTACTTCCAGCAACAAGAAAATAATTTGCTTTGTTTACAATAATATTAAATTTTTACAGCTAGTGCAGATAAACTTGCGATAAAAATTAGAGAAGAGTGCAATTTTTCGTGCTTCGCAAGTAGATTCAATATGAATCTACTTGATTCGCTCTTAAAATTTTATATGGTGAAACAAGCTTGGTTGGGGCGTGAAGCATGAATAGAGAGCGAAGCATGTACCGTGGAAACATAGTATAAAATCTCTTCTGTCCCAACAATATCTATTACTTGTTGTGCTGCTGCACATGCGGCCAGTAATATTTGTTTATTCATTTTTATTTAACGATTTCGATTCAACACAGTTTTTAATTAAATATTTTTAACTTTTATTTATTTTCGATTCAAATTCACAAAAAAGCAAAACATAATATGTGTTTTGTTTACAAAAGTACGTTAGCAACACGTCAAATTTTCCGTAGAAATAATTAATGTTGCTCTACATTTTCCCAAATTTGAACAGAGTACTTTTTTAGAAAGTTAACCTGCCTTTCTTTACACATGTAAGTACTTGCATGCGAGTGCTGTGTACGTATTATATACGTAAACTTATTCGAAAAACTAGACTAGCTCTGCAAGCATAGCTGCCAGATTTGACGATTTATCGTCATTTGACGATTTTTAGTTTCAAAATAGCAAAATGACGATTTGACGATTTTTTCATTGAAAGTGACGATTTTCTGAATTATTAAAATTTCTATCATTTGTTAGTTTTATTAATGTTTTTGTTACATTTTTGAGGCAACAACTATTTTTCTCATTTAACATCATAAATATTAAGAAGAACATGACATACTTCAAAAACAAAACTAAGTGATAGTAGTGTTTTCTTTATTATTGTTGTTAAGTTCAAGTAAAATAATTCCAAATAATATTGAGACAGGATAGTCGAAATTACTTATTTATCTGTAAACATAAAAATCAATTTTAAATACTGAATTCCACGGGGAAATTCTTCTACAAAAACTTCTCCTATTTTAACAAAACGTCGAAAGCATATTCAGCCAAATAAATTTAAATAACAAATATACGGAATTCTTTGAAAATAAGTACCGTTACTCGTATATGATGGATGAATTGAATTCTATACGCAAAATGATATTTAAAACTTAATAAAATAAATTGTCTTGACACACATACGTTAAATAAATTTTTGTACTTTTTAATGTAAATCAACATGCATGAAAAAAACAAAAGGAAATAAGAAAATTGACAGTACCGTCAAGTTTGTACCCTTTTTGTTCTTATTTCCCTTCTCATCCAAAAATACATGCCGTGACGAGTCAGAACTATAGAAGTGAAAACGGACTAAGATATTATAAAAATATTACACAAGTTGTGTTTAACATTATATGTTTTGTGATTTGTTATGTAAAAAGTTAAAATTTATGTATTTTGATATGTATTGTACAAGAGACTATATAAAATTGAATTTTTATGTTTTCGTTTAAATAAAAATTTCAAAATACTATTAGAAGTAGTGACCTTTTATTTTTGCGATTTTTTTTTTGACGATTTTTAAAATTCGAAATGACGATTTTTTTCTTTTTTATCGGGATTTTGACGACTTTTTCCGAAATTCATCTGGCAGCCCTGTCTGCAAGTGAAAAAATTTGAGTTGATTAGTAAAAAATGTGAGTGTATTGAGTTTTTCGAACTGTTACTTGCATGTGTAACCCCGGCTAAAAAATAAATTAATACATCTGGTACAAAAAACAAATTTGTTTAGTTTATTTTTTATTTTTGTTAAGTTTTTTATTTTTTATAAAAACACTGAATGAACTGTTGAAGACTGTTATTAATATTATATTTTTTATGTGAAATTTTTCAATAAACTTTTAAAATAAGAAAGAAAATCTAAATTTGGTGCGATTTTTTTTCAAATGGCGCGTTTTTTTCTCCATGTTGGTGCGTTTTGAAATTTCAAAGTTGACAACGCTGATAATAGTTTACAATTACTCTTCTTTCGACAAGAAACCGTGTAGAAAAAAACTCGTGCCAATTAGTGAATTGACTGATAAAAAAGTTTTTTTTGTGTTTTTTGTTAAGTGTTGATAGAAATTGTAACAAATCTACAATTTTATAAAAGTTAAAAAATTTTAACGCCAAAGATAAAGTGGCCCAGCTGTTTAAATATTTATAAAATAACAAAAAGTAAATATAAAAAATAGAATTAAGTGAAAAAACCATAACATTATAAACAATAACATCATTACAATTGCAGTGGGGGTGGAGATAAAAACAAGAAAAACAGAACATTTTAAAACAAAGAGCATCAAAATATATACAATATTTTTTTGACACTTTCATATAATTATTTTTCATTTTCTTCTATTTTCGTCTGATATTCGTATTTCTCTATACAAAACATGTAAATACATATGTATATTTTTTATCCATTATCGTCTTTTATTGCATTTCTTTTTTGGTGGCTCTTTGTTGTTTGTTATTTTTGTACTCAACTGCAAATATTTGCATAAAAAACAAACGGAAGAATTACACAAAAAGTAATCAAAATGAAAGAGAAAAAAGTTCTTAGATTTTATGCTGAAAAAGTGCCGCAGTTTGGTAAAAACTTTTGAAGCAAAATAAAGTGCGTTTTATTTGGTGGTGTGTGCAACGACGCAGATTATTGAACACAATTTGATTTTAATTTTGAAGTGATTTTTGTAAAGAAGAAGACTTGAAAAACAGAAATTACATTGAAATAAGAAGCCAATTTATTGAAAAAGTGAAGTTATAATTGATGAATATGTTGCTGCAACGTAATAAGTAAATTTTCTTATTTTATTTTTAAAATTTTATACATGCATATGTATGTATACTGTGTTCAGTTGTACAACTCCCTTTCCAAATTTTAAAAACCCAGATATCTTTCCTAAATTTGTCTAATCTATAGTGAAGTTTTTTTTAAAAATTTTATTGCTTAAAATTAAATTTTTTTAAAGCAGAATACTAAACGGTCCGTGTATTTTTTTGTTCGTCATTAATTTTACACATAAGTGCTAATTAAATTAAGTATTTTTTGTATTATTCTAAAATGTTCTCCTCTAATATTACTGTATGTTTCCATTTTTCATTTCTTTTTTGACCAGTGCCGTTTGTGTATTCCAGATTTTGTTTCTTAAAAAATGTGTAAATTAAACAATTATTTTCGTTCGGTATTTTATATGTGTTGCTTTTTTTATTTTTGACATTGGTGTTGTTGTTCTTTGTTTTCAGAGTGTTTGTTTTTGTACCAAAATTTTGGTGTTTTTTTCTTATTGAAAAATGTACTTGTTATTTTTTGTTTGACCTGTTTAAATATGCTTTAAAGTCGTTTTTGTTGTTATTTAACTTTTATTTCAATTTGTTTAAGATGTTTGTCTATTTTTAGCTTTATTTTTTAATACGCATAATATTCTAGTTATTGCCGACTGCTTATTACGACACGATTAAATTCATATCACGCTGTGAGGAAATTTTAGGGGAAGTTTTCTCTGCAGCAGTATTGGAATATTTGTGTTTTAGTATTTAATAAAGTATAGACAAATATCTTTTGTCACTAAAACCGACTTAAGCCAAATATTGATATAAATACTAATGCACTAATAAAAAATAAGTACCTAATTTGTTTTTTGACAATGCACCTACTCAATATCTACTTTAAATAACTCTTAAGTTCATTGATCATTAGCAATATCAATTTCCATCGAAAATTGACTGGGCCAGATACAACTAGTGGTTAGATAGGTAGTAGCTCGTCCTTAAATACAATTTAATAAAGGTTTGCTATAACGACAGCTTAACAGGGACAGCAAAATCAAAATACATACTCTCAAATACTTGGGACACTAAAGGGACAATTGTCTGGGATACTAGCCAGGGGTGTATGAAGCAACAAACCGACTTATCCTTGCATTAAAAATAGCTTCTTTGCTTTACCATTTTCAATGATACGAAGAAGAAAACCTTAAATACTTTTGGCGCAAGAAATGTAATGTCAAATAATGTACTTTAAGCAATTGCAGACAAAGAGACAATTTGCCAACATGTACATACATATAAACAATTTTGATGGTAACTATCGTTGAGTTATACTTAGTCATAAACATTCAAAGCTGCCAAAATGCCGCCCTTATGATTATTACGTGATGCCTAAAAATGTCCTCGAAATATTACCTTCATAAGGAAAAGAAGGTCTTATCGGACAAGTAACAAAACAGCTTGATTTTGCGTCAGTTCCTTCTGTGATATCATCGACATCCACATAATGGATAAAAAAATGTGTTTCGTGTCATTATTACGTTTTACCCCAAAATGGCGCTACATTAGCAAAACTTTATAAGGGTCCTGTTCATTTTTCCCACTCGAAAATCACACAATATTAGTGAACAAAAATATCACGTTTTTTTTAGCCTAGAAAGTAAAAACAAAACTAAACGGACAAAGAGATCGATTAGAAAAGTCATTTGAAACATTACTATTTTCCCTTTTTTTCGTTTGCAAAAAATAAGGTTTTGGTGAAAGGGGAACTGAATAATTAATTTTGTTAATATTTTGTATTTCTGTAAAAGATAAAAATATACCAATTGATTTAATACACGCTAAGCCACAAAGTCTGGGTCGGACTTGAAAACAGAAAGTGAAAATATAAATAACTAAAAAATACTGTTCTTATCAGTCAACTAATGCATGGTTCCAAGTAAAATGAACTCTTGTGAAAAAAGTTCACATAAGGTGATATAATTTTTTTTTGCAACTCTTCTATGATAACATAAAACAAAAACAAAATAAACGAAAACTCAAAGTTATTTTAAAACATTTTTTATACCTATGTGTTTCACAATATGTATTATAAATATACATACATAATTCCTTTCCCTCGACTTGCATACGACTAGAAAATAATATATATATATATATAACATGTATAACTAACCCACATTGTTTGTTTAAACTTTATCAATAATTTGTAATTAAAAATACATTAATAAACAAATGATATCCCTTTAATGATTTCATGTTCTAAAAATGTCTCTTTGAATACATTGGCATTTTTATGATGAAAGTTGCTCCAATACCGCCTCATTTTGATAAGATAATAAATAATCTATTATTTATTTACTTTTCATGATTGCATGACAAATTGTAAAACATTTACAAATTAATCTAAATGATAACATTAAATTTAATTAATTTGAATTATTAATTAAATAATTAATATAATTAAATAAAAACAGGTAGACAACAAATGGAATATCTTCTGTTTTTTCTAAATACTTTTGTTATAAGTAATATAGTTATACATTGTTGATCTCTTTTTCTAGAGACACGTTGACTTTCCAGCAGTTTAGTTAGTATATTTTGGGTATCAGTTATTGGCATTCATCCAACTTTAAGAATCTTGAATTATTAAATATATACTAATTGTTATTTTCGTTAGGTGTACTGCGTGTGTTTCTTTCATGTGATCAGCTCAATAGACATTTGTTTTTGAAATGAAATTCAAAATTTTACACATTCAAGTTCTAATCTATTGTACCTACATATGTATGTACGAGTATAGATATATAAAATTTTGTTTTCTTTTAAATATTGTTTTCGTCTTTTTCGTATGAATTTAATTTCGTAATTTTTGCTGTTTGTTTTTAATAGCTACATATTTCAGGTCAAACGAATGTGTATTTATCAATGACGTTTTGCTTTTATATGATATCATTAATAATGACACGTTTTGCTCTCAATTCTAGTATTTTATGATGTACATACACATGTATGTACCTATTTTTATATGATTTATTAAGTTGAAAATTTTCTATTAATATTATGTTGGTAATAGTGAGCTTGTAAAAATTAGTATGTGCATCATTCAAAATGTACTTTATTGATAGCACTATTTCTTTTGAGTATGAGTTTGAATAAATTAATATTTAAGTTCATTGACTTAACAAAAATAATGCTAGAAAGTAAATATTAATATCATATAGATACATATATACACTGGCGTGCAAAATGGAATGCATGTTCAATATGATTTTACTCAAAGGGTCACAAACCCAGAAAAAACTTCACTTAAATTCTTAATTTTAATGACTTCAAGAATTCATTATTTTGAAGCTTTATTCACCAATTTTTGTGTTACTAATTATATATTAAAAAATATATACAGTTATGTGAAAAATAATAGAGCCACCCACAAAATTTGATTTCAATACTAAAAAATTTACATTTGTGTAAATTATTTTCTTTAAACTTTTTTGTTGTTTTTTATTAAATATTATTGTAATATGGCAAAATACATAAATGAAATATTTGCATCATTTGCATTAACAACACTGTCTAACAAATTAAGAGTTTTTGAATGGAACAGAATAGCGAGGATTATTTTTGTGGAAGATCTTAACCCTCTAACTGGTCTCTATGGGTCAATTTGACCCTTTTTTCGATAAAATCAAAAAATATCCTTTAAAAAAGGACATTTAAGGATTAAAATATTCTACGAAAATGTTTGGCGGAAAATTTCAGTGGGGGTCGGCAAAGACACCATTGTTGTAAATAAAGCTCTACGATTTGTAAGCTGATTTGTAAGTCACAGCTGACTAGACGCGAGAACTCAGTGTTTTCAACTGCTTTGTATGTGTGGCGTGTAATTTTGCCAATTAATCGTAAAGAGCTTTATTTACAACAATGGTGTCTTTGGCGACCCCCACTAAAATTTTCCGCCAAACATTTTCGTAGAATATTTTAATCCTTAAATGTCCTTTTTTAAAGGATATTTTTTGATTTTATCGAAAAAAGGGTCAAATTGACCCATAAAGAGACCAGTTAGAGGGTTAAGATCTTCCACAAAAATAATCCTCATACAATTCCACAATATAACTCTGACCATAAGAATTCTCTCAGACATTAACTTACAACATTTTATTCATATAGTATAATGCTCCTTTCGACCAAAAAATGAAAACTTTGACCCACTGTAAAAAAAACTCAGACGTGCTGGACCATAAGTTTGTTCTACAAAAATGATCTACTCAACATACCCTTTCAGAATTATAGGGTCGCTATTCTGTTCCAAAAATGGTGTTGGACAGTGCAATTAAAATAAAATAATTCTTTATATACATTGATTTGCTCTGTGAAAAAAAATAGAGCCACCTAACCAAACTTTTTAAAATTATTAAAAAATTAAAGCGAGGCAGCGCTTCGGCATAGAGTCAACAAGCTTCTGACGTAACTGGAATGTTATTCCATGCTGTCTCAACCATTGTCCAAAGGTCATCTTTATTTGATGGAGTCTTTCCTCTGAGACATCTTTTAACCTCGCCCCACAAGTTTTCTATGGGATTTAGGTCTGGTGACTGTGAAGGCCAACCCAAAACTTTCACATGGTTGTCCCTGAACCATGTTTTTGCCAACTTCGATGAATGTTATGGGTCATTGTCCTGTTGGAACATCCATCGATGTGGCATTTCCCAATCAGCATAAGGATGTGGACACTTCTACAATACTCCTTAAAAATTATTTAAAAGCAAAAAGTGCCCGTAAAGTGCCTTTTCTATCAAAACGCAACATTAAACAAAGAATTGAGTTCGCAAAGGAACACATAAACTGGCCCGTATCTAAATGGCGTAATATATTGTGGTCGGATGAGACTAAAGTAAATTTATTTAACTCGGATCGGAGTTCTCTTCAAGTTCTTAGACCCAAAAATAAAGAATTTTGTCTTCAATATACTATTAAAACCGTTAAACATGGAGGGGGTAATATTTTGGTATGAGGATGATTTTCCTATTATGGAGTTGGACCCTTGTACCGCATTCAGGACACAATGGATGTAAAATTGTATACAAATATTTTAACAGAAGTCATGATGCATATTTCTCTTGATGAATGTTCACTTTCATAATTACTTTCAATATTATATTTTTTTTGCTAATAAGAGAGCGGTACGGAAACTTCTTAGCCTAGTACATTTTATGACCCTTAAATAAAATCATATTGATTTTGCACGCCAGTGTCTTGGCTAGATTTTTAGATTTGATTTTGTTGATACATGTGCTACGTTTATTTTTAAACAATAACTAAAATAAATTATATTTTATTTAATATGAATTATGAAATTATATCCGGGTTATAGATTACATAACATAAGCTGTGATGTGAAAAAAGAGACATTTTTGTTCTTTTAGTTTTTATATATTAAAATGTACATTTTTGTAATAAATGTTTGTTAGACTATAATGCTTGGTTTTCAGTATGTCATTTTTGTTGTCAAATTGTCCAAATTGTTGGCAATTGTATGAAAACGGGTTGCCATATGGCGTCATCTATGTTTGCAATCATGATGTTTGCAATCTATGTTTGCATATGACAACCCGTTTTCATACAATTTGGACAATTTGTCAACAAAAATCACAAAGTGAAAACGCGGCCTAACATATTTTCTTTTAAATGACACCATTTTCATTTTTAAGTTCCTGTTGGTTTTCTTTATATAGAGCTTTGAAAACAAACAAAATCCTTAGTTGTTAGTACCTATGTAAATATTGTTTGTATTCATAATTTATTATGATTATAAATTATTAAAAATAAAATAAATAAATAACAAACAAAAAATACATACAAAATATTTATATTCTGCTTCCTTATAGAAGGCTAATGAGAAATATTGCTACAAAACTTTTTACCAAACTTTTGCAAAAACGCTTAACTTATTTCGCCATTGTAGATAGTGCCGAATTTTAACACATCATCCGTTGTTTGTGATTTGTTCACCTTGCTAATGAGAACAAGGTAAATTATACATCGGCGTTAAATCATAATGTAGAGGCGAATAAGAGATGAATTAAATTTGTACCTATTATTTAAATTTAATACATATTTACAAATGATTGTTTTTTGTCAACTTCTGAATAAAAACAAATGTTTTATTTCCTAGATGAATATTATTATACAAAATGAATGTAGCCATATACATACCTATATTTGCACTTTCTGGACAAAGCTACATTTTTTAGATTATTAACAATGTTTTGCTTTCTTTAAGATACAAATAATTAAGAGAGTATTTTTAAAGGCAATTGAAAGCTATGAATAAAACTAAAGATATTTATTAAAATGTGTTTTTTTTATACACTTAAGTTGTTAAAAAATGTAAAATCATTAAATATAAGTTTGTAAATATGAAATTAAAAATCTTTTCTTTTTTCAACCATCAAAACTTGTCGATTTAACTTTCAAACTACCCCTGGTCAATTGATTTAAATCAATTATTGATAGATACGGTTTGGGTGGTACATTCAGGGGCAATTCGAATTTAATTTGTTTCTCCGGCGAATTGCCTTTGCGACCGTAATCCGGCAACGAAGAATCTTGTGGTGGCAATTCAAATTTACCCGATTTTAAACGCAACAGAGAAAATTGATCATGAGGTGTCTGAATAGAAGGTAAAGTACTGCTGGCTACACGTCGATAGTTGCGATAACCACTAAAATGACTACTACCAGGCGCTATGGGACGAGTAGGCGAAAATCCTGCCTCATCGGATGAACCGCCTGAGTCATAACATATTGAAAGATTTGTATATGAAATGGGAGCATAACATCTAGTTGTTTTAGGCCGGGGCTTAACTTCATAACGAGACTTAGATCGGGACCTGGACTGATGAGTGCGGGGACGACGTTTCTTTTGGCGCACATCTGTGGCTGGGGCCATAGCTAAAATATTTATAAAGCGATAGTATTGCAAAAATGTTCTAGCTAAATTACGGCCGCACCTGTAATCTGCAATGAAGAATAATGTTATATATAAATGACTATAATTAATGTTGTTTGTACTACTAATACTACTTACAACCCTCTTCATTATACAAGCCCACTGTCTTGCCATCTTTTAAATAATGACCACCCATTGATATTTCCAATGTGTATGCATTCACTGTATCACTTAAACGTTCACAACAAAAGCGTCTAGCACAACCAGATTTCTTTTCATCCGCATTGAACATCATATTGTTGGCCGCATAATCGGTGGCATTTGCAGCGAAGAGTCGAGGAAACACTAAATGTCGTTCGTATCGATAAACATCTTCGTAGGTGTTGCCATATATAAAACAACCATGTAAACTTGTGTGAGCATGTAAATCTATGACAAAATCTAATTGATATGACTGCAAAAAATAATTAAAAAACACAGTAAAATGCATAAAGAAATTAATTTACATCATATTACGATGTTGATAGATGTTGATTAATTTTATTAAAAAAGTTCACTTTACTTTAAGTAAATTGAGTTAATAATTGATTGAGAAAGAGTTTCATAATGCAAGTGTAGTTTGTTTGTAAATCATTTTGTACTCACATCTGAATTATCAATCTCCTTTAACATATTTTTAATGGCATAAATTTCGGGATGGGAAAATTCGGTGGCAACATTCCACATGCGATTCATGTCTTGGCCAATGAGATTACAACGATTGTTACCCAAAAACACACCATCCGGATTAACCATTGGCACAATTTTGAAAACAAAATTTTCTCTTAATACTTTAGCGATATTATGATTACTTAACAAAAATTCCAGAAAACCTTGGCACATAAATGAAGCAGGACTAGCATTGGCGTGAGTACGGCATAAAATAACAATAACGCGTATGAAACTGCGATCAATACGATTCGTTTTGGTTTTACCACTAACATGGTCAATCGTTATCAAGTCAACATTGCGATTTTGCTGCAAAGAAACACATACAAAACAACATGTTATTGCTATTTAAAAAAAAATATAAAAAAGAAACTTACCAAACTTTTGGTCAACAATGTTCTAGTGAATTTCTTTTCACCTTGTTGCTGACGATTTTCAATAACACTCAGGTAGGCTTGCATACGTGAATAACTATAGGGCGGTGCCATAGCGAATTGGTAAACATCGTCTTCCTTGTCGAATGCATAAGCAAAACTTAAAACATAATGATTCTGATGCAAAGGTGATCTATAGTAGAAAACATTTTTCTTAGGCAGTCTTTGCCATTTTGGGCGCGAGGAGGATTTCACTAGAGGAGTGAGGCCAGCATTGAATAGATTTCTTGATTTAGACATATTTACTATATTGAAAATAACTTTTTGATCTTGTTTTACATTGTCCACTGTAAAATTAAACCAGAAACGATAGCGAGGATTACAAGTATCTGGACGTAGAAATAAATCATATTCAAATTCTCCCAACATGTCCGCCTTTCCCAAATTGCCAGTCTCAAAAGCGGCATCAAAACACAAGTGGCCTCGTTTGGCTTTGCCACTGACACCGGCCGGACGTATAATTACACGAGAGACATTACCCAAACCTCCCTCGCCCTCACTATCTTCGCTGTCTGTAAAGATAAAGATTAAAATTAGAAATTAGCCAAATGTTTGTTTATTCAATTAAAACTATTTACACGTTGTTTATTTATACCTTCCTCCATCCTTTCATACATACTAGTATGTTGCAAAGGATCTTTAGCAATACCTAACATTTCTTATTATTTATTTTTTCTGAATTCTTTAAGAAAACACTTGTGATCTTTTCTATTACTAAATCTATTCTAACTGATTTTTACCGCCAACACTTTTATTTTAAGGATTTAATTTTTGTTTGTACTGGTAATAACTTTATTGTAAAGTAATTTATACTTATTGGTGTATGTATAGTGCTATTAAAAGGTTTTTTTTTAAATTTCCTGTATCATAAACTAAAACTATATTTAACGCTTGAAGTGTGTGGCGAATATAACGTAAAGGAATGATTTCATTTTTATAAATTTAAATATGGACGAATGCTTAAGAACAGCAACGATAGAAGAAAACTAAAAAATTTAAACTTATCTAACATTTGTTTTATCCATCTTTATAATTAACATATCTCTAAGATTTTGTATGAAACGACCCCCACAACAACTATATGTTAAGCCTCAATTTCAACTACAAATCTTTCAATAACTTTTGACTTTGGTGGCTAATTTTATGAAGAAACTAAAAGCTTTATTTAACGTACCCCTACAATAAAAGAATCTGTCAAAGAACTAGTCACGTAATTAGTTACTTGCGGATAGGGATTGGTTCTAGTTCTAAAGCTACATACGAAGCTTCGTCCTAGGATATGGTAATTAAAACCATTTGACACTACGGCAGGTCAATGTACTACTTCAAGAAAACAAGTTCTATATTCAATATTATTATAATTAATTGGTTCATTATCAAATTTCTTTGAAATTTATTTTTAAATTATCAATATTTCATCACATTTTGACCAGCTAAGAGAATATGCTAATTTCACATGACACGCACAGGTACGTTTAAAATTGAAGATTTGTTTCTCAGCGATTAACTCCGGAAGGACCCGCACCATCCTCTAATGGTAATTGAAGATTATGAAATTTCCCAACAATAATCGGATCTTAAGTACACAATGACCGGAGTCTGTCTTGTGCATAAATATGATCAACCCATGTACAAGTGGAACTCTTTTCCCTAGTAATGAACTCTTGACAGCAGTGTAGATGAAATGTGTAGACAAAAATATTTTTGGAAAATTTGATCTCTTGCTTTTTATCCTCTACTTTTTATATCTATGCGGTCTTTTCAGACTATCGGATTTCATCAGATTTTTGGAAAGTCAAGGACAAGAATCAAATACGTAGTATATATTATATAGCAGAGTTGTAAACGAATCATTCATTTTTGAATTAATTCTTTTCTCCAAAAAACGAATTGAATTAATTTTGAATCAATTCATTTGAATTTAGCGAACATGAATTGCAATTCATTTTCAATTCGCCAACATGTATATTGACGTCATATCCAATCTTCCATACAATTACTTTTATTCCGAAACCACTGCCCTTTAATTTCGTGGTGATTTATGTTTCTTTGCTAGTTATTTTGAAGCACGGATTGATTGATTAATGTTTTAAACATTACTATAGACCAATTCGACTGAAGCCTCATGAGCGATTGCAAATGTGTTCTAATTATCATGAAAGATTAAGTAAATTTAATCGTAAAGGTTAGGTCACACTTGGCAAATTTTGCCGAGTAAATATTTGCCAAGTGTGACCGTACCTTAAGTGCAAGAGTTCCCCAAAAATCAGCGTCTATTTACAATTGTGTTAGAAAACCGACAAAATAGTTAATCATCACCAAAATTCCATTCGTTTTGGTTCTAGTATCCATATGTATCATAACATAAGTAGAAATCTTCTTACGAAGAATCTAGGAACTATTTTTAATTCCTCTTATAATAGGAAAAATTATACAGTTATAATTATTAACGATCCAGAAAAATGTACTTACTAACCGACTGAGGGAAATTAATAAATAGAAATAGCTCTATCTAAGCTGATTATCTATAAATATTTAAATATGGTTTTAGATTAGTGGTTGGCTTGTGAGATTTCAAAAAAAAAAATAAATTCCAATTATGGTTATCAAAATTTCAATATGTTTCATGTTCTCATTATTCCGTCCCACTGCTTTAAAAATATAACTTTATTTTTAAGATTCTATATATTATTTTATTATACCAAATTGTGAACCTATTCATTTGATTATATATATAACTGTTTATTTTCTTTGCAATTCAATAAACTCCTTTAAAACTCTGCATATAAGCACACTCTTTTCCATACACTTAGGCGACATACAGACAGTCAGTCATTATGACACATATCCTTTACACATACACTCATAGTTTCCTTTTAACCTTTTGTTTGCCATATTTAGTAGTGCTCGTATAACAATTCCATTATTATCTAACCTAAGACATTTTATACGTTCTTGACTTAATATTAGTGCTTTCTTCATGCACTATGTCTTCGGCTGGGCCGCTCTCCGCCACAACTCTCTTCACTTTCACCTAGAATTGGTGTCAGTTTTTCTATTTTCTTATACATTTTTAGTTTCATGATGTGAGCGTGCAAACGGAAAATGTAAACGAAAACTGAAACTTTCATTGAAATTACTTTCTTAATGCGTGCCATTTATCGCGCATCCTATTGTTCAAAATGGATAAATTGATGGATTTGCATTTTAATTGCTGTGCATTCAAATGTCGTGACATACAACATACATACTTATATACATACATACATACAAATATGTTGCTTTTTTTCGTTTGTTATTAAGAGTTTGATATTATTATAAGGTTAAGTGTTCAATTGTTTTGATGGCGCTGTTAAAAGTGGGTGTGCGTGTATTCGATAAAATTGCGTTAATTGAGCTTAACTTTACTCTATATAAATTGAAAGTAATTTTAGAATGATTGATCCAGAACTAGTGAGTTTATCTACAATTAAAATTGGCCAATGGTTATAGTTATTTTCACATTTGCATGCTCTGGAGAAAATAAATAAAGACTAGTGCGGTTACAAAGTTACAGTTTGATAGCTGGACCAAAGTTATCAATAATTCCTTATTTAAGTAAAATAATCATTGAATTCATTTTGTTGAAGGGATTATTATGAGAGTTATCGGCTTAAGTATTTTTGGTTTTTTTCGTCGTATATTTTGTATATCCCTAATTTATTAAACTAATTGTACCTTTTTTTCATTAAAATTATATCTTTATTAAGCTTTAGGTAAATTTTTTTTTATTTATTTATTATATGTATTTTCCGATATTTTGTAGCAAATTTAGGGGAACATATTTATTAACAAGTTGACAATATTTTTAAAACGACTATAAGAATATTTTTCAATATATGTAAGTCCTGTTTTACACTCTTCAGTTTTTGCTGACCAGTTTTTGTACAATTCTCTCCTGAACTTGCCATTTCATTCACACAAGTCAATTAAATTCTTATATGTACTTTTTAATGCTAATTAACATGCATGAAAGAAAAAAAAAACAAAAAAAATAAGAAAATTGACTAGTACCGTCAAGTTTGAACCCCTTTTATTATCTTGTCTTGACGAGTCGGAATTGCAGAGTATGAAAGCATCCAAAAATACTTGCCTTGATGAGTCAGAATTACAGAGTGTGAAAGCAGACTAACATTAACTTGGCAGAAAGAAAAACTTTTAAATATGGGCAAATCCTGCGTGACGAACGTTAAATTCGTACGCGTTTTCGGACTAAAATATACACATTTTTTGGTCTTTAAAAACCCATACCTTAAAATTTTGGATAGTTTTTGTTTAGTGGGATTTAAGTGTACTTTCAAATGACAAAAAACATAATTTTTTAACATGTATTTGTTGCGAAATAATTGATTACAAAGTTTCGTGACGCACGTTACAAAAAGTGGAAGTAACTTTGAAAGTTGAAGTGTGTTTTCGTAATTTTTAGCGAATTTTGCATCATAAAGCACACAAAAGCTATTACTTAAAAGAAAAATTAATATAAGGGAATTCTAAAATAACTTATTTGAACCCAAAAAAATTTCTCGTTTTTTATCAAAAGCCGTGAACCCATCGTTGCGCACGTTACGTGACGAACGTTACATTTTTTCCAGTGGCATATAAAAAAACACAATTCTATTTTAATTGTATTATAATTGTATTTTAATTAACAAAACAATTTATATTATTTTTTAATTACATTTCTTAATACTAATTTTATGTTTATAAATTAATTTTATGTTTATAAATTAATTTTATGTTTATAAATTAATTTTATGTTGTGACGAGAATGCCGTTAGTGCTATTTCGAGCTCATTTTCATTAAATGATGAAAAAAAATATTTGCTTTTTTTAATTGATTTGCTCTTTGGTATCTATGTATAACAAAGATCAATGCAGCAACACTTTCGCCTATAGGCTAAGAATAGATTTTAGAAGCAAAGAGATAAGAAAACAATATTACAATTGCAAAAATAATTCAGACAGCGCTAAAAAGCTCCAATAATATTACTTAAAAAGGTGTTTTTTTTCACCGGTGTAATAACCCAAACATTGGCAAACACATTTGGAATCTCCTCGAGATGTGTCAGACAGGACCTACTCATATACGAAGAGAGCATACAGATTCAATACATACCACTTGAATATCTTAATTGGAGGTCACCCACTGTCGATAGCAGACACAGAGAAGATTCTGCCACGCTAAACAAGAGTCATTCTCGCATAACTAAGATCAGTATGGAGCAACATGTTAAATGCCTTCGGGTTCCATAAAGACCATCCGGTACTCAACTTATGAACAACACGTTCAGGGTCTATTTAGCAAAGAACTATTATTGGAAGTGTAAACATACATAATACGCATGTTTCTTTTGACTGTGAGAAAGTTCACATTATCGCAAGTGTCCAAAACGGTGATGTGAATTACCTTTTTGATTTCAATTCTACATATTTGCTTTTTCATGCTCTTCTTCTATTACTCATTTTAGAGCAAATCTATATATTTCAAACGTAGAAATGTGAACTCAAAATGCAATCTGCAAATTTCTTATCGTAATATTCGCCAACCTCTATGTGAATTTGGTTCAAAGGCGATTTATATATTTGTCTAAGTCTGTTATAAAAAGTAACAAAAAATATAATAAATATGAATACCTTTAAAGATTATACCTCTTATATGGTGTTCACACATGCATTTTTAATTGAAATTTTTTGAATTTAATTATCCATACAAAATTTCAATTAAGGTAATTGCTTCATTATCAGTTAATTGTTCTAATAATTGTTAACATTAAAAATACAACCCTGTGACAAATAATAACTAAAATGGCAGTTGTTTCGCTTTTACATTAATAAAGAATATTTTTAGGCTGAAATATACAGGGTTGTCATAGAAACCAATATTGTCAGAATTGGTTTTAAAACCGACAAGAAAAAATGCTTTGGTGTCATAGGGCACTGCTACACGTTCAATAAATATTAAGATATATCTAGTATCACGATATTTATTGAGTGTATAAATATTCGTTCAATAACGTTCAATAAATAAATATTAAGATATATCTAGTATCACGATATTTATTGAGTGTATAAATATTCGTTCAATAACGTTCAATAAATAAATATTAAGATATATCTAGTATCACGATATTTATTGAGTGTAGCAGTGCCCTATGACACCAAAGCATTTTTTCTTGTCGGTTTTAAAACCAATTCTGACAATATTGGTTTCTATGACACGCCTGATAATATTAGAACCAAATAAATTAGCCAATTCACAATGTGTGCTATTCTGTCCTATTTGTCCTATTGACTAAAAATTTATGACTGTCATAAAAATGTTGTTGGTATTTCATATTTAAAAATATAATATGACAATACAACATTGAAACTCATGTTTTTTTTTGGTATGCTATTTAATTCAGTGATGACAGACTCACATTTGAACTTTGTTGATTCTGACATAATTGTATCCATTGCATATTTTTCACACAATTCCTCCATAATTTTTTCTTTTTCTGTTTTGCTGGCCATTTTTTATTTGAATAATTGCGCCCTTAAAATATTTTTATTTATATTTGACGTTTGATGTTTATTGAATGTGTGTATTCAGTAATGACGTTTATAAAAATAAATAATATACAACATGCCGTTCACAACAGTGCTATTTGGCCTAAAATAGTATTTTATGACTTAGGACTTTAGAACACATTTGGGGTATTCACAAGGTGTGCTATCATGTTATATTGTCATAATGTTCTAACATTTTACAATGGTTTAAAAATATTGTTGTTGCTTTGTAAACAAAAAGTGTCTTAAATTAATAGAACTTTGCTTGCTATGTTTATTGTGCTGTCGTAATTAATCAGAAGAGACCTGCGCTGAGCGGCTGAGCTCAAATACATCTAAAATGTATTTTTCGCACAAACTGGCTATTATTTTAGTTTTTTCACTTATTTTTGGCATTGTGGAAAACAATATTAATTTTTATATTTGTTTTAAATCAGCTGATTTAAATTCAAAATAGCACACTGAATTATGAGGGGGTTGTTCACAGCAGTCGTATTTTTTCATGTTATTATTTTAAGACATATGACTTGACCTTGTGAATCCCCCAATTGTGAATTGGCTAAATGTATAAACGCTAATTAAAAAAAATGCATGTGTGAACACTTTTTAATTAACCAATAATTGACTCAATTAAAAATGCATGTCTGAACACCATATTATATGTATTATTTTCATTCATCACTAATGGTGGAGGCATTTTAACAAAAAATTACAATTTCCATTTCTAAATTTTGTGGATATAAGTGGATATAAGCTTGATATCAAAGCGAAAACAAAATCGAAATTTTACAATTCAGCACAAAATGAAGGTTACCTACCACATCATAGTTTTGAGAGTGTAGTGTGTTTTGTAGCTATTATATGAATCCAATAATATCACGCTTTACCTATAATTTATTTTAAAAGTAAATCTGTGTATATGATTTCAAAACTTACCTGAGTCACCCATTATTAATTTATTCTATTGTTTACATCCAACCATTCCTCAATTCGTTTCTATCATTATGAATTTTGCAGAACTGCATAGAAAAGAGAAGAATATCAACATGTCTTTACTACTTAGAGCTCATGTTTCAAATGCAACAAATAATATGCATACTTTAAGGCTTTTGTATAAAAAGAGGTTTGCTTTTTTTTTAGTTAGTATACTTTTCGAAATTTATTGTTCTTGGAGAAAACAACAACAAATCGGAGTAGCAAACCACTTGAAATAGTTTGCGTGTGAATTTTACACTTTATTATTATTGGTTTCCTTAAGCTTTCTGTATTTTAGCCAAGTTTTATTCTTATTTTATTAGTATCACTATTAGACTAGAATATCTATTAAATTATTTTTTTATTATAACATACTTAAAGAGGCGTAAACAATTTGCAAATATTTTGCATATTTTTAGAAGTTTTATTTTTTTGTTTTTCATAGCATAATCTCAAGTTGAATATCTAACACTCTTTGCACTGCGTTTGAAACCGAATAAAAAAAAACCAAGTAATTTACGTTTTACTTTCTTGATTTTTCATTTAGTTTATTTTCAGTTGTCTGCAGTTCAACATTTCACTTTTTTTAAAGAAAACCTCTGATTACTGCTGCATTTGTTTGACGTTTAACTTTCTTACTTTTTCCTTACTGAAGTTAACTGTTTTCTATTTTTATTTCACTTTACTCTACTGACATTTTCTTTTAATGTTTGATCAATATTATGATGGTATTTTTTTTAATTTCTTTAACTTGAATTTAAGTTTTTTGTGTTTCATACATTTAGTATTCGTTTTTTGGTGGTTCATATTTTGTATAAAGTGAACAATACATAAAGTTAAATTTTGTTTCTGGAAAAACTTTTGTGTGTCTATGGTTTTTATTTCTTGATATCATTGGTATTATTCAAACTGAATGTGATATAAAAGAAAAAACTTAGTTTCGTGTTGGTTTTAATTGTACCTGCTCAACTTGTAATTTGTTGGGTTCATTGAAATCCTTGTTGGATTTTGTGTGTGTCCTGGAATTTATACACGTGTGTATTTTTTTTATTATAGCCGTATTTGCTTAAATATAGTTTAGTAGGTTACATGCATAAACTTTAATGATCGTAATGTGTATAATCAATTATGTGTTGTAGGGAACATTTTAGTTACGAACTGTTTTGTTTGAGTTTTATTAATGTGTAAAAGATTAACTGTCAAGTTTTTGTGTTGAAAAGTTATTTATTTACTATCTACTGTGCAAATTGTATTATGATAAAACGTTGGTAATTTTAATTTAAAAAATTTCACACAAACTCTTGCTCTACATTCAGATAATGTTGTTTTTATTATAGATAGCTCTATTTTATATTTTATCATTGCATTTTCTTTGCATTGGTCATAGCGACTTTTAATGTTTCAAATTCCAAGTTAAAAAATGTGCAAACTATTTTAGATTTGCTGGATATTGTTTAACCATATAAGTCATTTGGTTTTATTTATCTACATATATTATAAATATTTGAAATTCGTTTCTACTTTAAAATTCCATAATCCATATTGTTTCTTTATAAAAGTTTCGGTATTCAGATAAAATAGGGAGAAATATCGAAATATTACTGGTATTAGAACGATTTTTTGCCAAATCTAAATTTTCCTCTAACGTTTAATCTTTTCGAATCGGTAACTAATTTTGAATTTACTATAAAATAACTGACCTTAAAATGTTCCTAAGTTTTTTTTAAACTAGAGATTTTTAATGATTTTTTAATAATAAAATGTATTAAATGAATTGGTCTAAAGCTAAATGGGAGAGTATTATGTTGTTGTTGAAAGATACCTTTATTGCCGAAAGTTTTTTGAAAGATATTGAACAAATTTGTTATTATTTGTCGGTCGGTCAAAAAAGGATTGAGATAGTAATGATAATCAGCTCCGAAAACTACATCAGCCGTCCCTTACTATTTAAGAACACAATATTTGTTAATATAGGACCATGTAGCATGCATATTAAGGATGACAAACGGGACTGGTTTTTCAAATCCCGGGATTCGTGATGTATAATTTTCGGGATTTTTGTTTTATAATAAAACAAATTGGTTTATTAAATGTGGATTTACCCATTCGTTCTGAACTAAATATTTGTTCAGACAAAGTTTTTTTCAGAGAAGAGAAAATATTTTTTACGAACAACTCTCAGCTTGAATTGGTTAATTTTAAATATTGTCTGGACAAAAATGAACTGAGTTGCCAATAGGTGACATTTCTTTCATACAAATAATAATGCCTTATGTATTTCCATGCAAAAGCAACTTTCTTTTTTCATGCATTTTGAATATACAATATTTTAAAATAATATAATATTAATTACACTTAAAAACTAAAGCAAAAAAATCAATGGCCGCAGTTGTTAGCAAATTGTATGCTGACTGAATAAAAAATCCGTTCTCACGTCTCGAAACAAATAATTCCTTTACATGCTTAATGCATATCCATAACAATTTGGAATCCGGATGCATTGTTGTATTCAGAATTTTAAGAATAATATAAAATATTTTCCATTTAAGCTTTGAATCCCGTTTAAACCTTTTGTTGTTGGTAGAATTTGATGCTTTCCAGGCCTCTTTTTTATATTTGTGTAACCATAATCCCCGGCAATGTTAACGCTGTTTCTTATTTATTTAAATAATAATTTACATTTTAGTAATTTTCCTTATAATTAAAATCTCTTTAATATTGTTTCCTTAGACTGGGCAGTGTGCGACCTCCAAAACGTTGTCGTAGCGAAATGGATACGACATCAGCTTCTGATATTGTTATAATACATGGCAATTCGCATCCCGACTTGGCCAATTTAGTATCCGAACGTATGGGTATTAAGAATGGCGGCTGTTCGGTATTCCATAAAACAAATCGTGAGACAATGGTGGAAATTGGTGATTCTGTAAGAGGCAAAGATATTTATATTATACAAACAGGCACCAAGTAAGTGTAACATAATTTGTATTACTTTTAAAACATTTCATAAATTTGTGTAATTCTTATTCTATAGAGATGCCAATAACAATATTATGGAATTGTTAATAATGGCCTATGCCTGCAAAACATCATCAGCTCGCTCTATTGTGGGTGTTATACCATACTTACCTTATTCCAAACAATGCAAAATGCGGAAACGTGGTTGTATTGTTTCAAAGCTATTGGCCAAAATGATGTGTACCTCGGGTTTGACTCACATCATTACCATGGACTTGCACCAAAAAGAAATACAAGGATTCTTTGATATACCTGTTGACAATCTGAGAGCTTCTCCTTTCCTTTTACAATACATTCAAGAAAGTGTAGGTCACTAAGCAAGAATACAATTCAAATAAGATAAATTCATACTTTCAATCATATTTCCAGATACCCGATTATCGTAACTCTGTTATCGTAGCCCGTAATCCAGGCTCTACACAAAAAGCTACTTCTTATGCTGAACGCTTACGTTTGGGCATTGCCGTTATCCATGGTGAGCAAAAAGAAGCTGAAAGCGATCAAGTTGATGGTCGTTATTCACCACCACCATCGAATAGGTAAGTTGAATCAGTTTCATTATTATCTTATAATTATGATTTTTTAATGACAACAATCATTATTTATATTTTTATTCTCGTAAAATATAAAGTATTTAAAATTAGTTTGGGTCTTTATGTCAATTTAATATAACAGCAAAATTAAATTGAATTGTTTCTAAATCTTGTATTTTATTATTTAAAACGTAAATGTTCAATATGTGTGTGTGTAATTGCACCATAGAACATATTTTATGTATCTTGTGTTTGTTAGTTTGTGTAATTACCGGTAACGTTGTCATTATTTTAAATACATATTTTAAGCATCTTTTAAGTATATCCTTGCCATCATTTGCTTTTCTCCCTAAGTCTAATTTATTTAATTTATTTCATATTTTTCATTTCACTGTTACTAAACTTATATCATTTATTTCCTCCCCATTTGCGCATGAAACACATTAAACTTTAAACGTTTTACTTTTATATCTATCCTATAAGTTTTCTTAATTAACGTGATTTTTTTTTAAAGTACATTTCAACTTTCGAAATTCTGTTTGAACTATTTTAAACTGGGTATAATTTTTGATTTTTACTTTGAACAATTTTGATTGCTTATTAGCAATTTTGTTGAATGGTTTTCTCTTATTAATGTTGAGAGTTTTTTTGCATGTTATTTGTTTTATGCATATGTTTGTTTGTACAAAATGTTTAAATTTATTTTCTCAATGTTTTATACAAAATATAATATAACGAAAATACAACCTCAGACTAAAAATATTTCCATAAAATTTTATGAAACTACTATACATACATATATCTCTTTATGTGTAATACGTATTACGTATATATGTACATGGATTATATGTTTATCTCGACCATATCTAAAAAACAAAAGCACTGCTCTACTAGGGCTCTATATTTAAAACAAAAAGACGACTTTCCAATTTAAGCTAATTTAAAAAAGGTCGACTTTTTATATTTTTTAATATTTACAATAAAATTCGATTTTCTCAATTATTTTTTTCGACTAAAAAGTCATTTTCGACGTTTTTATTTCCTTTAGCAAAAAGTCGATTATTCAAAATAACGATTTATAAAAAATCAGTGTCAGAACTGAAAAAATGGAAAACAAAATATTGTGTATTTACATATTGGTATTTAAGTTTTCACGAACGTTGCTCTTCAAATTATTTAATACTTTGTTAATGAGTCTTATCATGTTTCTAGGTTTATATGAATATCTACAAATCGAAAAAAGAAAGAAATACATGCTGAATTATATCAGATAAGATAATTAGTTTAGAAAAATCATAATCTACAAAAGACATTTTAATTATATCTACGGAATCTAAGAGCTAATAACTTCTCTAATTGTTGAATAGTTTTCAGCAATTCTTTAAAATGTGCTTAAAAGTTTTTATCATTTAAAAATAAAAATATTATTAAACAAATCAAGACCTTTGGCATAAATTGAATTTGAATATGTTATGTTAATTTTTATTAATATAATGTTTACTGTTTTATGTCTGTGGCTGGATTCACGTCTAATTATGGACCGATCACAATAAAATTGTACCGTATTATTTGTATATATATGAAATATATTTGTATTAAATATTATTTGGATACCAACATTTTTGAGTGAGTTATGCTCTTTAAAGTGATTTTTGGAAGTGGGCCTTATATGGGAGCTACGATCGGTCTATAGATCTTCACAAAATTTTTAGATGTGATTTAACTCTATTTACTACTCATTTGTGGTGAAATTTGTTTGGATACTTGCATAATTCAAACATTTATGATCGGTAAACCGCAATTTTGGGAGGACATTTGTATGGGGGCCAGGTGAAATAATGGACCGATTTACACCAGTTTAAATCCCAACCATCCTTGGGCTGAAAAAATATCACGTACCAAATTTTATCGAAATATCTTCAAAATTGCGACCTGGGGCCAAATTACCGCATTCGTGATCGAATGAGCTATCGTATCGAAAAATGATTTCGATATCGAAATTATGATAAAATGTACTAAATTTCTTGCTCGATATCGAATGCCATATCTCAAATAAGAAAATTACGATAAATTTTACCCGATATCGAATGCGGTAATTTGGCCCCTGTAGTCTGCGCACAAGCTTTACATGGACAGCCAGCCAGACGGACGGACGGACATAAATCGACTCAGAAAGTGATGCTGAGTCTATCGGTATAGTTTGTTGGACCAATATTTCTGGGCGTTACAAACATCAGCACAAATCCAATATACCCTCCCCACTATGGTGGTGTAGGTTATAATATAATATAGCATCTGAATATCGAAATGTTAGAAATTAGAAGTAAAAGGTATTTGAAAATTAACAATATCTTTCCAATGACACGCTAATGTTAAATTCATTGGTGCTGCACCAGAATTTTAAGCACGTACTATTAGTTTTAGTGATTTGTCTGCCACTGACTTTGTGGTTTCTAAATTTCAGATTAATAAGTGCATTTAATTTACAAAAAAAAAAAAAAAAAAACAGAAAATTCAAATTTAATGGGGAATGTTTATTATAATTTGAAAGAACATTCTTTGGTATTTATTTTTTGAAGATTATGTCTATCAAATGTTGGCCGTTGCTACGTCGCAGATGGTCGATGACTCGTTCGAGCATTTCGATCCTGAATGTATCTTCGTATGTCATTCTTGTATATTCGAAGGTCCTTCCTGACATAACTCGGAGACTCCAGCTGAGTGATGCTAAAGCTTGGGACTCTATGACACTTGCTGGTATGTCATAATTGAACAATATGACACGTTACAATTTCGTGTTATATTTTATTATAAATATAGGTATAGGTTATTGTGGTCGTCTTATTATGTATGAATTCAGCAATTGTTTTATTGTTCATATTTTCAACGTTTGTTCTATTATTGACGGTACTAGTAAAGATGGTTTACTTATCGATTGTCATAAATCGATAATTGCATGACATAATTATTGTCTGAGCAAAATTCTAATTAACATATCATCTTATTATCAAATCACACTTGCGCGTAAATTCTCATTGATTTAAACTTAACTACATCATACTTATTTTAAGATGTTATTAAAGTAATAACTACAATAATAAGAGACTTCATCACAAACACACATTTTATTGTTATATGTATGTGTAAAGATGTTTAATTCAACTATATGTTTCAAAAAATTACAAACAGTTAACGATTAACACGAAACAATTCTTTAGTCGGGGTGAGGGGAAGATAAGACGAGCACACACTTGATTGTACTAGCAATTCGTGTCACTCTCTTATTCATGTTACATATGTGTGTTTCTATCAAATAAAAATACGATTAATTTAAGCAATAAGAATTGTGCTGTGTGAACACCGAAGAAATTTCAAAGAAAAAATTGTATCAATCTTTTCAATAAAAATTGCTTCGTGTTAATTGGGACTTAATTACATATATTTATGTGTAATAAATACCAACTACAATTAATGTGATCATCTGTGATATTAATATTGTAAACATTTTAAAAATATTGTAATTACGAAATTACTTACACCGTGTTTAATATTTTTACCACTACACTCATTTATTTATTACATTTAATTTTAAAACCGCCTTTAAACACTTGTAATTAAACATGTAGCGTTTTTATTAACAATAATTTTATATTTCGTATTATAATATAAATACCACAATAAATCAAAAATAAATTAACATTTTATTTTAACACAATTACACAATTTTCATTAAGAATCGCTAAATTTTACTGCAGTTTAAAGTGACAACTGTAGCAGCACCTGTGCAAACCACATTTTTATTTGTTGCTGTTGTTGTTATTGTTTAGTTTGTTTGATTTTATTTTAAAATATTTTATTTATTTAATTACATACTATTGTTTTATATTTCGTATGCTAAATAACTATAATAATATTTTATTGCATCTTTTCAGTATTATAAATTTGTTTGTGCATTTTTAATTAGTATTATTTGTAGATGATTCTATATGCATACTGAATGAATTTACAATGGAAATTAAAGCTTGCAGTAAAAGTTGTACATTATTTCTGCCCTTTTACAGATAATGATAGTTTTTAATGTGGAAACATTTTAAATAGTTGTTACAACAAGTATTGATTTTTTAAGAGCTTTCAGATCTGATTTCAAAAAAAACCGATACAATTTAAAGAAATGTATGAAATCTTTATTTGAGTCTATATAATTCAATGTTGAAGGATGTTTTTATTTAAATGTTGATTGTGGTCTGGGTCCAATTTTGGCATACTCTCTCCAATATATGGATTCTAGACAGATTTATTGCAAATCAAGTCCAATGTAGGCTAGATTTTTTCGTCTCTTTTGTGTGAAATCTGTTATTTTCCTTTTAAGACAGGAATGCCAATATCTAACGACTGAAAACATTCGAATTTTTGAAGGTGTCTAAGGCTGGACTGTAGTCCAGGAACCCATACACAAGGGTAAACGATAATTGTTATTAGGTTGTCCCAATTTTTTTTTTTATTTTCATGAAAGCTTAAAGTGTAAAGTATTTTTGAGGTTTTTTTTCAGATTTTTCGGAAAAAGTTTTAAGGTCGAACAAGTCGAATTTTTGCCAAAAATCGTCTTTGCCGGCCGTTTTGTTGAGTTTTCTTCATAGCTTTGTCAAAAAAAAACGATATTCTTTACTTTTGAGGAAACAGTTCAAAAGAAAAATATCCAAACTCTATTTTTGTGTGCAAAAACTATAAGTTTTGGCAATGAATTTGCTCATTTAGGTACCCTACTTAAATTTCGTAAATAACGCATTATTACTTTTAAAATTTATATGAAAATGAAAAAAACTAATGATGTAGTTTGAAAGATCTATTAATTCTAAATAGTTAAGAGGAGTTATAGAGTTATACCATTTTAAGGTTTGTTTGTACCCTATGAATGTTAAATGTTCAAATTTTAAATTTTTTTGTTTTATCGATTTTTGGTCAGTGATCACAGATTGAGGCCCTTTTCGCATTATTAACGCTTATTTACAGAGTTATGAAGGATTTAAGAATTTTTTAATTTTTTATATGAAAAATCGATTTTTGGTCAGTGATCACAGATTGATTCTCATTTAAACGCTTAAAACCTTTTCCAAAAAATCTGAAAAAAAAAATCTCAAAAATACTTAACCTATAACTTTTTTGGACAACCTAATCCCTATTCGATATCCCTTGATATGAAATTGCTCCGCTGTTACTTTTATAGCCATTATTTTGGCTTGAATTTAGCTACTGTAGCCAGATAGTTTAAGAGACAGTCTCAGATTAGCTGATCTGACTGGAAAAGTTATCACAACCGACCTTATCGTGTGCTATCGTTTGTAGCTAAATGAGAACAAATATACATATATTAAAAAATATTAGCAAAACAGAAGTATCTTAATTATTTGACAATTTTTAACAGACAGTAGCAATATTCAGGATGAATATCAGAAATTCATTTTGATTATTTCTTCCTCCACAAATATTTTAAAAGCATTACGAGTATATTATTAATTATTTCCATATTTTATTAAAAATGTCTCAAACATTTGTCTAAGTTATGCTTTATTGTAGAATAGGTTGGAATACATATTAAGCATTTTATTAAAATAAAATGGTTTGAAGTTTCGTGCATGTAATTGTTTTATTTAAAGTTTGTGTATTTTGTTTCTTTTTAGTTTTAAAAGTATGTGTAATATTTTGCTTAATGTGTCTATTAGTTACAAATTTTATTGTTTTTTAACTAAATTAAATATAAAAGAAAAAAAAATAACAAACGAAATTCGAAAGAAAAAAAAACAAAATTTATTTTCTATTTTATTACAATTGTGTTCAAATCTAAAACAATCCAGTACATATGACATAGGAAATACAGTTGAAATGTGCTTACCAGCAACGCCTAGGTTGGTATTTTTTTTTAAAGAAAAAAATATAAATCATAAAAAAAAACAACTCAATTTAACAAATATAATTATTGTAATCAAATTCATAAAGCATTAACCAACAACATATTCATAGTTACGCAAATTATAAAAAGAAAAAAAAAAAAAACATAATTTCTAAAGCCATAATTTTAATTAATTAAAAATATACCCACTTTAGCAGTCGCACTCGCACCGTAAGTGTATCGGTTGGTGTGCCCGATCATCCCCCCAAAGTAAAACCACCCATTAACGTTGTAGGCGATGTTTCTGGACGTATAGCCATTATGGTGGTAAGTAAATTGTTGTGTTTTACTACTGCTGACACATCAGTTTGGTACACAATATTCATTGTAGGATGATTTAATCGATGATGTTCAATCGTTTGTGGCTGCTGCTGAAGTTTTAAAAGAAAATGGTGCTTGTAAAATTTACGTTTTGGCTACCCATGGTTTGTTAAGCTCGGATGCTCCCCGCTTAATAGAGGAATCATTCATTGATGAGGTATATTTGTTGATTATTAGTTTTTGTAAATATATTTTATATAAAATTTGTATCTTCAACAGGTCGTTGTTACCAATACCATTCCACATGAGATCCAAAAATTGCAATGTCATAAAATTAAAACCATTGACATTTCTATTCTTATTGCCGAGGCCATACGCCGCATTCACAACAAAGAATCCATGTCTTATTTGTTCCGTAATGTTACTTTAGAAGATTAAACAAGCAACTTAGCAATTTAGTTTGAATTCTGTTTTTAAAAATAACCGTTGATGGCTCAATTCCATTTTACTAGATTTATTTTAACTTATCGTAAATTTTATTTAATCTCTTTTAATTCCCGCTTTTTTTTGTGTGTTAATTTTAAAGTTTGTTTAACATGTTGATTTTTTTCTGCATAAAAACTTCTTTGTTTGCTCATTTTTGTATTCTTTGTCCTTAAATAATGGCTGTTTTATTTCATTTTCTTTTTGATTTGCTTAATAAACTTGTAATTCTTGTAATTTATATAAAAAGTTCATTTGAATAAAAATATTTTGAAAAAATATTAAAGTTTTATTTTATTTTCTTTTGTAAATTATTTTTAACGCAATCTATATTTATTCTCAATACAATGTTATAAAAATTAAATGTGATTTATCAAATTCTTTGTAGGTATGTTTATAATTCACAAAGTTATTTTAAAATTTCGTGATTTTCGCATTTCTTTTTTCTGTTATGTTGGTACACATGTCTGTTATATATGTTGGTAATATCAGCCATTTTGGATTGTCAGTTTGTTTTTGACAGATAAAAAGGTTAGTCGTGTTTTGGTGTGCTCTTCGATTTTTTTACTATTTGGAAAAAATGGATCAAAGAAACTGTATTAAGTTTTGCGCAAAAAATGAAATTAAATGCCCAAGAACATTTGAAATGTTGACTGGCGTTTGGCGAGTATACTATGAGCAGAACACAAGTTCAATTGTGGTATAAACGGTTTAAGGAAAACCGAGAAGATGTCAATGACGATGCTCGTCCTGGTCGCCCGAGCATGTCAACAACCGATGAAAACATTGAAGCAGTGAAGAAAATTATTTTGGATAATTGTCGAATCACTATCAGAAAGCTTGCTGATGACGTTGGCATATCGTTCGGCTCATGCCAAGCAATTTTTACGGATATTTTAGACATGAAACGTGCGGCAGCAAAGATTGTTTCAAAATTGCTAAATTTTGAGCAAAAACAACGTCGCATGGACATCGCTCAGGAGCTGTTAAACATCGTCAACGACGATCCAGATTTCCTCAAAACTGGTGACGAATCATGGCTGTATGGCTATGACATTGAAACGAAAGCCCAATCATCTCAAGTTCGGTCAAATGTAAAGGTTTTGCTCACTGTTTTCTTCGACTGCAATGGCGTGGTGCATCATGAATTCTTATCACAAGGTCATACGGTCAATAAAGAATACTACCTTGAAGTTATGCGCCGTTTGCGCGAAGCAATTTGTCAGAAACGCACAGAATTGTGGAAAAACCAATCATGGATTTTGCACCATGATAACGCAGCAGCTCAAACATCGATGTTTGTGCGTGAATTTTTGGCCAAAAACAAAACCGTTATTATTCCTCAACCACCGGAATTGGTCCCCGCTGACTTTTTCCTCTTTCCAATATTGAAGACACCGATGAAAGGAAAGCGTTTTGCTACGATTGAGAAGATAAAAAAAATCGAAACAGGAGCTGTTGGCGATACCAAAAACGCCTTTCAGAAGTGTTTCGAGGTTTGGAAAAACGCTGCCATAAGTGCATTATATCTGAGGGGAATTACTTTGAAGGGGACAAGATAGTTATTGATGAATAAATAAATACTTTTTGAAAAAATTATTAAAACATTTCTTGCGGTTGCTCGAGATGCAATAGCCGTCCTAGCAATATATGCGAAGGTGGCATTGGTGGCATTATTTATAAATATTTCCAAAATGTTTTTTTCTTATTTTTTCTAATTTTGATGTGAACGCCATGACTGGTCAGAAAAAACTAAAAACTTGTTTTGTTTTTTATTTTTCATAGATGATAGAAGTAGAAAAGTAACGAAATCTTCAAATAGGATTTACACAGTTCAAGGAATTTTAGTTGGAAAATGTAAAATTTTTTTCGTTTCCACCCTTTATATCTTTAAAAAAAAAAACGAAAACTTTTGTCGGGAATTTCGTAAAAAACTTTCTTCTTAAAGTTACAGCATTTTTTTCTTTGTGATGTAAATAATGCGATAGAATTTTTAATTAACACAGAGTAATTCGATTTAAATAAACGAATTTTTGTCGTCCCAACTAAATTTTTTTAGGCCAAACAAAAAATCATCGGATTTCGTAAATCTGTTAGTAAAACTACATACTGTGAGCGTTAAAATAAAGTCAACACCACACCACATATTATTAAAAGAAAATCTTAAATATAATAATATAAATAATATTGCATTTTTATGTAGTTATTTAAGTAGAATTGAATTAAAAAAAAAACAAAATTCCTTAAAATTCGTGAACAATATACACAAGATTTTATTAATTGACATTTTGATTACTAAACTGAGTATGTACAAACAACTAGCCACTCTAGATAATATCTAGAGTTGTGTCCGGTCGTTCATTTCAGTGACCGGTCATTTTCGTTCATTTATCCAAGATTGATTCGTTCATTCAATTCGTTCAATCGTTCACTTTGAACGAATGAATACAACCCTTATTGAATGCGATTTTCTTCATATCTTTTGATAAACAGCAGCTGAACGAAATTGATCCGTACACTATTGAACGAAAACCGTTTAGTTAAATGACCGGCTCATTCCGTTCAATGAAGTGATCCGTTCATTTTAACCCGTTCGTTCATGAACGACACAGCTCTTCTAGATACTGATAGCAGCTTGCAAATAATAATGATTTTAGTCACCCATCCTATGAAGCTCTTTTCAATCTTCCCTCGTCTATGACAATCGACAGATTGAATTAATAGGTTCTGATTGCAACATGCAATTTTATAGATGTCTCCACAATTTATATATATTTTCGCTTAAATAATTTACAAACTGAACTTTACATAAATTGTTTAAAATTTATGTGCACAACTCTTATAAGTTGTGAACTTTTTATAATTTATACAATATATATTGCGACTATAACAATTTATACGATTCCGTTTAAAAAAAACACTCAACTCTGTGACCAGGGTTCTACATTTGTAAAATGAAGTGGAAGTGAAATTTTCATTAATTTTGTGTTCTAAATTTTGTGAAAATGATTTGAAAAGTAAAATATCACTTTTAGTTTCGTTCATCGTAGTTAAAAGTTTCACCTCGTTTTCTAGAACGCCGTGAAATTGTTCATGTGAATTGAAAACGATTTAGTTTCATTTCGTAGTGGAATATAGAACATAAGCGAATGTGTTTTTCAAAATGCTCCCAATGTGGGAGCGACCAATTGTGTGCCGTTGGTTACAATGATTTAAATATACATACATACATGTGGATTATTTGTGTTACATTTCAAAGTTTCATAAAACTTATTTTTGATGAATTTTATATAAATGCATAGAATCATATTTCGAGATGACATTTGTAAGGGATCCATGAGAAATGTGCATAATGTGTTCATGATATTACCTGAATTATATTTGAACAAAATAGCAAAAAATATCTAAAAATTAACGAGGTTGTCTGAAAATTTGGTCTATAACTCGGATGTTACTGTAGCGATTTTGCCCAATTTCAATACCAACAAACATTTCTGTGAAACAAAGAAGTTTGGGAAAAATTTCATTGTTCTAATTCTTTTTTTCGTAGCTCTACCGTACCTTCAACAGACGGACGGAAATGCCTAGATCGTCCTATAATCTTATAATCACCCAGAATATACATATCATTGGTCTCATGTAGAAAGGCCTTAACTCGCTATTTTTTCGAAATTAGTTTTTTTGCGATTCCAATGCATTTAACGCAAATACACCTCCTCACAAAAATTTATGGCAATAGTGTAAAAAATAACGCCTTATAAGCAGTTGTACAAAAAAAGTTACATGTTGAATATTACAGTTTCTATTATGTTTTTACCTTCTCCTGTAAAGTTTCAAATATGCGAGTTAGGGCCTTTCTACATGAGACCATCGATATGTATACACTTTTTGGTTCTACAACCAATATTTCGACGTGTTACAAAACCCGATCTTTTTGGTGGTGGGTATAAAAATATTCATATTAAAAATATTCTTTTGTAAAGTCAATTCTTTTTTTTTTTTTTGCTTAACTTTGCTTATAAACGGTTTTGTTCGTGCTATTCGATAGCTATAACCAGCACGATGATTTATTTATTTTCCAACCTCTTCTAGTAATTCTGCTGCCACCTGAGAAGACGTTATTTTGGGATCTTTCTTAATTTTTCTTACTAGTTTTCTTTCTTCTTTCTCGGTAAGCTTTCTAGGTCTACCAGTATGTGGACGACTTTCAAGGTCTATTTCATTCTTAATGATACTATATAAAGTCAATCTGCTTCTATTTAGTAATTCCCCGATTTATGCGTTTTGTGCACATGATTTCTTTTGTCTGTGCAGCTCCAATATTATTTTTATTTTTAGTCACAGTGGTTTCTTTTTGTTTAGGACTAATTTTACCAATTAAAGTTTTCGCATAACCTAGAATGACATACGTGTATGTTCTAGCTTGCGACAGATTTTAAAATCACATGAAATTAAAATTATATGTATGTTCCCGTTTTCACATTGTTTTTACATATTCGAAGTACTGTTCGAAACAAGTTTGACAAATGTCAAAATAAATTAAATTCTTATAATAAAGTAATATTTAAACAAATTAAAGTATAAAATTTAAATTTTCATCATTTCTTTTGACCAAAAAGCACTATTTTATAAAGAAAAAGCTGATTCGTTTTGCTTTCACCAAACTATTTTTAAGTGAAAAGAATACGAATTTTTTAGTTCGTAAGTGAAAATGAGAACAGCAAGAAAATGTGGAATCGTTCGTTTTCACATTTGATCGTGTGAATTCAAAAGCAGAGAAACAAGCCGATGCGATATGATCGGCGGCGGCGGATTGAGCAAAAATGGTCGGCGGCGGCGGCTTGAAAAACTAATTATCGGCGGCGGCTGAAATTCGGCTCAAAACAACATATCTATAGTTAGCTTTTTTAATACAGTTTTGGAAGTACATTTTAATACATTTCTAATCTAATTTTTAAAATTTTTGTTTTAAGATTCTCTTTAGTAGCACAATATCTTTATATTTTATATGAAAAAGGTTTTTCAATACAGGGGCCAAATTACCGCATTCGTGATCGAATGATCTATCGTATCGAAAAATGATTTCGATGTCGAAATTATGATAAAATGTACTAAATTACTTGCTCGATATCGTATGCCATAATCTCAAATAAGAAAATTACGATCAATTTTACTCGATATCGTATGCGGTAATTTGGCCCCAGAAATATTACGAAAAAATTGACTTTTAAAACTCATTCGTTTTCGCTTACGGTTTCCATCACATACTTTATTGCTAATTAGTAAAAATTGTAATTTCTTGTGTTTATACAAAACTCTCATAATGAATTATGAGAATTACAAAGTATATAAACACATTTAGGTTAAAAATTTTAAATTTAAAAATTATGTATTTGTTTTTTAATTGTTCTTTTTTAAATAAACTGTGATACCACAACCTCAGAAAAGATACAGCTTTACCCCCTTATTCATAAAAACTTACAACAGGTTTATAACAGGTTTTAAAGCAAATTTCCATACAAAATTTGTTTGATAAACCTCTTATAAACCTGTTGTAAGTTTTATGAATAAGGCCTTAAGGCTTTAAATTTTAATTGTGTGAATAAATAATATTTACACTTATTTTACACTTTATTTTATTATTTTTTATTTATTTTATTTATAATATATATAATAAATAATATATAATATATATAATATATAATATATATAATAAATAAAATAATAAAAATAAATAAAATAAATAAAAAATAATAAAATAAAGTGCCAAAATGGTGATTTTTTTAAATGTTTGTATGGGGAACCCCTCAGGGGAGTTCCAGGGGGTGTGCCACTGGTATGGGTGGATTGGCCCTCCAAAGTTAGTGAGGGTCGGTCATACATTTGGACTCGATTGGGGCACTCTAAATGGGTCAAAGTGGGATTTTTCAAAACTTGACCCTACGGGACAAAAGTCAACAGTTGAGGGGTAGTAGAATTCGTTTTAGAGGTATGGTTCCTTCAGCAAAGTTTCTTATTTTCCTAGAATACGATTTTCACTGAGCCATGGGCGATTTTTTTGCCTCCCCACAAATCGACCCGGCCTAATAAATATGTATGTCCTTCTGAAAATGAGACAAGCGAGGAATTTTCAGTTATAACTTCACTAGGGTAATAAATTTACATATTTTTTTATATCTAAATTACTATTTACCGGTAAGGAAAAAAGTACAGTTAATAATGTATTTATCTTCAAGCGTTTCTTAAAATGATATAGATAGCTTAATAAAATTATTGCAATCTTTTGTGTGAATAATTTTTTCCGCCTCTGTACTTAAAACTTTGAATATACGACAAATTGCATTGTCAACATTTTCCCGCAATTGAATAAGTTATGTTCTCTTTTCAAAAGTCACGGGACTAAAATGTTGAAAACAATTTATGTTATCTAATGTTTCAAAATTTGATTTTTCTAAGCCAATTTGACTTATCGTAGGGTATCGTAAATTTTAAAAGCGTCATACATTTTCAAACCTACTGTTAAGCATTAAGTTAGCAAATATTAATTAATATAAGTTTAATTATAGACTAAACAATATTTTAATTAATGACAATAAAAATATTTGTTACTCAAGAGATCTAATTATTTGTTTATGGTTTAGTTAAACATGTTTTCTGTTTATCTGCTTAAATGTTGTTAAGGTATGTAGAATGTATAAAGGAAATTATAAATATTTAAATTCTGTTTTAAATTTGACAGTCATACCCCTGTATTAACCACTTCAGTTGTTTGTCTTAAACATGTTTTGTTATAATTTTAACATTTTTATAAAGTATCGGGGCATCCAAACCAAATTTTTACGAGTAATGTTCTTATTAAACTTAAATTGTCACATTGAATACTTATTAGTGATAATTAGAGTTTCGGATTATGTTAAAATTCATTTGCATTCGCTTTTGACCTTAAAAACCGATTTCGTTCAGATCCGATTGATAATGTTAACACGTAATTATTATTCAAATAAGTTAAAATCAATTACAACTGCGTTCTTTTTATAATTGCTTAAGTACCTTTTTCATTCCTTTGTTTTAAACTTAATTTTCTGAAAATTGTGGACACAATTGTATTTGATTAGTTCGTTGTTGTTTCAACAAAAGGCTTTATTAATAATTAAGTAAATTTGTTTTATTGCGAGTCTTATAAAGTATTTTATTTGTTAAACTTATGTACATAATATTTAAAACTGCATATTTTTCTTATTTGCCAGAAATACAATTACTTTGTGTTAATTCATCATTATTGTTTACAAGTACAGGGAATTCAACAATGAGTTAATGCGAGTAATAAAATATTTGGGAAGTTACAAGATCAGTGAAAGGCGTATTGATTGTAAAGAGTGATTTTTAAGAGGTTTTGTATTTGATAAAAAAAAAACACAAACAATTTAGAGAAATGTATGAAATCTTAATTTGAGTCGATAGAACGATCTATATAATTCAATGTTTATAATTAAATTTTACGCCTTAAAGGGTTCATTCGCTGGGTCCAATTTTGCATACCCTCTGCAACTTATCATAAGGTATCTCACGAATAATTTCTTCAATATAAGCTTCCAGCTCGTCGACCGTTGCTGGCTTGTTCATATTAGCCATAACATAGCCTAACAAAAAATAGTCTAAAGACGTTAAATCGCACGATCCATGCGGTGAATTTCCTCGCCTCTCAATTTGACCATTGTTTCGCATGCTGTGTAGCATGTGGCACCGTTTTGTTGAATCCACATGCCAGTCAAGTCCAGCTTTTCCATTTTCGGCAAAAAACATTTGTGACCATCGCACGGTAGCGCAAGCCATTCACAGTAATGTTTCTGACTTTGTCGTCTTTGAAAAAGTAAGGTCCAATGATACCACTGACCCATAATCAACACCAAATAGAGCATTTTTTGGGATGCATTGGCAGTTCTTTCACCAAATACGACAATTTTGCTTGTTAACGTATTCATTCAATTAGAAATGAGCTTCGTCGCTGAACACAACATTACGATAAAAATACCGAAGTGGATCGTCATCCAACCCTGGAAGCTCCCATTTACCAAAAGTTAGCCGTTGTGCACCAGCTGTATTTTGAAATGTTTTACATCCAAATACTTCAGCAAAATTTTCCACTTAGTTTACTAACAGAGTCCCAATTGCTGCGAAAGACGCTGAATCAATAATTTTCGATCATCCACAACACTGGCGGATACAGCCCCTTTTTCCGCACTCTACGTATGCATGTTGAATAATGTAAATTTGGTACGAAATTTAGTCACAAGATTCCGAATAGCTGACTTACATGTTCGGCCAAATTGACCATAAAATGGTATTCGTAACCGAGCATGAATTTTCATAATAAAATTCAATAATCTGCAAGCGTTATTCGTTTGGATGTCGATTCATGGTTAAGTTATAGAGCAAACTGAACATGTTTAACAGTAACATGTTACACGAAAACAACTGAACTGTCAAAAACAGTCTTGACAAAAAGAAAGTTGCTAAAAACCACCCTTTATCTCGCAAAGGTTCAGCTTCTCCTTCCTGCATACTTTAATTCGTTTCTAAATCTTATGAATATTTAGGAAAATACCGAGACAAAATTGTTGCTTACCATGAGCATGTGAGCAGGTTTATAAGCGAGAGAAACTGGGGGGTTACTCTCTATTGCGATGCGAAAGCAAATTCGATGCGATAAGCCTACAAATTGATACTCTTACGCATCGAATAGAGAGTAACCCCCTTGCATTGCCTTTACAAACCTGCTTACATAAAAAGAGAAGCACTCCTTCGGGGGTGCTGCTTTGCAAGGGATAAGAATTAGTCAAAACAATTAATGGATAAAAATAAGCTATTCATTTATTTTTCAAATTCAATTATTCGCTTGTTTGTTTTCCTCAGCAAGGCATAATAGTAAGCACTTAAAACAGCACAAGCGCTGTTACCGAAAACCTAAAATTGTTTACTGGGTATTGGTAAATGAAAAAAAAAACGGTTATTATCGTTACAATAACAACAGCATAAACATAAAGTATATCAAGTCCAAGGAATTGTGATACTTCAAAAGGATAAGTCAATAAATCGCCAGAAGTTGGGCTTGCTTGACAGTTAAATATGTTGGAACTGCACGGTCTATGTGGAACCAGAAGGTATTAAGCATATTGCAGCATCCTGATCTTAGTTGTGCTAGAACGACTCTTGTTTTAGGCAACCGAATCTTATAGGTGTCTGCATTCAAGCGGTATCTTGCTACCGAGCAATTGTTGACATCTCTATAAATCGTTCAAAGCTGTCAAGCTGTGAACAAATGGATTCTGCATATATGTAGTCAGGCCTCCAACTGTGTGATGTCGAATTTTGGATGACCCAGAACAAACGGTTGCGTTAACATGACCATCATGACTAAAGTTCTGACGGTTGTGATTTTTGTCAAAGTTAATTAGATAAATAACAATACAAATAACCACTCTTTACGAACTACTCTTTATTATTTAATAAGTTTTCATCTTTATAATAACTAAAAATGTTATTCGTTGCTTAACATATTTTCATAAATAATAAATTTGCACGTGCTCTTAATGAATAATAAAAAATTACTTTTATTAAAAAATTAAAAAAAAGTTTACGTTAGGGTTAGAGTCTTATCTGTATATGTTTGAATTATACGATATATGAAAGTGTTTATATGCGGTAAAAAATAGCATTGAAGGCAGGATTCGACTAAAAAATATGTGTATAACTTTTATTGAAAAGATTTACAATTTCAGGCGAAGTATCAAAATTTGGATGGTAAAAAAATTAAACTATTCATTATAGATTTTTAAAAATTAAACTATATAGCAAATAAATAAAATAAAACAACAAATAAAATGAAGCTGATGAAACAAACAACTTATAAATATTTTTTTGCATGGCCGCCTTTGTCGGCAATAACAGCGCAGGAGCAGCTTCGGCATGGAGTTGATTAAGTTTTATTTATTTTTATTTTATTTATTTATTTATTAAATTCAGATTACAAGCCCAAAGGCCTACTTAATCTAGATATCTTATGACAAAAGAAAAAAAAAAATCCAAAATATACATCTAAAAAGATAAGAGATATTCATATAAAAACAGTTTATGTACTTAAAAAAACCCCCACTTCTATATAAAGTTAAATATATTCCTGTATTACGTTACATATCTTAGAACTTTTTTACGTAACAGAACATTTTTATTTTTAGAAATACTTCTTAGAAATGCTGTTAAAATTTGCAACTGATCTCCTAAAATTGCGTTCTTCATAAGGAATATAGTGGTTTCAAATTCGGGATACCCTCACCACAAATGATCTAGTCATGTACAATGAAGAGTGCCTAGGGCAAACAATAGTATTAGTTCTGGTATACCTACCGAAAACAAATTTCTCCATCAGATATGGAGGTTTTCCAAACTTCATAATCTTAAAAAATTGTAGTAATAAACGTTGATTAACAAAAGTATAAAAATCAGAACTTAAAATGCTAATAACATGGGCAGAAATATGTTCATTATACCGAAGATTACAAATAAAACGAACTACACGGTTAAAACACAATCGTAATTTAATCATATTTTGTTGGGACGTTCCGGAAAATATTTCAATCCCATACAGAAAAGAAGGTAGGCACAAAGACAGCGCAACTCTCTTTTTGACTTCGAATGGCAAAAAATATCCAAGGCAATAAAGCTTTTTTAAGATAAAAGAAACTTTTGATATTATATGACTTATATGAAAATTAAAATCAAGTTTAGAATCTAAGTATATACCCAACGACTTATAATGGGACACGTACTCAATTTTTTCATTCATTACTGATATATTAGTTTTCACATCTTTCTTTAGGTATTTTCGCCCACGACTCCTTCACTACAGCCCAAAGATGCTCAGATGTCAGTCGGTTTTATTTCAGATACACTTTTCTTTACGTCAGCCCAAAGTTTCTCTATTGGGTTCAAGCCAGGTGATCACGCAGGCCACGTCATGACCTTAATACTGTTGTCAATGAACCACTGACGTACTTTTCTGTTTGTATGTTTTGGGTGGTATTGTCTTGTGGCAAGATCCAAATCAATGGCATTTCGTCCATGGCATAGGCAATGTATTTTCCCCACTCCGTAATATGAAAAGCATCACCATACCATAATGCTAGAACCTTCATAATTTACCGTCTTAGATGTGAATTGTATTCTGCATTTGGGGGACGTCTAACATATGAACGGGAACCTTTTCCACCAAATAAAATGATTTTACTCTCGTCCGTCCATAAAATATTTCGTCATTTACAGATATTAAATAAATGATCGAAGAGCTATTATTTTTGCCGGCACTGTATGTATACGATTGCGATCATACAATTTGAATTTCTTAGTATGATTTTCAGTGAACCTTTCTATTCTATTTTATACTCATAATACTGAAATACTCTTATGTGTCTCCACTATTTACATATAAGTAACACTTAATGAAATGCAATTACCGAATCTCAATATTATTGGTAGGGGCTATATAAGAATCGGTACAACCAAATATAATAATATGTACTCTTGTTTATATTGTGTTCTTTTATTTAAATTGGTAACAATAAAAATAACATTTCAATGGGAAATATCAATGTCATGACTATTGTTTTTGCATGTTAATGTTCTGAGCCATATTTACTGATTCAATTCATACACTATGGCGAGAGCGCAGTAGGGTGTTATTGAGAAACTTTGTTCCAATGTCTATAACTAATTAGTTGTATAATTAATAATAATCAAAAGTTTATTAAACTTTTAGCAAGTTGTTTAAGCTAGAAATTAAAACACGACTTTGTATATCAGTCGTGTTTTAATTTAATAAATACACATATAAATATTCTTAACTAGAAATTATTTAACATTTTTTATTGGAAATTATTAAATAGTTCTTCAAAATAAATTCAATAAAATATTACTTGCCATGATGAAATAAATACTACTTTGGCAACCAGCTAGCTGTATTAAGCTGTGTTTAATAAATTGTTTCCACAATTTAAACAGAAATGGTGTAAATGTCTGTTTCTTAGCAACTGACTTTTCCAGTTTCCTACTCATGTTTTCTTTGTCGTTTAATTTAACTTATCTCATTAACCATAAATCAAATACATACGAGGTCTGATCAAAAAATAACCGTTATTTACAAATTTCGTGTGTTACGTACATATGTTCTATTTTCGCATTTTTTTTTTCTGTTATGTTGGTACACATGTCTGTTATAAAGGGTGTCCCAACTAGAACGCAATGGTGTCAATGGTTTTCGGTATCTTGAAATGATAACCAGTTTTTTCTTGCTTAGAATTGAAGAAATGAATGTGTAGGGCATGTGGTTTCAACAAGACGCCGCCACATGTCATACAGCCAGAGAAAATGCATCAGTCATTTCCCGGTCGTGTTATTTCGCGTTTTGGAGACCAGAATTGGCCGCCTAGATCGTGCGATTTAACACCTTTAGATTTTTTAGATCTTTAGGGTTTTTTGAAGTTGATCGTTTACGTGAATAAGCCGACGACGACTTAAGCCTTAATATAGGAAATTGGACGCTGCATTAATGAAATGCCGCAGCATTTATGCAGAAAGGTCACTGAAAATTTCATTAAAAGATCGCGTGTGTGCCAGCAAAGCCGCGGCGGCCATCTGCACGATATCTTGTTCCATACATAACCTCATTATGTCTACTTTACGATATAATAAAGTTTCACGATTTTTTTTTAAATATCTGTTTTATTTAAAATTTAAAAATTGCTTTCTAGTTTGGACACCTTTTATATGTTGGTAATATCATACATTTTAGATTGTCAGTTTGTTTTTGACAGATAAAAAGGTTTGTCGTGTTTTGGTGTGCTCTTCGATTTTTTTACTATTTGGAAAAAAAATGGATCAAAGAAACTGTATTAAGTTTTGTGTAAAAAATGAAATTAAATGCCCAAGAACATTTGAAATGTTGACTGTGGCGTTTGGTGAGTATACTATGAGCAGAACACATTTTCAATTGTGGTATAACCGGTTTAAGGAAGGCCGAGAAGATGTCAATGACGATGCATGCCAAGCAATTTTTACGTCGCATAAACATCGCTCAGGAGCTGTTGAACATCGTCAACGACGATCCAGATTTCCTCAAAAAGGTAATAACTGGTGACGAATCATAGATGTATGGCTATGACATTGAAACCAAAGCCTAATCATCCAAATGGAAACGTCCAGAAGAGCCAAGACTGAAAAAAGCACGTCAAGTTCGGTCAAATGTGAAGGCTTTGCTCACTGTTTTTTTTTCGACTGCAATGACGTGGTGAATCATGAATTCTTGCCAAAAGGTCGTACGGCCAATAAAGAAGACTACCTTAAAGTTATGCGCCGTTTGCGCGAAGCAATTTGTCAGAAACTCACAGAATTGTGGAAAAACCAATCATGGATTTTGCACCATGATAACGGAGCAGCTCACACATCGATGTTTGTGCGTGAGATTTTGGCCAAAAACAAACCCGTTATCATGCCTCAACCACCGTATTCACCGGACTTGGCCCCCGCTGACTTCCCAAAAATTGAGGAGATAAAAGAAAAATCAAAACAGGAGCTGTTGGAGATATAAAAAAGCGCGTTTCAGAAGTGTTTCGAGGTTTGGAAAAAAACGCTGCCATAAGTGCATTATATCTGAGGGGGATTACTTTGAAGGGGACAAGATAGTTATTGATGAATAAGTAAATACTTTTTGATAAAATTGAAAATAACGATTATTTTTTGATCAGACCTCGTACGTGTTTAATTTTGTATTTACGATTTTACGACATTATCTTACATTACAACATTATCTTGTCATGTCTGGCAGTTTTGGTTGCAGCGGGAATAGCTATGACACAATTTGCATTTAATAAATAATAAAACAGACAGTTTAAATCTGAAATGATTTAAAAGACGATTTTGGAAGAATCTTTTGATTACTGAATACAATGGTCCTATAAAATATTCCAATTTAAAGCAAAATAAAACATTATTTGTTAAAAAACAATTGCATATTTTTGAACTGTTTAAGGATAGTTATACACGCCAGGAGATTAGGCCTACAATACAATAACTACTGTAGCAGCTGTCAAAATGAGGAGGAGAAGGAAACAGTGTCTCACTTACTCTGACAATGTCCGGCATATTTGGTGTTCCTTTTCGCATATTTGCCGTACTTGGAGGAGCTATTTAAGGTACGGTCACACTTGTGCAAATATTTGCCGAAAAAGACGTAACCACTAAATAACATATATTTGAACTCGTTTATTTATTTAAAAAAAAACGTTTCTTATTTAGGCCAAATCACAACAAATATTTATTTTAAGTTTATTTGACGCTGTTTGATCTTGCAAAATTCTTGTAAGAGTGAACAACGTCAAACAAATTTCTGCTAAAGCAAGTGGCTACGCTTTTTAAGTAAATATTTGCTAAATGTGACCGTACCTTAAAACTCATACATACTTTTGCCATCGACCAGTTGTTTACGGGTATTACAATGAATATTACAATGGTCTCAGTTTATTTGTTTGGAGAATGGCTATTCATGGAACCTAACTCAAGAAAAGTTAAAAGAAAAATCTAAAATACGTCCCCTAACTGATAATTGGTTGCAGAACGGGGAGCACGTGATAGCTGTGTTTGATACCCAAAGCGGGGAAAATGGCAGTTAAAAGACTGATGTTCCTCTGAGCAACAAATTTCGGTCCACCTAATTGTTGCTTATAACAACAGAGCCATTAAAAGTAGTGGTGACATTAGCTCTGTGCTCAGTGTTTGTATTGGGATTGTGGTTTTTCGTTGAGGGCCTGGCATCAGTCATTGACAGAATCTATTGATTTGCTGTCAAAGCATTTCGGTTGTTGGTTCGTGGCGATTGCTGTTTTTTCGGTATTGATCCATGCGTCATGCTAAATAACTAGGCTTTTTGAAGTAGTGGTCGCAGTTTGCTATGTGCTCAGGAAATGTATTGGTGTGGTGGCAATCGTGGTATATGTGTTAGGAACTCGCCTTGTATGGGGCGCAACAAGCTGGGTAAGTACTAACTACAGCGGTTAGATACTGATCTGATAATTGTCCTGGGCATTGTTGATTGACTAATCTACTTGATGGCAGGGTTAAGGCTATCAAGCTCTTAAGCATGGTGTTCTTTACATTGATCGCTGCAGTCGTGTATCGAAAAATTACTAATTGTGTGTTCCTGGCACGTTCATGCAAGTATACAAGACATACAATGCGGTGGTGAGCCTGCGTTTGAGTACGACGTGGAGTAAGGCCTAAGAGGCAGGAATCCACGATTATATCGAACATATCTGCACAACATTTCGATTCATCGCGGCACATTTATTCCAAATCGTTAATATTGTTTATTGTCATGAACTAAAGTACCAATCCGCTTTCACTTTCCTTTGAAAACAGGCCAATATATTGGGGAGCATTGTCTCCAGCTTCGGCTGTAATAGAAGCCATATAATTATCTATTACGTCGACCAGATCTCTTCCACAACAGTTTTTGAATAATGACAGTTAGTAGGTTAGGTTAGGTAGGAAGGCTGGTGTGAGTCACCTCACACCCTCACCCAGAGACCAATATGGTCCATTGCGATGCCTTAGATTCTCTACCAAATGTCTGACTAGTTTACATATGTCTGACTGGTCTATATATGTCTGACTCGTCTACACATGTCTGACTGGTCTATATATGTCTGACTGGTCTACCCAGAGTCTTTTGGCGGGAATCGAACCCGCAACCCTTTGACTGATAGTCCGGAACTCTAACGCCTAGTCTATCGGGACACCCATGACAGGTAGTAAATCGCACCAAAACTTTGTTAAAACTATCGTTATACCATCTGCTTATCATTACGATATCTATATTAATTTTCACGACAGGTTTGAACACCAGCATCTACATACATATGTATATGAGTTTTATAATTTACACTAAATTTTTATTCACACAATTTTCTTTCTATTTCGATTTTCTATTGCTCAGCACTCGTATAATGTAGTGTAGCTAAATTATACTCCTCCCTTTATTATGCAGAAATTCTCTAGGACTCTGTTTTGTATACCTCTCTATATAAACATCTATAAACGATTTGGATTGGCATGCATTGACAAATTTTAAGCAGTTTAATGTTGAATAATCTAATTGCTATGTAGACTTTGGTTTTTTAATATTTATTTTCAAATAAATAAGTACATACAATGTTATTTCTACACGTGTCTACGTACGCATACGTCTTTAGCCATAAAAAAATAAATGTACATACGTATGTATTTTCTTTTTATCCTTATTTAAATAATTCTTTTTAAATGCTTATCTATGTTGGCTTATTCTGGATTTAAATTACTCACATTAGTTTCACACATAATCATATGTCACGTTCTGTTAGCAGTTCCAAACTAATCTTGTACGTGCTCCAAAATATACAAAAACAATTAAGTAAGATTCAAATAATTTGGCTCGACTTTTTAATATTTTTTTACCCTAAATTAAGTTGTTGCAAAATTAAGACTGAATAAAAAAAATCTATTTTCTTTTGGTTTCCAATATTGGTTTTTTGTGTTTATTTTAAAAGTAGTGGTATTTGGCGGGTTTTGTCAAACTCACAGTTTTAAAAGCAGTTTTCTTATTATGAACATTCTTGCAAGTTGTTTATTCCTTTAGAACTACATACATATATGTATTCAGTCAACATAGAGCGAGTTCATACGCTGCGATTTTTACCTGCGACTTTTCTCCTGCGACTCGAGTTTATAGATGAAATACGTAGTGGAGAGTACGGGGTAGATAGTGTCTCAGGTTTTGTGAAACGAAGCGACAAATTTGACATTTCTTTTCTCTTGTATTATTTTTCTTTAATTTACCAGCAGTGTTGCCACGATGAAATTTCATTTTATGGGATTACAGAAAAATTTTGGCGACACTGCGAATAAATAACTGTAAATTAAAAAGAAAAAAATTGTTGTTTTAAATAAATAAATTCTATGTGGTCAAAAAAATAAATAGTGAAATATAAGGAATATGAATAGCAGTAAAATGTACCTGTAATGTAACTCAGTCCTATATGGCAACACATCTGACAACGAGCGAAATAGAAGAAATGAACAATTTAATGTCCAAATGTCGCGGGAATGGTGCAAAAAATGTTTCATCATGTGAGCAGACGATAAATTTAGAAGAAGGGCCATCAAAAGAGAACGTCAGCAGAGTTGCGGCGACAAATCGCAGCGTGTGAACCGACTCATACTAGAAAAGTTTTTTGTTTAAATTTAAGTCACATAATTCATTGCTTATTGAATGACATAATTTTTCTATTATGGCTGAAAAAGTTTAATAGAGGTGACAATACATCGGTTATTTGTATTATCTATTTATGACATAATTTAAATATTTACATTGCTCAAAATAATATTTTAATGATACATACTATGTATAAAACAATATTTGCACAAATACCTGTTTCACTTGTTTTTCTAAATCATAGAGGCACTCGTATGTATATTTTTTTTAAAATTCCTTATCATCACAGTTATTATCTCGTGCTGCAAAGGAAAACCTAACTATATCTTTAGCATTTTAAGTGCGACAACGTTCGTTCAGCCTTTAGATTTGTGAGTGACTAGATCATAATATTGTTGTTTGTTTCTATTCAGTTGCGGATGTGCACGACACAAATTAGCAGTGATTTATAAAGACCAACGTTTTGTCGAGATAATTTTTAGTTAAAATTTCAGCGTAAACACGTTAAGTTCTGATGCTCTGTTGACAAGAATTCGAGCGATAACAAGCATAGTGTCGTTTTATTTAATTTTCAAGTGTAAAATACAAAATTTTGTAATCAAGGATATATATATATACATATATATACAGATATTAATTCAAGGAAGGACGTTCTATATATTAAAAATTGTGGATAACAACATCAGTCTAACGGATTCATTTGTGGTGCGTTGAAAAATAGCTTAAATTTATTTACTGAACTCTTACTTAAAAACACCTAACATTTGCGTTTCTTTTAATGTGAACTTGAAGAAATAAAAAAAAAATAATTTTCGAAATGTTTTCAATTTAAAATTTTTGGTAAAAATAATACTGAAATTGTATGTTCTTTAATAAAAAGAAAATTAAAAAACTTTCCAGTTACGTGATGTCAAGAAGATATACATATATTTCTCCAATCTGCCACATGACAAAATAAATGGAAGGAAAAGAACTTTTTCTCAAAGCGGTGTATCGGGCGAGTGTAATCAGAACCACTCTAGGGGGATTACTCTCTATTGCGATGCGAAAGCAAAATCCGATGCGTAAGAGTATCAATTTGTACGCTTATCGCGATGCGAAAGCAAATTCGATGCGTAAGAGTATCAATTTGCACGCTTATCGCATCGAATTTGCTTTCGCATCGCAATAGAGAGTAACCCCCCAGATAATAAAAGCCTTGGTACTAGTGACGTCGCAATTAGTTCTAGAAACAGTTTTGTGGAACCCGTTGTCATTAAAATAAGTGCTTTTAATTAAGAAGTTTCGTTTTTGTAATACAAACTTTAATTGCAAAACTGACTTCAAAATACGCCTCATTATGATAATGATATTTATCCGGATTACTCCGTAATTTCATTTGAAAACGAAATTATTCGAAATTGTATGCTAAATAGATTGCTATTTAAAATCGAATAGAACTATGGAGTCACACCCCAGACAAACCTTAACTATGTGAATCCACTGTTTGTCATAAATCAGAGTTTAAAAATCCTGCTTAAGGTCAATCTAATTTTTAAGCGCAGTTAAAATCCACTGTTGTCCAGTTGTATTTGCTTCGAATCGGACATAGGCTCTCTACTAGAAATCTACAGTTTAAAAAAAAATCGCATTTTCGACTTTTATCGATTTTTTTAATAACTCTTTAAATCGTTTTTTTTTTTGGCATGATGCGAACCCTAATATTTTATATGAGCATCCTAAATTTGAATAAACTTTTTGCAGAATGTCGACTTAAATACTTAATCGATTGTTCAACCAAAAAGTCGCGACTCTAAAAATTGCCTATAATTTTATTAAAGTTTTCAAGTGGTAAGATTTATCTGGTTTATCTATGCATAAATAATATCATAGTTTTAAGATGGAAACAAATAATAAAGATTGCACAAAGAATGTAAACAAAATTTCCTCTCTCTGTGCATGACGTCACAGGTTATTTTTGCCGTATAATCAACATGTAAAAAATAACTTTTATTAACAATATTTTAAAAGAAAATAATTTTTCCTAAAATTTTTTGATTCAAAATAAAACATTTAATTATTATTTTAAACATATTGCAATGTATCAAAAAAGTAAACTATATTTTCGTATTTTATATATCATATTTTTGTATAATCAATTTATTATTTTTGTTTGTCTCCGTTTGTGTTGTTTTTTTGTCTCATCCGCTAGGAGTTGATATAGTTTTCTTATTTGAAAAAATATATTTTTTTAAATACTCGTTGAAAATCAAGAGATTTGCACCATTCAAAGATTTGAATACAGCTTCCAGACTTTTAATTTGACACACAAATACGTCAGTAGGCATACCTAACATAAAGTAAATTAAGTCTGCTTTCACACTCTTAAATTCTGACTCGTCAAAGCAAGTATTGTTGGATGAGATGGTAAAGAGGATAAAAAAGGTACGAACTTGACGGCACTATTCAAATTTCTTATTTATTTTTGTTTTTTCTTTCATACATGTTGATTTCCATTAAAAATTACGAAAGTTGAGTTGACGTGTATGAATGAAACGGCAAGTTCAAAAGAGAATTAAAGAAAAATTGGTCAGCTAAAACTGATATTTCACATCTCCTTTTAAAAAAACTGCCTTAAGGAGTTCGCTACAAATTCTATAAGACACTTTTAATTTTTTTCCATCAAGGTGGCAAAATTGTGCCCATTGTTTTTTTTAATTTATTTTCTTTTGGAAATCGAAAAAATTTAAATTTATGTTATTTTTTTTTAATATTTCCACAATCAAAAACGGCACACTTCATTTTAAAACTTTTATTTGCATTACAATTTATATACCTAAAACTTAAACAAACATAAAAATATTTTTGACCTGTGACGTCACAAGAAGAAATTTTGCTCTCAATTTTACACAGTTTTTGTAAAACATAACGGACATGCGAAATGCGTAATCTTTATTATTTGATTCATGGCATGCATCCAACATGATGCCAACTTTTGAGACTCAAAACGCGTAAACATTTTTGAAAAAAGGGCTAAATTGAAAAAAATCCGTTAAAGCCACATCCTGTCAAAATTTTCGATAAAGTGTGAAAAGGTGCTAAATTTTAAAATGTTTCTTTTAAAAATCAAAACAACAAACACATTTTTATAAAATAATTTATTAGAAAAAAATTACCACCATGAGATAGATATATATTTCAATTACATTTCATAAAACATTTTAATAAATAAGGTACATACGCAGACTAAATATATATTATTAAATAGTATACATTTAAAATTGGTCGTTACTAAACAAAATTTCGATTTCTTGTTGATCATAATTTTCAGTCCATAAGACACTATCATTAAAATATTTAGATTTTTTATATGTTTCATTCGAATTAATTTTTGAGCACACTTCGTCAGGTATTTTGTAGTTTGAACAACATACATTATCTCTTTTTAGGCTATATTTAATGTGTATTAAACTGTTACACGTATTTAATGACATTTTGTTTCTAATTTTATTTCTGAATAAATTCATGACACTAAAACTCCTCTCAACTTCTGCGTTTGAGTACGGATATGTCAATATGATGTGTATGGCAAAACTGGACAGTTTACGGCACAGATATAACAGATATAATCTATGGTTAAAGGAATGGGTTATTAGTAATAACATTATTTCTATATTATTAGATTAAAGGAAGAAAGAGTACGGAAAAACTAAAATGTAGCCATATCGAGCAAAAAGTAATAACGGACTAAAAGGGCTAAAAGATAATCGTAAAACGTGCTAGATTTACGTGTTTTTTAGTTTAGGGTAAATTTTCTTTTTTCGCGTTTTGAGTGATTAAAATCGGGCTAAATATAGCTAAGTTGTCATCACTGCATGCATCGATTGTGCTGATTGTTTTTTATATGTCCTTCTCACATTTCTATTCTGTTTCATTTACCGTTACATAAATTATTGCGAAATTCTTCAGTCACATTTCAGTTTTAGCTAAATCAGCCGTGGAAGTAAGTAAGTGTCTTTAATTACAAAATTATTAATCGTTTACAAATAATGAAGTGCACATAAAATGATAAATTTTAATATTTCAAACTAATTGGAATCGTCTCATGCAATAAATATGTGTTTTAGTTTAAAATATTAATGATAATCGACCGAGATGCATCAAGTGTGCGTGTCCTGAAAATCCTTAAAGGATATAAAAATGATAAAATTTTCATACGCTGTACAGATCACATATTCCAAAAATTATAAAAAAAATACCGACAAAAATTGCATAGCTGAGGCCGTTGCCCATAGCTGTATTCCAACACTATATAAGTTTAATGATCTAGTTATAAAGTATGAGTTTACAATCTGAACTTAGTTTAGAGTTTCTGCCAATGAGCCAATTAATTTGGATTAATTTCAATTTCATTTGAGTCAGTTTTGCATATGGGATTTCCATGTAAGGCGACGATCGAGGTGTATACCCAGGTATTTAATTTCGGATTGTTGTGTTATTGTTTGTTTATTGATATAAATAGGAGAGCATGATTCTCTACATAATGTAAAGAATTTTTTAAAGCTAACTTTTTGTAATTCAATAAAAGAAATAAAAAAAAATTCAGAACTGGTTTTCTAAACCTTATGAAAACTAGTTTTACAAGTGATTTTTGGAAGGTATGTTTGATCTTTATAACTTAGTTACATTCAAACAAAAATCATTGATTAGGGAACTGGTGCCTGCCCAACTTTTGCTTGGTAATAGTTCTAAAGTTAACAATTTTAAACAATTTTTATTTAACATAAATCCACAATTGGAAGAATACTGCCCAAATGCATTCGTTCTAAAACTAGTACTAGAAGTTGTGCAATTGATATACATATATTTTTCAGACCAAGTACAATTTATGGAATTTCATTGAAATATTGATTTGCACACAAACTTAAAAAATTAAATAAACGTTATTTTTATACATATACTCGTATATAAAATCAACTCTATAAAATTTGATTGATTGTTTGAATAATTCCCAGTTAAAAGTACTCGTACTTTCACAAATTACAATTTATATTGCCAGTAATCGCAAAATGTTTTTTTTATTATAATTTTATTGATTCTAATAATACATATTGTATATAAATCAAATACTTAATCCAAAACCAATAAAAAAGTTTTGTATTTAAATTTAATCTTATCATTTTTGCAGTAAAAAACGTGACGTATACTTATTTTTTCATTGATATTATTTGTTTATATGCATCTGAAATGAATTCAAAGCAGATACATTTTTATAAAATACCGACAAATGGAGTTTAACTAAATGTTAAATTCATTCATTAAGGAGTTTTATTTATTGTTAATATAAATAATATCAAGTGCTGGACTTTGATCATTTATAATCGGTGTGAGAAAAGCGTCATATTTGAGATTTTTATAAAATTTTACAATCAAAATCAATTAAATATGTTTAAAAAAAATCACAATCTGTGTGTGTGGCCAATTAATTTGTAATAAATTAATAATAATTATTGTGAAGCAAAAAAAAAAAACACATATCAGTTTTAACAGATTTATAACACTTTTTTCAACTGAACATTTGGCGTTAATTTTTTATATTAAGCGATTGGTTTTAAATTAAACATTGAATAAATGTTACTTGAAATGTATTTTAAAGAACAAATATTTTTGGAATTTTTAGATTTCATTAAAATACAAAAATTTTTTTGTCTAAATTTATTAAATAACTTAAATTTAGAATATTCATTTTAATAGTATTGCTTTATATTGTTATACAGTTCATCAAAAAAATTATCGTTCAGTTTTGAGCTTTTTTGGTAGTCATGAAACAAAAATAAAGTATCTGCTAAATGGAAGGGTGGTCATTTTAAAATCGAATCAGCTAGTGCAGCAGTAATAAAATATATATCAAACAGTAAAAATGTCTACAAACTTTTGTTCTCGACTGTAGAAAGTCTTTTATATTGTGTTTTCGGTTAATTGAAAAAAGCAATAACTAAATTGTATTGTTTATCATTTCTACAACAACAACAATACATTTTTGTTAAATGTTATGCTGAAAATTAATAATAATTGATTATTGTTGTTTTCTTTTTTTTTATTGGGCGAGTTTGCTGAGAGAAATTCTTACACTACTTAGGAATTTTTACGATTCCTATTAGGGTTTGGTTACTGCAGTAGTTGTCAATCGTTCGATTTTTTTAGGTATACGTTTAATATAATAATTTTCCATATAAATTGATGATAGAGAAGAAGATTGTTATCTTTTCATATCTTACATAAAATGATATTTTGAATATTTTTATTACTGTTGATAGTATTTTTATTGCTATTTAATTAACGATTTTTTTTAAATAAATTGCATTTTAAACTGTCTACTTATATGTAACTCATCATCATCATTTGCAAGGTTTCCTTTCTATATGACTTGCTGAAGATTGACCTTTTAGATAAAGTGTATTACAAAAAATGAAATGCTTTATACTAAAGATAAGAACAATAATATTTAATGAATGTACTTTTATGCAAGTATAATTTAAGATTTTTTACTGTAAATATTTTGAAAAATTAAACAAATATTTGTAAAATAAGAAAACTAGTCATTAAATTATTAATGTAAATATTTGGTCTGTTTCAGTACTAGTCAGACTTGTTGGTTTTAGTTAAAAATGAGGCAAATAAACAACAAAATGTATTAAAGTTTTGAGTCGGCGATTTCTTGTTAAACTTACAAATCTGACAAGTACTGGAATAATGGCTATTGTACAAATTGAAGACGTTTTAAGGTGTAAGAAGATTAAGTATTTGAAAGAATATTTAGTGACAAAGTAAAAAGATATTTGAAAGCTAATTTATGCTAATAAAGACATTGGGTTTTTTACAACTTTATTGCATTCTAAGAACAGAAAAACCACAGAAAAATATAAACTTCAAGCCAGGGGTATTTTTTACTTTCAATACAAAATAAGTTAATACAAATCATTAAGAAGCTACAATAATTATTCCCTTCATTATAATAATTGTACGAGTATATGGCTAAATGTTCAATTAGCTTTTGGGGAAGTAAATGTAAAAATAATTATGATTGAAAACAAAACAAAACGTTTGTAAAACCTCAAGTTATCAATTCTACTTAATATGAATTTATATCTAAATAATTACACTGCGGGATTATTTATTAGAGGCGATACCAATTCATTTTAGGTCTTAAAAAATGACAGTTAGCTAAATCGTGCCAAAATGTTACTGAAAAGTGGCTAAAAATAATAAGAGGCAGCACTGTGTTGCAGTATGTACTATAATTCCAGTTGATACAATTTTTGTAACAAATACCAATTTTTGTAAAGTTACAAAAAGTTTTTTTTTAGGTGTGTACAATTTTTTAAGAGTATCAAAATTATCAACAATTTGAGAGAAAACTTGATTTATTTATGAGAGAAATTGTGCATTAATATTTTGTATGTGTTTCATAACTATAATTACATTTTATGAAAGAAAGAATACCAGAAAAACAAAAGCGTAACTGTTATTTATTCCTATTATGCAATTTTAAACAATTTGTAATAAAATGCAAATTTGTACCAGAGAACGGATTGATTGGTTAATTTTAGATTTTGAATACAATCACAAAAAACGAACCTCATGTTGACAACATAAATCAATTCCGTAAAGCAATACATGCCATTATTCACAAAACGGAGTGTAACAAAAAATGATGCTTGCATTGCATGTCTTGTACAAATGTAAACGTATACTCCCAAAAGCAACAAATACTTAACATTTGGTACGAATGGTTAACGATTGGTATGAATGGTTTCAATGCTGATTGTATAAGTTGTACATACTAACAAAAAATATCAAACTTTACTAGTTTACTGTCAACAAATCGCATATAAAGCAACAACCAAAAAATATTTATTTTCTCATTAGGTTTTGTATTGTTTTTGTTCTTTCTTTATGTTTTCATTCACTGAAAGCAACGACTACTGGACGAATGGTGCGAATGTTTTTAGCATGTGGCATTGAATTATTTCGTTGCTTGATGTATAACCGCATAACAAAAAGGGAATGTAAAATAGCAAACAGTAATAAGGAATGAGTAAACAAACAGCAATGCACATTTCTATTATTGTCGAGTAAAAGCAATGCAAAAGCAATGAATTTGCGAATGGTTAGCAAATGTGAATGGTCTCTTTCTGTTTTCTGGTTTGTACCACCGTGATTAGGTAAAATTTCAGTTTATATTAAAAGTTTTCGAGGAATTGACCAAAAAAAAATATTCGGTCAAATGTTGTACAGAGTGGCGCAAAAGTAATCCTCCTATAAGGAAAATGCTATAAATTTTGCGATTGGCTCCTAAGTGTGCGTGTCCTGAATATGGCGTAGAGATCACATATTCCAAAAATAATAAAAAAAATTCCTGGTAGTTTTGCTGAAAGGGTTATAACATTATTTGTAGTACTTTTTGGAAACTTTAGCTTTTCTACAAGGAACTTGCGCACAATATTCATTCTGTCAATTATATTCCGACTGGATAACATTTTATGATAGAATAACTTTAGTTACATACATAAAATCAAAAGTCAAATGTTTGAACAATATGAGCGTAACTTTGACTGTTTGTATTAATTGCAAATATTATTTTTTTTTTATTGTTTTCAATTACTTTTATATGTAGCTATAAGTAATAATAAAAAATGATTTAAACAATACTTTTGTTAGCTTGCTGTATTGACACACATTTCAGTTTTCTTTCTTTATTTTTGTTTTAAAAACTATAAGATCTCTGCTGTTTTTTTTCCGGAAATTAATGTGTTTTAATTATTATTTTCTGTTGTTTTACATGCACGTGATGTAAATAATTATTCGTATTTCATAATGCGAAACAATTCTTGATAATATGGATCAAAAGTAAAAAACCCCGTTTTACCAAAACCGGTTTTTTTTTTACCAATTTGCATTTATTAATAATGAAGAGGGGTTTGTGTTTGTAAAAGAAAGAAACTGTAAGTGGCCTGTCTGGGGGCTTATACATTAGGCAGGCTCGTACATAATGTACATAATAAGGCATTTCCAGTCATCTTCTCATTTTTTTCAGTTATATTTCAAAACATTTTTAATTGTATTTCAGAATTTTTCAACTTAGTTTTAGAAAGAAAGAAGAAATTTTAATTTTTAGTGTCATTACTTTTCTTGAACCCGTCTAATATTTTTTTTGTAATATTAAATGATACTAATGTTTTTTGTTACAAAAAATTTGTCATATCTTGACAGCTACTTATTATGCTTAAAGTGCTCGATATTTGAATTTAATTGGTTCTTTGTTTAAATTCTAAAGTTTAATGGAAATGTTCCTTTTGTGGTTTATTTAAATATTTCATTTTTTAAGCAATAAAATTACCGTTTTATATTATTGTCTCAATAAATGTATAAAAATAACATTTATTAAATTGTCAGAATAAAGATTTACGAGGGCGGTTCGGAAACTTCTTAGCCTAGTACAGTAAGAGAATAGTTAGGTTTTCAAAAACATATTTATTTCTCAATATAATCTCCTGAAACTTCAATTCATTTAGTACAACGCTTATCTAGCAATTCCATCCCTTGATGAAAACAGTTTTCCTCAAGGCCTTCATTTGAGGTAAAACGCTTGCCAGCTAGGATTTTTTTTTAGATTTGGAAACTGGTAAAAGTCATTGGGAGCTAAATCAGGAGAATAAGGTGGGTGGTCAAGCAATTTGTTGTTTTTAGCCATTGTTAAAACACTCTTGTGCGCTGGTGCATTGTCTTGATGAAAAATTATTTGTTTTTTGTGTTGTAAGCTGGAACGTTTTCCTCAAATTTTTACATTTTATTGATCTAAAATGTTGCAATAGTACTGTGAATTTATTGTTTTACCCTTTTGCAGATAGTCAATCAATAAAATATCTTTGAAGTCTCAAAAAACCGTTGCCATAAACTTACCAGCCGATTGAATTGTTTTTGGCTTCTTTGGGGCACTTCCTCCAGCTACAGTCCATTTCGTGGATTGTTCTTTTGTCTCTTGAGTATAGTGGTGGAAATGTCTCATCAACAGTTATGAAACGACGCTTAAAATCCATTTTAAGCTTGAGAAATTTTTATTCTTATGCGCTTTTGGTCGACTGTTAACAAATGCGGCACCCATCTTGCAGAAAGCTTTCTCATCTGTAGTTCTTCATGCAAAATTAAATAGACTCGATCATTTCAGATGCCCATGTTATTACCATGTTGTTGCTGTTTTTGGACGTCCACTGTGTGGTTAATCCTGAATGCTTGTACGACCACGGTTAAATTCGGCAACCCAATTTTTTACTGTTGCATATGAAGGACCACTTTCACCTAACACATTCACCATATCATTATGAATTTCTTGACCCGATAAACCTTTTTTATTTAAATATTTAATATTTATTAAACCATGAATTTCTAATTTTTCCATTGTACAAAAATCGCGGATGCGTCTTTTTTGAACAGTTGTTTCTATATGAAGGAGTTGCCATATCGAAAAGAAATTTAACATGTGTTCATAGCAGAGATGGAAGTTTCCAAAACACTAAACTTTTTTCTGTTTATACCGCGCTTTCTGTTCCAGGCTAAGAAGTTTCCGAACAGCCCTCGTATGAAAATTAGTTTTTATTGACTTCAATTTATTGCGAAGAGACTTTAACAAATCCCTCAGTTTTTTTGGTAATGCAAAAATATAAACGTACCAGCAAAATGTACTCTTTAACCATGGCCATGCATGGGTGTAAAGATAATAACTAGATTATTCAAAGAACCGTCTTTATTAGAAAACCGGTTTTCGAATTATGCTTGCATGTTTACCAATCCTCCAGTGACCAGTTATCATCCCTACAATTCTCGAGATCTTCCTATGTTTCCTATTCATAAGCTGCGTACTGCGTTTTTCACTGTATACTGGCCATATTCTTCTAGTGGTCTTGCATGTGTCCAGATTGCGCCATCTATTTTCAACCTTTTGAAAGCAGTGCCTGAGGATTTCACTTTTAATGGTATCTCAACCTTAAAAATACTTGATTTATCTGGGAGGGGTATTAGGAGTTTTCAACTGACATTTTTTAAGATTACAAGAAAAACTACGGCATTGTGAATTTGCATTAAGGCAAAAATATGCATTTGCAATCTAAAAGGTATCTGATGTCCGAATACCACTATTATAAATTTTATTTTTAAAATTTGTTTATCAACTAAATAATTATGAATGCTTATTAAGTTCTCAAAATTGTTGATAAGAAAAATAATACAACAGATTTTAATCTGCGGTAAGACATTTTAAAGATGCTCGATTGATCATGTGACTGGCTGACAAAACTCATAATGGCAAAAATATTTAAATAAGTTGGACGATTGTTTTCTCAGTTCAGGCCTGTTTTATAGATATTTTAATTTGTTTTGGTTGGTGGTTTTTTTCTTAATTTTGAATAAAAAACAAATAACACTCTACTTTACTCTGTTGTTTTTGTAAATAAAAAAAAAAAGAAATAAATGAATATTTATGAAAACAATTCACGTGATCACAGATATTTTAATTTTGTGAGATGTATAAATATTGCTGTGATGTGATGTTTTGTTTTAATAAACTAAACATCACACTGTTGGGTTTTCAGTGAGTCAAAGTCTGACGACAGCAGCTCTCACATTCAAACATGAGTTTTCGTTGTTTTTTTTTTATAAATGTTTAATAAACTAAATATTTGTATGATAACGATGTTTATTTAAGTTCGTTTACATAATTTCATTTGTAATACACGCGCCTGTAAAATTTTGTATTGGATGAAAGATTGATTAATTATTGCTTTTGTAGTATTTAGGATAGGCAGTTGCCATTTTAAATGTTGTTCAATGTTTTGTAATAATTTTATTTCTTACATTTGCATCATTAATTAGCTTTTTATTTGTAATCAGGTTTTTCAATAATAAATAGCAGTATTATAAAGAAAGCGTAGTGATCGTTAGTGGAATTTGATTATCATTTCGAAATATTGCGCATACGTAATGGGGGTCAATTTTGTAAAGTCATTTAACGTAATAAAATGGGTCTTAAATTCGTTTAGAATATAAATTAATGAGAAAAACGATTTAACTAGATGGAACTAGCCTCAAGAAAATCATTTGTTGTATCATCTGTTTTTTTTAAGGTTAGAAATTAGCAATTATTTAAATGTTTTAATTAAAATCTTACTTTTCATATTTAGTAATTACTTTAATTAGAATTCTTTATTTCTTTCGTGATGTTTATAAATATTCAAATATTTGTTTCTCTTATTTTTTTGTTTTTGCAAATGAATATTTTTGAATTGTCAATTTATTTAAATTGTTTTAAATAATGTAAAATTAATTTCGTGTTGTTATATTTTGAAAAATTATTTTATTTGAAAATTAACAATTACAATTCACAGAGTATTTTTTCTATTGAAAAGTTATTGTCTTGGTTTGTTGGTTTGTTTTTTATAATAAACACTTCTGCTAAAAATTTGAATTTTTAAATAAAAGAAATAAATAGATGCAAAATACACTGCGTTGCATAACTATAAGTTTAATAAACAGTACAGTGGCTTACAGCTTATTTTATGCAGTCAATAATTGAAAAAAAACAATTCGTATTTAAAATATGCTAAATATTACTACAAAATACAAAAATTTCTAAGAAGTGTAAAAGTCCTAAATAAAGTGTACATAAAAGAAATAATCTTAAATTTCACAAAATAAAAATCTATTAAATATAACTAAAAATAAATGTAAATTTTTTATATACGTTGAAAGTGCGGAAATATTTATTTCTATTATATTATTTTCTTACGAAACTAGTTTTTAAAAGTTAAGACTAGAATTTGATGTGGTAGTAAAAAATGATTAAGGACAGAAATGTAGCCCTTATAGAGCCATGAACATGATATTTTTGATCTTAAAGTAATAAAATTATTAATATTATGATATTTTTTAAAGTGAGTAACAAATTGTTTACCTACTTTTCTTCTGTTTGCTAAATTCGAATGCTTCTTTGCTTACGAGTAAAAACTCGCAAGGTTGATGAAACACAATCTGGCTGTTGACTTTTAGTATTTTAAACACCCACTTGGGAAATAAAGAAAATATTTCACGAAATCTTCAATATCGCTTTTTTGGTTTGTTTTAGTAAACTAAACTGTTGGGTTTTCATTGAGGCAAAGTCTGATGACAGAAGCTGTCTGGTTAAAACAAGTGTTTTTTTTGTATAAATGTTTAATAAAGAATTTATATTATAACGATGTTCTCTTAAGTTTGTTACACAATATATAATTTCTAAAGAAATCTTCAATATCGACATAATTTGCGTGTGTCTATTGTTCAACGTTCAAATACATAATGTCAGTGCAACAAACTAATTCGAAAAAATATTTCAATTTTATAGAAATCCACTGCAATAACTACGTAAAAATACAAGTCATAAATGTTTAATTTTCTCTACTTCTAGTAACACTGTGCTTTTCGGAAATTGTGAAGTATGAAAGTAAATCTAGAGTAAACAGTTTGGTACTTTTTTTAAAAAGCAATCAAAATTAATAATTCAAGTCGCACATTATTTACTTAAATTAACCACAAAATTTATATTCGTTAAAGTTGCAAACTAAAATTTATAATAATAATGCCAGTAGTTAGCGTTAAATTCAGTTTACTTACTTTAAAAAATAAAATCGTTGATAATAATTGTAATTTTAAACATTGCTAAAATAATTAGAATTCACTTAGATTTTTATAATTATTGTGATTTAAATTTATTTTACAAACAGTAAATTACTGGAACACACCTTAATTTGACAAATTTATTCGTAAAAACAAAAATAATTAAGAAAATTGATGATGCTGCATCATTAAAAATACCCTACTCCCTGTAATATTTATATTTATATTTGTTATAATTTATATGTATGTATATGGGTCAGGAAAACCTGAATTATTAAACATGGCGGCAAGTGTCACACTAAACCTTGCAAGTCATGTTGTTTAAAACTTGAAAATATATAGTTGTGCATGTTTACCACAATTATTTCAATATTTTTAAACATTTTTTTAAATATTATGATCACTGTAATTATTTATATTATATATGGGTAAGTTACGATTCATATGATTATTTTTTTTTTTTTTTTTTTTTTTTTTTTTTTTTTTTTTTTTTTTTGCAGTTAATTATTTATTGAATCTTCATATTTGAAATGACAATAAGTATTCAAATCTTAATACTAAAAAGAAAATAATAAGCCCAGCCAGTGCTAGACAAAAATTTTTATGATACTAAAAAAATTTCACATCAGCTGATCCAGTCATCTATTTTGCGCTTGAGTTAAAGCAAGGGTATCCCTCCTTCTCAACCGATTGTGGCCACTAAAGTTAAGGATGTCTCGTGCAAGTGGGTTTGGATGGTGTTCGAGTTTGCTGACATACTTTGACGCATATTTTGTAAATTCGACTTTTACTAATGGCACGCCTAGATCTTTGTGGATTCGAGAATTTTTAACATACCATGGTGCTGCAGTAATTATACGTAGAATTTTATTTTGACCCCTTTGAATTTTTTCAATGTTTGATGCTGAGGCAGTACCCCATAATTGAATTCCATAACACCAGATTGGCTTTAGAATTGCATTGTACAACAAAAGTTTGCAATCCAATTTCAATGTAGAGTTTCTGCCGATTAACCAATTAAGTTGCACTGCTTTTAATCTCATTTGTGTAAGTTTCGCTTCAATATGAGACTTCCAAGTTAAACGGCGGTCGAGGTGAATGCCGAGGTATTTGACTTCATTATGTTGAGGAATAATTTGATTATTTATTCTGATGGACGAGCAGGTATCTTTTCGCAATGTGAAAGTGATATGAATACATTTTTGTTCATTTACCCTGATTTTCCAAAGCTCTAGCCAATTCTCTAGTTTATAAACATAATTCTGCAAATTCCGTGATGCAACTTGGTGGTCCTTATGGACGCTGACAAAGGCTGTATCGTCTGCAAAAGTTGACGTGTGGATTTTGGGGTCTGACGGCATGTCGGAGGCATAAATCAAATATAAAGTAGGGCCCAGTATGCTACCCTGTGGCACACCTGATTCAATTGGCTGAGCGGTACTTAAAAAATCACCTTCTTTGATTTTAAATTTGCGACCGTATAAATAACTTTCCATGAGTTTATGGGTGTTAGCAGGCAGAGTTGATTTTATTTTGTGCATTAAACCGTCATGCCAAACTTTGTCAAACGCTTGGGACACATCAATGAAAAGGGCGGAGCAGTATTTTTTATCTTCAAACGACCCTCTTATCACATTTACCAATCTGTGAGTTTGTTCGATGGTACTGTGTTTAGCTCTGAATCCGAATTGATGATTTGGAATACATTCAGTGTCATTCAGAATTGGAGTCAATTTGGTCATTAACAATTTTTCGAACAGTTTAGAAATTGTCGGCAGTAGGCTAATTGGCCTATATGACTCCACTTTGGTGTGGTCCTTCCCTGACTTAGGAATCATAGTGATCATACCCACCTTCCAATCTGCAGGATAGTATTCTAGGCGTAAAATAGCGTTGAAGATAAAGAGGATAATCTTTCTTGCTACACGAGGTAACTCCACAAGCATTTTATTGCTGATTTCATCCATACCTGGAGCATCATCAGAACATCATCAGAGTACCAATAGCGTTTTGGACATCACGAAAGTTTAGTCTTAGAGGTACAGGAGGTCTAATAACGAGTGGAGGCAAATCAGATGCATTATTTGAGTTGTTTATAGTAAACACTTTTCTCAAATGATTAACAAATAAAGTCCCCTTCTCGGAATCATTTCTAGCCCAGTCACCAGTCGGATTTCGCAGAGGAGGCTTTCCTCTAACTGGTCTTTTTAAACCTCGTGCCGCCTTCCATAACGAATAGTCAGATTGTGGGGTACTATCAAGACCCTCCAAGTAAGATTTAAGTGAAGCCATTCTTTGGGTTTCTAAGAAATTTCTTAGTATATCTCTGCATACCCGTAGCCTAGCTTTCAGTTCAGGAGACCTGTGGATTTGCCACTCTCTTCTAACTCTTCTTTTTTCTGACAGGAGATGATCGAGTTCAGCGAAATAAGTTCTATTTGTCCCACTTCTGCACTCAACGTCGTATGTGGAGGCGTGATGTACAGCTCTTCGTATGTCCTCAGTAAACTTGCCAATCGACCCATCAATATCCTCGGTAGTTCTCAACACTACATTTTCCGTGCAGTGGGAACTTAAATACTTTTTATACTTTATCCAACTTACTCTGGTTTTAGATATGTCCCGAAATGGAGAGCCATTCCCTTGAAGGAAACGCATTGAAATAATAGAAGGAGAGTGATCTGAAGACAAGTCTAATGAAGGCTCCACTTGTATCGATTCTACAGGGATATTTTTCACTACTCCGAAGTCAATAACATCGGGAATCTTCCGTCGGTCCGTCGGCCAGTAGGTGGGATGCCCGCTTGAGAGTACATCTAATCCCATTTTGGCAATGGTGTTGAAGAGTTCACGACCCTTCGGGGTCACCAGACGTGAACCCCAAAAAGTGTGTTTGGCGTTAAAGTCACCAGCAACTAAAAATCTAGATCCAAGGGAATTGAAGAAGCTGTAGTATTGGTGTTCTTTTATTGAAAATCGAGGCGGCGAATAAATTGATGATAAAACAAAATTGTATTGACAGAATTCAATACAAATGTTTGTTGCTTGTAGGTAATCCTCACATATGTTGTTCATTAAATAATGTTTTATTCTGTTCTTTATAAGAATTGCCGATCCTCCACATGCTCTTCCGCGGGGATCTTTAGTATCATACAACACGTAGCCATTAATTTTGAAGTACGCTGTCGCCGTCAAGTGAGTTTCAGCAATCATCATGACATCAATCTGCTTATCCATCAGGAAGTGTTCCAGTTCGTTTTTATGTTGGCGGAGGCCGTTCGCATTCCAAAAACAAATTTTTAAACAAATCATTTTTTTAAAATGGCTTGTAAGATAGTGGATTGCATTTTCAGCATTTCCTGCATCATGGATGTCATAGTGGTCGTAAAAGTGTTCATGGTTTGGACAAGTGTCTGCAATGTAGTCTCTAGAGTGTTAATATTAGGCTCGTAATATTGTGATTTAGGTGCCTGCTCCAAACCTGGCATATTAGATTTAACCACGTTAGCGTAAGAAACTTGTCTAGAACTAGGCGCGTTTACATGACTAGTGGACCGTAACAATTGCGGGAAATTGTCACTCGATGCCAAAATAGGCTGTTGATGATGATCAGGTAATACTGACGTCTTGTTGGTACTTATGGCTTTCAAATGCGTGTAAATTGGACAACCTCTATAATTTGCGGTATGATTACCTCCGCAGTTACTGCATTTTTTTATTTTTACGTCAGTTTTGGACTTATTACATAGAGCAGTTGGATGTAGTTCCCCACACGCAACACAAACAGACGGCAATTTACAGTACGCTTTGGTGTGGCCAAATTCTTGACAATTAACACACTGGACGGGTCCAATGCGCTTATGCGGTTCCTCCACGGTAATTCTACGATGCAGAAGATAAATGAGATTGTAGATTGGATGGGACTCGTTTTTCTTTAAGACAACATCTCCAGGTTCCAATTCTACCCTGAACATGGGCTGAGGGATCTTTTCACGGTTTCTGATATTCACTACGCTCTTGATTTTGAACCCTTTGTCCATTAAACCGGTTTTTATCTCCGCGGGATCAACACATGGGTCTATACCCTTTAGAACGACTTGGAGTCCTTTTGCGCTTTTGAGCTGGTAGGTATAGAAGTCCCTAGTCTCCCGCTCCAACTGGTTGGACAATTTTCGAAAATCATCTTCCCTATTCACTTGGATCTTTGTCTCGCAGATATTTCCATGTTTAATTGAGGTTACGCTAAACATGTTTTCACCTATTACCGAAATAATTCCTTGTACCAATTTACTGGAAGTCGGCTCTCTCAGATAAATTGGTGGGGGCTTAAACGTCTTCTTAGTAAGTTCTGGCTCATCCGTCTGGAGGAGAGCAAACCTATTTTGATTATTACTCACGGTCTTAGGAGCTTTTGAATTTGATGACACTTGAGCAGACGTCGGGCTCCTCTGTCGCTTGAGAACGGTGATGTACTTATCCATACCTACTTGTTTTTTTGGTTTGACTGCACTATTTGTTGAAGATGATGTTTTTTCATCTGTTGAAATCACTATATTGGGCGAACAGGAACGACGCCGTTCTGCGGCTCTTGTAGTGAGAAAATTCTCCGTAGATTTTTTTAAGGATTCTTCCTCAGATACCCATTTAGTTTTTCTAGACGAGCTAAGCTCTTTCTCAGAATTACATCTGAGAGGAACGCTCATACAATTTTTATGCGATTTTTAGTGTTTTTTTTAATTACTGATATTACCGTAGATTTTTTTTAACCTATTACGAGTTATTTTTTCACTTTTTGTGTTATTTCAACCTATTACACTTTTTCACCTATTACGATTTTTTCACCGAAAATTCAGCCGCACTAAAATTATAGCAATCATATACATAATTATAGCAATTATGCAATGTTTATGGTAATCAGTTTTATGATTAAAGTTTATACCATATTATGTTCTCTATCATAATAAAATAGCAACAAATTATGATAAATAAATTCATCATAAACATGATTGCCACAAATATATATATATAGTTACTACAGTCGTATATATGATGGTAGTAATCATCTGAATCGTAACTTAACCATATTATGGTTACCGCAATCATATAAATAATTACAGTTACCATAACATTGTTTAACAACTTGAAAAAATTTTGATATTTTTGTGGTAAACATGTATGTACAACTATATTTTTTCTCTGTGTGTGGGGTAAAGTAAAAAAAACTAGCAACACTTTTGAAAATCTGCATATTTCCACTGTAATATTTTTTTTTTTCGAAAAATATGATTCAAATAATAAGACCGCTTTCACACTTTTCAATTCTGACTCGTCAAGGCAAGTATTTTTGGGTGAGAAGGGAAAAGAGCATAAGAGGGGTACAAACTTGACGGCACTAGTAAATTTTCTTATATCCTTTTGTTTTTTTCTTTCATGCATATTGATTTGCATGAAAAAGTACTAAAATTGAATTGACGTGTGTAAATGAAATGGCAAATTCAAAAGAAAATCCAACAAAAATTGCTCAGCTAAAACTAAACAGTGTGAAACAGGACTAAAAAAATAGTGTGAAATTATTTAATAGTCTTTCATCTGCTGGCTAATAGCGCATGCTGAAATAAAAATAAAAATAAAAAATTTCCAGAGTACAATTTTGAATCCAGTTTAAATGTTTCATATTTTTCAAATTATACTGGCGAAATTATTAGCAATATTCATAATTTAGTTTAATATATATAATTTTATTAACAAATTGTTGATTAACTCTCAATACTCTGAAAATGTTTTGTAGCGTATGAAACTGCATTTAAGTGTGTTTCTCACATGTTATATTATGCTCACAATTCAGCTTAAAATAAACGTCAATCTTATTCATTCACACAAAACAATTTTGTTGTCTACAATTACAAAATGCAGCACGTGCCCATACCATGCATTTGTTTAACATCTCACGTAAAGTCAGAGAAGAGAATGAGTGAAGTGATCTCCGACTTTACATAATGTTTTCTACACAAATTATTAAAATACCTTATCATAAAAATACCGTTACCGTAATAATTAACGTTACCGTTGCCTTTCGAATCAGTAGCTAACCTTGATTTTTATATATTTTATCAAAGTATTTTTTAAAAAAAGTCAAACTTAATTTAAAAGCGTTTTTGCGAATATTTTGCATTACTTTACTAGTTAGTTGAAGGAATTACATATTTGGCAGCTGCTTGCAACAAAATTAAAAATTTTCAATATAAATCTATAAACTTTTATTGATTATTTACGATTTTGGGTATTTTTTTAATATTTTTGAATTTTGCTATTTAAAAATTTAATTTATTTAACTTGTTTATTGTTGATTTTCAAAGATGATTTCATTATTTTAAATCTAATTTTTGCATCCTCAGTTATCAGTACAGTTTATCAAGTAAATAATTATTTGTTTACAAGTTTATGTTAAAAATCAAATAATCTGGAAAGTCTTCCAAATAAGTACAACAATGACAAACATTTAGACGGAATCTTCAGTTCTCTAAATAGCTTTTTGTTGATGTGACAAAATAATTTCAATATGTAATGTATTCAAGTACATGCCATATTTTATGATAAATCAAATGAATGAATTTGAAAATCAATTAAACCAGACGGTTTACAATAATACAAAAAAAAAAAAAAGTAATTGTTAAACTGTTTATTGCGCGTTTATTACTGGCTGTGTCATATGTGCACAATTGATCCATATTTAAAAACAAAATGATTATTAATTAAAATATTTAAGAATTAATTTGTGACTTTTTACAAAACAACAAATGGTCCTTAACTCACATGATCAATATGTATTCGGTATTTTGCCTATCCAATTGTTTAATTGGCAATTTGTGGTTTTCGAGTTGATTTGCGGGGATAAATTATGAAATACTAGTTAAATTGTTGAGATCATGTGACAATGTATAATTTACTATAGTATAATTTATTGAATACCAGATTAGTTTTTAAATGCAAGTCGTTAAAAACAAGTCAGAAATACATATGTAAATATGTAGTTGAACACAAGCAACGGACACACTATGGTATTTTTACAAGACTAGCTGGGGACAATCACAAACTGCATGTTGCATTACTTAACTTTCTATTTCAAAAATATTCCACTACCTAATTCAAGATAAAACTCTACATTATGAAGTTATTTAATGTTACTTCTCAACATATACATATATATTATATAATGTTTTCATATTAGTGTAGGGTATTAAGAGCATTAACCGAGAGCTTTAATACTATTCAATACTACTTATTTATGACATAATCCAGCTTTGGTATTTGCTTTTATGTATTTATACTACATTCTTGCATAAGTATTAATTAATAGTACAATAACTAGTCAATGTGTTAAGAGAAAGTATTTTTTTATTAGTTGTATTAACTTTTAATAACGAATAAAAAATTTATTTAAATCGGAAAAGTTGTAAGGGCACTTCTAGAAAGTTATTTTAAGCTGCATTAATAATTCAACTGTTGTGAAAAGTATTCAAACAAAGTTTCATATAACAACCACAAAAATATTTTTTACTTTACTACTTTACTTTTTTATTTAGTTTTTGAATTTGCCTTTACCTCATTGAACTTACAATAAGTATTTAAATCTTATAACTAACACTAAAAACTATTTGTTCTCAATTTAGAGTGCCATGATTAATAGGATTTTCAATCAGCTTTACTAAGCCTTTTTCTTGTTTGGGTTCTAGTAAGTAATTTTGCAATCAAGTGCAAGTTCGGATGTTGTTGCAAATTTGGAGACGTATTTTTTACGAATTTTTCGAAATTCTTCTTTTACCAATGGCACTCATTCATTTCTTATAAACAATGCAGCTCCCGCTATGGTCCTAGGAATTTTAAATTGGGCTCTCTGTATAAGATCAATACTGGTATTACTTGTCATCATGCCCCATAATTGAATTTCATATGACCAAATTGGTTTTAAAACAGTTTTTTTTTTTTAAATAATTAACAAACACAAACTGCGAAGCTTTTGGCTTATCTGCAGAAAACACCCAGAGTCTTTGGCGGGAATCGAAACCGCAACCCTTTGACTGATAGCCCAGCACTCTATCGCCTAATCTATCGGGGCACTGCTATACAGGAAGACTTTACAATGAATGCTTACTTTAGATTGGTTGTTAATTAGTCTGTACAGATTAGAGAATTTTAGTCTCATATGGACTCTCTTAAACTCTTTGGGTCCACGACAAGTAAGGCTTTTATCCATGTGTATGTGCCATATTCAGACTGTGTTATATTCACGTTGTTAACCGAAACACGTCGGCAGTTTCCTCTTAATTTTAATTTACACGTATTCTCCAATCTCTCAACCACGTCTTCACACGTCTAAGATAATTATCCAGTTTTCAAGATTCCATACTGAGAATAGCAATGTTATCTGCAAATGTAGAAATGATTAAATTACAAAGATACCAATCTTAAACAATCTAATAATAAGTTCCAAGTAAAAAAGAGCAAGACATTATAGGTTCTATCGAGGACAGTCGACAAAAGGCATCATTCAGGGGCCAAATTACCGCATTCGTGATCGAATGAGCTATCGTATCCAAAAATGATTTCGACATCGAAATTATGATAAAATGTACTAAATTTCTTGCTCGATATCGAATGCCATAATCTCAAATAAGAAAATTACGATCAATTTTACTCGTTATCGGAATGCGAGTTTTAGAAGTTAATTTTTTCGTAATATGTATTTCTGTATTGAAACAGTTTTATCCCACAAAATATAAAGATAACTTGCTATTAAAGAGAATCTTAAAACAAGCATTTTAAAAATTTTATTAGAAATACTTTAAAATGGACTTCAAAAACTCACTCTTTTTCGTTTTCGATTTCCTTCACATACCAGATTATAACCAAATGTTGCGAGGTGAATGGGAAAGGTCTTCCGTGAGAAAACATTTTAAAAAAATATTGTTTCCAAAACCATGTATATATTGGATTTATGCAGCTTCCATCAGACTTATTCTTTCCTATGACGCCACTTGTTTCGGGATTATTTTCTCATAATCTTAGCTTCCAGGGGCCAAATTACCGCATTCGCTATCGGGTAAAATTTATCGTAATTTTCTTATTTGAGATTATGGCATTCGATATCGAGCAAGAAATTTAGTACATTTTATCATAATTTCGATATCGAAATCATTTTTCGATACGATAGCTCATTCGATCACGAATGCGGTAATTTGGCCCCAGGTATCTCTTAGGCGGACCAGTATACCTGCAACGTTTTGAAGGCTGAAATTTACGCTCTTTTGTTGCTAAAATGGTTCGAGAATTTAATTTAGAGTGGTATTGATACCTATATGAACTGTTGTGGCTAATATGAGTTCCTGGGCATTAGATTATCAGTCCGTCCATAGTGTCTCCCTTTCTTCTCGATATGGAATATAATAAATTAATGAAAACTTAGAGAGTAGCGACCTTCGCCTTTGAGTAATGGACACAATTTTAAAATACGTTATAAAATTTGTGTATGATAACCACTTACTTCTTCTGTACGTGGTCCGAAAATGAATATATTTTGTTCCAACAAACATTCGATTTATGAAAAGAACAAAAATCGTGTTTCGCTTAGTAGCCGGTCAAAATTTTTCCAAATACCGAAACTTTTATAAAATAATTCATGAATAAAATTGTTGCATTTTAACAACGAGTATACTACTATTATATGTGCGAAATGCAAGATACAAAGGTATGAAAAGCCGAACAATTTTATCATTGGGGGATTATCTAATTTGTACTTAGTTTTTTTTTTTTCAAATACGATATTTTTATTATATTTCACATGAGAATTAATGTCATATGAGTATTTCTTCAAAAAAGTCAATTGAATTTCTTAATTAATTGTTTACCATAAAGTAGACACATTGTTTACAAGATAAATTCTTTCATTAAGATTTTATTCTCACACAAATGTTTACAAATAATGCGTAAGAATTAAAATGATTTAATATGTAAACACGTGTAAACACTGACAAACTAATCTCATACATACATATGTATGTATGTATAAAAATTCCAAATATGATACTAAATTTTATTGAAATTGAAGAAAATCCCCGCATTTCGAAGACCAAGTTAAAAAATAAAAACTTACATTTAATTATAAAAACAAACTAATTTTAACCCGTTTGCAACTTTTGCACATTATTATTAAACAGATTTGAAAATATCAATATTGAACATATTTTGGTAAGGGGTTAATAATGAATGTGTTGTAAGAATAAAAATCACCGCACATCAACTAATGATCATTATGTAGTTTGTGATTTTTTTTTTGGTCAAGTTACAATTAACGCGTCATCATGAATAATTGTTGAGAATCGTTTAAGCAACCATGACAATGAATATTACATTAAATCTTTGAGTGGTTTGAAACAATCAAATAATCATGAAAATATCAAATATGTATTTATAAAAACCTAAACAGAAAACATACTCGATCAAAGTCAATATATGGTTTTAAATAATCGGAAATAATGACTAAAAGTAAATCCAAAACCTTCATGTTCTGAAGCTAATTGGTTAATGGTTGGTATGTATAATAAAGCCTATCTAAATTAGTTGGAATTGGTCCATTATTAAACATAGCTTTCGCTTAAACGGCTACTACTAGCTATCAAAAATCGTCTGATCATGAAACTTATATAGCATATTAAACATCTGCAATCGATCAATTTTTAAATTACCCTTGTTAAGGACTATCCTTAAAAATCAATTTAACACTTATAAATCTCTCAGAAATGATATACTATAGCCTAAGTAAATTGAATATCAAGTGGTAAGTCATTATTACGTAGCCTGAGGTTCGGTCTATAATTGACTCTAGCTCACATATAAATCATATCTCTTGCATTTTCTTACATTTTATAATCTAGACAATATTGCCAATTTTACCTAAACTTTTCTAAAAAAAAAAAAAAAATTATTAGTCGCTAGCCGCCTGTAGTCACAATTACATTCGCATTGCGTATCGTTGAACTCTTTGCCAAACAGAGTCGCAGCAGTAGAAAATTCACACACAAAGAATATTCACAACAAACAGCGTTTTATAAGAGAAATATTTAATAATGAAAATGATGCCGGGGCCATTAAATTTATTTAACTTGAATTCAATAAACGATTGTCTTCACTCACAGATCAATTGCAAACCGGGATTGGCCAACGACGAGCACAGTTCGTAAGTGAATTGAAATTTTCAAGTGGCATTCGTGTTATTGACTCTTAAAAGACAAGTTCACATAAAAAGAAAACGCGGATATTTAATATTTAATACTAAATAAGTGCAACTACTAAATAATAAAGAAAATAGCTGTTATAAACAATAGAGAAAAAAAACTTTAATAAAAAACAAATTAAAAACAATTAAATGTGTTACCGTTTGCATCCTATTAGAAAAAAACATCAAAATAATTATATAATTTAAAAAAATAAATAAATAAAATATTTTCAGTGTTTCAATCAAAGAAAATAAAATTTATTAAAAATGCGCACCGATCAATCTTCACAACGCAACAACAGTTCGGGTTCCGAAGTATCCTTGGAAATACCACCGAATGCAATTTATAATACGTCGCGTGATTGCATAGTACAGGATGAGGATAACGGTGATAAAGCTGGCTGCTGTACTACGACCATGGATTGGTTAAAACAGACGTCAGCGAATATATTTCGCAAAAAGACTTTGTACAAACGTTTGCCGATCTTGACCTGGTTACCGAAATATAATCGTCAAGATTTTATAGGCGATTTAATGGCGGGCATCACTGTGGGTTTAACTGTAATACCACAAGGTTTAGCTTATGCTGGCATAGCTGGATTAGATTTACAGGTGAGTTGGTATAAAAATATTAAGTTAAAGTGGCGGTTAAACTCCATGAATAATTTATTTGCAATAGAAGTTTAAAATATGGAGGAAACATTTTTTAAACAAAAAGTAAATTAGGAATTTTGCATCAAAAGGACATTTATTCAAGAAGAATTCAACAAATATAAATATAGAGCAATAAAAACATAGAGCAATTTGATAACTCGATTTCTTTATTATTCATTTATTTGCTATGAGTTAATACAAATTTAGATGTATGAATTTTATATCAGCAAAAAGGATATATTGACAGCTCTCCAAAAAACTATTTTGGAATTTAAAACTACAATTGCAAAAGAAATAAGAATACTATTTTTACACTCGAAATATGTTCGTGCTAGATAGTAATTATACCCTTCACCTTCATGAGAAGGTTATATATAAGTTTGTCAATCCGTTTGTAATTTCCACAATATAATTTTCCGACCCTATAAAGTATATATATTCTGGATCCTTATAGATAGCGGAGTCTATTAAGCCATGTCCGTCTGTCTGTCTGTTGAAATCAATTTTCTGAAGTCCCCAGATATCTTGGGGATCCAAATCTTTAATAATTCTGTCAGACATGCTTCCGAGAAGTTTGCTATTTAAAATCAGCAAACTCCGTCCATAAATAACGGAGATATGAGCAAATATCCGAGACAACCTCTGAAAATTTCATCAAAAAAACTAAGTGTATTAATATTGTTACGAGTAATTTCATCAACAGATGGCGTTGATCACACAAAGTGTATTAATATAATAATAACAAATTCATCAACAGATGTTTATCGACATAATTATGCATAATATAATTATGTGGATGCATCATTAGGCATAGCCGAATATAGCACTCTTACTTGTTTTAAAATGATTTTGGGTCATTATGAGAAGGATTAAAAGAAAGTGAAAAAAGTGTCTCATAAAAATTTGGGCATTTTGCTTTCAATTCATGTAAATCTACAAACCAATCTGAAATCTTGGGAATTAATGACAACTTTTTATATTTCAAATATGTATATACAAAAATTAACTTTCAAAAATTAAGTCCTCTTTTGTCCAAAATTTTTAATTTTATACAAGTACCAAAAAAAAATATATTGTCAAGATTGTCAGACCTAAAAATGTTTTTCAGGGAAAAATAAAAATTGTTTACTACTATGCAAACAAATATTTTTGAAAGGAGCTGCTGTCAATAAATATTTTTTCATATAATTTTGGCACGCTAAATCCAAATTTTAAAATTATACAGTTATTTTTGGAGATATTTTAATTTTTAGGTTTTCACTAACAACTAAGCTTAAAAATCAAGACATTTTTATGCAGAATATTATTGGCAACATTTTCTAGCTGCTGTAGTGTTCGGCAAAAGCAAATATTTTCCGAAAAAGACGTAAACACTAAATAAAATATATGTATTTGAATTCGTTTATTTATTTAAAAAAAAACTTCGTTTATTTAGAACCAGTGAAACAAATATTTAGTTCTATTTTATTTGATGATGTTGGATCTTGCAAAACTATTGTAAGTGTAAACAACGTCAAATAAATTTGTGCTAAAACAAGTGATTATGCTGTTATAAGTAAATATTTGCCAATTGTGACCGTACCTTCAGAAATTAAAATTTTGCTGTTAGTTAGATAAATCAGCAAACATTCTTTATTATTAAATAATAACATATAGTGCTTAAATCCATAAACAGTTTTTAAAACCTTTAGCTAAATTACACTTTCTTAAAGGAAAAACTGCTACAAAATGGGGTTTTTGGTAAAAAGCTAAGAGTAAAAATAGTACTAAATCTAACGATTTAAATGTGTGTAATCCGCGTGTCTAAATTATATAAAATACATGTATAGATTTGCAAGATAATCTCTTTATGGCCGTTGAGTAGTGTTATTTATTAACAATATTAAAAAAACGTGTTTATATTTTTTTTATCAATTTATAAAATTTTTTGATTGCTCTGCAACAACTATGTTGTTAATTTAGTTTAAAATTGACTCTATAATTTATTTAAAATATTAAATAATAATTTTAATTTTATTCTTTTTTGTCAATATGAAATATTTTTATTAGCAGTTATTTATAATTAATACTAGCTAAAACCCGGTGTACTTCGCTGCCCCCATCTTAATGAAATAAAATTGAAGAGTTAAAAAATTATATTATCCACACTTTTTCCTTCAAATTAATTTTTATTATAACTTGTGAAAATATATGCGATGATTTTGATGTTGTTCACGGCGCAAGTCCAATTTCTCTATCTTTTAAGTCCTGTTTCATACTCTTCAGTTTTTGTTCAATTCTCTTTTGAACTTGCCATTTCATTCACTCACGTCAATTTATTTTGCAAATCAGCATTCATGAAAGAAAAAACAACAGGAAATAAGAAAATTGACTAGTGCCCCTTTTATTCTCTTTTCCCTTCTCATCCAAAAATACTTGCCTTAACAAGTCAGAATTGAAGAGAGTGAAAGCGGACTTAGCAATCTTTTTAATGATGTTAGAACCCGCTGGCCTGCTATGCGAAAAAATTGTTTGCATCAGGTCATGTTTTTTCAGCATGTGTGATAAATAATATTTATGTGTTATTCATCACTTGTTAATATCAAATATTTTCCTAAACCGCTTTCCGATTCCGAATTTATTCATAAAACATTTGTATTATTCAAGATATTTGAATGTTAGTACTAATTTGTATGGGCAGGGCTAAGGGCATTTATACAATAGATGTCAGATTTGAATGTACTATGTACTATTTTAAGATTCTAACTATTATATGCTTTATGATATACGAATTTTAGTACTTACTTCGTATAGGCGGTACCATGTCTATTTTCCCAAACATAACCATTTACGATTCAGATATGAATGTTAATAATATAGACATTCATACAACATTTTAAGACTCTACTATTTAAATTTTCCAAGGTTTACGAATTTCAGAATTTATTTTACATCGTCCATTTTTCTGAACTTAACCATTTTTGGGTTTTTCGTATATTCTACCTACTGTATTTTTTGAGATATACGAATTTAGTAGTTACTTTGAATGGGCTTATGCTTGATATATAGATTTTTGTCATATTGTTACTCAAACGAAATTAGAAGATTTTTTCCTATTGTTTCAAAGATATTCTAATTTTAGTATTTACTTTGTATGTGAGTTGCCACTCACGCTCTTTATATTCCTCTTAATTTTTACCATTCATATGGACATCAACTTACTAAAAAGTTATAGATTCCTAGATAATCGAACTTAAATTATATGTGAGATGCCACGCCCAATATTTTTTGTCCAATTATTTTCGTTCAAAATATTGTACAAAATTTTAAGACTCTAGATGATATATTCTCTCCGATTTGTAGCATTTACATTTTGTTAGGTCATATTATAAATCCCACTACTTGTAGTCCATTGATTTTTTATTATCAAATGTTCAAATGGATTGTCTGTACAAAGTTGAGGACACTAGCTGTAGCTGTTTCTGAGATATGCGATCATGTTTCCTACCAGGCATACAATAACAAACTGTGTAAATTTCAAGAAAATCGGTTCAGCTGTTGAGCCATCTATAGACTTTCAACAAACATACATACAAACACACACCTTGATTTTGGCTTCCAATTCAGATAAAATATATTTAAATGCCTCTTTGTTGATTCTAAAATTTTTCCTAAAACTTCTTGGGTATTAGAAGCGGTGATTTTAAATTCGTTATAAACATACAAACATAACTGGTATCTTTCATTTTAAATATATCCGGCGTGTTATTTCTTAAATTTTTAATTACTCCTCTAAGATTTTCAGGTTGTGCATTAATTAAAAATGTAATCGAATCCATCTCAATTTTTATTTTTAAATTATATTTTTGTTTTTAAATTATATTTTTGTTTTTAAAATTTTATGTTTATGTTTTACATAAGAGATTACAAAAAATCGATTACTGCAAACGATAATTCTTCACTCGTATTTTAGAATATGTCGAAGACGAAATGTCGAAAGTGAACGTTCGACGACGAAGAAGTGAAGCGCGTATTCCCGAATAGACCTGAATAATTCATGTAATTTTTATTGCGAAAATTTTAAATTTATTTACAAAAAAAGTACCAAAAAAAGTGCCAAGGATACGTTTTAAGGCCCTAAGAATTCGAATTTAAAAAAGTACCAAGAAGATTTCTGAGTTAAGCCATATGAGTGTTAATTTATATTTCTATGTTTATTTGTCAGATACAAAGGGTACCATACGTTTTACGGATACCATTTTTACCCGTTTTGATCCACGTTCGGTCTAAGTTTTGTGCGTTTGTAGAAAATTGTTACTTTAATTATTATTACATGGAATTAGAGCATAATATTACATCTTTTTATTAAGAAAATCGTTTGTGACAAAAAAGTACCAAAAAGAGATACAATTTTTAGGATTTATGTTGCCCGTTGTCAACTGCAACTTTTCAAATTAAAATTGAGAAAATACAGTTTGTAATTCAGAAAAGCCAATTGAAATTGAGAAATAACACATTGTAATTTAGAATACCTTATTGAAATAGAAAAAGCAAATTCAAATTAATGTTTAGAAAAAAAACAAATTAAAATTAAGAAGTCTAAATTAATATTGAAACAAATTGAATTTAAGAAAGCCAAACTGATATTGAGAAATTATGAAATTCTATTAGATTTATAATTATTTTATAAAATAAAAATACAACACAATACAACACAATATAGAAACAACCAGCATTTTGTTTGTGTAAAATAATGTACTACTGTCAAAAACACTTAGACAGTTCAATTCCAAACCATGCTATGTCGAATTTAGATTTTTTCAACTCAAATTCTGTCAATTTTTGGCTAGTCCAATCAATAATTATAAACAACAAAGTTCTACCATATATGTTTTTTTAGATATCGCCTGTAAACTTTAGGAGCTTTTCCTGCAAAACTCACTTTTTCGACTTAGCATGTTTTGGAATTAAGCTGTCGACTTGAAAAATAATTACTTTTGACATAAGTAAATTGTAAACAAAGTCAGTCAGCTGTGCTAGTGCACTCACCAACGACAGCCGGTTCTACGCACCGAAATGACTCGAGATCACTCGGCCAAGGGCTGTCAACTCAGCAATTACTACTGTTACAACAACAAAAACAACTGACCTTGTACAGTTACACTATGAGAAAAACCATATTTGAAAAATTTCATACAAATATTAAATTTCTCAATTGCAATTTCTATATGCTCAATTTAAATTTTTATACATACTCGTATTCTCAATATTAATTTCCATTTTTTAATTTCAATAATTTCAATTTCTTTTTTCTCAATATTAATTTGGATTTCTTATTTTCAATTTGGTTTTTCTCAATAGTAATGTACTATTTTGAATTTTAATTTATTCTTTTCTAAATATTAATTTGGATTTCTGAATTTCATTTTGTTATTTTTGAATTTTCTCAAATACAACTTGAAAAGCTGTAAATAATATATTTTAATAAAAGCTTCACATAACAGAGAAATCCTAACGAATATTCGGATCTGGCTTCGTATTACTCAAAAATCGAATGTTCGGTTTCGGCTTTAGATTATGCAAAAATCGGCCTAATAATAGTATTTGGTAAAATCTTTTATATTTTTTAACAGTAACAATATTTTTAGAAACTATTGAACAAACACGTATAATTTTATCAAAAATAACAAATCGTTACCGATATCGATGACGAATCATATGGAAATTTTCGCAACAGAATTACTTACTGCTTTCTTTTAGTGTAGCGAATATTCCTATCTTAGAAACTAATTTTTGCCGTAATTTTTTTTTTAGATTCCAAAACAAACTCAATTAATTAATTGGTTCATCTCTTTCTCTCTCTTTTTATTACAGTACGGTTTATATGGTTGCTTTTTGGGTTGTTTCATTTATATATTCCTTGGATCAAGGTAAGCGATCATGATCCCTTTTTAAATAGCATCTAAATATATTGGCATTAACTATTATTCTATTAACAGCAAAGATGTTCCCGTTGGACCTACCGCCATTTCCGCTTTACTCACCTTCCAGACCGCACAGGGTGTTTGGCAAAGAGCAGTTTTACTCACGTTTCTAACGGGCCTTATTGAAATAGGCATGGGTGTATTCCGGCTGGGTTTCCTTATAGATTTTGTCTCGGGTCCTGTTAGTGCTGGTTTCACTAGTGCCGGTTCCCTGATCATTTTCACCTCACAATTTAAGGATCTTTTTGGTGTTAACACCAAAGGTGACACATTCGTTGACATGTGGATTTCGATTATAAATGATATACATAATATAAGCTGGAACGATGCCGGTTTGGGTGTAGCTTGCATTGTGGTCTTACTCAGTATGCGTGCTATGGCCAGTATGAGTTTTGGTCCCAAAGAAGGCCATAAGACATGTTGCCAGAAATTTTGGTCGGGTTTGTTTTGGGTAATTGGCACCTCTCGTAATGCCGTCTTAGTTATTGTTACGTCAGGCATCGGTTATTACTTGATCAGTTCCGGTATTGATGTATTCCGCATGGTAGGGTATGTGCCTTCTGGTATGCCTGAATTTAGATTGCCACCCTTTGGCATGACTACTGTGGCGAATTCATCAACGGGAGAAATTATAGAAGTGCATGAAAGTTTTGCCCAAATGGTTAGCAGTTTGGGTTCAGGCCTTATAGTGGTGCCTTTAATTGCTCTATTGGAAAATATGGCTGTTGTGCAGGCTTTTGGTAAGTAACCTACATATATAATTATTTTCTTATCTTTCAAATTTAAGAATTAAATTAAATGTTTTTTTTATTTTATATTTTTTTTTTATTAAAGCTGATGGCAAACCCTGTGATGCTACACAAGAACTTATTGCTGTGGGTATTTGTAATGTTGCTAATTCATTTGCTCAAGGTTTCCGTGCTAATGGTGGCATTGCCCGTGGAGCTGTTTTAAATTCCAGCGGTGTACGCACTCAACTTTCCAACGTTTATACTGGTCTTATTGTTATCATTGCTCTGTTGTATGCTACTCCAGCCTTTTATTATATTCCTAAAGCAGCCTTGGCTGCTATTATTATGGCTGCCGTTATATTCATGATTCAATATCGTGTCGTTAAACCCATGTGGAGAAGCAAAAGTAAGTAAACTTTTGTTATTAAATAAATAAATAAATATGTACATTTTAAAATGAGTTTTATATTTTTAAAATTTACATTCATATGTTTTTCTTTCAGAATCTGATTTAATTCCCGGTTTGGCTACCTTTATTGCCTGTTTGGTATTACCTTTGCAATTGGGTATTTTAGTGGGCATCGGCATTAATATTGTTTTCATTCTATATCATGCTGCTCGTCCTAAATTGCGTGTGGAAACTTTATGTGTAAGTAAAACATAAATTTTTAAAACAAACAAAATCTCATTATTTTATATTATTTTTATTTATTAATTTGTTTTTAAATTCTTCCCTCACAGACCTCCAACGGCCATAAATACTTAATGTTAACTCCCGATCGTTGCCTTATTTTCCCCTCTGTAGAATTTGTACGCAACGTTATTACGAAACAAGGACGCAAATCCACCTTACCTGTCGTTATCGACTGTACTCATATTTATGGTGCCGATTTTACTGCTGCTAAGGTGGTTTCCACCATGATCGATGATTTCGAAACGCGCCAACAGAAACTTTACTTTTATAACTTACAACCCAGAGTGGCTGAAGTCTTTGAGGGAATTAATAATAATTTAGTAGTAATTTACGATATGGCCATTTTAGAAATGAGATTATCTGGCAAAGAAGATGAGACTTCAAAATTATAGAAAAACAGGTAAATAATGTCTAAAAACATTGTTCAATTCTTTAGATATTCTAGTGCCACATTACGAAAAAGAGTATTACAATGAATACAATTCCTATTGTAGTTAGTGTGTACTGTAGTATTTAGTAAAGTAGACATTTTATTTAGTTTAAATAAATGTATTTTAAATTTTGTAGTATTTATTAGTTTTATTCTTTTTTTTATCGATTTGTATATATGTAATTTGTATGTAATTGATTGTATTATTTCTTAATTTTAATGTACTTAGTCTCAAAATGTCTTAATTGTATCGTTATAATGAAATTAAAAAAAAGAAGTATTACACTTTTGTATAGTTTTATATACATTCGTATTGATTAATTGTAATCGTTGTTTTTTGCTTGTCAAATACAATGTTTTAGTTTTAAGTTTAGCAATAAAGTAGATGAGTAGTTTGCTGTATTTAAAAATGAATATATAATATTGTAATATTGTTAATACAAAAAGCTTACAAAAATGTTTTTTAATGTCAAAAGCGTGTGAAGATGAAATAAAGGAATGCGTAATATATAATTTTAAAAATTAAGTATAAATAAAAAGCGTATAAAAAACACAAGTTCCAAAAAAATTGGACGTAGATGAATACCATTTTAAAAGTAATTTGGGGTATATTATGATTGCTTGGTATATTTTTGCCATCGTTTCAGTTCTCTCAGATAAACGAATAATGGTAAATGAGTCATGTTTGATAATTTTAGGCAAAAAAATTATATTAATTGGAGTAGCATAAATCATCTTGAATTATGTTTAGTTTTTAATCGCACGTATACGTAAACCAACAATAATCGCAACAACAATCACTTTAATTCCTTGACTTTAATTTATTGACGTTCTATTCTGTCACTCTGAGTCCATATCAAGCGGGTTTTCTAAATCGTGTTTTTCTAGCTACTGTATAGTCTAGATATAAAAAGCTTCTAATTTTAAAAAATATATGTTTACAACCGGCTGGTTTTTCGGGAAAAATAATTTCTCCAAATGAAGTCTATTTACATATGTTAACAAGCTAAACAAGAGCAATTGTTAAGAAGCCTTTGTATGCTGAATATGTCACTAAATGGTGCGCTATCTTACCCGGAGGCATGAAAATTTAGCTGGAAATGAGGTTACTTTGAATGAACAACGCTAATTATTTTTTTTTTTATTTTTGTTAACAAGTTATGTAATAAGAAAGCCTTCAATGGCCAATTAAATATTACAATTGACGATAATAGAATAGTAAAAAAAATTTTTTTTTTATTTAATTTACTTAATATTAATGTTTTATTACCAACAGCCTCAAATTTGTAACATAGAGAAACATTCAATTAGTTAAAATGAATATATGCCTAAGTTAGCAATGGAATGTCAAATAACAAATCAGTTGTGATTCCTATTAAAATGTGCGGTTAACTTTCTGCGATAAGTGGTATAAGATAATGAAAATGACCGTAAATCATTCGGTAAGTGATTCCAAGTACGCGCAACAGTTATAAGAAATGATTTTTCAAAAACTGTGTTATTTATTCTGGGAATATAAATCTGTACATTCCTAGTTGAATGTATAAAATTGAATAATTGTACCAAAAATTGTGGTGTGTTACTTTTAATAATTTTATAAAATAGTAATAGGTATCTTAAAATTACAAAATTCTTAAAAGAGCACTTTAGAAAACGCTCGACATAGGGTGATATATGGTTATAATTTCTCTGATTATTTCGTTGATAAATATTATGATTGTAGAGTGTAATTCCAAAGGCGAAACGTACAATTTTGTTCAGTAAAATTCTGATTTTACTAATATTTTAGAGGTTGTACTCAAAAATATATGCATACCATAAGAAATTTGTGACAATAATAAAGCATGAGCTACTTTTATCCTGATATGATAGGGTAAATAAATATTAAGGCAATATAATCGGCGAAGAGTGAAACAAACTTTTTTATATACACTGTCTATATGGTATGAAAAGATGAGTCTGTCATCTAATATAATTCCTAATATCTTCATTCTGTCAACAATTACAATTTCCCTTTGATCTATATTTATGGTTGAGCCATCCAGAGTAAGTGAACCAAATTTCATTATCCTCGTTTTATTTATGTTTAGTTTGAGAAAGTTAGAAACCATCCACGAATTAACCCAATCCAATACAGTATTTATCCTTCCTATCAATATTTCCTCTGAAGTGTCACCATGAATTAGTAATTGGATATCGTCAGCAAAAGCATATACGCTACAATATTCTGATTCAATCATATTAAAAAAACCATTTAAGTACATAGAAAATAATAATGGACCCAATACTGAATAAATAAGAATAAATAAGTAAACACGCTGTTCTGGAAAAGGCAAACTCATCTCTCAGTTTCTTAACAAGGTTTATGTGGTTAATACGGTCAAATGCTTTGGATAAATCTAACGATACTAAAACACTTGCAATTCTTCTATTCATGTTTTTCCTTAAAGTCTCGGTAATTCCTAATAAAGCAGATGATGCACTACAACTGCTACGGTAACCTGTTTGCCGATCATTTAATAAAGAGTTCTCCACTATATGATTCATGATTTGGGTCCTTAATACATGCTCAAATACTTTTGATAGTATTGGTAATATACTAATGGGTCTTAGATTTTCCTTTTTATATGATGCACCAGTTTTCGGTATCGGGACTACTTTTGCCAGTTTCCAATTTTTCGGATATTTTGAACTAGTCAGTATAGAGTTAAATAAGTGTAATATGTAGTCACCTACTAGGGGCATAATTATCTTTAAGAATTTTAATGGAATTCCATCAACACCACACGCATTAGACTTAATTCTATCAAATGTTAACAACTAAATTTTGACGTATTACTGATATAGTATAGATTCAATTAGTTTGTGATTTAAAAATAAAAACTTTTCAAAACTATACTTCTGTGATATTTTATATAGGTTTTTTCTCACTATCTTTTTCCTATACAGTGGAATATTTATGTAAAAAGCTATTTTAATTATATAAATCTTGAATTTATTTGTTGTAATATCTTAATGATAGTAACTCAAAATTGTTTAGAAATAAGAAACCAATTTGATTTTGTGATAGTAAAATAAATAAAATTATATAAAATAAAATAAAAATAATATTTTATCTATCGATATTTCTTCAACCGTTGGATGATATATTTACGAATGATTCTAAAAATATAAAATATAAAACCCGTTTTTTATATCTAAACTTTAAGGTACGTACTACGAGCAAAAAGAAATGAACTACACCAATACCTCACTTTGCGTTGGGGTTACGTTCCAAAAAAAAACACGACGCGAAGTAAAAATAGGGTACATTTACGGTTAAAATTGGTTACGGTTAGGGTTACGAAAATACTAAGTCATCCGCTTTCTTTCACCAAAAATTGTTCCAATGTTTGCTGAACAGTTTTTTTTCCAACGTAAAATAAATTTCCTGTAGCAATTGTCTGTATTACTACCACTAGCATTATCGTTGGATAATGCTTTACTTTTTATGTCATCAAATAAGCCGTTTGCTTTTATCTGAATTACCATTTTACTTAATAGTATTCTCAACGTTACCTCGAAAATCTAACGACGCACAATGAAAATTAGTACTAATTAAGCAGCGACACAACTTCGAAAAAAAAAAAACGCAAAACGAGGTATTGTGTATAAGTTATTTAGTTATTTGTTACAAATATTTTGAGAAAAGTACGAGTATAAGCGAAGGTGTGTTATACTACTTGCTTTTTTCCCAAAAAATTCAAGAACTTTTTTTACATTGTACGAGTATGATAGAGCTATTAAATAAAACATTTTTAGCTTTAGGCTGATTAAGCAAGTGTTGCGTTATTATCGCTCAAAATCTATCGAAAAAAAACTATTATTCAAATTACATTTTATAGGAATTAAAACTTTTGTTTTTCGGTTAGAAATTAAACTTACACATGAAAGAATATTTAAAAAAAAACTACATTCGGATGATAAATTAAATTTCAATGATTTTTTTTTAATTTTGGCCAACCACTAGTCTCCATTTCAATTACGAACCCAAGCAAATTATATCTCCAATCGTTGAGAAGCAACTGAATTATTACCAAAATGAAAAATAAATTGTAATATAATTTATAAGTATTTTCCCCGAATTTTACTGGACTCAAAGCACCCGAGTTGGTAAACTTTGATACTCTGTAACTTGCCTTGTATTCCAACAGTCGCAATTTAAATTTCATTTTGTGATTTGGACCGCGGATTTATAATATACAGCCATGTCACAGAATTTAATTCCGTTCGGAAGTGGAATTAATTTCGTTTTCTTGCGTCTATAGAAAAAGCAAAACGAAATTTTTTTTTGGAATGAAACCACTTTTAATTTGCTATGTGGAATTGTAATTTTATGCATTTCTAGGTTTCATTCCGAAAAAATTGTTCGTTTAATTCCGAACGGAATTAAATTCTGTGACATGGCTAAATAATGTAAATTCACTTTTCTTCCAAAATTTTTTTTTTTTTAATTTTTAGAAAATATTTTTTTTAAATATTGAAATAAAACATGTTTGTTACTTGTAATTCAACTTTTTAGTATTTCGTTTTGTCTCGGCATCCAATTTTACACTATGTATCGTCATCTGCTGGGAAATAATTTTGGTAACCATAGAATTTCTGTGACACTGAATTGACTTCCTTGGTATTTTTTACAATTAGTCATTGATTTTGTAAAAAATACATCTTCAAACATGTTATTAAAAAATAACACGAGCAATAAAATATATATGACCTGATAGAAACAAGCGAGGTATTGCTTTGAATTTAATACAAACACTTTTGTCTTGAAATTCCTCGCAAAATATAGTCGATGAGCCCTTTAAAAACCTTTGTCATTGTTTTACTAAATTAAAAAAAAAATCAAATTTTCTACAAACAAAATTACTCAACAAATGGTTTTGAAAAAAAATGTTCAGAAATCTTTGCAATATGATATGTGACCCGGCCTATGAATAGGTGGCTTATGATTCAAAAAAATTGTTTTCACTTTTTTTTGGTTTCGATAGTTTTTGAGATGTTCTTTCACTAACTTGCTTAGAAGTGTACTAAAAATGTAGAGAAAGAAGAGCACAAATGAAAGATAAACAGAATTTTATTGAAAATCCATCTTCAACAGCTGTGTCTCGCAATTTCTTTTTTGAGTCATAAGCCACCTTTTCATAAGCCGGGTCACATATTATAAAATCAACCTGTTTCTATAGTCATTTAGAGGCGCATTAAATACTTTATTTCATATATTTTAACAACTTAAATCTCTATTAAATTAATAATACAAACAATTTTTTTTACAGTGTAAACTAATAAAATCTTATTGTTAAATAAAAAGCTTTATCTTTTAATTTATAATTATAGCATATCGTAAGGCATCACTTTAAAATTCAGTTATGTCTACATTATTACAATTAACACAGTCATTAGCAGTTGTGGAACTGTTATCATCTAATAATTTTTCTATACAATCTAATGAATAACATAAAATAAATTTCGAGTGCAATGCAGCAAATACCTTGGCTACATTTGGACGTAAATTAAAGAATATTAACTTTTGTTTTCTAGAATTGAAATCGTTAATAATTGATTCTATAACTTTTGCAGTTGTAAAATCGCTGGCATAAATATAAGTGCAATCAATGACGACAGGAAGACAATACTTTAGGCCTGATTTTAAAACCTTGTTGCGTACAAACTCCATGGAGGGGAAAATCAAGCAGCGATCGGGTGTAAGTCTTAAAAACTGTTTACCACTGGGAGTCTAAAAAAGTAAGTTCAACAGACGTTATTAAAAATTATTTATTTTTGTTAATAGTAGTATTTTTTTACCATTACTTGATCCACGGCTATTTTCGGTCTAGCTGAGTGATACAGAATATATAAAACATTTATACCAATGGCAATAGCTATGCCTACACTTAAGGGCATAATTAAACAGGCTATAAATGCCAACATACCAACATAGACATCAGATCCTTAAAGGTAAATTTTATTATAAGAACATTTTATATAAAAATTAATTATATATTTGTTCTTTTAATTAACTAGATTTGTTCTTACTTTTACTGTGCCACATGGGTACTATAACTTGATATTGTAATTGAAATAGCACAGCTGCTATTATTATGGCTGCCAATGTAGCCTTTGGTATATAGTAAAAATATTCTGCCAAAAACAACATGGCCAATATTACTATAATGCTGATATAAACATTTACGAATTGTGTTCTGCCTCCGCTTGCTGTATTTACCGAACCTCTGGCTAAACCACCATTAATTCGATATCCATGGAAAAATGAATTAGAAATATTAGCCAGGCCCAACGCGATCAATTCCTGATTTGTGTCGACGGGTTTACCATTTGCTGAAATAAAATGTAACAGGTATGTATTATCAACTATATTATAATATATAATAATTACATATTTAATAAATTAACAGCTGCTAAAGCTTCCAGAAAAACTAAAAACTAAATTTTCTTTCTGTTCTTACTAATTAAATTAGAATTTTGACAGAAGAGTAAGTTATTTAATATCGCTAAACTCTCTATAAAACAATTTACTATATTTTCAATGAATTTACCAGCATTTACTGTGAGCGTCAATATAAAGTAAACACCTAATATTGTTTAAACTTTTTTTATTATAACCAAAATAAAATGCATTACATTACTTTTTAAAGATCAATTTGATCTGCTGTTTGCACAAATCGCTAGTTCAAAAGTAAACAATTGAAACAGACAATTGACAAATTCAAAGAAAATTTTAAAATTGTATATTTTTAATTAAAATCGTGGAAAAATGTTACAAGTTTTAGCATATTAAATTTAAATTGTGCATCATTTCATTTTGTGTTTAAAGTGTAGTTTCAATAAAATAAGCCAGATCGCTTCAGTATACACTAGCGGTTTGAAAACGCTAAAAATCTAGCGTTTTCGTTTGTCAGAAGAGTTCTGAGTTTTTCAGAACATGGACGATATTAAAATTATGTGAAACATTGTGTTTAATATTTTGTTTGTAGTCCTTTTCCCTTTATAACAGCTGACAATATTCTAGACAAGCTTTTTAGTGAAATCAGGCGAAATTTTATTCCATTCATCCTGTATTACTGCCTTTAGGTTATGCTTGCAATAAATATGTTTTTGGACAATGATTGAAAAACCAATCTTTCATAATTTTGGAAATATACCAGTTCTGTGCTAGTTCTAATTTCTCTACATACTCGTAGGGTCTATATTGTTTTTTAAAATGTCGAGATAATCTTCCTCTTTCATTGCGGATTCTATAAATGTAAGATTACCGACCCCTGATGCCGCTGTACAATCCAAAACTATTACTGAGCGGCCGTCATGTTTCACCGTCTTGGTAACATATTTATTATGGTTCGCATTATGTTTTTACAGTACTAAATGCTGAGTTTGCTTTGTAAGACGTTTTGATTGTTTTGCTCAAGGCATATTTTCTACGGTATTGTGTTTGTTATACTTGTCTATAATTTTTTTATTGTACTGTGATGCCTGCCAACGATTTTACCTATTGCACTCAGAGATTTACCTTTTCTATATAAGTCTATTATGATTTGCCGAGTTTTCAATTGATGTTTGCCCTGCCATTGTAAATTTTTTACTGCCTAACGGCACAACCTAATTTTTTTTAATGATAAATTATGAATTATTTATAACGGTAAATACTTTGAAATAAAAAGAAATTAAAAGAACTTTTGGAATGTCAGGAGTTTTATTCATAAGGATGATGCTGCTGTTTGTGACGCGTAAAAATTGTTCTGTTTTAACAATAAATGAATTAAATTTTTACCTATAGGCTTTGTTTTTGCTTTCTTTTTTTGTGAATTCAATTCTACTTAAATTTAAATAAATATATAAAAATGCAGTATAATTTTGTAATATAATATTATTTTTGATTCCGCACGATACGTGAAATGTAATTATTCATTCCTGCGGCATAACGCACTACTGTCTGTGTAAAAAGGGAAAAAAGAAATTACTCAGCAACCGAATAAATAATTTCAAATTATGGTTTCGCACAAAAAAATTCTTTGCGCAATTGCGGAATGGAATGAATAATTCGACCCAATACAATTAAGCTTTGCTCTTAATAATATGTGGTGTTGACTTTATTTTAACGCACACAGTAAATTATAGCTTTTTTATATTAAATTATTATTGCATGATCAAAACAATTCATTTGATATAAAACATATTTTAATTGAAGTTAAACACCTACAGTTGCGTTCATAGCAAAAAAAAAAAATAATAATAAACTCTGAACAACGACTTGACAAACAATAGGTCGTACATATTTATAGCAACCTATACTAAGTGAACTCGTAGAAGACTTAGAACTGTCTTAAGCAATATACACTACCAAATATTAAAATTTAATAATAAGATTTGCATACTCGTATATGTATACTCATACATAAATTTTGTGAGTGTTAAAAAGTATTCTTCTATTTGCAGTCCTTACAAAAATTGTAAGAGATTTATTCGCTTTACAGTATTTTTCAGAAACAGGCTTTTTATGGGAGCTATGACCTATTACCTATGCTCATAAAAATTATTATAAAATTTTGATGAATCGAATTTATCTCAATGTCGATTTTTATAAGATATTTATTTACGATAAATGATTTTCGGATGTGTAGATTGCCCCATAAATGAAAGGATAAATTATATAATTTATTCCGTGAGAAATATATATACATACATATACATATGTATATGGTGAATTTCACGTCAAGTGACCCAATTTTAAAAATCGATGTCTTCCGATTTGAATGAAATTGGCACCAAGGTTAGTACTATTGGATAGTAGGCCAGACACAAATTTTCAGCTCTATCAGTCCAGAAGTGCCGGAGTTAGAGGGGGCCAAAGTTGGACATTTTGTAAATTTTGGTCATACAGGGGTTTTTTTTAAATGATAGTAACTTTTCACCTATTGGTCCTAGCAAAAATTGTCCAAAGGACTTTAGATAGCTATTTCTTCAATCATTTAAACAATTTTTTTTTTTAAATTTTTTTTTTTTAAATTATTATTTTTTTAAATTTGGGCCCTTTTTTCTCAAAAGAAAGCTTATACAATTTACTTAAAGGCCTTTATAATCGCTTAATGGGATCTATCAAAAAAATTATTTTTTAACTCAAGAATAGGATTTTTCAATATTTGGCACATGTATCATCCAAATCGGAAGAAATCGATTTTTAAAATTGGGTCACTTGACGTGAAATTCACCATATGTATATCTATAAAGTGATTCTAAGGTTCAGAAGATGATTTTAAGGCAGTAGTTATGCATACATTATAGTTGGTGTTAGCAAATATTTTTGAGCGTTACAAATGAGTTATTAAATACATTTGTGTACCCTTTTATTTCAAGTACTTTAATTTAGTTGTTTAAATATTTTCTTAGATTCATTTTTTCATCCTTTGAATAAAAAAATATAATATGAATATCGCCACAAAAATTTTGAAACCCTTAACATTTATAAACTTACCAAAATTTTTACACACCGCAATAGTCTCCAAAAGTGATATCAGCGGTATGACTATTAGAGCTGAACCAAATTCATTTAGTAAATCCCAAAAATCTTCAGTTGCCTGCGTCTCTATGCCATTAGCGGTAACGTTACTTGTAATAGTAAAGTCCGGAATTTCAACTGGTGGAAAACCTGATGGTATATACCCCGTTAATTGAAAATAACTAATACCCTGCTGTTCAAAATAAACCACTAAAGAAGCAGTAACAAGCGCTAAAAGGGCATTACGTGAAGCTCCCAAAAACCAAAGAATTTTATTAAGAAACACATGAACTTTTTTTATCTCTTGATTTTCTTTAGGATTAATTCTTAAATTGCTCACATACCTGAGTAGGATCAGTATAGCAATACTACTCAAGCCTAAAATAGTATCCAAAATGCTATAATTATGTATGTCTTTTATCATGGAAATCCAATTATCCAAAAACGATTTCCCAGCACTTTTAACCACTAGAATGTTTTTGATTTGTGAGGTAAAAATAATTAAAGCAACGGCACTGGTGAAACCGGAACTAACAGGGCCAGAAACAAAATCTATAACAAAGCCTAAACGAGTTACACCCATTCCTAGTTCAATTATGCCCGATAATAAAGTAAACAGTAAAGATTTCTGCCAATTGCCGTGGGCCACTTGAAAGGTCAGTAGTGAAGCTATAGCCGTAGAACCTAAAATGTTATCTTTGCAAGAACCGAATATGGTATAGATTATGTTGCCCATGAAGGAACTGTAAAGAGCAAACTGAAGTTGATTTGTGACATTTATTAAAGTAAATGTGTGTTATGATTTTTAATAACTACCTCTGTTGGGAGACCCGCTATCCCAGCAAATGCTAGAGCTAATGGTATGGCTGCCAGAGAGTCAGTTATGCCCGCTATTAAATCTCCTATAAAATCGTCTTTATTATAATTCGGTAACCATTGCAGCACCGGTAAATGACGTTGCAAAACATTTTTATTAAACACTTTATCCAAGTACACACGATGTTTTGTTTTATTTTCTGTCTCAGCTGCTAAATCAGCCAATGATGATTCACTAGCCTCTAGCGCCAGACGACTCCGAGACACAGTTTGATGATCCGCTATCATTATACAATCCATTGAATTTGTTGTTACATCATTTATAGACATTTTGCAAGAGTTTAAATCGATATTACGTTTTTGCCACGCTTTCGCCACAAATCTACAACATTACACCCGCGTATTCCAAAATCGACTGAGTATATTGTATTCGGAAAGTGTATTTCATTCAATCACAAACAAAATAATTTATTTGATATTTGAATGAAAGAGAAATTATACAATTTATTCATACTCATATGGAGTTTGATTGTTTAAACCGGTTCGTGTTTAAAATTTGCTTAAAATGCAAATTATTGTTTTGGTTATTCTTCGACTATTTTTATTATTAGTTTTTTTTTTGTAATTCGTCTAAAATCAATGTTCTCTCTATTATTTTCAATTATGCTCGTACGTGTTGTTTTGTTATTATTCGAAATAGTTTGAGTTTTCGATCGAGAGGAAACTCACACTTGAACGAGAATTGTTAATATTGTATTGTGTTTTAATCAGAATTAAAAAGTAACGCATTTAATGGATTTTAATTAATGTATAATTATCGAATTTGTATTCGGATCTATTAAAGCTTACCTTGCAAAACCAAAAGTAAAAGTGTTGTTTCGAAAAGTGAAATTTGCGTATAAAATATTACTATTAAAAACTATTTATTGGTTGATATTTGCCAAAGTGTGAAATAGTGTTTTTATGTATTATCAAATCTATTGTTATATTCTTAAGTTCGACCCGTAACTTTAAAAAGAAAAAAGAAAACAACAAATAATTCAATATAAACAAGTAAGAGTTTACATTCGGCTGTGCCGAATCTTATATACCCACCACCAAATCGCTTATAATGGACATTTATAAGAAGTTTATGCGCCATTTAAGTGATTTCCGGAAGTGGACCGATCATCATCAGATTGACATGGACAATTTTTATATATGTAGGAACTATTTGTGTTGAATTTAAACTTGATAGCGATTTCTATAAGAGATTTTCGGAACTGGACTTTATATGGTCAAATACGGGCCGATCATCATGAAATTTAATACAACGACTTAAATGTATATTTTGATTATACACGACTTGTCCTTCTATAATAAAAATAAAGTGTGCAAAATTCCATGATATTATCCGCATTATATTTGAAGAAAACAGCAAAAAATATCTGAAATATATCGAGGTAATCCGAAACTTTGATTTATAACTCAGATTCTACTGGACCGATGTGAAACACATACACTAACACTAATTGTGTGTGCGTCTCAATTATATTGTGTTGCTTGATAAACTCAAATTCATACATCTCACAATAAAAAAACCTGTGTGAAGTTAAAAATCACACAATTCCTTCGTGTGTTTGTTGTCTTTCTTATTTTGTTAAAATTGGGGTTTCCCCTATTTAATAAATTTTCCTAACGTTCTTTGTTTTGATACGGGCGTTTACTAAGTTTTTGTGTTTCGGTTGCCCAGCAGTCTTGCTTTTTTCTTTAGTTTGGATTTACATAAATACAATTGTATTTACTCTCTCACAACACTCACACAATGAATTGAACGCTTTGCACAATATGTTATTTCTTACACACAATAAATTTTGTGTGATTCTTAAATCACACACAACACACTACTTGCTAGTTTGATGTGTGAATTCATGTGTCGTTTTATCGCACACATGCAGACCTCTACTATGAACTTAATAGCTACAATTTAAATTTGATGAAAGTTAGTCTTTTTAATCAACAATTACCCGTACCTTTATATAACTTTATTCTATTTATGTAATTCTAAGATTACTGGATTTTTTTGTTACCAAATTCTGTATGTAGTTTATTCAAAAAAATTATGTCGCCTTAGAATTCATCAAATACAGCGTCCATTTCTAAAAATACTAAATATACTAAGTGTAGAGTATTAAATTGCCGGGCTTGACTTTCTTGAAATTATTCCATTATTTCACTTATCCCCTATAAAGTGTGATTTATAAACGTATCTAAAAAAAATTTGTTGCCACAAATAAGTTGTATACAAAACCTAATCACGCCTATAAATTTTGTGCAGATCGGTCAATAATTGTTCATATCGAAATGTTATAATTGTATTTAAATAAAATTTAACACAATAAATAAATATTTTAAGTGTTTATATGTCGATACAATTTAACACTAAGAACAGAAATCATGCCACAAAATGTTTGAATGATCGGTCCATAATAGGCCATTGCTTATATATAGAGCTCATTTCTGAAAAACTTTTTGCACATATTCTGTATATAGGATATTATATGGTCGGGCTTGACCGGCTATACTTTTTTTACTTGTTTTGTTTCTGCATGAAAATGTTAAAATATTTTACGAATCAGCGAACTGGAAAACATTTGACAATTGTTTATGTGTGCATACGTATATTGCTAATTAAAGCTGTGTTCACATTGTGTGTATTTGTCATGTGGAATGTCACTTTTCTATCCACATGTGTTTTCATGTGTTTGTCAAAAATTGAGTTTCACATACGGTTTATAATTTACATATTCAAATGTTGGTATGTCAATTACATTTGACATAACCTATCAAAAAAAAAAAAATCTTAAAACAGCTGATATGGTAAAACTTATTCCGCGGGTTATAGCCATACTTTAACAACTTAAAAATAACTATAAAAATTGCAATAAAAAAATACATATGTAATTACTTTTGTTAACTACTTTTCAATTTTTCCCTCCATTTTCAATAATAAATTTGTATAGTTATTTTTTGCATTTTTGTTTTAATATTTATAAATTATATTTATTAAAATTTTAATTAATTTTTGCCGCCACAAAATTTTTGTTATAAAAAACAGCTGATGTCAGATGGTTTGTCACTTGAAAATAGAACTAAAATAAAAATGTCATGTGTATTGCAACATAGAAATAACACATGATATTGTTTGAAGGTGTTCAGACTATATGTACAAATTTGACATGCGAAAAAGTGACAATCCACATGACAAATACACATAATGTGAACACACCTTAAATCTATATATATAAAAATGGTGTAAAAAATGTATAGTAATTCATCAAATGAGAACGGCTGGGCCGATTTCTATAAAATTTTTTGTCAGTTGTTCGTATTTTCGAGGAGAAGGTTCTTACGGAAGAAAATTTTGGAAAATCCCTCCGGAGAAGTCGGAAAATTGGAAAATCGAGTTTTTGTATGAAATTTGGACTTAATGGCTTTCCAACTGAAAATAATAGAAATTTCTTAGTGTAAATCATGAAAAATGCGAAATGCGAAACGCGGAAAATTGGAAAATCTCTTCGCAAAAGTCGGAAAATGGGAAAAATTGGAAAATTGAATTTTTTGTACGAAATTTTGTGTGAAATTATTCCTGTTGTATTATATTATTACTCAAAAGTTTGTCTGAAGGCTCAAAATTGGGGCGATACAAAGTTCGCCGGGTCTGCTAGTGTCGTATATATGCAGTGCTGATATTCAGCCGGTTCGGACCGGTTCGCTCGAACCGGTTGTTAAAATTTTAAAAATTTTGCGAACCGGTTGTTGCATATTCACCCTTATCGTGAAAAAAATTCCACATGAATATTGTTCCCTTTTATTTTTTAACATTGAATTTTAATAGGAAAAATGTGAAAAGGGAACAAATTTCATGTGAAATTTTTATTCACGATAGGGGTGATTATGTTTTTTGCTTTAACGGTTTTATATGCATTGTCCAAACGTCCAAACAAATGATTTTATTTTGGTTATACATTGGATTCTTGGATGATGATGTTTTCGATAGCGTTTTCTTTAATCTTTTGAGAAAAAAATAAAACAATTTTTTAGACTTTTATTTTGCAAAATCAAAACTATTATTTGTTAAAAACGTAACTTTTTTTTATTAAACGAAAATTTATATCATTTCCTTCAAGAGGCTTGTGGTCTGTTACTGGGATGCGACTTTAAAATTTTTGCTATTTTTATCAAAATTTGGCAAAAATATAATTTTTTTAAGCGAACCGGTTGTTAATTGTTTCGAATATCACCACTGTATATATGTATGTATGTATGTATGTACATACATATATTTAAAAATTTCGAAAAAATTAGAAACTTCTGAAATACAATTGAAACTTCATTTTTGTTGAAAAAAATAATTGTTCATATTTTTAATTTTTGAAGTTTTTTTTCAAATGTTTGTGTTTCATTTTTTAATAATCGCTCCTATCGTTCTTTGGTTAATTGGTTTCAAATATTCCGCAATTTTAATAAACATACGAGTATGTACATACATACTTACATACATGCTTTTTACAAAAAATAAACAGATATGTGTTACAAGTCATGTTTTCTATATTTCTTGAATTGAATTATTTATTACTAAAGTAAGTTTTTTTTTTAAATATCAATTTCTTTTCAACTCTTGTTTCATTCGAACTACTACTAAGAATTGTTTACTTGAAACTTTGTTAGCGTTATAGTACTTGCCATACTATTGTTATCAGTGGCTAGGTGCATTGTGGTTATAGCTGGCGGTGCGTCACCAGTTGCTTTTCTCAGCTCTTGCATCAAACAATCGACATTGTAGCACAAGCTTAGTTTGCAGTTTAAGCCCTCGAAAATGTGTACCACGCTCGGCTTTAAATTGAAGAAGATTATTTTCTGATTGCGAAGTTTGAAATCTTGAATCATTGAACAAATAACTTTGGCAGCTGTATAGTCAGCACCATAAACATAAGTACAGTCGACGACGACGGGTAACGATGTTTTGGTACCTGATTTCAAAATTAAATTACGCACAAATTCGACTGAGGGAAAGATCAAGCAGCGATCAGGTGTTAGTTTAAGGAACTTAATGCCTTCCGTACTCTGTGGGTGAAAATAACGAAAATAACAATAAGAAAATGTTTAAGAAATAATTGAAAATAAAATCATACCTCAATTGTTTCTAAAGAAACCTTAGGTCTAGCTGAATGATAAAGTATAAAAAGCAAATTGACACCTATAGCTATTAATATACCAATTTCCAAGGGCAGGACTAGACAAGCTATAAAGGCCACTACACCAGGTATTAAATCGGATCCTAAGTGTAAGTAAAAAGGTGATCGTTTGATGAGCTCAATGTGTTATCAAAAATGAAAATAATTTAAATTGTGTTTACTTACTTTTACTGCGCCACATAGGCTTAATGACATGATATTGCAATTGGAATATAACCGCCGATATAATAATGGCGCCCAAAACCGTCAATGGAATAAAATAGAAATACTTTGTTAAGTACATTAAAGCCAACATCACCACTAAGCCAATATATAAATTGGCCAAAGGTGTTCTTACACCACTGGCATTATTAACAGCCGAACGAGCCAACCCACTATTACCACGATATCCTTGGAAAAACGAGTTGGCCACATTAGCCACACCAATAGCGAACAGTTCTTGGGTAGCATCAATGGGCTTTCCCTTAGCTTACAACAATAAAATAGTCCATTAATATTTATTAAATTATACGAGAGAAATTCTTTCTAAACTTACCAAACGCCTTACAAACTGAAATATTTTCCAACAAAGCAATCATGGGCACAATTATCAAACCATAGCCGAAGTTATTTATCATATCCAAGAAACTTTCTCCTTGAATAGGTTCTATGCCCAGGGTGGCATTGCCCGGTCGAGCTTCAATGGAAAATGGTGGTACAGCTGGTGTGGGTAAGCCTTCTGGTACATTACCAGTCAAACGGAAATAATGCTTTCCTTGTGACTCCAAATACATGCTGCCAAGTGCGCAGCATATCACTAGCGTAGCATTGCGCATAACACCCGAAAACCAAAAACATTTATTAATCACTTTATGATGCCACTTTTGTTCATCGGCTTCTTTGGGTCCAATTTTAACACGTCCTATCGTTCTCAAAATGATAAGAATTATAACACAAGTACAGCCCAGGATGGCATCGTTCATGCGTACATTTTCTATATCATTTATCATGCTAATCCATCGCTGCAGAAATGAGCCACCTTCACTTTTCACACCCAATATGTTTTTCACTTGCGACGTCGAGACAATTAATGCGACAGCACTTGTAAAACCAGCACTTACGGGTCCAGATACAAAGTCCACCAAAAATCCTAGTTGAAATATAGCCATTAATATTTCAATAATACCGGTGAGAAATCCCAATAAAACAGCTCTTTGCCAAACACCACGAGCGACTTGGTACGTTAATAGGGACGCAATGGCAGTAGAACCCACTGTGCTATCTTTACAGGTGCCGAGTAGTACATAGACAAAACAACCCATAAATGCGCCATACAGACCGAACTAAAAAGAAAATGTTGCAAAGTGTCAGGTTTTAATCAATTACAATGATATTTATTTGTGTCACAAGAAGATCAGTGGGTAAAACCAAATTTCCAACAAAAATTACTGCAACTTTTGTATACAAATATTATTATTTTTTTTTTTTTGAAAACAGCTAGGAAAAAATATTTCCGACAATTTGGAAATCAAATTTTTAATAATTGTAACGTTATCGTAATCTAAGTCCTAATTTAAAAGAAGCAATTCTTTAAACTAAGCTGCTTACCTCATAGACATCGGCGAGAGGAGAACATAAGGCAAGTACACACTTGTTTGTACTCACAATTAATTTCACTCTCTTATTATTCGTATTAAGCATTAAACACGTTCGGCACAGCAGGCTACCGACTGTGCCGTATCTTATATACCCAGCACCAAATCACCTATTATAATGATTTATAAGAGATTTATGCGCATTTAAGTGTTTTCCGAAAGTAGGCTTTATATGGGGGCTACGATCAAATATGGACCGATCATCATCAGTTTGAGATGGACGATTTTTATATATGTATGAACTATTTGTGTTGAATTTAAACTTGATAGTGGTTTCTATAAGCGTTTTATGCCCATTTAGGTGATTTTCGAAACTGGGCTTTATATGGGGCCACGGTCAAATATGAACCGATCTTCATACAATTTTGTACGACGATTTGATTATGCTTATCGAATTTCAACTTGAAAGTCATTTTGACAAAAGATTTATGTTCATTTAAGCGAATTTCGGAAGTAGTCTTTGGATGGGGCTATAACAAAATTATGGACCGATGCAAACCAAATAATTAGCCAATTCACAATGTGTGCTATTCTGTCCTATTTGTCCTATTGTCTAAAAATTTATGACTGTCATAAAAATGTTGTTGGTATTTTATATTTAATAATATAATATGACAATACAACATTGAAACTCATGTTTTTTGCTATGCTATTTAATTCAGTGATGACAGATTCACATTTGAACTTTGTTTGTTGATTCTGCCATAATTGTATCCATTGCATATTTTTCACACAATTCCTCCATAATTTTTTCTTTTTCTGTCTTGCTGACCATTTTTTATTTTCATAATAAAAATATTTTTATTTATATTTGACGTTTGATGTTTATTGAATGTGTGTATTCAGTAATGACGTTTATGAAAATAAATAATAAATAATAAAATTCAAATTCTAGTTCACAACAGTGCTATTTGGCCTTAAATAGTATTTTATGACTTAGGACTTTAGAACACATTGTGAATTGGCTAAATGTTTTAAGATTTCTCTTTGCATGAAACTTATTATTGCAGAATTCTGTTTAGAATCTAAACAATCTAATCTAAACTTTAGATACGGCTTTTCTATAGACATTTATGCACCATAAAGCTATATGCCGGGAAGACATTTGTATGGCGGCTATGAGAAATCGTGGACCGATTCCTACCACTTTCAAAAGGACTTGTTTTTCTATAATAACAATAAAGTGTGCTAAATTTCATGATATTATCTGCATTATATTTGAAGAAAACAGCAAAAAATATCTGAAAAATATCGAAGTAGTCTGAAACTTTGGATCGGTGGATCAAAGAATGTTTGATGAAAATTTCATTGTTCTATGTATTTTTTTCGAAGCTCTATCGTGCCAACAACAGACGGACGGGCATGGCTAAATCGTCTAAGAATCTCATAAGGACCCAGAATATTTAGACTTTTTGGTTCTACGACCATTATTTTGATGTGTTACAAACGGAATGACAAACGCAATATATATAAAAATACAAAATTAAAATGTTATGATCAGTTATGCACAAATTTATTTTTTATTAAAACGTCAGATTACGGGATCAGCTGCTGATTTAAGCTGTCGTTTTCAAAAAATAAGTAGCTGGCTAAAGGGTGACATTTGCAGTCGTATAGCCTGCTGTGGTGAATGTGTTTAATGCTTTACATATGTGTATGCAAATGTGTGTATACTCTCAAATAAAAACGCGAGCGATTTAAGCAATAAGAATTGTGTTGTATGAACCATGAAAAAATTTCAATGAAAAAATTGTATCAATCTTTTCAATAAGAATAGCTTCGTGTAAATTGGGTCTAAGTTCGAAAATTTTCGAGTTAATTCAAATGTTGTGCTTATTCCACTTAAGATAATTTATAAAATTTTTACCAATAGTATAAAACAAAAACTTAACAAAAACTTGTTCTAAAATCACTAATCCTAGAACTACCATAACCAGAAACACGTCCGATTCTTTGCTAATAGTCATATACAAAATTAAATTTAAAAAAAGTGTTTATCAGCCATGTCACAGAATTTAACTCCGTTCGAAAGTGGAATTAATTCCGTATTTTGCTTCTATAGGAAAAGTAAAACCAAAAAGTTTTTCGGAATGAAACCTACAAATGCTTAAAATTACAATTCCACATAGCAAATTAAAAGTTGTTTCATTTCAAAAAAATGTTTCGTTTTGCTTTTTCTATAGATTCAAAAACCGGAATTAATTCCACTTTCGAACGGAATTAAATTCTGTGACATCAGCGAAGAATAATTTTTTTTTATTAAAAATAGAAAACATTATGCATTTGGGTAGAACTATTAAAAACTGACGTTATCGAAAGTTTTTTCAAATAGAATTAGAAAAAAAAAAAAACGAATGCAAATGCTTAATGGAGACAACAATTATCTTCCTAGAAGTAGTTCGAGGTATAAGAATTTCAAATAAAAACCATTGATGAAAGAACTAGTTGTAAATCATTCTTAAGAACAGGTATTAGTTATTTATCACTTCTGCAGAACTATTTCCAAACCTTATCATTTCAATTATACGAGAGCGGTTCGTAAACTTTTTAGCCTAGCACAGAAAGAGAATAGTTAGTTTTTCAAAAAGATTTTCATTTTTCAATATAATCTCCTGAAACTTCAATACACTTAGCTCAATGCTTATCTAACAATTTTATCCCTTGCTTAAAATAGTTTTTCTCAAGGCCTTTAAAATGGTGTTTTACAACTGTAATTGCACCTTCATTTGCGGTAAAACTAGGAATTTTTTTAGATTTGAAAACAGGTAAAAGTCACTGGGAGCTAAATCAGGTGAATAAGGTGGGTGGTCAAGCAACTCGTACTTTAATTCGTTGATTCTAGCCATTGTTAAAACGCTGGTGTGTTGTCTTGATGAACAATTATTTTTTTGTGTTGTAAGCCAGGACGTTTTTCTCAAATTTTTACATTTAACTGATCCAAAATGTAGCAATAGTACTCTGAATTTATTGTTTTACACTTTTAAAGATAGTCAATCAATAAAATACCTTAGAAGTCCCAAAAAACCGTTGCGATAACCTTACCAGTCGATTGAATTGTGTTTGCCTTCTTTGGGGCACTTCCTCCAGCTTGAGTTCTTTGCTTGGATTGTACTTGTGACTCTGGAGTATAATGGTGGATCCATGTCTTAAAATCCATTTTATTTTTCTTAAAACGATCCAAACAAGCTTGAGAAATTTTCATTCTTATGCGTTTTTGGTCAACTGTTAACAAATGCGGCACCCATTTTGCAGAAAGTTTTTTCATTTGTACTTCTTCATGCAAAATTAAATGGACTCAATCACTTGAGATGCTAATGACATTAGCTATTTCACGCACTTTTATTCATCCATCATTTAATACTTTATCATGTACTTTGGCTACAATTTCTATTGTTGTTGCTGTTTTTGGACGTCCACTGCGTGGTTCATCCTGAATGCTTGTACGACCACGGTTAAATTCGGCAACCCAATTTTTTACTGTTGCATATGAAGGAGCACTTTCACCTAACAAATTCACCAATCATTATGAATTTCTTGACCCGATAAACCGTTTTTATTTAAATATTTAATGACACCATGAATTTCTAATTTTTCCATTGTAAAAAAATCACGGATGCGTCTTGTTTGAACATCGTTTCTATATGAAGGAGTTGCCATATCGAAAAAAAATTTAGCATGTGTTCATAGCACAAATGGAAGTTTCCAAAACACTTAACTTTTTTCTGTTTATACCGCGCTTTCTTTTCTAGGCTAAGAAGTTTCCGAACCACAATCGTAAAACACTGATTAAAGAACTGGTTCCACAACCGTTTCTGTAGAACTTGTTCTGAAGCAGTCAATTCAAAACATAAACCATTAGTCTCAACGCCAAACTAGAACGAATACTAACTACATATATGCAAGCTTTCTAGAACTAGTTGTGGAATTAATACAGTTTCCCTGGATAGTTTTATTTTTACGGTTTGTGTTTTTTTTATTTTTTAATAAAAATATTATTTCATGACATTTTGTAATTTGAAAAGTTACCCCGATAAAAATCGAACATAAGTTGAATTTTGTGCATTTTAAAATGCATTTCGCATAAATCCGTGGCATTATTATAATATTTTTAACTAATAAAAGATAATAGTTGCACTAATTTATCCTATTTGCGCATTTTCCATTATCTTATACAATGATCACAAGATCTTATCATAATTTTTTTATTTATTTGACTGTAAGATTTAATTTGCGCAGATCTAAATTATAATTCATAACACATCGCATCACTTGAAATCACACAGATAGATAGATAATTTCACAGTTTTTCTATATGATACATATATGTATGTACCTACATACATACGAGTACATATATACATTAGGGTGGGGTTAAATTTTGTTTTGTCTTAGAGCGTCTTCTAATAGCAAAATTTTGTTGTGTTACTAGTTCAAATAGAAGTCTTTAAAATTTTATTGAAATATTTTAAATGTAAGAGCCCGCGCATTGACTACAAAGTAGGGTGGATCGCTTGTGTATGGGAAAAATAAAAGTTAATTAATAAAGGTAATACCTGAAAAAAAATATTCAATTAAAATTAAAATTTTTGGAATTTTCATAGAAACATTTTTCAACAAAATAATAAAATATTTAAAATATTGAAGTTTAAATGAAAAGTGTTTTTATGAAAATTCCAAAAATTTTGAAACGCATGCGCGGGCTAAAGTTATCAGTTATAAATCATTGATATTACTTTTATTTCGGCTCGAGTTCATTAAATTTAATTTTCATTAAATTATTTTTACTGAAGGTAGGAATTGTTACATGAAAATTTTTATTAAAAATTTGTATTGATAATTTTTCTTGGCTTAGGATTCGAACCTGGGTTGTTGGTTGAATTTACATATGTTTCGAGAAACACTACTTTCTCTCATCAGAATTCTTTACGTTCTTACCCTCTGCACCACACTGCGGCGCCCGCTAGCCAACAGTCAAACATCAATCCTTTAACCAGTATTACTGGTGGTTCGAAATTTGCTGTAATTATCATTTATCACTTATATTAATATTACTATTAGAACTTTATTAATTAACTTTTATTTTTTTTCCATACACAAGCGCCCCACCTTAATATACATACGAGTATAGTTATGTATATTTATTATTTATGGACGATTATTATAAATGTATATCAATAGGATCACATTAAATGTTCAACAGCAACCAACCTGTGTGGGCAGACCGGCAACATTTGAATAAGCTAAACCCTGAGGTATTACGGTAAGACCGACCGTAATACCAGCTATCAAATCACCGATAGCATCGGCGCCACTGTATTTCGGCAGCCATGTTAAGATTGGCAAACGTTTGTAAAGAATTTTCTTGCGAAAAACTCTTTTCACAAATGACTGGCAATAACTTTGATTATTATCATGCGAATTCGCATCTAATTGTTCAAGACTGCGCGATTTCGATGTTCGATGATCGGTTATTAATATGAATTCGGTGGAACCGTTAAAGTGTGTATCGACATCTGCATGTAATACGTTTGTTTTCTGAAAATCTGCTTGATTTTCTAAAGTAGACATATTTTTTATATTTGTATTAGTATTTTTTTAATTCATTTGTGTTTTTTGACTTTTTTTTGTCGCGCTTAACGTCTTAACTTTAATAACTTTAGTTACAGTCTATTTGAAGTGAGTGAGATGTTTAAGGTTTTTTGTTAACATTTGTTCGAATTTTCTGAAATGATAACTAAATTTTGTATGGATCAGTTGTCTTTAAAATAAGATCAACTGCCAGCTACTGCTTTTACCCCCTTTTTTGCTTATTTACTTTAGATAACATAATAACAAAATATGTACATACACACAATATAGATATATGTATGCACATTTATGTGTACAGATGCGTCTTATTCAATGGGATTGAACTTATATTAATTGTGTTCAAATGAATATACTGTGAGCGTTAATATAAAGTAAACATTTAATATTGTTTAAAAAAATGTTTTACAAGTACAAATTTAAAACAAAATAAGTTGTATAATTCATAAGTAACTTAAGCAAAATATAATTCATTAACAAAAACTAGAAAAATAAGGAACATACAAATAAAATTCAATTTTAAAAATCAAAATAAAGTAAACAGGTATATTAAAATTGTGTTTAATATTTTGTTTGTAGTCCTTTTGCCTTTATCATAGCTGGCAATCTTCTAGACCAGGAGTGCCCAAAAGTTGCTTATGTAAGAGCAAACACCAATACATTTAAATAAAAACTAATTTTTATTTATTTGCTTTGCGCTTGCGTGTATAGAGTGAAGTACGACAAAAAAACAAATAAGGCAAAGTTGTTTGTGTTTTTCGTATTGCTAGTGCTGAGTGCTGTAATGAGTATACAAAACACACAGCCTATAGCTAAGAGTTTTTACAAATACAAAAGAGCACCAGGAGTATAGGGCTTGGGCACTCCTGTTCTACACATAGAATCAACGAGATTTTTAGTGAAATCCGGTGAAATTGTTTACCATTTATACTGTATTAATGCCTTTAGGTTAACCTTGCAAAATATATTACTTTGTCTAATTTTTTTTTTGTCCAAATAAGCGAACTACCCAGCAAACATAATCATAATTATATAAATTATACAAAATAACACTTCAAAAGCTGATTTATTTACACAAACAAACAAATCATTCTCTGTATTTAAACTGCTATGACAATTTCTTATTAATAAAATGTGTTTTAAATTGGACGAACTTAACTTATTGCGTTGCTTGGAACAAATGAATTTTAAGTCTGAAAAAATTATAAATCATAAAATATTTTTCGTAACTCATTATTAATTGGAAATGTCTGTTGGGAAGTATATCTGAAAAAAATATAAAAGCATCCGCCGCATGTGCACCCATTGCTGTCTCAATGACGACTAAATGAAAGAGATTAAGTGTATATGTCAAGTGATCTCTGCACAATTGTGCTATAGGATGCCTGCCTCTGGTCTAGGGACTTTCATAATTTTGGAAATATACTTAGGATCATTGTCCTGCGTTAGTTCTAATTTCTCTACATTTTCCTCTTTCTTTGTAGATTCTATAAATGTAAAATTACCGTTTTACCGTCTTGGTAACATATTTATTACTAAAGGCTTCATTCTTGGTTCTTGGGGGGTTTTTTACTTCAAATATCTTAAACTTACTTTCGTCGGTGAAAAGAATATTTTTCCAACAATATTTAAAGCTCGTTTATATATTTGTTTTGCGAAATTCAAACGTTTGGTTTTGTTAATTCACCAAGTGTGTGTTTAAATGGTTTTGTGGGACCTGCAAATTTGCTAACCAAGTTTCAAAACAACTTGATTTGCGTTAATAAAAAGAAGATTATTGTTAAATTAGACAGATTCAGATTTTATTGAAAATGAAAAACTTTCCTTTTTTTCAATAATAGAGATGTACAAACTTTATAGTTTTATTTATAAATTCAAGAATGACGGGCTCGATATAAACTCAAAAAAATGACTATAAAAAATTACTAAATTCCTTGAGATCTAGACAACGAATAAAAATAACAAAATGGCTCGAAAATCTCACATAATGTTAAAATAAAATTTAACGAAAACAAACTTAAAGCTAAATATATATATAATAGCAGCGCTCTATCTTTCTTCATATTGTTGATGGTAACATCATCTCCCAACAGGACAGAGATGGGAACACCAATACCATCCTTCAGACATGAACAGGTTTAGTTGTTCTTTGATATAATAGGCTTCTTACGTGGCACTCAACCCTGTGGGCAATTTTAAGGCAAAGTTCTTCTAATCGTATTCGCGCTTACAGGTTTTCCAGAAGTTTTCGTAACAAATCTAACATCTACACAATTTTCCAATTTTATTTCAGAATTATCTAATTATATGGGTACATATTTCGGAATATTTTAGAAATTTCTAATTGAATTTCAGATAGGAAATTCTGGAAATTTAAAGTGGTACTTGACAAAAAAAAAAAAAAAACTGTTAGGAATTTGGAATAAATATGCAGGGCATGTGAATCGAAATAGTTTAAGCGCTTAAAAAAAACAAGAAAAGAGAAAATTAATTTTAGTTTCTTCTAAAATATTAAAACATATATGCGATCGGATTTTATGTGAACAATGCTTTATTAATACATATTAAATATCCGCTTAATTTACTCGCTTGTGATATAGAAAAAGCTAGTAAATCTAAGGGGGGCATAGACTTACTTCAACACCTTTAGTGTTCGACGTTTCTGTGTAATTTCAAGTTAATCTAGCAGGCGCTACCAACCAACACTTGACGCCTTTTCGTATTAAAAACAAGTAAGAAGGTATAGTCGGTCAAGCCCGACCATATAATACCCTACACCCAGTATATCAATAAAACAGTTTTTCAGATATGGGCGCTATATGGGAGATATTGCATATTATGGGTCGATCATCCAAAAATTTAGTGCCATGACTTCCGTGAATATAAATATTAACCCCCTAATTCATAAAACTTGTCAAATGTTTATAACAGGCTTATAAAGCAAATATCCATACAATTAGACTGTAAGTGTGTTAAACTTTATCATGATATAAATATGTTTAAAAGATTTATGGAAGTTAAAGTGAATTACGAAGAGGGTCTTATATGGGAGTTTTGACTATTTATGAACTGACTATTATAAAATTAGGTGTCATCCAATTTGTACATAAAAAACTCAGTTATCGTAAATTTTATTCGGATAACAACATTTTTAAAAGATGTGTGGTCGTTAAAGTGATTACGGGAAGTGGGCCTTATATGGGAGCTACGACTAATTATGGACCGATCATCATAAACTTCTACCATGTTATATGTATATGAACGAAACATATTTGTGTTCAATATTATTTAGATACCAGCATTTTTGAGAGAGTTATGCTCTTTTAAATGATTTTCGGAAGTGGGCCTTATATGGGAGCTACGACTAATTATGGACCGATCTTTACAAAATTCGTAGATATGATTTAGCTTCAGTTATTACTCATTTGTAGTGAAATTTGTTTGCATACTTGCATAATTCAAAGATTTATGAGCGGTAAACCCCAATTTCGGGAGGACATTTGTATGGGGGCCAGGTGAAATAATGGACCGATTTCCACCAGTTTCAATCCCATCCATCCCTGGGCAGAAAAAGTATCACGTACCAAATTTTATCGAAATATCTTCAAAATTGCGACCTGTACTCTGCGCACAAGCATTACATGGACAGCCAGCCAGACGGACGGACATTGTTAAATCGACTCAGAAAGTGATTCGATCGATATAATTTAAGGTGGCTGTTGGACCAATATTTCTGGGCGTTACAAACATCAGCACAAATCCAATATACCCTCCCCACTATGGTGGTGTAGGGTATACAAATTTTATTTATTTAATTCATTATCAATGTGTCTTATTTCTGTGTCATTCGGAGTACAGCATGAATTCCGATTTTATATTCATTAACAATCGTACTCAATGAATAACAAAAATGCTTCAATAATAAAATTGTTTTAATTGCAGTAAGTACCTATGTGGTATATTCAATTAAATACAAATTAGTAGTTTTCAAAACTATATGCTATAAATTATTAAGAACAACAAATAACACATTTATAAGAAATAAAATATTATACGTACATAACCAAAAACTATCCAATACACTTAATTGTGTTTTTACACGGCAATTGGTTTCAGGAAACTTTGTGTAAAAAAAAAACCGTGTAGAAAAAGACACTGATCGTATGCAAAATGGAATTAGTGAAAAACAAGGATTTTTTAAGAACAACTATTTAGGTTTATAATATTAAATCACATACTCGTATGTATACAATAGCGCAATTCACAATCTTGTGCAAATGGTATTGCATCATTGCATTTGCAAAAAGGTTTAGCATATTTTTGCTCTTGCTGTGTATTTTGTTATTGTAGACTCTACAATAGACTCTAGAATAGACTCTACAATAATAATGTAAATAAAATTTATGACAAGTTAATTTGATTGTATGCACTAAAAGGGAATTCTCCTAAATTTGTGCTATCTGACCAGTAAATTTGCTTGTGTCCACAAAAAAGGAATTTCCTTAAATTTGTGAACATATTTCGCAACAATTAAATTTAACTAAGACAAATTTAAGCCCGAAAGATTTTGAATCGTGCTAAATGGAATAAAATCGTTAAATATGTTTATTTTCAAGCCGTGTTAAATCAAAGCCATGTACAAAAAGACAGTGTAAAAACAGAATTAGGTGTACATATATTGTTATTTACATATAATTTCATTTCTGTATTATTCATATTTGTACAGAGATTATAATGACAGTTTGTTGACACAAACTATTTACCAAATTTATATTTTTGTTACCACTTCTGTTGATTATTTAATACATATGTATCTTCGAACAATTTAATTCAAGATGTGAATTATATTAAAAAAAGATGCTAAATTATTTATATATCGAACTTTTCCATTTTTATACCCTACACCACCATAGTGGGGAGGGTATATTGGATTTGTACTGATGTTTGTAACGCCCAGAAATATTGGTCCAACACCAACCTTAAAGTATACCGATGGACTCAGAATAACTTTCTGAGTCGATTTAACAATGTCTGTCCGTTCGTCTGTCCGTCTGGCTGTCCATGTAAAGCTTGTGCGCAGAGTGTAGGTCGCAATTTTGAAGATATTTCAATAAAACTTGGTACGTGATATTTTTTTAGGTCCAAGGATGGGTGGGATTGAAATTGGTGGAAATCGGTTCATTATTTCACCTGGCCCCCATACAAAATTTCCCCCGAAATTGGGATTTACCGATCATAAATGTTTGAATTATTAAAGTATCCAAACAAATTTCATCACAAATGAGTAGTACTTGAAGCTAAATCACATATATAAATTTTGTAAAGATCGTTCCATAATTGATCATAGCTCCCATATAAAGCCCAATACCGAAAATCACTTTGAAGAGCATAACTCTGTCAAAAATGTTATTATCAAAATAATATTGAACCCAAATAAGTTTCTTATATACAGAAATAATGACACCTAGTTTTATAGTGGTCGGTCTATAATTAGTCAAAACTCCCATATAAGACCCACTGCCGAAAATCACTTTAAGCTGCATAAATCGTTTAAAAGTATTTATATCAAGATAAAGTTTAACAAATATAATATTTATATTCACAGACATCATGATCGGCCCACAATAGGTTATATTTCCCATATAACACCAATTTCTGAAAAATTGTTTTATACATACAGGTATGTGATGGAAATCGAAAACGAAAACGAGTGGGTTTTAGAAGTGAATTTTATCGAAATATTTCTGTATTGAAACATTTTTATCCCACAAAATATAAAGATAATTCGCTATTAAAGAGAATCTTAAAACAAAAATTTAAAAAATATTTTTAGAAATACTTTAAAATGTACTTCAAAAACTCACTCGTTTTCGTTTTCGATTTTCATCACATACCTGATATACTGTGTGTAGGGTATTATATGGTCTGGCTTGACCGACTATACTTTCTTAATTGTTTTTAGGAATATTTTTGTACCTTTTGCTCGTGTATGTTTTTAATACAATTAATCAATATGTACAGGACTTATTAATACATAGATACACTCATCTATTTTAAATATGATTGTCATATTTTTAGAAAAAAAAAACAAAATGTTGAATGAAATTGCGAAATTGATATTGTGTAGGTTGCAACTGCTTAACACGAACATTTGTTTGTCATTATCTAAAATAACATTTGCAAAGTGATAATCAAGTAGTTTTCAAAAATTTGTAATATTTACATACACGTTTTATAATAAATATAGACTGAACCCGGTGTGCTTCACTACCCCCTTTGAGGTAAAGCTGTTAATAAACGTTGTAAAAAAGTAGGTGCAGAAGTGTGCATGGTCAAAAAAATATCATGTAATACATAAGTATTCCTGAGACAAAAAATTTAAGATCGGTTAACAGATCCAGCCTCCAATATATTACAAACAAAGGGGCGTGCTCCTTCGTATTTACGTACGTATTTCCATTCATGCCAATACCATATATAGCAAATACTGCCACTGTTGGTCAAGAAATTCCCAAAATATAACGATTTTAAATTTTGGGTTATATGGGCGAGACCACGCTTCTTTTATATAGTTAAGAATTTATTATTTCGTAAGAATATTCTATTGTGAAAATTTAATGACGATCTATCGAGTAGTTAAGACTATATTACTATTTTAAGTTTCCTAAAAAGGGACGCGGTCCCACCCACTCTTCTGCTGGCACGTATTCCTAATTATGCCAATACCATATGTCAGTGATGGAAAAATGAAAAATTGAAATGGTACTGACAGTCAGCAAAAAGAGTACTTTTTTCAACATTTTGATACTTTTTAGGAAACATATTTTTATTCAAAAATAAAATTTAAAATCCATTTAAAAATCATTCAAAAATAAAATTAATTCAGTTTAATAAAAAAAATTATTATAACAACAAACTAAAAATTAATTAATTTTTATGTAAAAATATATGTTTCAAAATTTTTTATTTGTTGTGGGTTAAGATAATAAACATATGAGCATGCTTGCATTTTGTTAGTGTTAATGCCATATCATTAATAGATCGTTCACAAATATGTTTGAAGTTTTCAAACTTATATGATACACAAAAAACCTCAAACAGGAAATGAGAATTACAAAAATGTACGAAACATAAGAAATTTAAAAAAATTATCAAAATAGTATCACAAACAACTTTAATTCTTTATGCATCTGTTTACTTCTGTGATTAACTTATCCCAGATCACATAAATAACATGAATAACGAATTTGTGCATTCCTTATGTTCTTGTTTTGATGCCAATGTGGTCAATGATTATAAAAATAGTAACGCTGGATTTCTAAACAGGGAACAAAGCAAAACAAACAAAGAGTACTAAATATGATGTGGGGGTACTGTGGTATTTTTGTTGTGAAAAAGTACTGAAAATAGTACAATAGTATTGAATTTTCCATCACTGCCATATGTACCAAATATCATCGACACAGGTAAAAAAAATGCACAAAATATGGCGATTTAATGTTTGCTGTTTTTTTGCAAATATTAATGAACTTACGAACTTTTTTTAAAAGTATTTTATATTTTAAGAATTAATATTAAATTACACCAATACCTCGCTTTGTGTCGTTTCGTTTTGCGCTTTTTTTTTTGAAGTTGCGTCGCTGCCTAATTAGTACTAATTTTCACTGTGCGTCGTTAGATTTTCGAGGTTGTGTTGTTTTGGGTTCGAGTCTTGAATTTTTTTTTTGAAATTTTTGCAAAATCTGCAACATTATTAGATGCTAAAACGATGGCCCGTACAAGAAGTGCTTTGATGATCGAAATGAAGTCCTATTTGGAATGAAAATCAAGTTGCCCAGAAAATATCAGTAAGTAAAATGGTATTTCAGACAAAATCAAAAAGCTTATTTGATGACATAAAAAGGAAAGCATTATCCAACGATAATGCTAGTAGTAGTAATACAGACAATTGCTGCAAGGAAATTAACTTTTAAAAAAATCTTTATTTACTTTGCGTCGTGAGGTACTGGTGTAATTAATGTTGATTGTAACATACGATTACCTATTACTATTTAACTAATTAACATGTATTTTTTCTTTTCAGGGTGACAAGTTTTAAGGATTCAAAATTTATGAATATCTGAAACACTGCAAATATAATCGATTTAAAATTTAATATTTAATGACATAGAAAATAAACATTACAATAATACGCTGAAGATTATTAATAAAAAATTTAAAATAATCCCTTGTTTTATTTACAGCACTAGCTTTAAATGATACCCAATTCAAATGTTACACTCAATTATAAAAAACACTCCACAGCTTTAGATTGAAGAAATATAAAAATTCTGAACATTATTAAATATAACATATACATATAAAATTGTTATTAATAATTCCGCCCACTTTGTAATGGTCAACGTTTCTACACTTTAAGCTCTATCTCTGTAGATATAAGAGATAGCGATATGAAATTGTACATGCAAATAGAGCAAGAAATGGGCCATCATATTACACTAAATAAAAACGTACCACATATGTTTAAAGTGGAAATAAAATTAAAATATTATAAAAACACAAAATATTTAATAGTAGGCGTGGCAAGTGGTGCTTCAAAATGCAATTGTTGGATAGCACAAATCGTGCTCTACCATATGGTGAAACATTTACTTTATTATGTCGTTTAGTTTCAAAGTTATCGCATAAAATATAAAATCAATATTGCAATTTCGCCTACTGTTCAATTCTGATCACCTGGTGCTCATACAAATTTTCCCAAAATAAAAAAATAATCTTAAAAATCTTGACAAAGTTGACAAATGTCATCATTATAATTTCGGTAATATCTCTGTAACTAAACAAGATATCAAAATGAAATTTTGCATACTGATAGCTAATGAAATGGTCTATCGTATTCAACAAATTGAAAATTGCCACGCCCCTTTGGTGGAAAAATATACGTGAATAAGTTAGAAATTTGCAAATATTACACAGTGGGCGTGGTAGGGGGCGGTTATAAGTTATTGTTTTAGATAGTATACATCTCATTCTACTATATGGTGAAAATTTCAAAACATTATCTCCTTTAGTTTTAGAGTTGTGACATAATATATGAAATTATTATCAACCCGTCCGCCCATTTTTTAGTTTCCAACGTTTGTACAATTTAAGCTATATCTCTATAGATATAAGAGATAGTGATATGAAATTGTACATGCAAATAGAGCATGAAATGGGCCATCATATTACACTAAATAAAAACGTACCACATAAGTTTAAAGTGGAAATAAAATGAAAATATTATAAAAACACAAAATATTTAATAGTGGGCGTGGCAAGTGGTGCTTCAAAATGCAATTGTTGGATAGCCTATATCGTAATCTACCATATAACGAAACATTTACTTTATTATGTCGTTTAGTTTCAAAGTTATCGCATAAAATATAAAATCAATATTGCAATTTCGCCTACTGTTCAATTCTGATCACCTGGTGTTCATACAAATTTTCGCGAAATAAAAAACAATTTAAGAATCTTGACAAAGTTGACAAATGTCATCATTATAATTTCGGTAATATCTCTGTAACTAAACAAGATATCAAAATGAAATTTTGCATACTGATAGCTAATGAAATGGACTATCGTATTCAACAAATTGAAAATTGCCACGCCCCTTTGGTGGAAAAATATACGTGAATAAGTTAGAAATTTGCAAATATTACACAGTGGGCGTGGCAGGGGGCGGTTATAAGTTATTGTTTTAGATAGTATACATCTCATTCTACTATATGGTGAAAATTTCAAAACATTATATCCTTTAGTTTTAGAGTTGTGACATAATATATGAAATTATTATCAACCCGTCCGCCCATTTTTTAGTTTCCAACGTTTGTACAATTTAAGCTATATCTCTATAGATATAAGAGATAGTGATATGAAATTGTACATGCAAATAGAGCATGAAATGGGCCATCATATTACACTAAATAAAAACGTACCACATAAGTTTAAAGTGGAAATAAAATGAAAATATTATAAAAACACAAAATATTTAATAGTGGGCGTGGCAAGTGGTGCTTCAAAATGCAATTGTTGGATAGCCTATATCGTAATCTACCATATAACGAAACATTTACTTTATTATGTCGTTTAGTTTCAAAGTTATCGCATAAAATATAAAATCAATATTGCAATTTCGCCTACTGTTCAATTCTGATCACCTGGTGTTCATACAAATTTTCGCGAAATAAAAAACATTAAGAATCTTGACAAAGTTGACAAATGTCATCATTATAATTTCGGTAATATCTCTGTAACTAAACAAGATATCAAAATGAAATTTTGCATACTGATAGCTAATGAAATGGTCTATCGTATTCAACAAATTGAAAATTGCCACGCCCCTTTGGTGGAAAAATATACGTGAATAAGTTAGAAATTTGCAAATATTACACAGTGGGCGTGGTAGGGGGCGGTTATAAGTTATTGATTTAGATAGTATACATCTCATTCTACTATATGGTGAACATTTCAAAACATTATCTCATTTAGTTTTAGAGTTGTGACATAATATATGAAATTATTATTAAACCGTCCGCCCATTTTTTAGTTTCCAACGTTTTTACAATTTAAGCTATATCTCTATAGATATAAGAGATAGTGATATGAAATTGTACATGCAAATAGAGCATGAAATGGGCCATCATATTACACTAAATAAAAACGTACCACATAAGTTTGAAGTGGAAATAAAATGAAAATATTATAAAAACACAAAATATTTAATAGTGGGCGTGGCAAGTGGTGCTTCAAAATGCAATTGTTGGATAGCCTATATCGTAATCTACCATATAACGAAACATTTACTTTATTATGTCGTTTAGTTTCAAAGTTATCGCATAAAATATAAAATCAATATTGCAATTTCGCCTACTGTTCAATTCTGATCACCTGGTGCTCATACAAATTTTCCCAAAATAAAAAAATAATCTTAAAAATCTTGACAAAGTTGACAAATGTCATCATTATAATTTTGGTAATATCTCTGTAAGTAAACAAGATATCAAAATGAAATTTTGCATACTGATAGCTAATGAAATGGTCTATCGTATTAAAAAAAGTAAAACTTGCCACGCCCCCTTGGTGAGAAAATATACGTGAATAATTTAGAAATTTGCAAATATTACACAGTGGGCGTGGCAGGGGGCGGTTATAAGTTATCGTTTTAGATAGTATACATCTCATTCTACTATATGGTGAAAATTTCAAAACATTATCTCCTTTAGTTTTAGAGTTGTGACATAATATATGAAATTATTATCAACCCGTCCGCCCATTTTTTAGTTTCCAACGTTTGTACAATTTAAGCTATATCTCTATAGATATAAGAGATAGTGATATGAAATTGTACATGCAAATAGAGCATGAAATGGGCCATCATATTACACTAAATAAAAACGTACCACATAAGTTTAAAGTGGAAATAAAATGAAAATATTATAAAAACACAAAATATTTAATAGTGGGCGTGGCAAGTGGTGCTTCAAAATGCAATTGTTGGATAGCCTATATCGTAATCTACCATATAACGAAACATTTACTTTATTATGTCGTTTAGTTTCAAAGTTATCGCATAAAATATAAAATCAATATTGCAATTTCGCCTACTGTTCAATTCTGATCACCTGGTGTTCATACAAATTTTCGCGAAATAAAAAACAATTTAAGAATCTTGACAAAGTTGACAAATGTCATCATTATAATTTCGGTAATATCTCTGTAACTAAACAAGATATCAAAATGAAATTTTGCATACTGATAGCTAATGAAATGGACTATCGTATTCAACAAATTGAAAATTGCCACGCCCCTTTGGTGGAAAAATATACGTGAATAAGTTAGAAATTTGCAAATATTACACAGTGGGCGTGGCAGGGGGCGGTTATAAGTTATTGTTTTAGATAGTATACATCTCATTCTACTATATGGTGAAAATTTCAAAACATTATATCCTTTAGTTTTAGAGTTGTGACATAATATATGAAATTATTATCAACCCGTCCGCCCATTTTTTAGTTTCCAACGTTTGTACAATTTAAGCTATATCTCTATAGATATAAGAGATAGTGATATGAAATTGTACATGCAAATAGAGCATGAAATGGGCCATCATATTACACTAAATAAAAACGTACCACATAAGTTTAAAGTGGAAATAAAATGAAAATATTATAAAAACACAAAATATTTAATAGTGGGCGTGGCAAGTGGTGCTTCAAAATGCAATTGTTGGATAGCCTATATCGTAATCTACCATATAACGAAACATTTACTTTATTATGTCGTTTAGTTTCAAAGTTATCGCATAAAATATAAAATCAATATTGCAATTTCGCCTACTGTTCAATTCTGATCACCTGGTGTTCATACAAATTTTCGCGAAATAAAAAACATTAAGAATCTTGACAAAGTTGACAAATGTCATCATTATAATTTCGGTAATATCTCTGTAACTAAACAAGATATCAAAATGAAATTTTGCATACTGATAGCTAATGAAATGGTCTATCGTATTCAACAAATTGAAAATTGCCACGCCCCTTTGGTGGAAAAATATACGTGAATAAGTTAGAAATTTGCAAATATTACACAGTGGGCGTGGTAGGGGGCGGTTATAAGTTATTGATTTAGATAGTATACATCTCATTCTACTATATGGTGAACATTTCAAAACATTATCTCATTTAGTTTTAGAGTTGTGACATAATATATGAAATTATTATTAAACCGTCCGCCCATTTTTTAGTTTCCAACGTTTTTACAATTTAAGCTATATCTCTATAGATATAAGAGATAGTGATATGAAATTGTACATGCAAATAGAGCATGAAATGGGCCATCATATTACACTAAATAAAAACGTACCACATAAGTTTGAAGTGGAAATAAAATGAAAATATTATAAAAACACAAAATATTTAATAGTGGGCGTGGCAAGTGGTGCTTCAAAATGCAATTGTTGGATAGCCTATATCGTAATCTACCATATAACGAAACATTTACTTTATTATGTCGTTTAGTTTCAAAGTTATCGCATAAAATATAAAATCAATATTGCAATTTCGCCTACTGTTCAATTCTGATCACCTGGTGCTCATACAAATTTTCCCAAAATAAAAAAATAATCTTAAAAATCTTGACAAAGTTGACAAATGTCATCATTATAATTTTGGTAATATCTCTGTAAGTAAACAAGATATCAAAATGAAATTTTGCATACTGATAGCTAATGAAATGGTCTATCGTATTAAAAAAAGTAAAACTTGCCACGCCCCCTTGGTGAGAAAATATACGTGAATAATTTAGAAATTTGCAAATATTACACAGTGGGCGTGGCAGGGGGCGGTTATAAGTTATCGTTTTAGATAGTATACATCTCATTCTACTATATGGTGAAAATTTCAAAACATTATCTCCTTTAGTTTTAGAGTTGTGACATAATATATGAAATTATTATCAACCCGTCCGCCCATTTTTTAGTTTCCAACGTTTGTACAATTTAAGCTATATCTCTATAGATATAAGAGATAGTGATATGAAATTGTACATGCAAATAGAGCATGAAATGGGCCATCATATTACACTAAATAAAAACGTACCACATAAGTTTAAAGTGGAAATAAAATGAAAATATTATAAAAACACAAAATATTTAATAGTGGGCGTGGCAAGTGGTGCTTCAAAATGCAATTGTTGGATAGCCTATATCGTAATCTACCATATAACGAAACATTTACTTTATTATGTCGTTTAGTTTCAAAGTTATCGCATAAAATATAAAATCAATATTGCAATTTCGCCTACTGTTCAATTCTGATCACCTGGTGTTCATACAAATTTTCGCGAAATAAAAAACAATTTAAGAATCTTGACAAAGTTGACAAATGTCATCATTATAATTTCGGTAATATCTCTGTAACTAAACAAGATATCAAAATGAAATTTTGCATACTGATAGCTAATGAAATGGACTATCGTATTCAACAAATTGAAAATTGCCACGCCCCTTTGGTGGAAAAATATACGTGAATAAGTTAGAAATTTGCAAATATTACACAGTGGGCGTGGCAGGGGGCGGTTATAAGTTATTGTTTTAGATAGTATACATCTCATTCTACTATATGGTGAAAATTTCAAAACATTATATCCTTTAGTTTTAGAGTTGTGACATAATATATGAAATTATTATCAACCCGTCCGCCCATTTTTTAGTTTCCAACGTTTGTACAATTTAAGCTATATCTCTATAGATATAAGAGATAGTGATATGAAATTGTACATGCAAATAGAGCATGAAATGGGCCATCATATTACACTAAATAAAAACGTACCACATAAGTTTAAAGTGGAAATAAAATGAAAATATTATAAAAACACAAAATATTTAATAGTGGGCGTGGCAAGTGGTGCTTCAAAATGCAATTGTTGGATAGCCTATATCGTAATCTACCATATAACGAAACATTTACTTTATTATGTCGTTTAGTTTCAAAGTTATCGCATAAAATATAAAATCAATATTGCAATTTCGCCTACTGTTCAATTCTGATCACCTGGTGTTCATACAAATTTTCGCGAAATAAAAAACATTAAGAATCTTGACAAAGTTGACAAATGTCATCATTATAATTTCGGTAATATCTCTGTAAGTAAACAAGATATCAAAATGAAAATTTGCATACTGATAACTAATGAAATGGTCTATCGTATTCAGCAAATTGAAAATTGCCACGCCCCCTTGGTGAGAAAATATACGTGAATAATTTAGAAATTGGCAAATATTACACAGTGGGCTTGGCAGGGGGCGGTTATAAGTTATTGATTTAGATAGTATACATCTCATTCTACTATATGGTGAACATTTCAAAACATTATCTCATTTAGTTTTAGAGTTGTGACATAATATATGAAATTATTATTAAACCGTCCGCCCATTTTTTAGTTTCCAACGTTTTTACAATTTAAGCTATATCTCTATAGATATAAGAGATAGCGATATGAGCTATATCTCTGTAGATGTAGGAGTGAAAACATGATGAAAATATATCTTATGTCAAAAAATTTCCTGAATTATCTCGTATAATTTTTGAGTTATCAGTTGTAGTAATATGTTATTATAAATTTATCTACAAAAGAATCACAATTGACCTGTTGCTCCAAAAAAATGTAAAACACAATAATCATAAAAAGATGTTGTTGTGTTGAATGAATATTTAAATAAAAACAAGTGTCATATTTTTTTATATTTTTTATTTGTTTACATTTTACATAATTTATAAGCAATTTTATTATATTTTTAATATATGTATATATAAAGTGTAATATTTAATATAATTTTGTGTTGTTTAAATTATACAATTTTGTTTAATTAAAAAATAAGTTTATGATTTTTGATAAATTTCTTTTCTTAAATAAAAATATCTATCAAAGTCAAAAAAAAAATATAAAAACAAGATATATTTTTATTAAATACAATAAAATATAAAAAATAAAATAAGCTAAATAATGTATAATCGTCTGGTAAAAGTAACAGAGAAAAACATATTACAAATAATGCATAAAATTAAAGAGTTTTTGTGTTGTTTTTCTAATATTTTAAACTACGTGAATTTCCTTTTATAAAAATTGTATTAAATGTGTACGTGTGAGAGCATTGATATTTAATTTAATATAATATAATCTGGTTTTGTTTTGAAGCCTGCTGGGGATTTTAGCGTCTTCAGTAAGCATACATTCAAGTGAAACATTTCATAAATTTCGAAGCTTTACAACAATTAAGGAAAAGGTATTTAGAGTTTAAATTTACTTAAGGTTTTTGTTAATATAATAAATGTCTTTTTATCTAATATTTTTGTATGAAATCTATTAATTTTATGTTTCTAATGAAAAAAAAATTCAACAACATACACATTTTTTCTTTACCAAGTTAAGAACATTTTTCGTTTTGGAAATCAATATTGCAATTTAGTTTTTACAGTTGAGTTGCGTATAATAAATAATTAGAGAATGAAATTTTTTAACAATAAATTATTTAACAATATTATTTTAATATTTCTCATTGCCATAGAAAGTGATTTGTAATTTTTTATTTTTAAAAGTAGTTTTTTAATAACAATTTATATAAGAATTATTCAAAACAATTTGGTTATTTAAAAGTATTATAAAAAAACTGTTAATAATTTAAAAATTATTAACCTTTTTTAAATACATTTTTTTAATAACATAAAGCATGAATAATTGTTATAGATTTTCGTATAGTTTTCAAAAATTTGCAACAAACATTTAATTTTAGAAATAAAATTATAAACAATACATGAAACAGAATACATTGAAATAATTTTTAAATAAATTATGTAAGAATTTTGATTATATTTTGATGTTAAACTTTCAGCGTTTATTGCCAAAGGCCGACTGTAAAATTTCTACCAAAGTGTCCCATGCGTCGCTGACGTCCAGCTAAATAAAAAAAAAGGAAATAAAAAGAAATACGGCTTTAGTTTATGTTTAAATTATGCACACCTTTCAAGTGTTTTCTACAATACAAAAATGGAAATAAACATAATAATTAAAATAAAAAATCAATTTCAAAACAAATATTTCTTTAATATAATTAATTTTAAATTAAATAGGTAAAATACAAAAACATAAGCTATGTATAAAAAAGAATAGAAATAATTCTAATATCCAGACCAATTCAGAATCTTAATGCCATTCTTAGAGCTACATTAGAGATGTACAAACTACTACGGAATTTGTGTCTCGTAGGGTTTTTTATATTCGCTCGCTTTTTATTCATGATAAAATTGCATAAAGGAAAATTGTAGCAAATTAAAACTTGTCTTTAAGAAATCCTTGAAGGTTTATTATTATAAATACTAACTTAACTATTATTATTCAGTATTATATGGCTGTCTTAATTATATGGTCACTAGAATGTCCCATTGAACACAATTTTGTGGAAATAATCAAGAAAACTAATTTTAATTAGGACCCCGGTGCCCATATGCTGTAGCACTCGCGTCAAAGATTTTTCGATTTAAATGTGTGGAATGAAACAGAAATGCCATAAATTGCAACAAACAGCTGTTTTTCGCCCAAAACTGTGCCTGTATTTTTTTTGGCGAGTAATCGCTGTCACGTAAAAGAAATTACTCGTCAGTTTACAAAAAAGTGTGTCTGTAAAGTTTTTGCTTTGAACTGTCAAATATACTGGGTCAAATTATTCATTCCGTTCCGCGATTGCGGAAAGAAATTTTTTGTACGGAAACATAATTTGAAATTATTCATTCCGTCGCTGCGGTATTTTTCGTTTTTGCGGTATAATCCTTACACAGACAGTGGGTTGAATTATTCATTCCGTTTCGCGATTGTGGAAAGAAATTTTTTGTGCGAAAGCATAATTTATAATTTCTAACGTAACGACGTAATCCCTTTTGATAGTTTTCGACATGAGTTAAAGACACATTATTTTCTCACTATTCGAGTACGATGAAAAATTTTGTTTCACATCTTTTCGATGCGGGAAGTTTTCACTAAAGTTACAGAACATGGGTAATGTTCCCTAACAGACTATTGATATATTACAATGTAACAACAAATATTAATATAAATTTGTTATAATTCATTAGTAGTGAACTCATTTATTCCTGCAAGAGATACCCACATAAAGTCTTTCCTTCAGACACTCTAATATGTTGATTAAACAGCATTAATAAAGGTACGGTCACACTTGACGAATATTTGCCGAAAAAGACATAACCACTAAAAAAAATTTTCAATTCGTTGATTTATTTAAAAAAAAAGCTTCGTTTATTTCGGACAAGACACAACAAATATTTAGTCTTATTTTATTTGATGCTGTTTGATCTTGCAAAACTCTTGTAATAGTAAACAACGTCAAACAAATTTGTGCTTAAGCAAGTCGTTACGCTTTTTTTGTTTAGCAAATATTTGCCATTTGTGACCAAACCTTAAGCCTTTAGCAGTGCACCGAGCTCTTAATAAATAACATATTTAGATTAAACTGTTAAATATGGGAAATTGCACCGATCAGTTTAAAAATTTTTCGGACAAAAAGTATAACAATTAGACTTAAACATCCAAACATGAACTGACTAAATTTGTAAAGGTACGGTCACATTTGGCAAATATTTACTCAAAAAAGCGTAACCACTTGTTTTAGCACAAATTTGTTTGACGTTGTTTACTCTTACAAGAGTTTTGTAAAATCAAACAGCGTCAAATAAATTTAAACTAAATATTTGTTGTGATTTGGCCTGAATAAGAAAAGTATTTTTAAATAAATAAACGAGTTCAAATATATGTTATTTAGTTTAATATAAATATGTATAATATAATATTATTTAGCAGATCTTGGATTAAATGTTTGTAATAAAATACTGCTTCAAACACCTTTAAACTTACACAGCATAGTAAAGACTAAATAAAATAATTTAACAATAAACATTTAAACATATAAATTACATTAATATAAAAATAAATAATAAATATTCAACTTAAATAAATTTTAATTCAAATGATTTAAATAAATATAAAAATATGAAATATGTTTTTATACGTACAGATTTTACAAAAATCGTAATAGAGGGACTTTTCTTGGTACTAAATTTCAAATTGTTTAATCCATTATGGCCACATTCATTATTTAACTTGTTACTTGAGTGTAGTTGTTGTAGTTGTTGATGAAGCATTTATATGTTTATTATTATTATTATTATTATTATTATTTTTTGTAATGTTTTATTATTATAATTTTGTCAATAATAAAGGTGGTATTTAAAGTTTAAAACAAACATCTGGATTTATTATTATTTAAATTGTAAATGGTTGTGTTGGTTGCTGGATTGGTTGGATGCATTTAATATTAGACATTTTCAAGACAATAATCACACGTTTATTTACGTTGATTCAGGCGTTGAACACGTACTGGAAATAGACACAAAAACGTAAGGAGAGAAAAAAGAAAAACGACACAAATTAGTGAAAATTTTACAATTAAGGAAATAACATTAAACAAGTTTTTTCTTTAAACAAATAATAAAATATTTGTAGGGTTAATAAGGGGGTAAAAAATACAACATTCAAATAATAATTAAACAAAAAAAATTCAAACTGTTGCACTTACAAGGCGAAAAACATGTTTGTTAAAAAAAAACATACTTCTCGCTAGTTTAACAATTAGCATATAGAATCTTAATTAATTTTTCATGAAATTAAAAAAACAATTAGGATCTTATAAGTTAATTAAGTGCTGGTTAAAGATTTCCTTCAGTATGAAACCTTTAAGGTAGAGGAACAATTTTGGTTTTAGTAGAGCAGTTCAATTCAATATTCAACAAACAAATAAGGGATAAACATTCCATTTTATAGTCTAGGTATAGTATACACAATACAAAACGCAGTATTCATAGGCTGTAAATAAAACAAATAAGAAAGTATAGTCGGTCAAGTCCGACCATATAATACCCTACACCCAGTATATGTATAAACAATTTTTCAGAAATATAAATATAACGCCCATATGGGAAATATAACCTATTGTGGACCGATCATGATGTCTGTGAATATAAGTATTATATGTGTTCAACTTTATCTCGATATAAATACTTTTAAACGATTTATGGAGCTTAAAGTGAATTACGGAGAGGGTCGTATATGGGAATTTCGACTAATTATGGACCGATCATAATAAAATTGTACCGCATTATTTTTAGACAAATGAAATATATTTGCGTTAAATACTATTTGGATAACAACATTTTTGAGGGAGTTATGCTCTTTAAAGTGATTTTCGGAAGTAGACCTTATATGATAGCTATGATAAATTATGGACCGATCTGCACAAAATTTGTAGGTGTGATTTGGCTTCATTTACCACTCATTTGTGATGAAATTTGTTTGGATACTTGCATAATTTATACATTTATGATCGGTAACCCCAATTTCGGGAGGACATTTGTATGGGGCCCAGGTGAAATTAAGGACCGATTTCCACCAGTTTCAATTCCATCCATCCTTGGGCCGACAAAATATCACTTACCAAATTTTATGAAAATATCTTCAAAATTGCGACCTGTACTCTGCGCACAAGCTTTATATGGACAGCCAGCCAGACGGACGGACGGTTTAAGTTGGGTGTTGGACCAATATTTCTGGGCGTTACAAACATCAGCACAAATTCAATATGCCCTCCCCGCTATGGTGGTGTAGGGTATAAATATGTAAAGTCATTTAAATTCGTATTTTATTAAATACTTAAATACATTTTAATTCATTTATAAAGGTTAGTTTTCTTTTGCGTATAAAAAAGCTAGAGTATTATTTTGAGTTTAACAAGGCTTTTTTTTTTGTTAATTTGTTTTCAACAACATTTAAACAATATTTCTGTAGAGATTTACACACTTTGTTCAGTTGAGTTATGTTGAGTTCATTTAATCCGGTTTCAAAAATTCTATATCCACGTAGTATTTTACTGTTTTCAGCATTGCGTGATGAGTTGTGATTTATTGTAGTTTAAAAACAAACATAATTATGATCTTATGATCTTTATACTTTATTAATTTTTACACTTTATAAATACGTATGCACGTAATAGTTGTTGTTATTTTGCTTTTCTTAATAAAAACGTAGTTTTTATGTTTTTTTTATTGTTTTTTAAAATTTACTTAAAAATGTAAATCGCAGTTTAATTTCTAAAGTTGCGTTGATTAGAAAAGAAGACAAAAGACAAATAATTTTAAATAAATGGGCATTTTTGGAGGAGGGTTTAGATAAAATTAAATTAGACAAAAGCAAAGAGTATTTAAACAATATTTGTATGTAAATGCAATTTGTTGCACAAATTTAAGTTTCCGATTACCGTTCACAACGCTAAGTATTTTGATGTTGTATGTTGTAAACTGCGATTACGATTTACAACACTTATCGGCTTAATCTTAAATAAATGTTGTAGTCGAGACATTTAGTATTGTGAACGATAATCGGGGCCTAAGATTTTTTAAATACTCTTGTAGAGTAATCATTTAAAATCTGTGTTTAAAAAAAACATAGTCTGTTAAATTTAATTTGGTTATTTATAAGTAAAATACGTAAGATTCGTTATATTCAAAACGAATTAAACTGCTACCTCTATGTATATATCAGTAGCTTATTTTTGATTTATAGAAAAAAAGAATCTAAAAAGACATGTAACAAACAAATGTCAGTGTTTTATTATAATGAGTTGATCTGATAGCCCGAATCAGCGGGAACGAACAATTTTTACTAGATTTAGTCCATCTTAAAATATTAATTAATAGACTTCTGTTTAGATTTTTTCAAGATATACAACCAACCTGTCACCAGTTTAAAGGCGTTTTTTAAATCTTTTTAAAAAGTAGATTATATGCTCTTTTTAGAAGATTATCGGAACACCAAAACACGATAGCTCAGGATGCAGCTTACCATAAACTAAAATCGAACATAAATTACAATTTAATTATAGTTTTTTCCCCGATATGATTTTTCTAGTCTCTGTAAATGTATTTAAAATTTAAATTTTTTTGATAAAAGTGGTAACTCTTGTATTTATGTAGTAGATAAGAAAGTACATACATGAAACTATATGTCTATGATTATTTTAAACACAGATTTTTTTTACTCACGACTCTTAACTGTTATAATGCTTAAATATATTCATATTGTGTAAATTCGTGTAAATGTTAAAAACAAAACGAAACAAAAAAACATGCACAAACATAAATGTCAATTGAAACAAAAAATAATGTAAAAAACATGCAGCTTATGAAAGAAACACACAAACGCGATAATTTCAACTGAATGAAATTAGTTGTTTGTATTATTCGATTCGAATGAAAATCTTTTCGAAATAGAATGTATAATAAATAGATATTCGAACGATTTTCATTTCGAAACGAATTACAAAACAATCTTCCTGAATTGATTAAGCTTAGCAGAAGAATTTAAAATTACTGTAAAGGTACGGTTACATTTGGCAAATATTTACTCAAAAAAGCGTAACCAGTTGTTTTAGCACAAATTTGTTTGACGTTGTTCACTCTTACAAGAGTTTTTTTTGCAAGATCAAACAGCGTCAAATAAATTTAAACTAAATATTTGTTGTGCTTTGCTTGTGCTGAATTAGAAATGTTTTTTTTTAAATAAATAAACAAGTTTAAATATATGTTATTTAGTGGTTACATCTTTTCCGGCAAATATTTGCCAAATGTGACCGTACCTTAACTATCTAATGAACAAAAGCTAGCCGTTAGTTTTTTGTTTTGAATTCAGCAGCTGTAAATATTTTTAGCTAAATATTTATACTCATCAATCAATGCAGTCAGTTCAAAATTTTAAAATTCCAGAGTTCATTTTGACATATACGTATGTAGGTATTATGTAGATATTATTCAAAAGCCTTAGCCTATTTTGTAAACAAAACACAACTATTACTAATTATGTAGCTTTGTGATAAAATTTCGAAACAGACAGTAAATAGAATTTGTAAGGAAATTCTAGTAGCTAAAGAGAGAATTAGTAGCTTAAGATATAGAAAGAGACATAGAGTAATATATAGAATATAGACAAATCAAACGCAAATGTCATAACAAAACATGTTTAAATGTTTTTTTTTTAGAAGGAATCCTTTAGCCAGGATTATAAATAGATACCTTGTTTTTTCTTTGTTACTTCTATAAAACAAAATTTTTAGTTTTGTAATAAATTTTTACAAAATCTTGTTTCAATTATCGTAATTCGTTACTGCTTGTGGTGAGTAGAGTTGAGTTACTCAATCCTTAAGACTTCTAATGTTTTCTTATGTGTGTTTTTTTATTTTCCTTTTCATAGTTTTTCTAATTTTTAGTTTTGAATATGAGTAAAGTATAAATTAATGATGAGATACGTAGTTTTCATACGGGATACGTTGATGACGATGATGATTATTATATTTTAACTTTAATTGTTTTTCTTTCAACAAAAGATTAGTGGTAAGTGCTTTTCTTTATATTAAAATTTATATAAAATTATAGTTAGAAATAAAGCGTTGATTATCGTTTCTTTTTTAAATATATAAAACCTGATTGTTTTTAAACTTATAATTACAAAAATTGTTACTTGAAGATTTAAACAAAAAGCCTTTTTTCTACATCTTTAAAAAAAAAAAACTCTTTTTACACGCTGCTGTTGACGACGACGAGGTGGTGCTTATTAAAATTGTTATTACTGTATTTATAGTTCATCATCAGTTACCGCTTTTTGTTTAGTTTAACTTCAGTTGCCGTTTTTTTGGGTTTTTTCTTAAAATTTATACACATTTCTTTTAATTTTTAGTTACTTTTTTTTTAATTCTCTCTTTTTATGTTTAGTTTAATTAAATATGCGACATTTGAGTGTGTTTGTTTTTTTATTTTTTTTAATGATTTTTTTGATTTATTTTTTTGTTTGATTAAATATATTTTATTTTTCGTTTTTCAAAAACTTTTTTAAAATGTTTACTGAACTCTTGTTGGATTTCTGTGAAGATTATTGAAAAATCTGAACTGCAGACGTAACTCAAGATCTTTTCTTACTGTAAACAAGAAATAAATGAGAGAGAAATAAACATAAAACATTTATAATAACATAAAATAATAATGAAACAAATAATTTGTAAAAATGGTAAACTGAAAACACAGAACAAGTATTTAATGAAACAGGATAGAATAGAGTAAGAGAAATATTTGGTGGTACGGGAACAAAACAACAATTATGGTAGAGGTAGGTAGAGAGCTTCTAAAATCAAATAAAATAATAATTAGAACTAATTTTTGATTGAGGTTGTTGAGAGTACGTAATAATATCTTGGGAATAGAAGGTGCCTTAAGTCAAAGTGCTTCAAAGGCTGAACAACAAATAAGTATAAGGAGAACAAAAAGTAAAATTATTTGTATGAATACAAATAGCGTTTTCTTTAAATACTGTGGGGGAGTAAAAAAACAATTTAAGCAAAATCTTAAAGCATTTTCGGTGACATCTTTTTCAATTTTTTTTACTAAAAATATGAATCTATTTATTGTATTTTTAATAAATTTAAATGTTTATTAGTATAGCCTCGTTTGTAGTGATCTAAAAGTAGGTTTTTTTTTATGAATCAGACTAAAATGAGAGTTTAGTTTGTTTTATTTCTTCAACATTTTCTCAGTTGCCCTACGAAATAATAGCAGAAATCTTTCTTTACGTCGAATTTAGAAAGTCTTATCCATGATGATTGCATTCGGAGGTTATTAAAATCCATTTAGGTATCACTAAACGAACGCGATTGCAATTTTCAGCTGTGGCGGAGCTGAAGAAGATAAAAGACTATGAAAATTTACCCTACAATAGTCGAAAGGTTGTCGATAAAATCGTTGGCAATAACTGATTTCGTTGAGATAAACATTTATCAAATATTTTTTATAAAAATTTTTCTTATTCGAAGATTTACTTCTAGTTAAATATAAAAGAATTTGAAATTCGAATAAGAAAAATTTTTATAAAAAGTTTTTACAATAGTACTCGCAAGAGGAAAAATTCTCAATCATTTATCAAATAATTAAAATAATTGTAACGCATTTTCATTGCAGTGCAGCCTTCCTAAACTTAATATTTTTAAATTAACTTGGGCAATTATCTTAATGCTTCGTGTGGCATCCTACTCTCTACTTGCAAATCTCTCACCAGGTGCGAACTGCATACCTTCTGCGACTACAACACATGCAGCTAAGTAATCTAGTATCGATTACCACTGGACAATGTAGGTTTGGTGCCAGACACATTGGTCTCACCTATGATTACTGTAGAGTCATAATGAGGAAGAAGACGCAGGTGTTCTGAGCTGGAGGTGATGATCTTTCTAATCTTTCCATGATGGGTTTCAACTGGTTGAATGTTTTAATGACATTTCTGCTTGGCTCTGATCAGGGCCTAATCTGTGATCGCTTTTTCCGCATATCTCCTCTTCTAACTTCTTATTTTTCTGTTTATACATTATTTATACAATTATATATTCATCTATTACTCTTTCTATTACTTTCCTTTTCAGGTACTATTTCAAACGGACTATACAGAACCAAAGTACATCGCGTCAGTGACTTGACAACCAATCAAACATAAGCTAACCTAAGCAATCACCTTAGTATCCACTTTATCTCAATGGCGTTCAAAAATATGTAATTGAAGTTAATAAATTTTAAGCAGCTAAACTATCTTTTTCCATATGTTTTCATATATTATTAATATATGTACATACATGAGTGTAAGTCCCAATTTACACGTAGCAATTCCAGCTGATTGCCTTTTAGACATCGGGGAGAGGGGAAGATAAGACGAGTACACACTAGATTGTACTAGCAATTCTTGTACTTTTTACATACGAATGAAAGAGTAACACATATGTGTCTACTCTCACTCATATAAAAATACGAGTGATTTAAGCAATTATATTGTGCTGTGTAAACATCGAAGAAATTGGGACTAAGATAATTTGAAAATCGTAAAAAATGTCCTTTAAGATTTTGCTTAATTTTCTTATTTAAAAATGTTGCCAAAAAAACTCAAATGTTTTATAGACTTTGGGTTTGATTAAAAGTATGAAAACAAAAATAATATATTGCATATAAAAAAATAAAAAAAAACTTAACAACATCCCTGTCAAAAGTGAATGTGAAAAGTGTGTCAAAGTTATTTACAAGAAAAAATCACACCAATGAATTAAGTATAATGGAATGTGAAATGAAGGCTACCTTAAACGACATAAAAATGATTGATGACAACAAAAGCCCCAAAAACAAATGAAGATGACAATGATGATTTCCACATGATGTTAAAAGTTTAATAAAAAAAAGTTCAACATCATAGGAAAAATTAAGAATGTTAATAAATAAAAAAAACATCTTAAAATTAAATACAAAATTGACAAAAAAAAAACTGAAAAATAAAAAAGGATATGATAAGTACAAGAGATATTGGTCGGCAAGGAATAAAATTATAATGATGAATTAAACAAACTCTTCATAACATTGACTGTAATACACTGTTAAAGGGTGTGTAGAAGTATAGTTCAATAGTTCTAGGTAAGAACACAAAAGCAACTAAGCTTTTATACAAGTGTGTATTGTAAGTAGAACGCTGTATTTTTCTAACTAGTGTTGTTTGTTTTGACTGTGTAATTTGTACAGGAATTCGGTTTTCTGTTTTCAGATGACTGACTGTTTTGGTTTTATAGCTGATTATCGAACTCACGTATGGGATTTAAAGCTGGTTAAATCTTCATTATAAGCTGGCATATCATTTGAATTTGCAGCATTGCTATTAGACCTCATAGATGTTGATGACGATGAAGAAGAAATACGATTGTTTTGATCTTCCTCGTAATCAAAATCATTATCAAATACATTGTTACCGCCACCTCTGATAACCATATTATCCGGATCGACTTCAACCTCGAAGTCCTCCTGTGGAAGTTGAGGTGATGGTGAGGGAGATGGTGTTAATGCACCACCTCTAATAACCATGTTGTCAGGATCAACCTCAACATCATAATCGATACGCGGTATGGGCGAAGGTGATGGCGATGGTGTTTCCGAGAGCGGAGCTATATACTCCATACCAATATTAGCCGGTGGTAAAATAAGTTTTGGCAAATTTGGTTTCAACTTTTGTACACGTATAACTATTTGGAGTTTAATAACAATTTTAATTTGAAGTATGATGATTTTTTTTTTTTGGTTTTGAAAATAGTTTTTTTGTTAATTTACACGTGTTACAAATATTTATGTTGATTTTTTTTATATTACAAGAAATAATAAATAAAAAAATTATTAATGATATTAATTATAACGTTAATTATTTTAAACTATCTAAAAACAATTGTAACAAATATTACAGGAATTACGAAACGAGTATGAGTTTAGATTGTTGTTGGAGAGAAAGAAAAACAAAACGACCAACATTTTTATTTTAAATATATTATAATGAGTATTAAAAGAATAACTAGTAAAAACAACAGGATCAACTATCTCAACTACAAAAAAATCAAATGAGAAAATAAAGAATATATTTTTTAGCTTTTATTTTATATTGTTATGTTTTGGAACAAACACAACACAATTGTATGATTAATGAAAACAAAGGTAAGGAGGAAAAGCAGTTATGTAACAATGTAAATATTTATGAGGATTTATGGTATATAATACACGTTATACGAGTTCTAATGTATAGTACTTTAAGTTTTGTAACACGTTTTTGCTTATCTCTTTGAAAAGTCCCTTTATTTTTTTCTGAAAATTTTAAACTTTATGAAGTCGTTTTATAAAATATTTAAAAAAATAATTGTAAATTATTTTTTCTTTATTTAAATAAGTAACAATAAACAAATTTAACTTTAAACACGCAATTTATACTTGCAACAAGAACACAATAACACATTTTCTATGACGCAGACATTACTTTCACCACGATTTTTAAACGATTTTTTATTCATCATTAGACGCTTACGATATTAAACGCTTAGTAATCCATTAAAAGGGGGTATTTAACATAACTGTTTATTACCTGTAAACCGCCAAAGAATTTTTTTGTCATATATAAATTGTTCAATTTTACAGAGTGTCAAAGGAAATTTAAAATTATAAACTGATAGAAATAATAATTATTATTTATTATTCAATTTTTTAAACTAACATCTAGTTTTCTTCACTTCAGGTCTTACTTAAAATTCAAATTAAATCATTCACATTTTTGAAAAACAAGTGTTTTTCCCCTAATCCACTCTATAATATATAAAAAATATGAGAACAATGTAACTACCGAGTAATTCAGTGAAATAAAAATATTCGAATTTGAAAGTATTATAAATTTTTATAAACAATTTTGTCATATCGACAATTTGTTTTGAATCCATGCAAATTAAATTTCCAATTACAAAATAATTAATTTGAATTTATATTTTCTTTTAACTGGAAATTGGTACTCAATTTGCCTTAAACTTTTATAATTAGGATATAATTTTATGAACGTCAGCAATTGGAAAGTTTAAAACTCGCGGTTTAAATACGCCGCAAATAACAAAAAAAAAATAAATAAAAATTCTTGAAAATTATTAATGTAAAAAATTATATGAAATCATAAGAATCAAGCAAAAGAAGAACGAATATTTTATCTGCTTGTGATTTATTGAATATAAATTTTAAATTTCCTTTTCATCTGTATCCTTCGAACTCTTTGTTATAAAGAAGGCATCCGCAACAGTGAGTGGTGGTGCATTGAAACATGATGATGACGATGACAATGATATATTATTGTTGCCAGTATTTGCATTTGAATCGGAGATGTTAGCATTGTCAATACTATTATTATTATTATTATGATTTGAAGATAAATTATTAACAACATTTGTTGTAGTAATATCGGTTTTTGCATAAAATTTCTCCTTTACATCGTATGCAACAGCGGACGATAATGTAGCAGTTAATGGCTGTGATGGTGATGGTGAAGATGATGTTGCAACGTTTTCATTTACATTTGTATCAAAAGTTGTTTTATCATTGTTATTATTAATATTGCAGGACGTAGTATGGCCATTATTTACATTATGAATGAGCTCATTATGTAATAAGTTTGAATTAGATAAAGATAATTTATCAATTTTAGTTTTATCGTTTTCTAATGCAGCTGATTGTTGAACTAATGATGGTTGAGGTTGTTGTGGTAGTGGTGATGATGAAGACTTTACTAAATCTGTATCGCTTTCACCTAAATTTTTGAATGAACAGTTGTAGTAGCTGAAGTCTAACAGAGTAACAAGAAAGGCGGGATTCTTAAAACTAAACCTAAAGGATCTTAATGGCAACATGGTAATAAAATCCAACCTATAGTATACTTTAAAAAGAACAATTCAATAAAGCCAACGTTGATACCTTAACAAAATTTTTATAATGTTTGGCAAAATATTCATTCGAGTAGATAAAAATTTAAAATGTACTTACTTCTGTCAATATTACGTTGCAAATGTGCAGCAACTCTATGACGGGCATCGTTGAATTCAAGATGTAGACCCAGTCTAAGCAGTGATGTGTTCTTTTCCACTAAATCCGTGATTTCCATTTCAATTTTGTTGCCCAAAACTTGTGATCGCTTCAAATTAAAAAATAATTAGTATTTATAATAAAAAAAATTATAATAATAAAATAAATAGAAATAAGTTTTGAATATCGTACCTGATTAGAGGCTCTGAATTCTTCAATAGTACGACACTTAAGGAGGGCTTTAACTAATGTTACTATAACAGGTGGGCTTATGAAATTTGTTTCGACATTTAATACTCTCAAGGTTTTGCTTTTCTCAATGGCCTCGGCCAATAATAAAGCAGTCTTATCGGTCAGACCCACATTTGTCAAAGACAAAACTTCCAAATGTTCATTTTTAGGCAGTGCTTCAATTAATTGTTCCAATTTCTCATCAGAAATGTTCTAAAAAAATAAAATATTACAATATAATTTCATTATCATATATAAGGCAATGAAAATGCAGTTATTTTTTAATGTAATGTAATTTTTTAAAAGGAAAGTTTGTTTATAATATCAGCCCAATCATGAATAAAAATTCCGTGCTGTATATTTTTTCTTTTAAAATTACTTTAATCATGTTTTTTACTTTAATCATTGAGTACCTTCCTCAAAAAGTACTTTATTAATATTATAATATTTTCAAAAGCGTCCTGCAAATAATGTTAATTTATAAAAAATTTTTCATTAAGAAGGAGGTATTTTCTTGAAAATTTTAATAATTTACGTAGTTGCTAAAATGCCGCTTTTTGCGGAGTATGTGTTACTGTTATTTCATTAGACATATTTATTTTAATGGTTTTACATACCTTAATATTATTTAAATTCAGTTCGATCAATTTTGAATCATCTTCTTTAACACGTTTAATGGATTCCTCAACATCTGTATTGTTGGGTGGATCCATGGGGTACACTTTTTGTTGTGTAGACTTTGTGATGCCATCCCAACCCAAACCAACAGGCTGGCCTTTGTTCAATAGAGAGGCATGGTATTGATCTTGATTCATCATCGAATGGAAACCCAAAATGGCAGCCAAATCAATAATTTCTTCTTGTGTGGCATCGCTCAAAGCCTGCTCATACTCTTCACCCATATCGATGGCGATCTTTTCGTCAGCTTCAATTTCGCGTACATCCCGTGGTGGGGGTACCCATTTTTTACCGCGTACAGTACCCTTAACATAGGGCTCAAACTCGGGTTCATCGGGTGTTTCTATGGCCTGTTTGTTAATGTGTTCAATAAGCTTTTTGCGATTCAAGGGACCGGTGGATTCCTTGGTGCATTCATAACTGCAACGTTGATTTGGTGGCAAGAAGCTATCCTAAAAAACACATACAATTTTATTTTAAATATTTATTTATTATTTAAGATTATAAAGCAAAAAGTGCTAACACTTACATCGGGATCAACTTCTTTGGCCAAAATATTAATTTCTTCGGGTGATAATTGTGCCAATAAGGCTTCAACGTCCACTTCATCATATTCACTTAAATCCTTGCCATACAACTTGGCTGGTGTTGTTAATGTTGTAGTTTTTGTGGTCGATGAAGTCTGAAATTGAAATTGAAATGAAATTATTATTATTAACAAGAAAGAACAAATAAAAATTAATTTATTTTAAAAAAATTTAAATATGTACTTTTCTTAGGACTAAATTCATAGGTGGCTGAGGAGCTCTTTTTTTAACTTGGGGCACAGGACGCAATTTAATTCTTTGAAATTCTGGTATATCTTTAGAGGGTTGCGAGCTATTGGATTTCTTTTTACTTTCCATATTAATCTTTTTTAATGGGCGTAATATTATAAATAAATAATATTTGTAATTATTATTGTATCTATTTGGTATTTAAAAAAAAACTTTACTTGATTAGGCCACTAGGAAACTATAACTAAACTAAAATATTTCTTAGCACAAAGGTCAGGCAAAAACCTTTAAATTGTTAAATATGAAAAAAAAACAAAACAAAAACTGTTCCGTCATACCGAATACCAAAATAAGAAAATATTGTTTCGCAAAATGTTGAAATACGAAAAATAATCAATAAAAATAATTTACACAAATCCAATTATGCAAAATTGTATAAAAATGACTATTAAATACTCGTAAGTAGGTATCTACTAATTTTAACATTTAAACACGAATTCTGCACATAGCTTACCATATTTATTTGTAGTATTTATAAGCAACAAAAAATGAAAGAAAAAAACTTTTTATCGCAAGATTTGAAAATATTAGACGTTAGTTAGTTGGTTACAAGTTTGTGTTTAAGCTTTACAACTGCAACTGATTGTTTAAATCATACTCAAACTAAGTTGAGGTCTTAACTTATACAAAAAATCAGTTTCAAAGCCAGCCAGCCAGCCAGACAGACAGACACAGCCGGACGTTTGGTTAAAACCTCAAATGCATAAATACACATAATAAAATCAAATAGAAGTTTTTTGTAAAAGAAAAAAAAAAACCCATAAAATAAGAGAAAAAAGGTTTTAAAGCTATTTTTTCTTACTTTTATTTTTCATTTCATTACCCATGTCAGTTGGTCAACAAAGAATAATAAACTGTGTAACAAAACCCGGCACTAGAAATTAACGTACAGCATACACGAATTTTAAATACCCAACTATAAAAGTAGATTTTTTTTAGCTATAAAAAATCACAGATATAAAATCACACACCCATCTGAGAAATTAACGAGAAATAGGTTTTTGTAATAAAAACTTTAATTACTTAGATTCTGGTTGAAGATTAATTAAACAAATTTTGAAGATAAAAACGCATCGTGAAATGTTAAATTACTAAAGGTAAAAAGCGTAACCACTTGTTTTAACACAAATATGTTTGGCGTTGTTTACTCTTACAAGATTTTTGCAAGAACAAACAGCATCAAATAAAATATTTGTTGTGTCTTTTCCTAAATAAACGAAGTGGTTACGTCTTTTTCGGCAAATATTTGACAAGTACCGACCGTACCTTAAGTTAGTGCATGAATATGGTATTATAACGATTGTTTTAATTAAACAATTTTAATTAACAAGTGTAAATTGTGTAAATTTAGATTTTATGGGAAAGCTGTGAGCTGTTATAACTTTTGATGGACTTTTTACTTTCTACGAATTATATTAAGGGTTTAACTGTATATTGTGTGATTTTCATGCTATTAGTTGATGACTTCTTTTTAATATTATTGGGGACTTGTTTCTACTGACTTGGTAAAATAGCAAGATCTAAGCTCTGCTAAAAATTGGACACTTACAGATGTGGACAGAGAAATAGCGCACTTTACTGTTTTAGTAGTGTAACGGGGTTTAAATTTTTAGTTTTTTTCTCTATGTACAAACGTTTTGTCCTCAGGATCAATTAGTTTAATTTTGGTTTCTTCTGTGAAAAGCACTCTTTTCCAGAACTTTATTTCCTTGTTCTGGTATAGTTTTGCAAGAGACAAACGTACTTTTATATTTTTGACAAACCACCTTTTGTAATGTAGGGCCATCAAAACGACACAGATGTGTTTGGTTTACAGTATGGAACGATATTTCTTCCATGAAGTGGTTCAACGTCTTCTTACTTCTGCCTGACTTTGTCAAACGTAGGAAATCAGTTGATTTTGGAAAAAAACAAAAATCAAAAAAAAAAAACTCTTAACATTTAGTAGGTAAGCAGCTCAAAACAACATTGGCAGCAGTTGAATGTTAACAAAACAACAACAATAACTTGTATAAATAAGAAAATAAAAGTCAAAACAAAAGCAGTAAACAACCAGTACAAAAAGGGTACGGCCAAATAAAACTACATTAAATTAAAAAAAAAAGAGAAACAAAAAAATGCATACCGACGAACCTTTAGCACTTTTGGTTAAAAAGGTAAAGTTTGTGTTTTTGGTGTTATTTTCGTTATGTTAGTTAACCAAATGTTATTGTATTTGTTGGCTTAAATTCCCCCTCCTCTTTGCCTACAGTTGGTTCTATTCCTATGTATAAGTTTGTTTTAACTATTGTTTCTTGAAAGATTTCCAAAAAAAAAAGAAAAAAAGAACAACAATAAAGTGTAAAATTTGTGTTTGGGGAAGATTTTTACCGGTTTTGATTTTTGTTGTTTGTTGCCTTTTGTTCAAATGATTTAATATTGTTTCCGTTGTTTTTTTTTTATTTTTTACTTTATAAGGGATCACGTCCGAAACAATCGTGAGTCATATATTTAATTGTTTTTTTTTTTTTTGTTTAAAATGAAAAAATAAATAATTAATGATGTGTTTGTGGGAGTTAAATAAAGTCTTTTATATAAAAAAGGGGTTACAAAGAAAATTTGTACAATATTAGAAAAATGTATTAATTATGGCACGATTTTAAGAAACATTTGAATTGTTTAGGTGTTTTTGAAAGGCTTTATAAAAATAATGAAATGAAAGAAGAAAATTACCTATTTCAATAAAAATTGGATACAATGAGGAAAAATAATTTTTTGTAAGCTAAATTGTTCGATGATTTTAAAAAGAGTTGAACAGAACAACTATTCAATATTAAACATGCACATACATATGTATGTATGTATGTACATATATAGTTAGAAACATATGTTTTCATACTGTGAGCGTCAATATAAGGTAAACACCAAATATTGTTTAAAAAAAAATATTTTATTATATATACTACAAGTACAAATTTAAAACAAAATATATAGCATAATTCATGAGGAGAATGTGACTAAATATAAAAAACCAATAATAAGGAACATAAAAAAATAATTCAATTTTAACGGAAGACTACCAGATTTTTCCCTTCAAAATAAAGTAAATAGGAACATTATGAAAAACATTGTATTTAATATTTTGTTTGTAGTCCTTTTGCCTTCATCACAGCTGACAATCTTCTAGACATAGAATCAACGAGTTTTTTCGTGATATCTGACGAAATTTTATTCCATTCGTCCTGTATTACTGCCTGCATTTTTTCTTCTAATTTTTTTTCCAGCTATTCCCACAGGTGCTCAATTGGAATTAGATCTGGGGACTGCGGAACATGATCTAAAGTTTTTGGACAATGATTGAGCAACCACTCTTTTTAAAATTTTGGAGCTATTCTTAATATCATTGTCATGTTGGAAAATCTAATCTGCACTAGGGGCTACATTGTTTTTCAAAATACCGATATAATCTTGCTTTTTCATTGCAGATTCTATAAGTGTAAGATTACCGAATCCTGATGCCGCCATCCAACCGCAGACCATTACTGAGCCGCCGCCATGTTTTAACGTTTTGGTAATATATTTATTACTAAAGGCTTCATTCTTGGTTCGCCTTATTTTTGGGAGGCTTTTGATTCCAAATATCTCAAACTTACATAATTAAAAAAAATTTTGATGCTTGTTTACATATTTTTTGCGAAATTCAAACATTTGAATTAGTTGTTCTTGGATATAAAGGGCTTCTTACGTAGCACTCTATCATGAAGGCCATTGTGATGCAAAGATTCACTCCTATTCGTACTATTTTTACAGCGCTAGATCTTGGAATTGCTCTTACTTATCTTACTGTAAATCTTACTTCAGTTTTTGTAAAAAGTTTTGGTCATTTTATACCAGGCAAATTTTCTACGGTATTGTGTTTGGTATACTTGTCTATATTTTTCTTTATTGTAGTGATGCCTTCCAACGATTGATGTTTGTTTTTCCATTGCAAATTTTTCACTACTTAACGTCACAACTTAATCTATTTTAGTGATAAATTGCATTTATTTTGAACAGCAAATAAAGAAAAATTAAAATAATTGCCACTACTTTTGGAATGGCTGGGTTTTTTTTTTTATATAAGCATGATGCCACTATTTATTTTGACGTGTAAAAATTGGTATATTTGACAATAAATCAATTAAATTTGTATAAGCTTGTGTTTTCGTTTCTTTCTTTTTTTGTGAATTCTATTCTATTTAAATTTAAATATATAACTATATAAAACTGCAATATGATTTTCTAACATAATACTATTTATAATAATAAATTTTAATTTTTTTTTAATAAATGTGGTGCTGACTTTATTTTGACGCTCACAGTATATGCATATACAATGAAGATGATTTTTTATAATAGTCATTCATCAGAAACATGATAAATATTTTCAAACAGAAAAAATAGTTGAAATGTCACCAGCTACTAATAATTTTTATACAAGCTAAATATTAAAATATCAAATAAGCCATTTGACCGCAAACCAAAATTTTGTTTAATAACAATTGCAAACTCAATTTTCAAACAGTAGTACAAAACATACACTTATTATTGAACATACTCAATAAACCATCTGTCATTTTAATCTCCATCAAAAGCTGTCACTCATAAATAAAAATGCATACTTATACAAATTTACATTATTTTTTACAATTATTATGTGTACTTGTAAGTGATTGAGTTTGTGTTTTAAACAACGAGTTTGCGGTAAAATTTATACATACTGAGCTTTTTCATAAATTAAAATTGTGTGTCATGTAAAAATGTCACATGTCAGTAGGATATTTTTTTCTTTTTTTGTTCCATTCAGTTTTCAATTCAAAAAAAAGAAAATGATAAATTAATGGTTTAAGCGGCTATTTAACACATGCCAAATTTTATTTAATAAAGAATTTAAAATGTTTTATATTGGCAATATGAGTTTTTTCTATGTATGTATTTTCGAAACAAAAAAAATTATGTGCAACTTATGACAAACTTGTTTGTGTATATTTGATATTAGAAACGAAAGGAGTGAGTTTTGTTAAGAACTGAGAATAGCCTAAATGGTGCATCAATTTTTACTAGTATATTTACTCTTCATTTAATATGCCAAAATTTAAATATTTTATCTATATTTGCTTTTTAAAGATAAACGGATTCAAATTTATCTCATAAAATATAATTTTAGAAGCATATTAACTTTTAATCATAAATATTCTAACATTCCATACTAAAAGCCGCTGTAAAAGCATGTTAAGAATTTACTTTTACTTTTTAACATTGGCCATCAATTGGCCGCCTAGATCGTACGATTTAATTCCTTTAGACTATTTTTTGTAAAGCTAATATTAAAGAATTTATTCGTTAGATACCGCCCGATATGTTGAAGAGAGTATGCCAAAATTAAACACAGTGTATGAACCATTTGAGGCGTAGCCGCGGTAAACATTTATATGAAATGATCTTTAAACATTCACGCCTATCGTGAATAAAAATTCCTCGTGAAATGTGAAAAGTGAACAAATTTCACGTGGAATTTTTATTCACGATAGGGGTGATTGAATTATATCGATTTCTATATACATTTCTCTACATTTTATGTTTTTGTTAATCAAATCTCAATCACTCTTTACTAAGACCAAAGTGCTTCTAACTCTGGTGAAGTATTAATGAATTTTACATTAGCGTGTCATTGAAAATATGTGGTTCATTGTCGTTTGTTATAATATTCCATTAGTGCTCTAATTACGCCGGTACCAGTTCTTAAATAGAAATTATTTCCAATACGAGTGTGTGGGATCACAGACTTTTCAATTCATGTCAGTAAAATAACAAATAATATTTTAAATTTAATTTCGCTGATAATTAAAAAAAAAACTAAAATATTTATCAATAACCAGTATTTGCACAATTTTGCTTGTTTACATTTGGTCAAAAAACTAGTTGTTTTTTTTTTTTAATAATAAATACCTATGACTGAATAATAGATATGACATGAAAATACACACTCTATATTCTAAAAAAGTACATAATAATAGTATGACATAAAAATGTGAATACATACATAGATGCATACATACATAGATACAAACTAAAGATAAAAAACTAACAGAAGCACAGAAACTGAAATTATGTCAAACCACAGTTTTTGTCATAGTTTCTATTCTTGATATCTATTTTTTGCACAAACAAACTAAACTTAAAGAGTCATCATCTAATTTTAGAGGAAGTTAAGCAACCATGTAGCTTTACAAACAAATACAACATAAATATATTTATGTATATAGTACGAGTAATAATAAGTAATTCCAATTCCAGTTATGTTTAGATAAGAAGACTAAACTATATTATTGTTGGGTGGAAATAAAAATAAGTTTAAATAAATATGTACATATGTAGTATGTATGCACATATATGTATTTATAATACTAGTGTGTAAGCTACTTTGCCACTAGCTCTAACTGACTGTTTGCCTGGTTGAGTGACTCGAAATCACGTTTTCATTTGGTTTTAATTACTTTGGGAACAAACAAGACAAAACAAAATAAAATCAGTTCATAAAATCTGGTAACTTATGTGCAATGTATTATTTATTATATTTGTAATAATGATAGTTGCCGTTGCTCTTGGTTGTCATTGTTGTTTGTATGCTCTCGCTCCAACGGTTTATTAGTACCATTTTCACCGGTTTTTGTCACGTTTACTCAAGTGTAAGTGTGGTGTAATTAAGATTTAAGTCATAGTAAATACCATGTACTATTTGGATCCGTTACACTTGATACTAATAATAGTAAATATTTTACAATGTTGAATGAAACACCCTAGTACACAATAAAATGGACATTAAGGGCCTAATATTGTAAATCACTTGCGTTCAACGCATCACCAAAAATATGAAATTTTGTAAATCACTGCGTCATTGCGTTTAGTGAACGCAGAAATATTATGTTGTTAAAATACTGTTAAATCATTGCTTGGTTAATGTTGCCATTGTAAATGTTGATACTGAAATTTAAAATAAAAATTTACATAAATCTTCATTTATTTTGCATTGGCAATGCTACAAACCTATCAGCTGTTCAATAATTTTGTTTGGTTATTTATCAAGAAAATATTTCAAATTGTGAAGAAAAAGCTTTTAAAGCAAATAATTATAAATACAAAGATACTAAGGGGTATCAAAAAAATGTTCGCACTTATGGATATGTCTTCTTTTTCGGATGATGAAGATTCTTCAAGCGTCCTAGACATATATATTGAAAAAAACCAATTGCGCTCTACTATCAACATCATGAATTTAACGAATAATGAGTAATTACAATAACACTGTGGAAACTTACAATATTTTGAATGGAACTTCGCGGGTGCTCTAATTGGTGGTCCAATTGCATTCAGGAGTTTCGACGTAGCTTCCCAAACATTATCAACAGTTGCCTTTGAGCTGGCAAAATTAGTCCAGTAGTTTATAAAAAGTTGTATTTTCATAAATATGTTCATATGTAAATAATTACCTATACCCAAAAAAAAATAGTTTAATTCATACTTTAGAACGGCATTTTCAATACATTCACAGTATGTACATATATATCCATATATTAATAAGAGGCATACAAAGCTCCTTGGATATATATGTAGTTAAATATCTTTTGACTTTAATGAATAACATTATAAATACGTAAATTTGTTCATTTTTTTTTAGCAATTCATTGAAATTATTATTGAAATAATAATATAAAAAAACTATTTCTGTAAGGTTTCTTGTTCACAATGATCTTGTGCAGGTGTCTGATCGCCCAGTTCGTGAGATATCACTCCTCTACGTTTTTTCTTTTGGATTATGTGCAGTCGAAATTAGCGATATATCGGTAGAAATGCTGCAAAGAATCATAATTCCCAATATAATGGTAGCAATGCTAAAAAGAATGATCAAAAATTTTAACTTCCATAAGGACAACAACAGCGACCAACATTTGAATGAAATTATTTTCAAAAAGTAAATGTCAAAGAGTGTTCTTTAGGGCAATTATAAACATTTCGGCATACAGTTCTATTTTAAGTGCTTTATTTAAAATATTAGAATATAAGAATACTATTTCTATGTAATATACCAGTAACAGGATTCTCACTAGGCTAAAGATTTATAAATATATATTAAAATTTTTTATTGGCATTTCATAATGAAAAGACTTATGCCTGAACAACGTTTACAAATCGTTCAACTTTATTACGAAACTGCACGTTCTGTGCGGAATGTATTTCGTGCACTTTGTTCAACTTATGGTCAACATAATCGGCCTACTGAGCGAACTATTCGCAACACTATCACTCATTTTGAGACCCAGCATTTATAGAAAATATAGCGGCCGTAGCTGAGAGTGTACACGAAGACCGTGAAGAGTCGATTCCGTCACTAGCGACCGTTATCGTGCCATGATAACCGACTATTTGATGCCTGAAATTGAAGCTAGTGATCTCGGCGACATTTGGTTTCAGCAAGATGGCGCCACCTTCCACACATCGCATAAATCAATGGATTTATTGAGAGAACACTTCGGTAAACACATGATTTCACGTTTGGGCCGTTAGACTTTTTATTGTGAGGATATGTAAAGTCTAAAGTTTATGCGGACATACCCGCTCCGATTCAGGCCTTGAAGCAAAACATCACGCGTGTCATTCGTCAGTTACCAGTCGAAATGCTCGAAGGAGTCATCGATAATTGGACTCAACGGCTAGACCATCTGCGAGGTAGCAACGGCCAACATTTGATAGACATATTCTTCAAAAAGTAAATACCAAAGAATTTTCTTTCAAATAATAATAAACATTCCCCATTAAATTTAAATTTTCTGTGTTTTTTTTTTTCTTTAAAAAAAGTAGGGAACCTCGAAATGGATCACGCTTTATATACTTTCTATAGACATATTTGTTGTAATTACTGCATTAATATATATGGGGTAAAACATAATTATTTAAAAAAGCAAAAACAAATTTGTAGTAATACAAGTTTCATAAACAATAATAAAGAATACACACACATTGTAAACGTACGTAAATTTCGTTCTAACTCACAACACGTTAAAAAGAAATATCATAATTCTTGTACTCTATTTCTCAAAAACGGTGAGTTAAATAGATGATATTTACTGAGTGATAGTGGACAATGAAGATTGCTGAAGACGCCCTTGGCCGGGTAGAAAATGCATTCCAATTTGCCAATTGTTCCAGTACTTTACAATAGTATTCTTAATTATTTGAACTAGTAGCCTGAATAAAAACTTTTCTCTTAAAAATTAAGAAATATCAGTTCATTTTCGATCTCTAATTAATAATTATTTATGATTTTTAGTTTAAAGGAACAATACGGAGATAATGGTAAAGTTTTTTTTTATAACTTTTAATAGTTTTTTTTTTCAGCTTATACTCGTACTCCTTATAAAGCATAACTGGCGATGTTTTTTTCTATAAAAAAAAACATGTATCTCCCTATAAATGTATCTTAATTTATGGTTAACTACCAAATAAAAATATATGTATGTATGTGTATTTAATATTAAGGAGAAAAGAAAGTAAAACTTTTAAAGAAAATATTACATTTATTAAAAACAACTATTTCATAAACCACCTCCAGCAAGTCACTGTAAAAACCAGAATTACAAATTTAATAAAAATATTAAGCCTTATTTGTGCAAAAACACTTTATTAACCCAAAACTTGGCTAGAAGTCAAAGCCAGTTTAAATATAAATAATGCATCTTATTTTATTTATATATTTTGGATGATGGTTAAAGATGTGTTAACATGATTGAATACAATGACCACAACCGACTGCGATAAAAGTATCAACAAATAAGAGTTGAAGGAAATAATGACAAAGAAAAAGGAGAGAAGAAACCAACATACATAAATTATTTGTTTCACGGTTGGTGAAATTTTCTTCTTCTACGGCTGCCAATGATGTTTGCTCTGTCCACATTAAAGATACGACTCTCGTCGGTCACTCCTAAAGTGAGAAAAAAAATAACTTTGTTGATTTTAAATGGGGTTTGTTTAAGTTGTACGAACATGTCTACTTCACAGGAAAGAAAAATATAATTATGTGTGCGGTGCCGTAATTAAGGTTCAGAGTTGTAATACATTCGTACCTTTAAAAATCACGTTTATAAGTTTAAAATATCTGTTGTTTTCTTGCCATTAATACTTGTGGCAGTCAATTAAACATGTTTTTTATGTATGTACGTCAGTCAGCCCTTTCCCAGCACTCGGAGGTTACACATGAGTAACGAACCATTAAATTTAAAAAAAAAAAAAAAAAAAAAAACAAAAGGTTTTACGTTTAAGTGGTAGTTGATGGGAAGCAAGGAATATGTTTTTTAAAAGCACATGATCACGTTTTTGTTATAAACAAAGAAATAAATAAGGTTGTTGTTGTTAAAAGAAGGGTTTTAAATATATTGATTTGCTAATATTGTTAAGATATTTTCTATAGTTAAATATTTTTTACAACCTGAGAAAGTTATATGCGAAACGTTAAACTATTTTGAAGAGTTTTACAAATCGTTCATTTCCAATCTAAACAAATATTGACTTGTTTACTATTGTTACGCCAAGGACTTTTTACTAATTCATGTAGCATGATCACTTTGACAGCCATTTAGTTTACAATACGTAAAAGTATCATTAACAATTAACGTCAATATAAAGTAACCGATACTCAAAAACTTTTTTTACATTTTTTACAATTATTCAACACTTGTCCTTGATTATTAAAAATGATCACGTTTCGTTGTATTTCTCTCCCTTTCTAAAATATTATAGACACACACATCTAAAAACTAAACAGATATTGATTCAAATGTTTGTTTTGAATGCTGTAAAAAACGAAATAAAATATTTGATAAAAAAAAAAATATTAAACAATTGAAAAAATATATTGTTGTGTTTATATCTATTTATGTATCTAATTCGAATGTAAATGTGATCATGTTTGTTGAATAGCAATTGAGTTCATGGTTAAATTACTAATAATATTTTCACATCTATTTTTATTTTTATGCAAAAACACGTACAAATTTACTGATCGTCGTATGTGGCGAGTGAATTCATGAAAATATTGAAAGCAGACGCAAATGGGGGTCTTCTTCCATATAGCAAAGCCATTCAAATTTGTTCAAGTGTGAGTATAGAGGTGATTCACAGTAAATGTGTGATCAAATTGATCTGTAAATAACAGTTTAATGTTCATCTGACCATTAAATGACCTCATCATTTGAAACGTGTTTGTAGAGAATAGTGGGAAAACTAAAATACCAATAAAAAATAAGATATGGATCAAGCAACTTTTAAAGACATTGAAAAGAAAATATTAAATAATTTCTTCAAAAATAATAATGACTTATAACTGCAATAATAAACCCATTCGGTAATGAAAATATTACATAAACACGTACTGGATATCAGGCACAACAACAGGGAAGAAATAATTACAGAGGAACTCATTTGGGAAGTCTATGAGGATGTAACATTAATAGTACATTTTAAAAGTGATATCGCATTGAATAAAAATGCTTTGCATAAAACAACAAAATTTTAGGTTTTTACATTCTAATTTAATTTTATTTAAATTTATGTACCAGACCGACCACATTCATATGAGCACAAGTATTTTTGCAGTTCTCGATTATTTGGAGCCAATTTTTCACCACTCTCCCACGCATATAGACCGTGACATTTTAAATTCCGCTCTTCTAAAGTTTGGTATTCGATATTTTAGAACCAAAGTTATGGACCAAAATGTGAGACAAGCTCCATAAAATTTGATATCTTTAACCAATTTTTTTTTTGCTATTTTGTTTAAATATGTAGAGAGAATACTATGAAATTTTTTTCAAGATATTTTTACGTTAATAGAAGAAACTGTGATTTAAATAGTATGAATCGGTCCATGATTTCTCATAGTCCCCATACATATTTATTAACGAAATATGGCTCAATTATGCATAAATGGCTACAAAATAACAAAACCAATACAAAATTCATTAAAAATCAAACCAAAGCTCCCACTTCCTAAATTCACTTTAATACGTAAAAATCTATTATAAATGTTGTTACCAGGTTAAAATTCTATAGATGTAGATAATCTACATACATATAAGTATAGTGTATTGCTATGCCGAATTTTATGATGGCCGGTCGATAATTGGTCATAGCCCCATAACAGGCCTATATCCGAAACAGACGTTAATATTTATATAAATATATATCTGATAAATATCGGTACCGATCCAAAACTTTACACAGATCATTGATATATACACAAAAAACCGGCTACGTATTTTTATCATTTATATATATGCATATTGGTTCATATTTAACCATATCCACCATATTCACTTCCGAAAATCACTTTAATACTCATATATCTCTTAAATATAACGATATTATGTTGAAATTCGACGTGATATATCATCAAGTGCATAAAATACTCTGTACCGAGTTTTATTGAGATTGGCCCATAATTGGTCATAGCTCTCATATAAGGACCACATCTGAAAAACAAGTTAACCCACAATAATGTCTAATAAATATTGATATAGAACCAACATTTTATACAGATTACTAGTTTTAATACAGAAATAATACTAATGTCGATTATACGGCAATTATACTACTGGATTCTTTAGCTGTTAGTCCACAATTGACAATAGCTCCCAAAAAAAAATCCACTTCCGAGTATTGTTATAACAACCATAAAAATCTTGTAAAAAACGTTATGGAGATGAAATTAAACTAGAATTAGCTCAAATACATAGAATTCACGTTACTGGCTTTTAAAACTATCAATCCATAATTGTTCCACTTCCACTGTGATACCTATAATCCTCTTGTAAATAAAGTTATTGAGATTTAAATCAACAAAAAGAATCCTCACCTTATAATCTTACTTTCTTATAATTAGTTCCCTAACTTATGGTAAAAATGGATAAATATTGAACCAATCGGGTAATGTAAAAACCAATTTTTAATTTTGTAAATTGTTAAATAACACACAAGATTGCTATCATAAACTCACAAACTCTATAAATAATGGTAAGAATTGGTAATTACATCAATTGTAAATGATAAAAATTAGATAAAATTTCAAAATATTTGAAATAAATTAAGTTGTGCGTGAAGTTGTCTTTCAAACAATAATAAAATACTAATAATAATTGCCATTATACATACTCGTATTTTGCTTATATCAAATATTTTTCCATCTTAAATGGGAGTAAGAGGTCTTTTCATAATTACCCAAAATTATCACATTCGTCAACACCCGTATATAAAACGTACATAATTTCAAGGGCCATAAAATGGCCGGTGAAGTTTGTACAAATTTAATTGCCAGAGTCAAATGGAAATATGTATACCAAAAAAAATTTACCAAAATTACGACATCTTTATAAAGCGTTATTTGAAACTCCCTAAAAAGGCTTGGAAGCTAAATTTTGTACCGTTGGATTGGTTGAATTTATAGCTTTCTAATAAAGTATCGTTCTATACCTTGTTCTATCTCGCAATTGTAATAAATATTTTGGGTATTTTTTCAGAATCTAGATGGCAAAAAGTTTATGTGTCCACTGATATTAAAAAAGTTAATCAAAAATAACTTCTATATACATATAATGAAATTCGGAGAAAGCAAATAATACTGCAGGCTATTCTTTTTATTATTATTTTCATTGAAACTTTAGCTCTTGTCTGATTAAGTTGTGGTAGAGAAGGGCGATTGTCAGAGTATATTGCGATGCAGTGAGGCAATGTTTAAGCACAATATCAAACGTAGATCAGAAATGTTATCAATAACAGCCAATTAATGCCTGTCAAGATTATTCGATTCCTTGGGGACAATGACATAAAAAGTGGTTCTCCGTGGTTAGGAAATAGATCATGGTATTCTACCAGCATATTCTGCTGCAAAATCAGACACTGGCCAGTAGAAACCGAAACCGGTTTTTTACAGGCCGATACCACATCGACTCTAATATTCGAACACGAAATCATTATTCCGCCTAATTCGAAACCAACCGAAACTTTTAAAATTTGCTTTTAATATCCGAAATAATTTAATTATCTTAATTTAAACCATGTTAATCTTGTGCTTTCATCTAAAACAATAAATTGTATATGAGGAAACAGTTTTTCTGAACGCTTTTTAAATCACCCCTATAGTGAATAAAAATTCCACATGAAATTTGTTCCGTTTTATATTTTTTAACATTGAATTTTAATAGGAATAGTGTGAAAAGGAAACAAATTTCATGTGGAATTTTTATTCACGATAGGGGTGATTAACTATTAATTTTCCAGTTTTTATTGTTAAAAATTTCAAATCTAAGTTTTTTCTTTTTAAAAGTATCGGTATCCGAAGTTTGCGCCACTAACGAATACTGTTATTAGATCGACTTTTTGTCTAATCCGAAACTGGATATTCGTCTAATATCTACTGACCAGTTATCACAGACAATATCATTACAATATGCCTCCAGGCCATCAAAGAATTTATACTTTGACTCTTAATTTATTTGCCATGTCCATGTTTATAAGATATTAAAGATATAAACTCAAATAAAGTATTAAAATGTTATTAGTATTTGTTTATATGTGTGAACAAGGAACATTATTTACTTTATATTTAACTATTAAAATCCTCTTTTTAATCTCTAAAACGACAAACAATTTATCTAAATACATACATACATATGTACGTACATATATAATACTCGGGAAAAAATTGAATTTTCAGCAAAATATTCTACAAAGAATGCATTAATCGCCCTCCCACAATACAATGGAAAAATTACAGATAAAACCATTTCACTGAATACATAGTTGATTGAATTTCCAAAGTTACACATGAATGGTTTAAAATGCAAGTGGGGAAATATGTACAAGTAGTATGTAACTATTGGAAAAAACAACGAAAATTCTATATTAAAAAAAATATTATAGAAAAAAAAAAACAGAATAAAATCAAACAGTTAAAAATCAATTTCAATGAAGCACAGTATTCGAATACAAAGCATCAGCACAAAAAGCAACGGCAAACAAATGAATAAATTTCTCAATTTCAATGTTTTCTTGATTTGATTTCCAATTAATGAAATTGAAATAATAAAAACACTTGGAAAATATATACATATGTATGTACATAATATGTATATACATACATATGTAAACTTTATTGTATACGCCACTTTCTATTAAGGAATTATACACAATATAAAATTGGCAATTATGCAAAGTATTTTTCTTTTTTGCTATTTTTTATTCAATGCCAACTTTTTCATTTGCAAAACGACCCCGATGGCGAGAAAATAGAAAAAAAAAGTGGAAAGAAAAGAAAAAGTACCTCCAAATCAAACCTTTTTAACTGGCGATGTTTATGTTTTCTTTTATGGTGTGGTTGTTGTCGTCTTTATTGTTATTGTTGTTGTTATTTTTTTTATGTCGCGTTGAGACAATTTAAATTATTGGTTTAAATTGCTTTACGTGCTTGGCATTTTTTATACAATTTTTATTTTGATAGAGGCTACAACAATTTGCTTAAATATTTCATGGATATTTGTTAGAAAGCTAAATGAAAAGTTAGTTGTGTGTTGCAAATAAGACATAAATATGTATGTTTTTCTATATACACCGAACATTTAAGGCTCTACAGAGCAACTAACTGGTAATATTAAGGACCTTTTTGGATTGTTGCTATAGGTTCTGTTCTAAAAGCTTTGTTTTGCATGCTTTTTAATAGTTTTTTATTTAAAGTGTTAAAATCAATTAAATGAAAGAAACCGAAATTTAACGAAATGTATCAGAGAACGGTTTGAATGTAGAATTTTATGCTTTCGAATGTGAGCATGTTGTTGTCAATTCACATCATTTGAGAAAAGCAATACATGACACCATTCAAAAAAATGAAGTATGACGAATACCATGCATTGCATTGCATGTCTTCTCTTAATGTCACCTAATACTCACAAAAGCAACGAATACACAACGAATGGTACGAATGTTTGTAATGCTTATTGAATTTAAAGTTTAAATTCAAATTTTGCTTTTTGAGTTTTTTTTAATGGAATGAAAAACACCGTTATTTACTTTATCAGTAGGCCAAAACTATACAGAAATACATTAATTACTCCAACAGGTCAACGAATACTGAACGAATGGTGCGAATGTTTTTAGTTTTTTAATGTATTATCATTTCATTTCGTTGCTTGATATATAAAGCACATTAAAAAAAAAGAGACACAAAGAATGCTGATGACGGCTTTAGCAGGCCAGAAAATGCATTACATTTTGCTAGTGTCTCTTTGAATATTTTTGTATGATTTTACATTTATGCTTTCCAACGGAAGGCTATGTGAAATATAAAGGCATTATAAAAAACGAATACGAAAAAGGCAATCAATAAAAACAATGTATGCATTATATGGAAACATCAATAGTTGATGTTGTCGAGTAACTGCATGGCAAAAGCAACGAATAGTGTGAATATGCCATGAAAGCGAATGCTTGCATTCTGTTCTCTGGTATGTATATTCGAACGCTACATAGGCTCGCTTTAAATCTTAAGTAATATATATTTAAACACTTAATAAATTTCGCGGTATATTGTAAACTGATAGTGGAAGGCCTATGTAAGCGGCATGCGGAAGGACGGCAATCAGCTGTTCGTTTTGCCGCTTATACACTTTGTATGTAGGCAAATAAGCGCGGCGTATTTAAAGCGGCAAATATCAAAAAATTTAATTGATTTGTTTACTACATAAATAAAATCTTATAATAAACGTTTTGTTCGGCATAAAAAGTATTAACAAATGGGCAATGAGTTTTTTTTATTCAGTTGTGTTTTGAAATTATATATGTTTTTGCAGAAAATAAAAAAGATAAGAATATGGTTGCGGGAGTTTTACCTTCAGAGCGATTTATCTGTTTTTGTTGCGGTAACTATTGACCTGTTTTAAAAAACAAAAGACAGGGAATAATTTTAAATTGACATCAGAATGTCGCCGGAAGTCTTAGCTGAGCTGCTGAATATGCTTCGAGATAAATTTTTAAAATTTTTCAATAAGAAAACTAATTAATCCTGAATCCTTTGCCCTTTTAAATTTGTACCTATATTGAGTAGAATTTTTTTCAACAATTTGTATATTTTCTTTTTGTTTCTGAAATTAATTTTTCGTAGTCGATTTTTTCCATTTTATTTTTATTAAAGTAAAATTATTTGTCACATATTATGTACATGAGTGTGGAAACATCATTTTAAGTGAACAAAGAAATAAAATTAAACAAAATTCAATATTGCGCGCACGACCGCTTCTCATAGCATTGCCAGATTAAGTGAAAAACAAACAAAATTTTTATTTACTGGTACTACTGTTGCCGGCCGCGGCTGAATTGCGCTTACATTGGCCTTCCACTGTAACATAAATAAAGTTTTAATTACATTGGAAAAGTTAAGGCCTGATTAGCTTAAAAAAGGAATATTTAATAAAGTTTGTTCATGTTTTCTAAACAACAATAGAAGTTCTGAGAATCAAAGGGGAAATCGTTAATCGCATAATAAATCAATTGGATTATTTAAATGTAATGTCTCCAACATTTGCCTAAATCTATAATACCCTGTCTTTTGTGTGGTGTAGGGCATGGAACAAGCAACAAGCTTAATTTATTTCTCATCCAATATGTCTTCAATGAACCCTAACAAATTTCATTTGTAAGACAATATACAAAGAAATTATACTAATTAGGGAATTTACTAAAAAAAAATGTACATATGTATATTCTTGTATACAAAAACAACTGCATATAGCCATTTTTTAACAATATGCCAGCAGATAAACATAAGCAAGAGACAATGACGATTTTCACTTGAAAAATTATGTATTGAAAAGCTTTTTATCCAGGCAATCAAGCCAGGCACTCAATTTCTATGTAATACGGTCGAAGAATTCTCCTTTTCGATTGCATTAATATCCTATCCTAGCTAAGACATATCCATACAACTAACTATTAATATAGCTTCCGGGACGCCAGGGCACTCAGGGCAATAAAATTGACATATCACGAAAATATCTTGTTTTGTAAATCTCGTAAACACTCGTAACTTCTTTTTGCGTACAATTTTCGGTCGATATTATAAGCAACAAGACCCATTTGCATCTGCATTAAAAGGCGTTCCGGGACTCTAAGAACACATGTATAATTCATTCATTCAAATTCACTTCATGGCGCTTTATTTATGTCGGAATAAGGTACGATTACTCCTTATTTTAAGAAATATGCAAATTAATAATTTATAAATCGATAAGGAGGTATGTGGACGATGTATTGAATTATCTTTTTATATCACGTTTTATTTTATATCACGGAACCGCATATACATATATTGGAAGCCATACTTATTGAATCTACCAAAGAGAATATAGTTACAACAATAGTGTGACAACTTATCGCCTTAAGTTGTCGTCAGAACGATCAAAAATCATTAAATTCCCATATAATTCATTATGGCGATTTGCTGAAACCAGTAAGCAATTTGGCCGCTCTAGACATTTTTTGTGATTTTTTTAAATCAAGGATCTGGAAACTCTCAAAGAGAATATTCGACAAAAATGCAAGAACCATAGCTACGCCCATTTGACTGATATTATCTTCGAAAGACATTTAAAACAAAATATGAAAATATGTCATTGCATTTTAAAGATATAGCCAGTTTAGTTTAATTGGTCTTTATAAAGTAAATGGTTGTTGAATTTCTTTTCAGAATGAGCATTGAATTTATTTGGAATTATAATAAATATTGACCGATCCGCATTCATAAAAATCGTACTTATTTGATTAATATGGATTTCGCAGAATATGCTCTAGTAAATCAGTTATGAGACACAGCTGATAGCTTGCAGTGTCAGTTCATAGAAACTTAAAAGAAAATTCTGAAGCTGCCTCACCTTCCTCTGTTGAGAGTTATGCTAAATTATGGACCGATCTTTACAAAATTTATTCGAATAATATTTGCTTACATAAAACTTATTTATGATGAATTTTACATGACTACAAAAATACATTTCAATGATTGATTTTCAATATCATCGTTATGTTATTGTTATAAACAATTTAACGCGTGTAAATGAGATAATTATCAAGAAAAATAAATGTACTCAAGTTTGTAAGGAAAACGCTAAATGCTACGACTTTAAAGGATTTATCAAACAATATTTATTTTCAAACAAAATCTTTTGTGAAACTTTGTACGCTCAGTGTACTTTAAGTAAATGTTTAATGTAGGCGTTTTCTGTGTAAATAATTTTCGTTGATAAAACGATGTCACGTAACTGCTATTTATATGGACTTAAAAAGAGTCAAAAAGAAATAATAATACTTACTATACATATTTAGTTCATAAAGATTAAGTGGTTTTCGTCAAATGGTCAAATATTAACTAACTTAGGAAAAAGGTCATTTATTCTAAGTAAAAATACATGTTTCTATAAAAATAATTTAAAAATTTCAATTTAAAATTATGGCTTAATATTTTTAGAAGGAATAAAAATATATATTTGGTAAAACATCTGAGCTAACCATTCAATAAACCAAAAAAATTATATAAATTTTAAACTGATTTTGGATATCATTAACACATTAAAGCTTAAAATTGGCGTTTTCAATTTGAATTTATATTTTTAATTTTTAATGTGAGTTTGGTTATCATTAACATTTTAATTTTTACTCATGCGCTTATTATTACTTTAACCCCCTGACTCACGATGTCGAACGATAACGTTCGCTTAGATAAGACTTAAGCCACAAACTTTTTGTCGTATCTATTTTTTACTCAATCAAGTTTGTTTATTCCACAATCGAGTTTGTGTCTTAAGTCTTATCTAAGCGAACGTTATCGTTCGACATCGTAGGCCAAGGGGTAAATTGTAAAATAATAACATTCTTGTACTTATATTTTTTCCTCAATTTACATTGCCAAGAGGTCATAATAAATACCCCTAGAAAAATGTAAAATACATTTGCAAAACCCTTGGGTAGTTTTCTTTAACCAATAGCCTGCTACTATGCTTTAGCACTTATTCATTCGCTCTTTTTGCGTTCTAGCAAAACTGTTATTAATGAAATTTATTTTACCAAATTGCTTTTAAAAATTACCATAAATGACTATTTTTCATGGGGCACTTTAAAAAAAAATACTCATAAGAAAGAAAAAAAAACATGTAAAATTTTCCAACAAAATCTTGGTCAAAGTCATTTCGTGAGTATTCTTAATTTGTATTTGAATTATTGTTTGCAAATGTTTGTTTATTAAGAGGTCACACTCTGTTGCATTTACAAGATGTTTCTTTACATGTTATAATTATTTATAATTAATATTTGTTGGTTTTTCATACATAATTTTGTTAAATTGTTTAATATTTTTATTATTTTACTAGCAAGTAATTACTTAAATTTAGTAAAAACTAAAACTGTCGAAAATATTCAATCTTTAAAAAACACTCTCACATGAAAACTTATAAAAGAAATATGAAAAAAATGAAAAATTCATGACATTGAAATAAGAAATGAAAATATTTTCGTGTTTAGAAAATACAAAAATTTAATTTTAGATAAAAAGATTTATGACTTTTTTTTTAATAAGACAAACAATTTTTCACGAAAATGTATATTCGTATTTGAAGTATACGAAATACATATAAAAACAAAAACATTTGCTTTTCAAGAGACAAAAAGTAATCAGTTTCATAAAGAATTTTTAAATATGTATTTCAGAATATTTTGTATTTATTAATGCTTGAAAATAAAACTGTCAATATTATTAAATATTTTAATGAACATTTTAGTTTTTTGAAAATTATTTTTGTAAATTCTTTTGAGTTTCCTTGAACTTAAACTTAACATAAACAATATAAGAGAGAATAATAAAAATGCCTCTTATTTTGTCAGCCACTGTATTTAAACAACTCATTTTTTTGCGCCATGTTCCTTTTAAAGCAGCAATTAAACAAGGCTAATTTTATTATTAATTATTCACTTTTTATATTTATTTTTTTTACTTTTTTTTGATAAACACTTCATTTAAGCATTAAACACATTCACCGACTGCGAATGTACATATTTAAAGGTACGGTCACACTTGGCAAATATTTGCCGAAAAAGACGGAAACACTAAATAAAATATTTTTGAACTCGTTTATTTAGGACAAGACACAATAAATATTTAGTCATATTTTATTTAATGTTGTTTGATCTTGCAAAACTCTTATAAGAGTAAACAACGTCAAACAACTTTGTTCTCAAAAACAAGTGGTTACGCTGTTTTGAGTAAATATTTGCCAAGTGTGACCGTACCTTAATGCTTTATGGTTTTATTTACTTTTATTATATAAACAAACAAAGCAATTATTTATATTGTTTATCACCTTAAATTGTTGTTTTGAATTCTTTTAATTCTTCTATTTTAACTATTTATAAATACAATTTTTCTGAACTGCACTTTTAAAGCCTTATCATATGACTTTTTGTATTTCCAATTTGACAGCCGCCATCAGGTGCTGTTCTTTTAAAGACATTATCATTGCTTACACCACGCACAACTGTAACTGCAAGTATGAAACAGTGATTTCGTTTTTTGCTGTTATTTTTTTATATCCGTAATAGACAAGTTGAGTGAGTTAATGGTGTGATTAAGGAAATTAAAGTGTCTATTTTAGGATGTTAAATGAAGTCTTTAATTTGTACTTAAGTTGTTGTAAGTTATACGTGTAAAATTGTTTTAACCTGAAAACAATTTTAGTCACTCAAAGTTTTCTTGAACTAGACAAAACTAATCTGCAACTTTTCTACAACACTTTTCTGATTGATTGTTTCTCTTAAGTATGATTTTTAAAATATCTGTTTGTTAAACAACTTTTATATAACTTAAAAACAATATTTGACATCTTTGTAGATTTACATATTTTTAGTATTACTTTTGAGTTATTCATTATTATATTTAGCTGAAAAGCTCTTGAAATTGGCTGGACAATTGGAAGAGATTATCTCGGAGCCAAAACCAAATCGTTTAGATTTTGATACTCAGAACAATTTAACAAACAATATGAAAAGAAATGAAAGAAAACAAGAAAATTAGGAATTTTTTCTTATTATTTATTAAATTATTTGGACAAAGGATTTCTTACCAGTAGAGTAGAATGAAGTGAACAGATGAACAGTTAGTTTGTGTCTAGCCGAAAATAAGTATTTACGATTTTTTTTAGAACCTTGCCATTTTATTTAACACTTTATGACAAGTGGAAGTGTATTGCAACACATAGCTTTCTGCATTTATGTATAATATACATTGTATATACATTAAGGAAAATTGGAATTATAGGGAAAATAAGAAGAAACACTAAAGGCGTTTTCTTTTCTGGCAAAAATGTTACACGTTTTTCCCATTTCGCACCTTTTTTAATTTTTGTTTTCTTTTCTGAAAAAATGTCAACACTGCTAAAGTGTAGTGTGTTCTTTTCTATAAATGTCACACTATAAATTTAAAAAATGGTGCACCTTTCACACTCTGTATTTTTAGAGGGCGAGAATCGCACGATAAAACAGCTGACATTTGTTTTGTTTATAAATGTGTATTTGTGTTAAGAAACAAAAAAAATATACAAAATGGAAAATATTACTACTCTTTTCTAACAAAAAAAAAAAAACAAAAAAGCTGTACATGAAAAAATGTGTTACACTGTTGTGATTTTATGTTCTATTCTGACCATTAAGAATGCGACATCTTTAAAATGTGGGGTAAACATTATAAAAATGTACATACTAAAGGTGTAACATTTTATTTCAGAAAAGAAAACACCATAAGTGTTCTTTTGGCGTAAACAATTATAAAGCTAGATTTACACGATTGAAATTTTCTTCAAAATTGCTCTTCAAAATGCTTCAAACTCGTGTAAACAGCAAAAATTCTTCAAAACTTATTTATTTAATAGTTATTAATAGTTAGAGAACATGGACACTGGACATTCGATTGTTTAAATTATTTAATTAAAGTTTGCGAAATACGATTAGTAGAAACAAATTGTAGATCGCTATTGACAACGTTCTATATATGTACTAAAAATATTTGAACTATGTAGATATTTGGAAAAAATCTTTTAATTTTTATTCATCCACAATTAATCATTTTATTTGAATAATGAGTCTTTTTATGCAGCACAATTATGCATTTTTGTTAAAAGTTTTATAAAGTACATACAACTTAGTTTACATTTTGTTATTGTTATTTTAATGGGTAATTTTCACATTAAAAAGAAGAGAAATACTTTAATTAAGTCATAACATGAAAATGAAATTTAAATCTTTTTTTCTTTTTATAACTTTAATAAAAAGATTTTGTTGCTGTTGCAAAATTTAACACCCATTACAAATTGTTTTTAATGCAGTTATGTGGGATTTATTTTGCTAAACCCAGTGAGACCGGAGGGTAATTCAATTTATAGTAAGAAAACATTTTAAGAGAAGAAAAAAACTTGTGTCTGCTTTTATACAGAACACTTTTCCTAGAATAGTTTTTACTTTTTTTTCTGCTTTTGTTGCGTACTGTGAATATTGTTGTCATTAAAATGTGTAAATATGTATATACGAGTACATAGTATTATAGTAAATGTAATAGTTTAAACAGTAGTTTATTTTTATTTTATTTATTTATGCTGACATTTTTTTATACTTCTGCTTTCATTTCACTTCATCTTGAGGTTGATTAAATGAATTTCATGCTAAATCCTAGGGGCGTGCCAACGATTACTGGGCAAAAAACAGCAACAACAGTAACGAAAACTAAAACAAAACCAACAACAATAACAGCAATAAAACTCTTTACTTTATTTAAATTTTATGCAGCATAAAGCAGCAAACAAACAGAAGCGGCGGCAGCTGAGACAGAATTTTAATACGAATTTATGCACAGCAAGTCATAGTTTTAATAGAATGTAAAATTGTTAAGAAACAACTAATAACAGCAACAACTACCACAACAGTAATAGCAAAAAAGTACGAGTACGAGTATGTATAAAAAATAAGACTTAAAGTTTACCACATTTATTTTACGTACCAACAATTTACTTCCCAGCATACCATTTTAGGAGCGCTCCGAAAAAGGAGTCAGAAAAGAGTCCAACAAAAGAGCATTTTCGGAGCGCTCCGAAAAAAGGAGTCAGAAAAGAGTCCAACTAAAGAGCATTTTCGGAGCGAAAGAAAAAATTTGCTTGTTACTGTCCTGAGTCGGCACGCAGTATGACTCAGAAATTCCACTTAATTATGTGTGTACCAAAGCGTTGTTGTCCTGTTATTTGTGCTTTGAACAAAAAAAAAACATAGCTGTACCACGCAAGAATGATAAAAACAAGATTACACAGCGCCCAAAAAACCCCTCATAAGACTCTTTTCTGACATTATCTAAGAGCTCTTTCTGAGGGACCATTTTCGAATGTAATGACCCTCTTTTCGGAAGGTTTACGGAGCAATTATGATTGTTTTTTGGGCTCATAAAGAGCGTTAACGCTCCGAAAAAGGTGTCAGAAAAGACTCTTTTCGGACTCATATGGCTTGCTGGGTTCTACAACTACGTTCCATCGTCAACAACCAACTACAAACAACAGCAACAACAAGAAAATGTTTATAACATTTAAAGTTGTACCTAAAAGGTTTTTCAAGAAAAATTTATGTAGAATGAAATGTTTTCGTGTTGTTGTACTATTATTTAGCAATTTAAAGTTATTGTTGAAGAATGAAATTGTTACGAATATTTTACAGTTTAAATTGTTGTTGAAGGAGTTTATATCTAAAAATATATTTAAATTGCTAGCAATTTTTATTGTACCATTGGGTTATTAGTAGGATGTCCAAATTATTCGATTTTTCTTTTGTTCGAATAAAATGAACAATTCGAATAAGAGATTTTAACTTGTTCGAATAATTCGATCACATATTTAAAATTAGTCGAATGTTTCGAATAATTTAAAAACTTTAAACAAAGTAACGTTAAAATGTCTTTCCTTCATCAGGTCGTAATGTGTTTTTAAAATTTTTCTTAAGATACGGTCACACTTGGCATATAGACGTAACCACTAAATAAAATATTTTTAAATCCGTTTATTTATTAAACAAACTTTATTTAGGATTAGACACAACAAGTATTTAGTCTTATTTTATTTGATGCTGTTTGATCTTGCAAAACTCTTGTAAGAGTAAACAACATCAAACATATTTGTGCTAAAACAAGTGGTTACGATTTTTTGAGTAAATATTTGACATGTGTGATCATCCCTTTACTATATTTGTTTCATTCCATAAGTATTTTGTTTGAAATCACTTTGCAATTCTTTCTTTTAAGCTATCAATAGGGGGCAAATTATAGCGAAACACATATACATACAGTGGGAAGCAAAACTGTCCGGATGTTTTGCATTTTAGATGCGCTCATGCGGTCTATGCCAATAGTATTATTTTCCATCAGACTGGTATCGGTTGACTTTCGCTTCAAATAACCCATTTCTAGTCATCTACTGTCTAATTTTTGTGGGTTTTACAGAAATGTAGGCGTTTTTCAAATTTCTATCGGAAAGTGCTGTTTTTTTTTTTCTTTTTTACACTGGCTACTAAACCAATTATATTTAATAAGCGTCTAACCGTCCACGAACTGACATCCTTACCAATAATTTTTGGAGCATTTTTCATGGTCTTGATGTCCTTATTATATAGCAAACGTTCAATCTGCCGGACATCACCATCAGAAATCAGTCTTGGTCGACCCCCTTGGTTATTATTGCAAGCTTCATTACGCCGTTTTTTATATCATTTACCGTGTATTTACTTAATTTTTAATCAATTTTACGGCATGAATAATTATTTTGCAACAAATTTATCACATTGTTTTCAAGATCTTTTAATTTTTTATTTAAAAATCAAGTTAATCACTTCACAGGTCAAACAATAATGCACAAATAGAGCTATAAAAGCTCTGATAACGAGATCGCAACAAACAAAAAAACTAACAGGCCAACTACTGTTACATTTCAACAGCGCAATATCGTGATAATATTTATTTCTTCTACTGTGCAAAAGTTTCGGAATAGTGATTTTTTTTTTTTTTTTAATTTTTTGGTTTTTTTTAACAATTTATGTGAGTTTTTGTGCTTTATAATTTAGAATAAGGTTCAATTAAATAAAAAATACATATATATGATAATATACCTACATATATTTGTATTATTTTCATTACCTTACTTCCTTAGTGCAAAACATCCGGACAGTTTTGCTTCCCACTATATATACATAATTTCGATGTTGCCAATAATTCGCCATCATATGTGGACTCTACAATTTCTAAACTAGTTCACTATTTTTATTTTATTAAATATCAAATATTTATTTTTATAATTACAACTTATTGCAGGTATTAGTACAAGCAGCTATCAGTGCCTCTCATTTACAGTGATTGAAAAACATTATTTAACTTTTCTTTATACATATTCATAAAACGTTAATATAATTTCATATTTTCGTTTTTCGCTAAACGAATTATTATTTAAATAAAATTTAATTTATATACACAAATATCTATTTATTAAACATGTCTTATTTTGTAAATAAAATTGAAACGGAATAACTAATAAATTTTTAATTATAAAATAATGAAAAATTCTAAAAAGACACGATAAATTAACAAAAATATTCATTCGTTTTATTCGATTATTCTTTTTAATCGAATTATGCGTTTTTCAAAAAAGTTATTTTTGAAATTCTTCGCATAATTATTGATAAGAATTTGTTCAATTAGTCGAATGATCATTATTGAAATGGATACCCTAGTTATTAGTTACAAGAGTTCTGCCCAAAAAATTGTTTCAGGAAATTTTTGCATAAAATAATCATTAATTTTCAGATATTTGTATTCGTATACCTTTGTATTTAGGTGTTTGTTTTGCATTCTCTTTTTCCTTCTCAGCATTTTATTTTCTTACTTTATAAATCAAAACAAAGTTAAAAGTATTTACTTTAACTAAAAAACAGCACTTTAAAGTTCGTAATGTTAATATTTGTAATTACGAAATTATTTAAATATTAATGTGATATTTTCTGCAAAACATTATTTATACTAAATATATGTGCGAAGAGTTATTGAAAAGATTTAAAATTTGGCGCTTTGATTTGAGAAATAAATAAAATACTTGGTACAAAATTAATAAGTAATAAACACAATACGATAAAATGGAAACATACAATATAAAGTGCAGTTAAATGATTCAAGACGAATCACTAAATCTAAAAATTAAAGATGCTTTAAAAATAATTTAAGTTTTAAGATTTTTTAATTTTTAATATTAAAGTATTCGAACGATATGGATCGATTAATCGAATACTAAATTATTCAAATAATATGAATCGATTGGCCCAAAAATGCTTTTGTAATTTTAGCATGATAAATATCCATTAATTTCGAATGCTGAAGTATTCGAATAGTATGAATTGATTAACTGAGTAAAACGAATAGCGTATTTTTATAATTTTGAAACGCTTTTTGTCTTATTTGGAATAGTGAAGTATTCGAATAATATGAAATAATTAGTCTAATATTGAATATTATTCGAATTATATAATTGGCTTATTTTTTAGAGTTGAAATGATTTTCAATTAATTAATTTTAATGGTCTCATCAGAGATTTTAATTTTGCTTTATTCTGGTTTAGTTTTATAATTGAAGTCATTTTTAGAGTTGTACAAATACGAGTATATTAATTTCCAAAACATGTTTATCCAATTTTATAAATCTTTAATGTAAAATACGTACTGATGGTAGCTTTATCATTAAACAAAGCAAATATCATCTGTTTTCTTAAAGAGAGAGATTACAAATAATAAACTTCATAATACAAAACAACCACTAATGATACTAATTTATATAAATGATATACCAGTTTACCTTGTATAGATTTCAACAATTTTATTTAAAAGAAAAAATTCATTAAAATCTTCAACACGCCACCAAATGATTTTCCTTAAACGGATGTCCTTAAATTGAAGCTTGTTAACTTACCTAAAAAAGAAAAACAAAATAAGAAAACATTAGTTATTATATTTCAACAAGAATAAACTTAAACAACAAGAGAATGAACTCTCAAATCTAAAACAAAATTAAAAGGCAAATGATAAAAATCAACTTAATGTCAATAGAACATAAAAAGAAAATAAAGAAAAAACGAAACGAATTTGTTCTAATGTCAATATAATGGTAAAACCAAACAACAAGACACAGGAAGGAAACAAACGAAATAATGAGAAAAGAATTCGGCATCCAAACTACCAAAAATACCTTTCCAAAAAAAAGAAAACAAGTTTCTTTTAGCCTTAAAAAAGGTAAATAATTATTATTGTGTTGAAAAAAAAAAAACAGAAACAAAGAGATTTGTTAACAATTTGTGTGAAATAATTATGAAATAAAGATTAAACTAAGAAGATAAACATGAGTTTTTTTTTCGTTGCTACTTATTATGGTTAGATTATGTTGTTAAATACAGCAAATAATGTTTGTCAAAAAACAAAGGGAATCATTTTGAATTTTTAATAAAGAGAAATATTAAGAAATGCAGATGAGAAACATTTCCTAGCATTACTGTTTAAATCTCTAAATAATATTGTATTCAAAACAAGTGTTTAAACAAGGTAACAGAGCATGAAATTACATAATCTAAAATATAATTTTTGTGCAAAAAAATTTAAACATAATTTGTAAAACTCCAAAGTAAAATTTTTAGGCCCTAATTTTGTAAAACGCAACGCCACAATTTTCTAAGCGTTGCGTTAAATTATACTTTGCAAGTTCAAGAAACTGATTTTTTGCGTTGTAACAGCTGATTCGTACGTTGTTGTTAATACAACTGTTTGAAATTGTGTATTTTTTAAAACGCAACGATGAATTTTTTATCACTTGCGTTGTCAAATTTAAAGCCTCCATTTTCTTGGCGCTAGTTTTAAAAGTTTAATAAAAATTCTATGATTTCTTTTTTCAAGCAATTATTTATATAAAAATGTTCTATATATTTATATCCAATATTTCGTTATCTCAATGGATAACTTCTTCAGGGATATTACAATTTTTCAAAAATGTGAACGCCCAAAAAATATTGAGGTATACCGATCCACTGGAAATATGTAGCTCTAACATCGAGACTCAAAATCACTTTCTGAGTCGATTTAACTACGTTCCTCCCTATGTCTGTTTGGTACATCCGTTTTTTTAAGGAGCATACTAAAACTGGTTGCAATCGGCCCTTTATTCAAATCACATAATAACATTTTTTTGGTAAACGATCCACAATTGATGAATAAATCTTTTAAAAATGTTGGTATCCAAATAAAAATTAACACAAAAAAGTTTCTTACATACTGAAATTTATTACAATGACGATTGGTCCATAAAATAAATCAGAAAAATATTTCTATTCAAATAAAATTCAACGATAAATAAGATTCTTATATAAAGAAATTATTCAAACTCCTTTAATGATAATCGGTCCACAATGAGTCATAGGTTCATATAAGGACCGCTTTAACAAATCTCAAATCTCAGAGTAACACTAAATGTACGGTCACACTGGCCACGAATTTTTCCAAAAGTATTTCATTTTAAAAGGCTTCTGGGGAAAAAACTTCGAGTATTTTAAAGGTGTAAAATATTTAGAATAAATTTTAAGATACGGTCAAACTTGGCAAATGTTTGCCGAAAAAGACGTAACCAATGAATAAAATATATTTGAATTCATTTACTTATTCAAAAAAAAACTTTGTTTATTTAGGCCAAAGCACAACAAATATTTAGTCTTATATTATTTGATGCTGTTTGATCATGCAAAACTCTTGTAAGAGTAAACAACGTCAAACAAATTTGTCCTAAAATAAGTGGTTACAATTTTTTGAGTAAATATTTGCAAAGTGTGACCGTACCTTAAACAAATGTTTTCATAGCATTAATGTGAATATATTATTTTTGCTAATAAACATTATAAGGTGTTTTATGGTCGGGCTTGACCGACTATAATTTCTTACTTGTGTTTAATAACAGAAATACCAAATGGGGTCTCCATCTTAAATTTTGTTCCAGAATCCAAAAACTTACAAGTTTAAACTTAAAAATTTCAAATAATTTGAATTTTTTAACAAACTGAAAAAATTGTAACGACTACTACTGGAACATCAAAAAATCTGTTGGGGAAACCATTGCCTTATTTTATTATCTTTTTGAACAGTGTCATGAATTCACTTATTTCTAAAAATGTAAACAGGTATTTTATATTTGCTAAAAAACTCCTTTTAATAACTTTTAAATTAGTAAGGATTTCCATATTTATGTATGTACATAATATAAACATTTCGTGGGAATTTTCATATACATATTATAAAAAAAGTAAAGCGAAATTAAAGAGACACGTTCAAAAAACTATAAAAAACATAACTTGACAACCACTTTCATTCAAAAAACTACAGCGCAACAAACAAATTTAAAACAAGTTAAGAGGATTTTGTTGTTTTTAACACACAGAGAGAGAAAAAAAAAAGAAAATTTCTAGTTGCAACAGAAAATTATACATATTTCATTAAGTCTTTATGACAGGTCTTTATGACAAAACAAATGTCATACAATTTCTTATGATACGATTTTGGTTTTTAACAAGTTTTTTTTTTTTGATGTAATTACCAAATTAACAAAAGTACTAACTAATACTTTGTGTGTTTAGGTATTTTAAAATGGAAAATGTAATTTTGTCTTTGTTCTACTATAGTTTTTTTAATGTGTTTTCTTTTCCACAAAAAAAAAACACAACAAAATAATTATTTCATTGGACCACTGTCAAGTTCAAAATCATTTGCTTAATTAACATTATGAAATTTTTGTTAATGATCAACATTCAACTTGTGTTGAATGGCAGACCAAGACATTAGATTAGTTAGATAAACTGATGAATGTGCCAACAAATGCTTTAAATTGATTTAAATTAAATTTTAACAGAAAAACAACAAAAAACTAATTAGCGACAAAACAAAATAAACCTGCTGAGAACACTTAATTCTTAATAAACGTACTTTGAAATACATATATGTATTATATACATATACATATGTATAATGAATAAAAAAAAAAGCAAATAAATTTATTTTATACCATATTCGTACATAAATAAATAATTCTTTTGTAAATATGTACATATTTTTTTGTGATAATTTATCAAATTATTGAGGGGAGCTTATGTCAGAAATTATAAGCAAATGTTTTAAAGAAATGTACTTTTGAATTTTGTTTTTCTTTTATATACAGTGGCTCACAGCTTATTTTATGCGCAGTATTTTCTTGTTTTCAAAACTGTATAAAAAGAAAACTAACAGGAAGTTAAAATAGAATTGTAGCCATTTAAAAGAACAAAATGCTATAAGTCTAACAAACAAAAATAATTTATGCAAAAATGTACATTTTAATATATTAAAATTAAAAAAAAAAAAAAAACAAAAAACTTGATATTAAAACTGGCAATTACACGATTTTATATTTAAAATAATAGCCTTTATAATCTACAACAGATTTAAGGCGATTTAGCATACATATAGATGCGACCAGGTTTTCGGTATTACTCAGCGAAATATTCAACCACTTAGTTGCGCTTTTTTACATCGTTTTGGTTAGAAATTTTGTGATTGATGTGATTTTTAAAACTGACCATAAATTGTCGATAACATTAAGGTTTGGAGACTGTGGTGGCGGTACCAGGTTAGCACAAAACCCGATTTGTGCTTTGAATCGTTATTCTGACAAAATAAAAAATCTGATCTTATACCCAGGTTATCTGCGCTTTCCAATGTATTGTCCTTCAGAATCTTAAGTTACTTAAACTTGTCCTTGGCTGTTTCAACAAATGTTAAATTTCAAGTACCAGCAGCAGACATACAGGCCCAAACCATGACACTGCCACCACCATGCTTTACTGCTGCCATTAGGTTTTCTTTGTTGGGTTCTGTATTTGGTTTCCGCCAAATATACGACATGCCATCTGAATCAAATAGGTTAAACTTAGATTCATCGGCTAAGATGACCGAATTCTAGAATGCAGATTTCTTGCAAACATGTTCTTTGGCGAAATTAACATCATGTTGGCGGAATACGCAACGAACAGTTTCAACTCAACACTGTTTACTCAGATTAGTTTCAACTTTGGAGGCCAGTTGTAAAACTGAGAGCGTTGTCCTAATTTTTCTTAAAATGTGTCCGTCATCAGGCTCATTGAAATTTGTATTTGGTGTCTTTCTGTCTTTGTCATGAACCCGATTTTCGTGGATAAAGCGCTGAATAATTTTTATGGACTGTGGAAGGTTTAATGTTAACCATTTCTGGTATTTTTCGCTGCGAGTGGACATTTTGGAAATGGTTTAAAACCAATTCTCGTTGTTCTAACGTTGTACGCGCATTCTTTTGAACTATTTTAAATTGACACTTGACGTTACAAAATCGGACTCACAATTCAGCAGAAAACAATAATGAAAGTAGAAAAAAAGGAAAACAAACAACAACGCTGCATTGAGCTATCGGTACTGCAGAAATTGACTACACAAAATAAGCTGTGACGTGAAAAAACAAGCATTTTTTGTTTTTTTTTTTTTAGTTTAAATATATTAAAATGTACATGTTTACAAGAAATGTTTTTTGTTTCTTAGACTATAATATTTTTTCTTTTAAATGACACCAATTTCCTGTGAGTTTTCTTTTTTTAGGAGCTTTGAAAACCAACAAAAAAACTGTGAGCCACTGTATATATGTAACATGATTTTAAGGTTTTATATTTTTATATAAATATTTGCCATTCAGTTAGTAGTTTCCACAATATATTTTGTTACTTTATACATGGAGAAATTATGCCCATCTGTGTGTTTTATATATCATTTAAACTTATAATCAGGTATGTGATGGAAAACGATAACGAGTGAGTTTTTGAAGTCCATTTTAAAGTATTTCTAATTAAATTTTTAAAATTTTTGTTTTAAGATTCTCTTTAATAGCAAATTATTTTTTATTTTGTAGGATAAAACTGTTTTAATACAGAAATATTACGAAAAAATTAACTTCTAAAACTCACTTGTTATCGTTTTCCATCACATACCTGAATAACTCGCTTTTTAAAAATAGCAATATCGGTTGAAACTTGTTAAGATAAAAACAACAATTAACTTGATTTAGTTGTACAATTTAAAGGTCTATTTTACGTTCTAACTGTAAAATACTTTAAGAATCAAAAAATGCATTAACAAATATAAAAACTGATGATTTCATTATGTTAAACTTTTTATTTCATTTGCTTTCAACCATGAACATTTTAAACTTTTTTAATCTCCAACGTCTCGGCGCAACATTAACAAATTTACAAAGTTTATTCAATTAATATTACAACATTTTACAATTATTCCTTAAATTCCTTTTGACCTCAACATTAAAAAAAAACATGAAGAAGAACATAAAACCTTAAACATACATCTTAATAGATCAATGTTTAAACTCTACAAAAAAGTAAGGAAAACATGAAAATTAAAGCAAAATATTTTGCTGTGATACAATAAAGAATTTCATTGAAATTTCCTTTTAAGCATTAAATAGAAATCCCTTCGTTGCCACTTAACACACAATTAATTTCAACTATAGAAATTATTTTTCCAACGCCACCCCCAATGAGCATTAAATATACACTTTATTTAGCTGGGTGTTTCATTAAATGGAACAATTTTATCCACTTAATGGCAGCTAAGTAAAGACTAAAGAAGTGAAAGACCAAAAATATAATACGAATAATAGTAAAGTATAAAAACAAACACCATACAGCAGTAGTAAGAGTAATTAAATGGAAAGAAAGAACTAGTTCGTCCAGCTACGTATTTAACATAGACTTGTTGAATTTTTAAATAGTTTTTTCTTTACGTCACTACTAAATTAAAACTTGTAAAAGTTTTAGTGACATTTTACAAATTGTTAAAAATCTGAAACATGTAAGTGGTATAAAATAGTAAGGAAGTGAAAATAGAAAAACGTCAAGTGTTTCACAATAAATTTCTTGTATTTTGCGCTATTTTTTTTTAAATGTAGAGGGGTTAATTTATCTACATAAAAGGTTATGGAATGGAAGTGAAATGAAAAACAAATTTACAACTGGTATGTGGTTGTATGTACTGGTCTAAATGTCGTACAATGACTTAAATTTTTTTTAGCATAACTTGTGTTTTTCTATAGCCTTTTGGTTTCATGTAGAAAATGTAAATAATTTCCGTAAAGTAAAACCACAATTTCGTTTTTGTTTATGTTATACAACTGAATGTACAATTTAAGCGATTGGCTTAATTTGTGATTTCGGAAACTACTGCCTATTAAGCATTACAATTTTCTGTTAACAATTTTCTTAAAATAACATTTCGCCACCAAATATGTTTTACAATTTTGGATGCTAGCAAAAGTTTTATCAATATTTATTACAGTCAAAAGCTTGGAACTAGGGATGCCAATCCCGAACTCTACGGAATTTGTTATAAAAAATCTCGGGATTTTTCGGTATTAACAAATCCCGAAAAATAGTATTTGTTTACAGGGTCATCAACAAAATTTAAAATCTTAAAAGGTTTGTCAAAAAAATAAAGTTGAAAGAATTAAAATTAATTTTGGATTGCCAAACTCGAAATTCCTATATAAAAAGGTTTAATTGATTTAACCCTTCTTTGCTCTGATTTTTTCTTTATTGGTGAAATAAATCAAGGTGATATAATTCATAATTCAAAATTAATGGAAAAATGGTTCAAATGGTAACTATATATATATATATTTATAGTATAAATTAAGCAAAACACAATATTATAAATATTTCCATCATCATGCATTGTTAAAACATTAGCTTAATACTAAATAAAAAATAAAAGAATGCATTCAATGTTATAATGGAAATTTCTACCATTATGCAAAGACGGGTGAAAACTTCAAGAGATTAAGAATTAAACAAATAGTTGTCATTTTAAAAACGGTTAAAGTAATAGACACAGAACTTTTTCGCAGTGATATGAATCTCTTCTCAAAGAGATGTCAAAAAGTGATCTAATGAAATCTTTCATTAAAAGAAACCAAAAAAGGAGGATGATTTACACAACACTTTAAAATTTTTGAAAAAAAAAACTCAAAATTGAAGAGTGAATTTAGTAAGGAGATAGAAATGTTTGTTATTAGAAATAAATTAAAAACTTTGAAATACTGAATAAGAATTATTTGTTTCGGAGGTTGAGAAAGGATTGTTTATGCAATTGCTAACAAATTTGGCTACAAACGATGTAAACGTTTTTCGTCAGCTTCATATATTGGTAACAAAATTAAATCTACATTCTAGATCGATCGATAATATTCTGTTGATTTTAAATTAATATAGAAATTAAAGGCGAAATGTTATATTATTTTTGTAAACCTAACATTTCAATATAATGTAATTATGTTTTTTATTTATTAATGGTTTTTAAACTTTAAATCCATATAAAATGTTTGTGCTCAAACATATTTATATTTAATGCAAGTAACTTTTTTGAAATAAATTATTATTTATAAACCAAATCCCAGGATTTGAAAAACCAGTCAGTCCCGTTTGGCATCACTACTTGGGACTATTTAATATTTTTAATTTACCCAACATACAATGACAATCAAATATTTCCTAATGCTTCTGAGATAAACAACACAACCTATTAAGGTTTTTCTATTCTTATACATATTCGAATTTATTGAGCAACATCATCATCAATTCTACAATATTGCATTCGCTGGCGAAAAAAACAGTAACAAAACAAACAACAAATAAGTGTTAATGATAAATTCAATGTAGTAAATAAAAATGGCATCATCATTAAACATTAAACATACACTGAGGATAGATAACAAACAGATAAAAATATCTAATAACATAAATAATAGTAGGTACAAACAAAACAAATAATTGCCATAAAATAACTGTATGAAAAATTATAACAAATCGGAAGTCAAATGAATGACTTAATAATTCATTGATTAAACTATAAAAACCAAATATAAAACAGCAACGAGGGCAAACGAAAAACAAACCGTAATTCTCTAAAAGTTTTTGATTAACTATAATAATGTGGGTATTATTCAGATGTTGTAGTATTTGTATTATACTATTAGATATTTTAAAATTTATATTTATTTAATCGGCAACATTCGTATATCAATAGCAACAAAACCGCAACATAAAAACAAATGATTTATTAACAAAGAAAGTATGTTAGGGGAATGAGAAATAAAATTGAATTAATTAAAAACCGCTCTCACATTAGTGACATAATAACATACAATAAACAATCAATTCATGAGTTTATTTTTTTACAAAAGAAAAATTTATTAAAAATAGTATCATTCAACCTATGACAATTTTAAAGGAAGAAATTCGATCACTGTTAAAGTAAAAATAATAGTTGCTGAGTACCTATATGTAAACGTAAAATTAAGATGTAATTATGAATGTAATAGTAGTTGTAAATAAATAAATTGTTAAATTTTTGAGTAAAATCAATTTGTTTATTAAAAATTTAACATGTTTATTATGGAACTAATTAATATAAAAATATAGTAATAAAAATAGTAATGTGTAATATAGTTATAAAAGTAGCGAGTTTCACTGCTTGCTGCTAAATTAACAGCTTTACAGAGTTCAGGTATTATTTAACCACAAATTTGTGAACTACATTTCAGAATATGTGTGTTGATTGGGAATGACATTGAGAAAAGTCACCTCAATCCTTGCAACTCCATCATGCATTGAAACAAAGAAAGGCAATTATTTAAAATTATATTTATATTAACAAAAGTTTGTATTCTTTTATTATTACGTGTCTTTTAAAAAATACCACACTACTATATGAAAAGCATAAAGAGTAGGGTATAAAAACCGACTTTTTTATAAAACCGGGTTTCAAGTTATTCGTAAAATTACATTTTCAAAAAAAAAAAACGGATATACCTACCTAGGTACATATAATTTTTTTTTTTCAGAAATTAAAAAGTTATTGATTTCAAAAACTGGTTAACTAATACAAAAAACCGGTTTGTCGAATAATTTTAAAATATAAAATATTCCAAACCGGTCAATTTTTCAAATAGAAAAAAAACCTCTTAACCGATATCCCGTTTCGGTTTTTGAATATTCTTATAAAGAACAATTGTGATAACGAAAGCGCATATTTCGTAAGATAATTTTCAAACTCGTAAAAATTGGATGGAATATATAAAATTATATTATTAGTCATATTGGGGATAGTTGGAATGAAAAGAAAACATTAAACATGAAATAAATAGTTTATTGGCAAATAAATACTATCTAAAACTTTAATCTTAGCAATATACAATTATTGATATAATTGTTTAAAATGCCACATTAAACTCTTGCGATGCAATAAAAATATTTTCTAAGAATTCATGCACTTATCTTCCGAAAAAACATACTTTTCCACTTGTTTTTTAACACGTAAGACAAACATGTTAAAACATCTTATTTTGTACATTTAAAGGTGCTATCAGACGGGATGTATTTTACATATGTACTGTCACTTTTTTTACCCATATGTAATTCCGTATGTATGTCAAAATTTCCATTTTACACTATTCATAATTTTTGCTATCACACCTGCTTATGTTTTTGCGTATGACATAAGTTATAAATGTAAACAAAAGCTGCCTTTTTAACGTGTATAAATTTCAAGAATTGCTTCTTTTGGCCAATCTAACTGCAATAAATATAATAAACATAATTTAATGTATTACAAATCGAAAAATACTTGCTTTTCCATGTTCATTACCCATTTTCTTTAAAATATATTTTTTCAAACAATCTTTTTTTTATGTTTGTCACAGGAAAATAGAGCGTGTTCTAATCGAAAAAATTGCATATGCATTTCCACATGTATTTTACACATGCAAAGTTTCATATGTAAAAAACATCCCGTGTGATATCACCTTAAGACTCTTCTTTTAATGATAGCCAGTACAAAAATAATTTATGCTATTTTAATTAAAAAAATTAAAAAAATTTATAATATTTCCTACCAATATTATTTCACAATCAGTAATTTAATCACCCGGTATAACAAGAAAAAAACATGCATAACCACCCTATTATGTTTGTATATTTACTCCCAAACTTCAAATCGGCACAACACGAGAGCGAAAGAGATAGCAATACCGAAACAGAGAAAAGACAAAACATAATAAAACTGACGTAATCCCAACAACATTCCAATTTTTCTACATTAATTTCTTTTTTTTATTTTGTGGGACATTGTGTCGCTTTTAATTGAAATACGAAAAAACTCAATTACTTTGTTTAAATAGCAAACAAGAGATGTATTAAGGTTTAATAAATTATGACAACTAACCTCCATTATTCCGGTTTCTTTTCTCCGAGATGTTTTATAAAATCAAATATATTTTTGTTGGGATATCCTTTTGTATTGATAAACTTTTCGTAATTTAATATGTTATAAATTAAATCTATATTGCACTATAACTTTTAGAAATATTAACAGTTTTGTTGTTCTTTTGGGCGTCGTCGATTTTGCTGTTTTTATTCAGGCACTCTTTTGACAACTTTCTTTACACAAATGTTTTGGTTTGCTGTTGTCGTTTATAGTTTATTCTAAGAACACTTATTTGTTTTTAAATACGATTTTCTTTGCGTAAATTCTAATTCATTAATTTATAAATATATTTTTGTATTATATATAAATGCACTCGTTTATTAATATGAGTAATGCGGAAAAACACACTACAAAAACAACCTTCCCAAACCGAGCTCAAAAACAAACTGTCAAAAAATATAGAGTTTGCGTACAACAGGGTTGCTGCTGTAGTCTTTTGTTTTGACAATAAATACAGTGTTGCATTTTAAGATACAAGTAATTACATAAAACAATACAAATTGAATTTTTGAAAGTGAATATTTTAAACTAAAATATATTTTACATATTACACCTTAAATATAATTTAATTAATAATATTCTTTATAACAGTTAAATTATTAACAACTTTAATAAGTCGAATTTTAAAATGAACAATTTTAATATTTTGTACCTGTTTTAGCAAATTTGTTTGAAATATTTTAAAGAATTCGACAAATGGTTATTTATTGAAAATTGTTTAGGTAGTAAGTAACCTTTTTTCAAGTTAACAAATCTTTTCGGTATTTCGTTGACATATGCAAATTATTTAAGGGATCAATTGTTTTCCTTTGTTCATTGTTTTCAGAAAATTCTTCGAAATAAATAAATACATCACATATACAACTTATTTTCAAAGACAAGTTTATTGAAACAAAGTGAATGGTTGTATAGCCTAAATAACTCGTCATATTCAAAACAAGTTTTTTTAAACCAGATAAATAAATTAAAACATAGCGGTAATGCCTTGAAATGGTATATACATTTCATTCAGTGTGTGATATTACCAAATGTATTTTGTAGGTGTAGTTATTGTTTTTAAATACAGGGTGGGCCAAGTTTGACTGAATGATTTGAACTCTATTGGCATATTGTAGCCGTTGTGGTGCATCCCTCGGCAATAATTCTTGGGTCAATTGAATTTTATATGGAAACATCTTCAGATCAACTTTTAGAATACGTCGTAGCGATGTTCTGGAGATGTTCAATTGAGTATTAAATTAAAAATGCAAAAGTTATAAGCATTTCAAATCAGTCAGTCCAAGTTGGCCCACCCTGTAGATTTTTGTAAATAAAAATTTTTTGGGTTATCACGTTGTACTTGGGTCAAAATTTGGTTAAGAACTAATGTACATACATACATATGTACATTAGTATGTCTAACATAAAGAATATATTATTTTGTTTTTCTGGTTATTATAATGGGAGATACAATATTACTAATACCCTAATATCATATAAAATAAAATATCGTGGTAACTACAATTAAAAGAGTTTATATTTAATTAATATTATTTTATTCATAGATTTTTAACTAAAATGTAGAAATATTGAAAAATTTAAAAATTTATTGATATGATTTTATATTTCCTTGAGACAATATATTAACAAAATATTTAAAACATACAGAAAGCATAGTTAATAAACGGCATCAACAGTTTTAAAAAGATGTTTAATATATGATTTTATAACGTTTTTATAATAATTAAAGTGAACAGACCAATTGTTTTCATTAATATTTCATATTAAAATACAAAAATAAATTCTATTACACACATTAAATTTTAAAAAAATTTTGTTTTTTGATATACATACATACATATTTTGATATAAGCAGCATATATTGGGGTCTTTTATCAAGATCATGTTTTGTTTGCGCAATTTATTCTTTACAAAAGAAAGACTCTTTATACATTTCAACATGTAAATATTATATTAAACTAAAGTGATTAATCATTTTCTATAAATAAGTAACCATTAAATGTATGTATCTATTTATAAAGACGTACTAACAAATTAGTGCTGCCTAGTTCCAAAAGATAGTCAACTAACTGCAAATGAAAGTCTGTGATCTTAACAGTACTGTTATTAACAGAAAATCCGTTACATTTAAAAACGAAACTATGTATTATTAAATTCAATACATTGCGTACAACAATCAAAACATTAAAATAAAAATAGATTTTTTATAAAAATAGAAATTTCTATAATTATTTTAAAGAACATTACTTAAAAGTTTAACATAATAATTTAAATATATAGAAATAAGTAAAATTACAATTCTAATGCCATAAATTTAAACTTTAAAAAATAAATTTTTTATAAATTAAACGAGCATTTCAAAAGATTTATTAAAATTAATTAAAAAATGTTACTGAATGCCAGGCTATTACAAGTAAAAAACACCTACGAGTTTACCATACTGGTACTTACAAGAACAAATAAAACGTTTATTGCCCAACTAAGACTTAGTATGACAACTAAGGCAGACATATAATAAAAAATACCCTCACATTAGAAATATAAAAAAACAAAAAATTTAAACAATTTGAAAATTACAAGCACAATAACACGCAGCATATTACTTCAACACTCCAATTCAATGTAAAACGTTTAAGACAAATTCAAGCCTATTTAGTGCCCAAAAAACAGAGCAATCTACTTTAGCAATGCCTTTACATACCAAAACAATTACTTTAACAAAAAAATAAAAAGAATTGTAAAAACAACAACTACAAGGTGTTTAAGTAAAAATGTTATAAAGAAAGGAACTTCTCACAAAAACAGTTTAGAAAAAAAGGAAATAAACGAAAACAACGTCATAAAAATACCTGGTGTATAAAACGTTTATTACCAAAATGTTAAATATAGAACAAGCTGATGTTGGTTGATGAGAATGTTTGAAGGGCTGTGGCTGAAGCAGGGATTCTAGGCCAAATAAGGACTTTTTATTGAGGAGTTATAGTGTCTTAAAAATGATATTATATATCAACTCATTTTTTAGTATTTTGAGTAATATGGACTCCGATTTCAACAAGAACTTTGCTTTATATTGGAACAACATGAAAGTATTGACATATCAGTTGTAGAAAAATTGTTACAGCGAATTAAAAATTGGACGCTCAGATCATGCAATATGAAACCACTGCAATTTTTTGTGGGGCTGTGTAAAACTCCGTGACGTGATTAACGAAATAGGCCCGCAAAATGTGATTGAACATATTGATAATAATATTGGTGATCAGGGCTGCCAGATGAATTTGGGAAAAAATCGTCAAAATCCCGATAAAAAAGAAAAAAATCGTTATTTCGAATTTTAAAAATCGTCAAAAAATCGGAAAAATAAAAAGCCACTGTTTCTAATAGTACATATATTGAAATTTTTATTAAACGAAAACATAAAAATTCAAGTTTATATCTTCTCTTGTACAATGCATATCAAAATACATAAATTTTAAAATTTTAAATAAGAAATTACAAAAAATATAATGTTAAACAAACTTGTGTAATATTTTTATAATATCTTAGTCTGCTTTCACTCTCTTCAATTCTAACTCGCCAAGTCAAGTATTTTTGGATGAGAAGGGAAAAGAGAATAAAAGGGGTACAAACTTGACGGTACTAGTCTATTTTCTTTTGTTTTTTTCTTTCATGCATGGTAATTTGCATAAAATAGTACGAAAATTTAATTGACGTGTGTAAATGAAATGGCAAGTTCAAAAGAAAATTGAACAAAAACTGGTCATCTAAAACTGAAGAGTGTGAAACAAGACAAGACAAGTATTTTATAAATAAATATATGAATTTAGCATATTTTATTAATTTAGTTTATTAAGTTTTAAATTACATTCTGAATAAAGAATTCAATTCATTCATCATATACAGGTACTTATTTTCAAAAAAATTCTTTCGACGTTTTGTTTTTAAAATATGTCATGTTCTTCTTAATATTTATGATATTAAATGAGAAAAATAGTTGTTGTCTCAAAAAAAGAGAGAATTTGGTAACGAAAACATTAATAAAACAAACAAATGATAGAAAATTTTAATAATTCAGAAAATCGTCACTTTCAATCAAAACATCGTCAAATCGTTACTTTGCCATTTTTAAAACAAAAAATCGTCAAAATATGTTGGTGATGCACATTTTACTCTTTTCAATACAATACAATTTTGAATGATATTCATATAAAATTTATGTTTTATTTTGTTTGTATTTCGAAGTTTTTTGGTGGCATAATATAAATGTACAAGTTTAAAGAAGTGTATAGACAGACGGCTTACAACTCCTCTTCTGAAACTTATAACATTAGCAAAATAGATACAAATTAATTTCTGTACATGACAAATAAATTGACTTTACCTAACTTTATATACGTAGAAAAATTGCATATTAATTTGGATTCATTTATTTTGAAGATATTTTCTAGTTCTATCTTAATAATAAGGGGGGAAATTTATAACTTTATATATAAAAAAAATAACAAATTATTATGAATATAAGGGGAAAATGTTTAAACATTTGGATCATGGTGTAACTATACAAGGTGAGTGCAGTAGCACAGCTGACTGACTTTGTTTACAATTTACTTATGTCAAAAGTAATACTTTTTCAGGTGTTTTTGACAGTAGTACATTATTTTACATTAACAACATGGCTGTTGTTTCTGTTTTGTGTTGTATTTTTTTTTGCCGATTTACACTCACCTTGTATATTACACCATGATTTGGATCATATATTAATTGTAAATTACCAACATTAGTAGGCCTACCAAGAGGTGTTATTCGAAGAAAAAAATCGTTCAAGTGCAAATCAACTTAGAAACATCTCAGCTAATGGCGTTTTCTTTTCTGGCAAAAATATTACACGTTTTCCCCATTTCGCATCTTTTTTAATTTTTTTGTGTTCTTTTCTGAAAAAATTTCAACACTGCTAAAGTGTAGTGTGTTCTTTTCTATAAATGTCACACTATAAATTTAAAAAATGGTGCACTTTTCACACTCTGTATTTTTAGAGGGGGAGAATCGCACGATAAAACAACTGACCAGTGATGCCAACTTTTGAGACACAAAACGCGTAAACATTTTTGAAAAATGGAAAAAATCCATATAAAACCACATCCAATTTTCTTTTTTTTTCGCATTTTGAGTGACTAAAATCCGGCTAAATCTAGCCCGAAAAGGGCTAAGTTGGCATTGCTGCAGCTGACATTTGTTTTGTTTATGAATGTGTGTTTGTGTTAAGAAACATAAAAAAATATACAAAATGGAAAATATTACTACTTTTTTATGTGCTGAAAAAAGTTTGGATGATGATAAAATATTTTATATGATTATGGAAAGAAATCCACAATCCATCAACTCTGAAGTTGATGTATGTCAAATTTCATAGGACAATATCTCATACTTCTTATACATATATGTAATGTATGTTTATACACATATATAATTTTTATAGTTTAAGAAGAATTTGCGTATTAGTCGGGAAGGTGCCATTGGTCTTTTTGAGAGATATTCATTGTCTTATTTCAAGCGATCTTACCAGGGAGCTATCTGCTTCTTCTTTTTTAACAAAAAAAAAAAAAAAAAAAACAGCTGTACATGAAAATAAAGTGTACACTGTTGTAATTTTATGTTCTATTCTGACCATTAAAAATGCGACATCTTTAAAATGTGAGGTAAACATTATAAAAATGTACATAATAAAGGTGTAACATTTTATTTCAGAAAAGAAAACACCATAAGTAAAATGTCATTCAAACATCTTCAACAAGTTAAGAGTTACCGAGATATTGCTACATACAATCAAATGTGTCAAAAAATGTATGCAATCGGATAATTCATTTCATTTGGAATTTACATATTTCCCACTAGGAATTAAAGGCAAATTTTAAGGAAACAAAGTGCTGCTAAATAGTACCAAACATAAAAAATTATATTGTTGAATAAAAGCCGTATAAAAACATGTAAGAAATTATACTCGGTCAAGCTGCAACTTATAATACCCTATATCGAGTATATGAGCAAAAACAGTTTTTTTTTTAATTTTTTTTCTGAAGCGGGCCGTAAATGCGAGTTATACCTAATTATGTATCGATTGTCACTAACTTAGGATCCTTGATTAGCGTATATGTATAAGAAACTTATTTGTGTAGAAATTTTATTTAACTACGAACATATTTTAGACTTTTATGAGCGTTATTTTTAGAAGTGGGCTTTATATTGGAGCTATGCTCAATTATTCACAGACCTACACAACATTTTCTGCTATACAGTCCTTTTTGGGTGGACATTTGTATGTGTACCAGTTGAAATAATTCCCCGAATTCAAACAATTTTAATTTCAATTCCAATCATTCTTGGGCCGAAAGACATTTCCATTCAAATATTATCAAAATATTTTCAAAATTGCGAACTGTACTTCCATTAAATGACATTGACAGCCAGCCAGATAGACGGACATCGTTGAATCGATATAGAAACTGATTGGTATAATTTAAAATGGGTGTTACACTAATATTTTTGGGCATTACAAACATCAACACAAATCCAATATACACTGATCACTATTGCAGTGTAGGGTATAATAAATTGCAGGACGCACAAAACAAATTTATTTAAGAAAAGACCCGAATGAAACGTGAGGCTCATTCATTTTGAGATTCTTAATAGTTTTGGAAAATTGCGCAGCCAAAGATAAATGTTGTGCAAAAAAAAATGAATATCTTACAATTACCACATAAATGGCTAACAAACATCAACGATAAAAGGCAATTTATTTAAAAAAAAAGACAAAAAAAAAAAGAACACAAAATTCAAAATGTAATGGCAACTGTTGCCAATTTAAAGCAGGAATCTCACTTAGACCCCTACACCTTTTACACATTTACGTATTCCTTACTTTTATTTTCAACTACACAGCCTTCAATATTAAATGTTTGCTAATTGTAAAATCAATAAAGGGATACTTTACGAATGTGACGTAGTCGTATTTTAGAAACCTGCACAATAAATACAAACCAAAACCCACAATTGTGTAAATCATTTGCAGAACGTTAACAACAACAAAAAAAATCCCCATTAAATTTATATAAAAAAGAACGTTTCAAATCTCTTTTTTATGGCCTGTAAAACCAAAGAAAAGCACAACCGGCCAACTAAAAATAAAACATTAAAAATTTTAAATGATAATTGAAGCATTAAAAATGGCCGGCACCTGTTTTGGCTTAAAGAAAATTGAATTTAAATTTTTGAACATAATTAATACAAAATCGGTTTTTAATTTTAGCAAAATGTTGTAAATATTTACTGTACGAGTAAAGAGTGTTAATTATTTTTTCTTTTTAATACCATTTTGTTAATTTTGGTCTAAGAGTAAGAGACATTTTACAATTTCACAAATTGTAACTAATGTCACTTAAATTGTCAACAGCGGAAGTTAGTCATCATTTCCTGTTTACAAAACACACACAGCTTAATGTCACAATCACATACAAATACGTACATGTATATACTACGTATGTATATGTGCTGTACCATTTCCTAATTTTGTAACACATTCACAGATAATTAATTGCTTCAAGATTATGGATCTAAAGCATAAATACACATGCAGATAATAGTGGCATTTAAAGGAATATTCATTATCAAATGTTCGCCTATACAACGCAAATCTGAGGAGACAATTTTTTATATTTTGTTAAAGCAATTGAATGTTTAGGATTCATGAAAAATATATTATTTGCATAACTTTCTTCATATAAAATAAAGGCGCACAAATGCTGTAATATATGTGATTTAATACTTTTGAATCACAAACTGATACTCATTTATTAATAAATAAGAAAAGCTAAAGCAAGAAACTAAAATTAATTTTCTTTTATAAAAATCAACAATTATTGAATTCATATCGTCGACGAAAATCCAAAAGTACGTATCATCAAAAAAATTAAAATCGATTTTTTTAATGATTATTATTCGTTACGTTATCTTACGTGTATCTACCAATTTTTAGAATTTTGCGACCAAAAATAACGCTTTTATATCCATAATTTAAAATAATGTATCAACATGTTCATTATTTCCTCAAGTCAAATGAACTTATCATCAAACTAGGGGTAAGAAAAGAAAATAAAATATTTAAATTTTTAAATAACAAAGCAAATTTATGATGATACGGCATTTTGTTTCAGAAAACACAAATACAAAAGAACGTAACATAAAATAAAAAAATATTTCAGGTATAGAAATGGTCCACTTTCACATTCTTCAGTCTTGTTTCACACTCTTCAGTTTTAGCTGACCAGTTTTTCATCAGTTCTCTTTGAACTTGCCATTTCATTCACACACGTCAGCTAAAACTGAAGAGTGTGAAATAGGAGCAAAACTGAAGAGTGTGAAATAGGAGCAAAACTGAAGAATGTGAAACAGGACAAATATAACTTAAAAAATATTTCGAAAAATATAGTTTTTTTTTCGCTTATTCCATCAATTGTTTATATACGATGTTACGTTCTTTTAAATTTTTGCATTTGTCTGTTACGTCGACCTAATTTCTTTCTTACAAATTTTGCAGCTTTTGAACAATAACAGGAAGCTAAATCGGACCAAAACTTTACTGATGGGTGGTAACCGCTTCTAAAGCCATTAATTTATATACATATATAAAATTCATAGGAGTGAACTTCAGACAACGACTGCAAATTGCTTGACACAATGTACTACTGTACATTTAGGATAACTTGTAATAACAACAGGTCTTTCAAGAAGAAATTTGGTTAAAAAAAATATAAAACAAAGAATTTATATGAAAATCACTCAATATTTTATTGTATTAGAAAGAGTAAAATTTTCCAATTATAAATGATGAATGTTTCTGGAAAGATGTCTACCAAGACCAAGCATGCAGATCTTGATTCTTTTATCCAAATCTCCAATCAAATTTTAGCTAAATCGTCACGGATTTTGATTATCTCTTAGTCCGAAAAACAATAATCCAGTGGTTTTAAAATGCATGATCGGGTCGGCCAATTAACAGCTGAATTTCGTGAAATTATTGAATAGTAAAATTTCCTTTGCATTTAATTCATTGTTTCGGCGGCTGTGTGATATACAGTAGCATGTTATGAATGCAAATGCATCTCAATAACTGAGAAGTCAAAATTCGGCGATTTTGTCGTTCAAATTCTTAAATTGAATTCATTGCAACAATTCTCAAAGCTTCTAAACTAATATGTCAACAAGTTAAATGTTAAAACTTTAATTTTATATCAATATACTTCTGTTGTAAAACAAAGTTCTTATTGAAAATCACTTGTATTGTATTGAATTGTCTAAAGTGAAGTATCATAAAGCTTTTCGTATGGCAGGTAAGGAATCTTCTAGTTCATATTTGAAATCCATTCTACAAAGTATATTAAGAATTTATTTAGAAATATTGACATAACAAACAAAATCTAAATTGACTTATGATTGCACAAAACTTGTCCTTGACAAGCCATCAATTTGCTCAAAGAATTTTTCCGTCTTTTCATTCGAATAACTCTTGTTGATGTTATGTTCTTGTTCAAACAATATTGTCAAAACATTTGTTCGCAGTACTAAGAAAACTATGAAAATTAACATCGACACATTTTCCCATGTTCCCGTACGTAATTCTTCGGACGTTTTGTTCTTGTGCGCATTCAACGAGGCCTCCTCAAGACGTGGATTATGAGTTATCAACATTATGAACAATGTTTTTATAGCACTTTTGTATTCTAAAAAAATATTTTTGTACAATAGTACATACCTAACACTTAAAAAAAACACAAATGTGCAATAAATGCCTCAAAGTCTTCCGTCCCATTTCATTTCAATTGATTGAAACTGTTTTAAACTGATTTAGTAGTTTTGCTGCTATTAATCACATTACTCTCAAATGGGTCGCTGTTGGCAGCACTTATAGTAACTAAATATAGTTTTTGAACAGTTGGTATATTTGATAGCTTAACAAGTTTGCAATAAATACAATATACTGTAAGCGTCAAAATAGAGACAACACTATATATTATAAAAATAAAAGCTTAATTATATTAATACAAATCTATATATATAAAATTCAATGTATGTATGTATGTATGTATGTAACGTATGGACTCCAAAACGGCTGAACCGATTTTGATGAAATTTTCACAGCATGTTACTGTGACCCTGGAAGGAATAATAGGCTATATGAAGTTTTGATTGTACAAACGGGGGTGGCACCGTCCATATAACCCACAAATTTAAATCGCCATATTTTGGGCAGTTTTTGACCTACGTCAATGATGTGTGGTACATATGGAATTGGCATAATTAGGAATACGTACCAGGAGAAAAGTGGGTGGGACCACGCCCCTTTTTAGGAAAATTAAAAATCGTAATATAGTCTTAACTACTGGACCGATCGTCATTAAATTTTCATAATAGGATATTCTTACGAAATAATAAATTCTTGACTATGTAAGTGGACAAAGGGGCATGGTCTCGCCTAAAGCATTGCAAATATCGAGCCATTACCGCCAAAATAATGTATCCCACACCATAATCGATTGTTGTTTTTTTATCGAAATCGATAGTTCAACATCATTTGAAATTATTAAAATTAAATGTATTACACAAAACAATATTTACATTATAAATTTTAAAATAATGGCTTTATTCAAACTGATTTTATTTAAAAAAAACCTTCCCCTGTAAAATTTTGAGTTTGTGGGATATATTTTTTCGGCGGTTATGGCTCGATATATAAATACGTTTTATTTTATTTTATGACGAGGGGGGGGGGGGTAGCAAAGCACACCGGGTTTAGCTAGTAATATTATATTTGAAAACTATGTTGCATTTTAATATAGTTATACATATAAATTTAAATAGAATTGAATTCACAAAAAAGCAATTCTTCTAATTTTTCTTTATTTGAAAGTATAACGGTAAAGTGTTGTTTAAAATAAATAAAAATTTCATATTTTGTCATTAAAAGAGATTAAGTTAATGACAAATTTTCAATGGAAAGGCAAACATCAATTGAGACTCGGCAAATCATAATAGACTTACATAGAAACGGTAAGTCCTTGCGTGAAATATGTAAAATCGTTGGAAGGCATCACCTTACAGTAAAAACTAATAAACAAGTATAACAAAATGGCCTACATGATAGAGTGTCACGTAAGAAGCCCTTTATAACAAAGAACAACGAAACCAAATGTTTGAATTTCGCAAAAAAAAAATATATATATATAAACAAGCCTCGAATTTTTTGGAATAATATTCTTTTTACCCATGAAAGTCGATTTGGAGTCAAAAACCCCTCAAAAATATGGCGAACCAAGAACGAAGCCTTTAGTAATAAATATGTTACCAAGATGGTAGAACATGGCGGTGGCTTAATAATGGTTCAGGGGTTTTATAGCGGCATCAGTGGTCAATAATCTTAGATTTATAGAATTTATAATGAAAAAGGAAGATTATCTCGACATTTTGAAAAACAATGTAGCCCCTAATGCGCATTGGATTTTTCAACACGAAAATTATATTAAGAATACCACCAAAATTGTTAAAGAAAGTTTGCTCAATCATTGTGCAACAACTTTAGATCATGTTCCGCTGCCCCCAGACCTCAATCCAACTAAGCACCTGCAGGAATAGCAAAGAAATATATCTTACAAGGATAACTGGCTGAATGAAACAAAATTTCGTCAGATTTCACTAAAAAACTCGTTGATTCTATGTCTAGAAGATTGTCAGCTATTATAAAGGCAAAAGGACTACAAACCAATTATTAAACACAATGTTTTACATAATTTAAATATACCTGTTTACTTTATTTTGACGCAAAACATCTGGTACTTTTCCGTTAAAATTGCATTATTTTTGTGGTGCTGTGAAAAATGGTCACAAAAAAAAAGATATGAAAAAAGGCCCAAATTTTGAAATTTAGCTGTAATGTTGCTATGAAAAATTACCCCAAGGTTAATATGAAAGGTGGCCCCAAATGTTGAGACATTTTTTTATAACGAAAAATTGCCCTAAATATGTAAACAAATTTTCAACCCAAATTTTGTATATAATTGCAGTTAGAAATAAAGAAAATAGCAATTAACAATTTAAAGATTTTATATTCATTTCTTTAGTATATTTTACAATATTAACGAATGAAATTTAGCTTCAAAGTACAAAAACAAAATTTCTTGGGGTCTTTATTCATTTCAAGATCTTGGGGTAATTTTTAATTTCTCTTAAAATGCAAAATTACCCCAAAGAAATGAAAAAAATGGCCCAAATATTTCGTGTTTTTTTAATCAGTGTAATTTTTTGATGTTATTATTCATTTTTTTTTTCACAGCGCCATTTTTTTATGTTCCTTATTTCTCTAGTTTTTGTTAATGTATTATATTAGCTTAAGTTACTTATGAATATTTTGTTTTATATTTGTACTTGTAGTAAAGCGTGATCCATTTCGAGCTTTCCTACTAAACACAGAAAATTAAAATTTAATGGAAATGTTTATTATCATTTGAAAGAACATTCTTTGGCATTTATTTTTTGAAGATTATGTCTATCAAATGTTGGCCGTTTTCTAATTTTCGAGTCCAATTTTCGATTACTCGTTAAAGCATTACTTGTTTTTTTGGAAGTGGTCCTTACATAGGAGCTATGACCAATTATGGACCGATCTTCATAAAATTCGGTACTGAGAATTTTATATACATACAGGATATAGCATATCGAATTTCATCAAAATGCCGCTATATATATGAGTATTTGAGTAATTTTTAGAAGTAGGCCTTATATGGAGGACATGGTCATGTATGTATTGACCGATGTTCACATAATATTATTGATATCAAGCGGTTTGATTTTGGCATATATATAGAGATTTGTGAAAAATTTTGGATTGCTAGCGTTATTTATAACAGATTTATACGTATTTAAGTGATTTTCGGACGAGGACTTTGTATGGGCAAAGGTCGAACATTGGGGCTAAGGTCAAACATGCTCCGAACGAGAACCAAATATCCTTTTGTGATTTATTTTTATATAAAACCTAGTTTTGCTGAATTTTGTATTGATATTATTATTATTTTAAAAGCATTTATGTACCATTTAGTCATATTTCGAGAAGAAATTTATATGGGAGCTATGATAAATCATGGTTCGATTCTTACTATTTTCATCATAGTTTGTCATTTTATCATCAAAACAACTTGTATAAATTTCCATTACTTTATCTACAAAATATTTAAACAAATTATTAAAAATTGTATGAAAAATAAAAATTTTTTTAGAGGTTGTCTCAGATTTTGATTCATAACTCTGGTTCTGCATTTTTTTTTACTGATTTTCAATATCATATCGCTTACTAGGCTATTGAAAAAAATATCTCTACTTTAATCACCCGTTATATATAATAAAACATTTTTTTTAAACAATATTAGGTTTGAACTTTATATTGAAGCTCACTGGTAGCAATATTTCATTTCTTAAGTCTGCCTTTATATCTGAATAGTTTATAACAAATTTTGTTTGTCTGCTGCAGCTGTAAAGTCATTAATTATGTCTTTAAATTATGTGTTGCTATAAATATTTGTCTATGTGTAGCTGTCCTTAAAATTCGTTTTAAATCTAAAATTTCTGTGAAATAGTAAGTAACAGGTTGATTGACTACAAACGCACACACACACACTTTCGAAATACCTATACATACATACATTCGAATATACGAGTACACTGAAATACCCAGAAGCTGATGTTTATTCATCACATTTTTTTTAAAACCTAAAAAGTTGTCCAATGTTTGTGTACTTTGGCAGGAGAGAAGGATGGTTGATCTGTGCTTCAGTGATGTTGAGGATGAAAAAGGAAATTTGTTTAACTTCCTGATTTAAAGTAATAAATGAAATAAAATAAAATTTCTGTAGAAAAGTGCAAAACAGAAAACAGAAAACATTAAATATGTATATTTGTGTTAAAATAGTAATATAATTTTATGTGTTTCGAGTTTTTGCTACTTCTTTTCACTTCACCTTGTTGGTTATGATGGTGGAATTTTCCAATACTTTTACTACAGAAAGGTACATACATACATATTTACATAAGTAAGTGTTCGTAAGAGTGTGAAAGCATTAAAAAAAACTGAAAAATCTAAAAAAAAAAAAAAATTCAACATTTTATGTGTTTGACAGTGAAACGTATTTATCAGCTCAATAGTGAAATATTATTTTTAGACCATATAAATGCCATAAAAGAATTGAAGGAAAAATAACGACAAGAAAACATGGCTTAACATATTCCAGCAGAAGAACCAACAGTTTATGTTGAAAGGACAATGGAGAGTACATTTATCCCAATGATATTTAAACACACATGTACAGACAAACAAACAGAAACAAATATATGTATGTATGTATGTACATATGTATGAATAGGTTCTTACCGTTCTCCACCTCCATCCCTAGTAAAAGTTCGAGTACACTTTTACTCGCATATTGCTGTCTGTCTGTCTGTTCACATTGTATTGATAATACCAAAGGGTTGTAATGTAATACCCTCATGTCGATTATGTTAAGTTTTATCCTTTATCCTTTAGTTTATATTTCCTTTTCAATTTCTGTTGTTGTTTTTATATGTAGTAAGTTATTTTTGCACTAAAAGTTCTGTTGCTGTGCCTGAATATGAAAAGTTGTTGCCAAGAATTTATGCAATGACAAGACAAAAATTTGTTATTGTGGTTTAACAGAAACTTTAAAAGTATCTCGTTTTTTTTTTTGTAGTTTTGTTGATTCATACTTTTCAGAATTATTCTACATGTGTAGTAATCGTAAACTGAAAAGCCATTTGTATTACTGTATTATAAGCTCGATTAAAGATTTATTTATATGTGAATTACTGGGGTTTGGCAGCAGTTAGAGAAGAGGATTTACATTTACGTTGTTGATTTTAAAGAGGGATTTAGAAATATATTTTCTGATGAAGGGTTTTATCAACAACATGTTTTATGGACATGGGATTTATAGTTTGAAGCAGCAGCTTTCAGAAGTGAATTAAAAATTACATAAACAGTTTTAAGAAAACCAAATATTAGTTTAGAACAGTTGTAATCACTGTTAGGGAGCCTTTTTTTGTTTGATTTGTAATCCTAATATATAGGCCCTAAAACTATATTATAAAAACATGAATTTCACTTTAAAATATATAAAAAGCGGCATAGCACTTACATACAGACATAAATGCATTAAACGAAAAAATCGTTAATGCATTATTTTTCTATCAACAAACTGGGGTTTCCAAAAAACCAAAAAAAAAAACATTTTTATTTATAGAAAAACGAAATATTTTTAATATGTAGGTATATTGTACAAAAATTCTATAGAAACGTTGCTCATTTGTTGCTAGCTTCCCAGTAGGAAAAATATGCTGGCAAAAGGCCTTCTAGAGGCCTTCTTTAGCAGTCACAAGTACATACATACTTCCAGCCGCATTTCCAAATCGTTTCCATTTTACATGGCGTGTCATTATTAGTCAAGACCTTGTGTATTTGCTACTGGTTATATGCCTGCTGGAAGGCCTACTTGAGAAGGGCAATTGAAAAAGGTCTACCAACTCATGCCTCATACAAGACGTAATTAAAGGCCTGCTAAATTAATAATTATATTGAGGAAAGTAAAAGAAGGGGTTTTAAATAAAAGAAGGGTTTTAAATTAATTTAAAAAATCGCAATCGCAAACCACAAGCTTTCATAAAAGACTAAATTTATAGGCGATTTCTTTATTAATTTTTTTACTCGTATAACAAAGTGAGCAAAATAATCATTGGTGTCATAGGGCATTGCTACACGTTCAATAAATATAGTTATACTAGAAATATCTCGATATTTATTGAACGTGTAGCAATGCCCTATGACACCAAAGCATTTTTTCTTATCGGTTTTAAAACCAATTCTGACAACATTGGTTTCTATGACACCCCTGAATATTTGTTGTTATAGTGACGATATACAGGAATAAGTGCAAGACCATTCATGCTTGCTATTGAAATCATGATTTGTTGACATTCTTTTGAAATGCAATTTAGAATGTGTATGAAACGCCTTCTAGAATTACTTCTTCGTATGCACGTAGCCAAATAAATTTTGCCACAAATAATTTCTATATATAAAATCAAATCTAATAAATCACATCTAATAATTGTGTGGTGATCGGTGCATAATTGACCATACACACAGTGAAAAAATATAGTTGTACATGTTTACCGCAACAATGTCAACATTTTTACAAGTTTTTCAACAATATTATGGTCACTGTAATTATTTGTATGATTGCGGTAACCATAATATGGTTACGTTTATGATTCAGATGATTACTACAATCACTTTAACGAGCCTAAATGTCTTAGAAATAAGTATGTACTGGTATCCAAATAAATTGTCATATTAATCTAAACTCACTCCTTTAAAATCGAAAGAAAGTAATAAATTCTTTTATATTCATGTGAAAATATATTTCTTAAAGTTTGATTACTAAAACATTAACTAAGTTTCTATTGTATTTGTAATAGTTTGTTTTTCAAAAGCTTCAAGCAAAAGATTTTAAAAGCATCTAGGAAATTACTCAAACTTTTAGCCTCATTTATATGTATGTATGTATTTCTATAAGTAGTTGAGTCCCATATGCACTTGGTGTGGGATTTGTAAAGTCTTAAGTATTTTTTGTTTCCTTGAAACAATTCTAATAAAATTTCTATTTTTTTAAACTAACCTTCTTCTTTTAGCTTTTTTAAAGCTGATATTTATTTAACATACAATAAATACAAAAAATTAAAAACTGCTCTAAAAAATTCCTTCAATTCTATGTAGCCTTACAAAAAAAAAAAAACATTTTACTAGAAAATATTATTCATAACATTATGAAGTGGCACTCTTAACAAGATGAAGACACATACACCCAAAAACAGCACAGCACATTCAACATATGTATATTAAAACAAACGCACAAAGTTTTAACAATATTGCAAAAGGAAACAACAGCAACAGCAGCTTCTTTAGCAACAGCAACCGATACAATATTTCATTTATTTTTTGCTTTTTTTTTTTTTTTTTTTTTTTTTTTTTTTTTTGGGAAACAATGTAGAAAAAAACTACAAAAAAGTGGCAAGAGATGTATAGAAAATCCTTTTTAAAATTCACACTAGTAGATGTTAAAGCAGAAATAATACTACCACTCACTTGCATACACACACACATACATACATACACATCCACATAAACATCCCAGCATACCATTTTAGGAGCGCTCCGAAAAAGGAGTCAGAAAAGAGTCCAACAAAAGAGCATTTTCGGAGCCAAAGAAAAATTTGCTTGTTACTGTCCTGAGTCGCACGCAGTATGACTCAGAAATTCCACTTAATTATGTGTGTACCAAAGAGTTGTTGTCCTGTTATTTGTGCTTTGAACAAAAAAAAAACATAGCTGTACCACACAAGAATGATAAAAACAAGATTACACAGAGCCCAAGAAAACCCTCATAAAAGACTCTTTTCTGACATTATCTAAGAGCTCTTTCTGACGGACCATTTTCGAATGTAATGACCCTCTTTTCTGAAGGTTTTCGGAGCAATTATGATTGTTTTTTGGGTTCATAAAGAGCGTTAACGCTCCGAAAAATGTGTCAGAAAAGACTCTTTTCGGACTCATATGGCTTGCTGGGAACACTCGTTTTTTATATAAAACATTGTTTGTAGATAAACAAATGCGAAGGAAAACTGAATGAGAAAAAAAGTAGTAGACCGAAAATATGTAATATTAAAAAAACACACAGCAACAACAGCAGCAACAGCAGCTAACAAATAATGTAATGTTGTATGTAAAATATAACAGAGAAACAGGACTACAACAACAACGGCAGCAATAACAACACCAACACCAATAAAAACAAAAGCAACTAAAAGCGTAACACCACCAACATCAATTGTAGCATTAAGGCTTATGTTGTTCTCTACAACTATGCATGTATGTAGCAGCAATAAAGGGAAGAACAAAAACAACAACAACAACAATAAGAATATATTGTGTGAAACATGATGTTGAAAATGTTTGTAGAAATATGTATGTATACACGCTGTTGTTGCTGCTACAATGTGTGTTTGAGTGTTTCGACGAAGCAACAAGAGCTGCTTGTAACTCAAGAAAATGTTTTTATATTTACTGCCATTTTCTTCTTTTCGTATTTAGTATTAGTAATACAATTCTAGGGAGCTCTTTGCTTTGGTTAGTATGACTTTTCGGCAATAATGAAATACAAAAATAAAGAAACGAATATACCGGGTTTTGTAAACATTTATACGTATGTATGCTAATGATATACATACACACACAGAGTCATCTGGGAATAACGCTAATGTTAATTAACATTTTAGTTTAACATTATAAATGTTAATGTAAGTTGCAGCAACTTTTATGCTGCGAATATCAATCATTAAATCTTGAAGAGATTTTTTTTAAAAATCTATTCAGGTTTTTAGAAAAATAGCATAGTTTTCTATATATGTAAAATTAGACAAGCCCGACCAAATAAAGGTGTGTTCACATTGTGTGTATTTGTCATGTGGAATGTCACTTTTCTATCCACATGTTTTTTCATGTGTATGTCAAAACTTTGGTTTCACATACGGTTTATAATTTACATGTTCAAATGTTGGTATATCAATTACATTTGACATAACCTATCAAAAAACAAAAAATCTTAAAACAGCTTATACAAGCATTCTTTCTCTTGCCACATTTCTATCAACTGTAGAACCGCTTCTTTGTACCAGTCAAACTGGAACAACATAAAAATAACTATAAAAATTGCAATAAAAAAATACATATGAACTTACTTTTGTTAACTACTTTTCAATTTTTCCATCCATTTTCAATAATAAATTTGTATAGTTTTTTTTTTTGTATTTTTGTTTTACTATTTATAAATTATATTTATTAAAATTTTAATTAATTTTTGCCGCCACAAAATTTTTGTTATAAAAAACAGCTGATGTCAGATGGTTTGTCACTTGAAAATAGAACTCGTTCTAAATAAAAAATGTCATGTGTATTGCACACATAGAAATAACACATGATATTGTTTGAAGGTGTTCAGACTATATGTACAAATTTGACATGCGAAAAAGTGACAGTCCCCATGACAAATACACATAATGTGAACACACCTTAACATTTTACACCGATTACATGAGCCAAAAAACCCACTACGGTGAAGCATGTTATAAAAAGAACGCATGACCAAAGATACTTAAAATCGGAATGAAATGTAGGCCCTAATGTTGTAAAACGCAACACCACAATTGTCTAAGCTGTTGCGTTAAAGTACATTTTGCACTCATCTTTAAGTTATTTACCCAAAATTTCTTACATCTTCGGTCAACATAATCGTCCTTCTGAGACCGCTATTGAGAATTTGTTTTATTTCGTTTTGAAAAACAATACATTTCCATTTCATTTGCAACTTAAGGGTTAATAAACATTAAAATATTCAACTGTTAAGCTGATGTCTGTGAATGAAATGTTGTCTTGTTCTGTTAAGGACGTTTAACAGTACAAACTAAAAAATGTATGTGTATGTACGTTTGCTTATGTAACAAAACGATGACGAAAGCAATTGCATGATGTTACCGATGACGATCTGTTAACTTAAGCAACATTTTTTGTGCTTGTTTGTTTGCTCCTTTCGTTTATGACTTCGTCATTTCGTCTGTTAGAGGCAGTTTACATTGGGGTATAAGTAACAATGTTCGGTTTGAAATCAAACAGAGTCATGCTAAAACCAGCAAACAGTCAACATTGTGCGCAAATAATGGATAATATTAACGGATAAAAAATAACAAATAAAAATACGCAAATTTCTATAAAATCGGGAAATAAAAAATATAAAAAAAAAAATTGGAAAATTTACAATAAAAAGAAACAAAAAATTATATTAATAAATTTTCTTTTTAAATTTTTGAAAATTTCAATTAAATTCAAATAAAAATTTTCAACACGTTTGGCTTTAAGTCCCCAAGTGAAATTGTTACCTAAAACAAACAATAAAAATTGAATACGATTGAATTATGTACGTGCTTTCCTAATTTAAGCATAAGTCGAGTGTTTGTGTGTGTGTGTGCGTGCTGGTGTGTTTAAAAATTATTTAAAATTAAAATACTAGTAAGGTAATAGACGATGATGTCGTTGTCGTCATTATCAGCAGCATCATGGCAATCAACGTTGTCAGCAGTCAGCAGACAACAGCTGTTTTAATAAAAATATTTGTCGGTTTTTCCTCTAACCATTGTTGTTGCCGTTGTTTTTCAAAGTCGTTTGGTTTTACGGTGCGTATGAATGAAATTAATTTCTTACTCAATATTCGGCATAGAAAAATAATATTTTGTAAAGTTTGTTAAATGATTGTTTTTGTGAGTTTGTGCGCCTACATGCAAGTTAATTCTTGTTTTTTTGCAAGTGGTTTGGTTTGTCATTTTCTTGATTTCCAAATATTCAGAATCACTTAAAAAGTAAATAAAATAAAAGTAAAATAAGCCAATTTACAATTTTAAATTAACTTTATAAAACGTGCTATTGCAATAAATGGTGATAATATTAAATATTATAGAAGGGGAACTTAGGTTGCAGAAGGTTTATCGTGTTAATATTGCATTTGAAGAGTTAATTTTTGTGTTGGAAATGTCAATTTTGAATCCATTGAATTATAAGTAAAAATTGCCGAGTTATTGAGATTTTTACTTGAAAAATCTGTTTTATTACTCTCAAGGTTATCAATGTGTCTCTAAAGCTAATATTTTCTACCGCTAGTATTTTTCATTAGTAACCTGGGACTCTTTAAAAGTGGCTTGATAGTTTTGTAAAAAAAAAAACGGAAATATGTTTTAATAAATTTAATGTTTCATAGTAAAATTTTTTAATATAAAATCAATTTTCAGAACACTATATTGACCGTAAAGACATATATTTCGTTTTTATTCCACATAACAAATTATTTGAGTCCTTTTTTCGAAAGAGCTTGTGTTTTTCTGTCATCTCTATCGAAAAACTAACATTTTACAATTTCGTTGAAAATATAACTGAAATTAAAATACATATTCATCAAATTCCTGAAAATTTGGTACCAAGTTTATCTGTGATATACTTATGTATTACATATATCTATTATACATATGTAGTAGCAAGAGTGGGATTAAAAAAAGAAAACATCAGTAAAAAGGACAATTGCAATCAAATTTTAATCCTTCGTTTTAATTCGTTGTCTAGATCTCAAGGAATTTAGTAACCTTTTAAAGTCATTTTTTGAATTTGTATCGAGCCCTTTATCTATTGATTTGTATCGAGCCCTTCAGATAATTGTGAAATAAAACATCATTTGTATCACTACAATATTGGAACGAATTTAAAGGAAAGTGTTTTCTTTTTTTATTTACAATAAAAAGCTAAAATTGCCTTTTTTATTAACACAAGCCAAGTTGTTTGGAAATTTGGCTGGCAAATTTACAGGTCCCACAAAACCATATACACACACACTTGGTGAATTAACATTTGTAACTCGGTAACTTTGTAAGGCAAATCCGTTTAAGACCTTTTAAACTGGGATTTACTTTAAAAAAACACATTCTTAGCAGACACTTGATTTAGGGTAATTATTGGCATATTTATAGTCTGTGCCAATGTTTTATTTCACAATCGTTCATTCCGCAATGTATTAATTTTTGTTTCTAATGATACACTACACCACCATACGAATATCCTCACATAATAGGACTTTCAGAATGGCCTTATTTACATAGAATTAGCCACAATTAAGTTCTATATAAAAATAAATCACACCCACAAATTGTAAGCGGATCGGTCAATAATTTACCATAGTTCCCATATATGGTCTACTTTCGAAAATCACTTTAACGAGCATAAATGTCTTAAGAATGTTGTTTCTTACATACAAAAGTTATTGCCCCTAATTTTATAAAGATCGGTTTACGAGCAAAAGATAGGATGGATTTTCTATTGTGTCTACTTTTTCAAAATATATAAAACTTTTGACAAAGAAAAAATTCATTAAAGAGTTTTTTTTTTTGGAAAACAAGACAAATATGTGTTATTTGGAGTTATTTGCGGAAACAAAACTTGTTTTAAACGGAAATAAAAATTTCTTTACTATGTTTAAAAAAGTGTTAAGATAGATTTACACGATTGAAATTTTCTTCAAAATGCTTCAAACTCGTGTAAACAGCAAAACTTCTTAAAAATTTATTTATTTCATAACTATTAATAACTATAAAAGAAATAAATTTTGAAGAATTTTTTTTTTATTTATTTGAAGCATTTTGAAGAGCAATTTTGAAAAAAATTTTAATCGTGTAAATCTAGCTTTAGTAATCAACAAAAAATATTTAGAAAAATGTAGAAAGGCCCTAACTCGCATATTTGAAACTTTACAGGAGAAGGTAAAAACATAATAGAAACTGTAATATTCAACATGTAACTTTTTTTGTACAACTGCTTATAAAAGCGTTATTTTTTACACTATTGCAATAAAATTTTGTGAGGAGGTGTATTTGCGTTAAATCGCAAAAAAACAAATTTCGAAAAAATAGCGAGTTAGGGCCTTTCTACATGATATAAAGATACGACGAACTTTTTTTGCACTCAACTGGTAGATTTCATATAGAGTATAATCTTTGAAATCGTATCACAAATTAAGAATTGGAATGGTTTTTAATTTCTCATATACCCGAGGAGCGACAATTTGATGATCTCTGGCAACGACCTTGGTACGTTTATGAGGTCCAAATTTAGAACTTAAACTCGACAACACTATCTCTCTACGAATGTGAAATTTTATTACAATCAGACTAAACGTTTGGGAATTACAGATTTATTTCCCTTTTTTCAAATTTGTGGTTGGGCCTTTACTTGAATCTACTAGCAAATTAATAATTTTTAAAATTAATTTAATTAAATGTTTACATTGTAATAATTCAGCCTCTTGTTTTTGTTTTTAATAGCGAGAAGAAGTAAGTAGCTTCAAACTTGCTGTAGGATAATTGTAAAAATTTAAGGGGTTATGTCCTTTTTCCTTCTTTTCTTTCTTTCTTTTTCTTTTATTTATGTATTTATTTTTAGCAACATTTATTATAGTTCTACTTATAATATTTTCTTTAAATTTATGACAGTTGTATTCATGATGAGGAAATTAATTCTTTTTTTGAAAAAAAAAAAATTAAAATACAAAATGCACCTGCATCACAAATCACTCTTAAATTTCGAAAACATCGTACAAATTTAGATTTATTTCAATAAATATACAGCCATGTCACAGAATTTAATTCCGTTCGGAAGTGGAACCAATTCCGTTTTTTGCTTCTATGGAAAAAGCAAAACGAAAAATTTTTTCGGAAATTTTTAAATCTGTAAAAGCCAAATATTGCTAGAGACCTGTGCAATAATTTGGCTTTTACAGAGATAAAAATTTCCGAAAAATAAACAATATAACCAATATGCTGATAATCGACATTTGACTGGAAAGTTCGAAGGTAGATTAAAAAAAAATCAAACTAACACAAAGAAACGCCGCGATATGTGTCTTCTAATTTAGCCTCTATTTTCACCCCTCACTCTCAGAATCGACCTAACTTTCTCTAACCTGAATTTGTTCCACTGTGTAATCAGAGCGTCCAATAATGTTTCACTTATTAAAATCAAGTGAATAGTTTATCATTTTTTAACTCCTAAAAAATTACCAAATTACCAAATTTGAGAGGTTTTAAAAGGTTTTTATATGTTCGAAACAAAAATATACCCATTGTCGAGTGGCATTTATATATTAATGTTAATATACGGGATTCTCTAATCTAAATAAAACAAACACTTATCTAATACAATTTTTTTGATAGTACAAAGCTGAAAAGCCAATTCTATCTCTTTAAAGAAAATAAGTAAAAAGGTACTAAAAAAGGTACCAAAACTATTAAATATTTTCGCTATTTTTCTTGAATTTCCAAATCCATGTAACAGAATATTAAACTTTGATCCCTTAAATAAATCTATACTTAAAAGCTTAAGCACTTAATAATCCTTGTAGGCTGACTAACGAAAAAGTACTTTCCTAATAAATATTTTTCTGATTGCATAGATAGATCAACAACATAAATTTTACAAAACAAATAATGAATTAAACAAAATATATTAAACATTTTACGTTAGTTTATTCGTTTTTTACTCATCGTTACCGCCTAGCTGTCGTGTTATGATAAAGTAACTTTGCAAATAAATCCACCAATCTACGACGGTACAAAATAATTTTTGTCAACTAAGAACAAAGTAGTCAAAAGCTACCAAACAAGTAACCACCTATATTTCGTTATAGAAATCCTTATTTAACATACCAAGTCTGTATCTCCTTTTTACCCATTATTTCCTTGTAAGGGTCATATTATGAAGAAATTATTTCTTAAATATTTATTTTTGTGATTGCATAAAGCCACAACACAAATCTCTTTGTCTTAAAACAACAGATGCAAATGGTACCAAAACACACATTTTAGTTTGATTTTTGCAAATATAAGTTTTTGCAATAATTTTTTTTGTCTTTTTATATCTTTATAATCTATATATAAAATTTCAAGTCTGCAGATCATTTATTAAAATTAAAACAAAAAATTCCCCTTTTTACCCCCTTGAAGATGGAAAGTATATTTCTAATATACATTCATGTGACTACAAAAAGCTAAACTAGAAATGTGATTAATTCATAACAAAGACCATCATTATTTAAGAACAACATTTTAAAAGTTTTCCCATTTTTCCCCTTTTTAGCCTATTGACGCCACGAATCATTCGAAACATAGATACGTGCCAAATTTCAATCCAATCGGTGAATCCGTTTGGGATTACCGTTTTGCCATTTTCATCCCGACATGGTCCAAGTTTTTAAAAAGGATATAACCTATTGACGCTTCAAAGTACTGATATATCTACGTTTTAAATTTCAATCAAATTCTTTCCCGACCTGGTCCATGTTTAAAAAATAATAAAGAATATAGACGCTTCTAATCACGGATCTATCATCGTTCAAATGTTCAATAAATCAAATGTATAGGTATATTTTAAAGCATTTTTGTTATAATAAAATTTAGTGAGATTTTTAAAAATTCTATTATTATGAACCCATTTTATTAAGATATACATATGTAACTAATTTTATTAAAGTGCAAGTATTTCAAATTCTTAAAAAATGTATAAATTTTTTTAAGCTAGCAAGCATCAAAGTTGAAAAATAAAAAAAAAATAGTTTAATTTTAAGGAAATCTTCTTCCAGTTTTAATGTATTTGCTCTTTTTATTTATAAACAATTTTGAAAATGCTAAAATGTTTGAAACTATTAACTACTAACGAGAGTAACACAAAGCAGGATGTTTTTATTTTTTTTTACAAACATTTCTACATAGTATAAGCTTTTATTATTTATATATGTGCAAATATTGATTTCAAAACGAAGCTTTCATTTATGTATGTTGTATTAAAGCCGCAGGACATTTAACACTTCATTGACTCTTTTCCCCAGTTCGTTATTGTTGCTGTTATTGTGCAATCAACCTTTAGTGCTTTTCCCAAAAATCAAATAGTGTTGCTATAACTATTCATGTGTGGGTGTTTTAAAAGTTTCCCATATGTTAAATTATAGTTGGCACAACATTTTTACGGTTTTTTCATGATGCTGATGACCATTTTTTCTCTCTACAGTTTTATATGTAATTTGCTTAGGTCTTCTTTGTGTTTTTTTTTTCTTTTTTGGTTTGGGTATAGACATTAATTTTTCATCTTTATATGGAAAAAAAGAGATTCTTCTATTTAGCGTTCGTTGTTTTGTATTTACTCGTATTAGGAAGGAGTCAAAGTCTTTGTTCATTCCCTTTTAATTTATGAATATGAAATTTATTTTGTTCTCTACCTCTTTCTTCCTAAACTAAATAGTACGTTATGTATTTTATATTCCAACCTGGTATGTTTGGTATTTTTTTCTGTATTTGAAATGGATTGTTTTATTTTTGGTATGAAATTTGTGTTGGGTTTTCCCCCATATTTAAGCCAACATTTCAATTTAGTGTTAAAGGAATTTCGTGTGTTTAATTTTAGCTGCTGGCATTAGTTTATTACGGAAATGTGTTTTTTTTAATGGATTTTTGTCTTAATGAACCCATATGAAAATGTCTTGCGTTATTGTAATACAAAACTTTAATTACGCCTGTTTTGAGAACGTTGTCACTAAACTTAATAGTCTATGAGGTTTTGAGGCGCAACTCATTTGCCCAATTATGCTCAATTCAGAAACAGCTATAAGAAATTAGTTAATGGACATGAACTTTTATGCCATAAAAAAAAATCAATTGAAACCTTAAAACCTTATGAGCAAAAGGACAATTGGTAGCTTTAAATTAATAAAAAGAATTATATTTTTAATATTTTCTTTACGACATCACTCAACCAGGCCTACAGCCCTTACACAGAGAAAAAAATATAGTTGTACTTGTTTACCACAACAATGGCAACATTTTTACAGCGTTTTCAACAATATTATGGTCACTGTAATTATTTGTATGATTGCGGTAACCATAATATGGTTAAGTTTTATAATTCAGTTGATTACTACAATCACGATGACAATATTATGGTCACTGTAATTATTTGTATGATTGCAGTAACCATAATATGGTTAAGTTTATAATTCAGATAATTCAGATTCAGATGTAACTATGTACATATATATTTATTATAATCATGTTTATGATGAATCCATTTATCATAATTTGTTGCTCTTTGATTATGATAGAGAACAACATAATATGATATAATTTATCATCATAAAACTGTTTACAATAAATATTACATAATTGCTATAATCATATATATGATTGATATAATCATGTGAATGGTAAGTTAACTATATCATGGTTGCAGAAATCATGTAAATAATTACAGTGGCCGTAATATTTTTAAAATTTTAAAATAGCTGTGGTAAACATTCACAACTATATTTTTTTCTCTGCGTGTAGTAATTCGTTAAGAGTATACAAGGGTGGTTCGGAAACTCTTAGCCTAGCATAGAAACAGAATAGTTAGTTTTTCAAAAGCATTTTTATTTTTCAATATAATCTCCCGAAACTTTAATACACTTAGTCCAACAATTATCTAGCAATTCTATCCCTTGATTAAAATAGTTTTCCTCAAGGACTTCGAAATAGTGGTTTACAGCTGTAATTGCATCTTCATTTGAGATAAAAGGCTTACCAGCTTTTTAAATTTGGGAACAGGCAAAAGTCTCTGGGAGCTAAATCAGTAGAATAAGGTGGGTGGTCAAGCAACTCGTACTTAAATTCGTTGATTTTAGTCATTGTTAAAAAAACTCTTGTGCGCTGGTGTGTTGTCTTGATGAAAAATTATTTTTTTTATGTTGTAAGCCGGGACGTTTTTCTCGAATTTTTACATTTTATTGATCTAAAACGTTGCAATAGTACTGTGAATTTATTGGTTTACCCTTTTGCAGATAGTTGATTAGTAAAATACCTTTGAAGTCCCAAAAAACCGTTGGCATAACCTTACCAGCCGATTGAATTGTTTTTGCCTTCTGCCAGCTTCAGTCCATTGCTTGGATTGTTCTTTTGTCTCTGGAGTATAGTGGTGGTACCATGTCTAATCAACAGTTATGAAACGATGCTTAAAATCCATTTTATTTGTCTTAGACGATCCAAACAAGCTTGAGAAATTTTCATTCTTTTGGTCGACTGTTAACAAATGCGGCATCCATCTTGCGAAGGCATTTTCATCTGTAGTTTTTCATGCAAAATTAAATAGACTCGATCATCTGAGATGCCCATGATATTAGCTATTTCACGCACTTTTATTCATCGATCATTTAATACTTTATCATGCACTTTGGCTATAATTTCTGTTGTTAGTGCTGTTTCTGGACGTCCACTGCGTGGTTCATCCTGAATGCTTGTACGACCACGTTTAAATTCACCATATCATTATGAATTTCTTGTCTCGATAAACCTTTTTGATTTAAATATTTAATGACACTCCGAATTTCTAATTTTTCCATTGTAAAAAAATCGCGTATGCGTCTTTTTCGACCACCTGTTTCTATATGAAGGAGTTTGCACATCGAAAAGAAATTTAACATGTGTTCATAGCACAAATGGAAGTTTCCATAACACTTAACTTTTTTCTGTTTATACCGCGATTTCAGCTCTAGGCTAAGAAATTTTCGAACCGCTCTCGTATATTTGTAATATTGTTTATAATTAGTTTTGCAATTGTTTCCTCGAAATAGAAAAGAACACTTTTTTTGTTAAATAGCTTAGAACTTAAAACATTTAAAAACTGTCTCTAACAATAATAGTCCATTTTGAGATTTATTATCACAATTAAGAGTTAGTTAACAATTTCAATTTTACCCACACCAATATGGAAATGGGAACAATGCTTTAACAAAATGTAACCAGCTGCTTTAAAAGGGTTCAGTTTGAAATTAACCCATGTTTGGAAATTTTCTAATTATGAAAAAGGAAACAGCAATTAATATAGAGTTGTGTCCTGATAAAAATACCTCTTTGCTTATGAAAAACACTTAAATGAATATTACTAATAATCAGTGCTGAACGAGTATAATAAATGCAGCCATGCATAAAATTAGAAATACTTTCATTTAAATAATCAAATGATTTTATTCATAATTATTGTTCTCTTTCTTTTTTGTAATAAGGGTAATAAGGATAATTTAGTTTCAAACAAATATTAACATATTTTAACATAATTATAATAAATATTTATAAAACAAACACTCACATAATATTGCTTTTACAATTCTACAATCTACACTGATTTCTATATTAGCAGTAAGTTTCATATTCATATATTTCTAATTCACAATTAAAGCACAACAGTGTGCATAAACTGTGATATTTAGATTTGATTGTAAAGGGTATAATTAACATGAAAGAAATAAATACAACGTGTATACCAGGCAATAAAGCGATTAAATACAATTTATTATATTTAAACAGTGACTTTACTGAAATCCCTTCACAAAAACTTGCCTATACATATAAATAGTTTAGGATTTTTCTAGTAAATTTAATTGATAAATACGGGTATGTTCAAACATAATCAGGGTTATTTTATTATATTAGTATATTGTGTGTGACTTTTAAAGTTTTCATAATTCAAGACTATTTATAAATAAATCTGAATTTCCCTGTTTCTCGAAAGACTAAAACTTTGTGTGTTTAAGTAAATATTTGTTTATTTTATTTTCCTTTTTAGTTCACATTTGCAATACAATTATGAACTTTGACAGTTTATTATCCTTAGATTTCAATATAATTGAATATTTTTTCTTCACAAAACTTTTCCTTTAGTTCAACAACAACTCTGGAGCCCGTATTTGTTTAGCACGTAAAACTAAAGGAGTCACATAGAGAAAAAAAAAATAAAATAGAAAAGCAAAAAACTTTTTTAATGAGTTCTGGAAAATGAAAAGAATGAAGCAGAAAATCTCTTTTCGAAAAAGGGTAAATTTTAATGAAAACAATTTTTTTTTAAATTAATATGACTGGCTTGCAAAAGGATTGATAAAGGAGAAATGGCTGTGTCTATCGCCCACTTTTTTAATAAAATGTAACTCTATTTTTAAAGAGTCGTTATTACTCGTATTCTAATATTTGTTGCTATATTTTGATTTTGACAACAACAAAAAGGCACAACTACAATAAGAAACCATCTAAAAGAAGGTGTACAAATAAATGACTGGGTGGCAGAGAGGCAGACAGTCAGATAGACAAGATGAATGAATCTTTTTCTTTCACCACCATTAATATGTATAAAATTCTTGGTAGGCGTTAAATAAAGCAAAGAATATAAATACATAATGATTATTGTTAGTGACTGAGGGATTGCGCCAGCCAGTTGTACGCCACTTGTTACTATGTTCTTTTCTTTAGCTAAAGTTGTTGCTTTTAATGACGCTTTTACCAGTTTAGAGGGAAATACGAAAAAGGATTTTTAACTATTGTTGTTGACTGAAAAAGTGCTAGAAAATCAAGACAAATACACTCTTAGCTCCGATGTGAAAATGAAGGAATGAAAGAATGTACAGATATGGATAAACAATTAATACTATCCATAAAAACAAAAACATGGATTTCAATAAGAGGTTGTAGTTTCTACGTTTAGCTTTTCTTTGTGTTTCAGAAATATTTAGTAGCTTTAATTTTTAAAAAATTAGGTTGCACTCAAAATCTTGAGCCAGATTATAAATATTTCTTCAAACAATTGCTATTAATGTGATCATCATTGCCGAAGTAATACAGTATGGTATGAATGTGTAAAATTCTCATATCTTTTATGCTTTCTTAACAAAAAAAAAAAACAATTTTACTTTTATGTGAAAATGTATGCGAGTTATGCGATAAGCAGAGTAAAAATATTTTACATTAAAAATAGGAAACCTGAAAAAAGTACGAACAAAAATACTGATATATCGTATATGAAAAGCTACAGCTATAAAAATTCTTTTCAAACCCATTTTTATTCAATCCTGCATTCAGACATTCAAGTCATTCATTCAGTCACTCAGTCAATCGCTTGCACATTCACAGAAACACATATTAAATACATTTAAGTATTGCAAGTGCATAAGAAAGGCAGTTTGCATATTTTTTTAGTTGTTGCAACCCAGCAATCCATATGAGTCGGAAAAAGAGTCTTTTCTGACACCTTTTTCGGAGCGTTAACGCTCTTTATGAGCCAAAAAAACAATTATAATTGCTCCGAAAATCTTCAGAAAAAAGGGTCATTACATTCGAAAATGGTCCGTCAGAAAGAGCTCTTAGATAGTGTAAGAAAAGAGTCTTTATGAGGTTCTTGTGTGGTGCAGCTAAGTTGTTTTTTTTTTGTTCAAAGCACAAATAACAGGACAGCAACGCTTTGGTACACACATAATTACGTGGAATGTCTGAGTCATACTGCGTGCCGACTCAGGACAGTAACAAGCAAATTTTTCTTTCGCTCCGAAAATGCTCTTTAGTTGGACTTCTTTCTGACTGCTTTTTCGGAGCGCTCCTAGAATGGTATGCTGGGAATAACATGTCTATCTACACTCACACTTATGCAAAAAACACTCACTTAAACATGCCTACACATGCAATTCCTATCACGAATATAACAATCCCTAAAACTATACTATACTTGTGAATAGTTAGTAGAGAAAATAACATGATGAATGCATTAAATAATATTAATATTTGCTTGTGTGAAAGCATTGTGTCTGCCTGGGAGTGTGGGTAGATAGGGGTTTGTGTGGGGAATTTGTATTTGCCTAGAAGGTTCGCCTGAATGTTTTTTTTATTTTTTTAATATTCCCATTTATTTCAATTGCTTCATATGCACATTTCGTTTGTTTGTGTGGAAAGTATTTCAAACTCTATATTTATTTGATTCATTTTAAAATGTTTTTCTAGGGGTTTTCTTTGTGTACATATTTATTTTTAATTTGTATAAAGAAATTAATTCTTGTTTGATTGCGTGTCTTTGTACTAATAAAAGCAAATAAACATTAACGGTGGCGTTAAAAATTAAGTGGTAAATGAGTATTTTTGATTGGAAAATAATTGCCAGTTTGTATAACGAAAGCCAATGTTGATGGAATTTTAAGAGTTTAAAATAAAACTCACTAATTCAATTCTAAAAGAATCCCTTTCAATTAACAAAGTATTTCATAGGCTAATCTCTCGAGCCTACAATATCCACTGACCATAACTGGGTTGTATTTAAGATTATGAATGTTTACTGCCTCCGTTTAGATGTCACCACTCCCCGTCATTATCAAATCAGAGGCCAAATTACCGCATTCGTGATCGAACTAGTTATCGTATCGAAAAATGATTTCGATATCGAAATTATGATAAAATGTACTAAATTTCTTGCTCGATATCGTATGCCATAATCTCAAATAAGAAAACAACGATAAATTTTACTCGATATCGAATGCGGTAATTTGGCCCCAGGTCTACATAATAGAAAAATATATAAACCCGCTAAATGTAATCAGCTTCGGCAATTGTTAAAGAAAAGTTAAGAAGAATTAGTACGGTAAGTTAGCGATTTGGAATAAGTATAGAGAGCATGCGCGACAGTTAATACAATCCACCAAAACCAAATCACTGACTTTTATAAGAAGAATTATTTTTTAGCTTTTCTTAAATACTAATAAATGAGTATCAGTTGCATGTAAGACTAAACACAACGGAATTTATCATAGACATTGTTTGCCGAAAATGCGTGAAAATAGAAACGAGTTCTCTGTTTTTATACCCTCCACCACCATAAGTGGTGAATGAGGGTATATAATATAAGTTTGCCATTCCGTGTGTGAAACTGAGAAATATTCATCTCAGATCCAACAAGGCATATACAAATATTCTTGATCCTTATGAAAATCTAAGTCGATTGAACTATGTCCGTCTGTTTGTCTGTCCGTCTGTCTGTGTAAAACACTCTCACCTCCAAGAGACGCAATTAAAATCTACAAAGTTTACAAAAAATCGTTTATAAACCTCCATAAAAATTTGATATTTTTTTAACATTATCCTTGCAATTTTTTTAAATATATTGCAGATATTGCCATGAAATTTGGAACACGTTATTCTTATGATAAAAGAAGAAAGTATGAGGGAATAGTAATAATTTTTCACAGCCCCCGTATAAATGTTTTTCCAAAATATAGCTTAATGATGAATAAATGCCTATAAAATTCAAAAATTTATACAAAATTCAGCAAAAATTAGTGTCATGTAAAAAGAAATCGCAAAACGAAATTTTGTTTTGTTCGGACCATAAATGGGCATAAAACCCTTGTAAAAACCACTATTCAGTTTAAATTTAACACAAATAGTTCATACATATATAAAAATCATCAGTCTCAGTATGATGATGATCGATCCATATTTGAGCGTAGCCCCAATACAAAGTCCACTTCCGAAAAACACTAAAATTCGCATAAATCTCTTATCAAAATGATTATCAAGTTGAAATTTGACAAGAATAATCAGGATGATCGGTTCATATTTGACCGTAGCCCTCATAGAAAGTCTACTTCCGGAAATCTTAAGTGATTTAAGCGCATAAATCTCTTATAAATCATTATAATAGGTGAATTGGTGGTGGGTGTATAAGATTTGGCACAGCCGAATATAAACTCTTCCTTTTTAATTGAATAGCTTACCTTTGAACAAAAGTATGGCACTTAGTTCGTTGAAATAACAAAACTAATTGAAGTAGCTATTGTTTTTAATATAAAAATGCTGGTGATTTACTCGTTAGAATCTAATCAAATCTCTAATCAAGGATGTAAAGTAACATTAGTAGACTTGAGGTACGGTCAAACTTGGCAAATATTTGACGAAAAAGACGTAACCACTAAATAAAATATATTTTAACTCGTTTATTTATTATAAAAAACTTTTCTTATTAAGATTAAGGCACAACAAATATTTAGTTTTTAATTATTTGATGCTGTTTGGTCTTGCAAAACTTTTGTATGAGTAAACAATGTCAAACAAATTTGTGCAAAACCAAGTGGTTAGGCTTTTTTGAGTAAATATTTGCCAAGTTTTTTTCTACAGAACCTAAAAGTAGTATTCACATTGAAACTATTCACAATGCAAAATAAGTAAATTAATCAATTTGTACTTAAACACAGACAATTTATGTTGAACTAATTAGAGATAAGATTTGTTCATAAAATTATAACTTATTAACTTTAAGAACAAATATTTCACAAACTTTAAATTACCACTCTTGTACTCAACCATATTCTTGAAAATTTGATGCAATAAAATATTGAATGGATTGATGGATTCAATATAAAATACATAGATGAAATCTAAAAGAATAAAAAAATTTCAATGCGTATTTTAATGCATTTCATAATGTGTGCCACAATACATATTATATTGCATTTCTGATGTGTTGCCCCTTTTACATATGCATGTGTGCACTTAAATCTGTGTGTATATCTGCTTCAGATTTATATGAATTTGAATTTTGTATTGAAATAATGTTAGAGAATATTTTCATAATATCATATGGATTCTACAATAAAATTGTGCTAAAGTACTTGTGAGTGCAACATGCAAACAAACTGGCATAGGAAGGGATATTAGATGTGAGTTTATGTATATGTTTTGTATCTATGGATGAATGTGTATGGGAACGAACAATGTTTAACCATAACTGCTTTAATGCATCAGGCGGGCATATAAACTCAATCAGGCATGCTGAAAACATTTGTCATAAATAAAATATTTATAAAACTTTTAGATAATACACAGAGAAAATAGTTTTGTTTTGCCCGTTCCCTGTACAATCTAATTGATATAAGCCAATCTGGCGCAGAGGCGTAAATTGTGTATTACAATAATCTAATAGAATAATATAATTAAACAATGAAAAAAATGTATAGGTAACATGAAACTATGTATATAAACGTTCCTAATTCTACCCAGCTTCGTCCAATTGAACGATATTGGGCTACAGTAGTATTTGGCAATTGAAAATAGAATCAAAACATTAAAACAAAACCACGAATTTTTATGAGAAGCAATTAATTTTAGTTTCTTCCTATAGTTTTGCTCAAATATTAATAAATATCAGATTGTGGTTCAAAAGTATTAATTCACGATTTTTGTTACATAATTATTAAAACATTAATGAGAACGGACTTTAAGTGAAAACAACTTTACTATTTGAAGAAATGCGTTGGCGACTCTTTTGAGTGTAACCAGTTAAGACACTAGATCTAGTCACTTTATTTGCTATTATCCTGATGGTTTTTTGATTTTCCTTAAAAGCTGCAATTTGCACATCTACTCAACAATATTTATAAATAACTAGTTACGTTTTATTACCTCGGAAGTGGTTAAATCGTATCAACGATCAAACAGTTTACAATTCTATATATATAAAATTAAGTGGAAAAACTTCCTGTTCGCATACTCCTCCTAGACGGTTTGCCCGATTTCAATGAAATTTTCAGGGGTGATTGGGGTCTGTGTGGAGGGTGCACATAAGAAATTTAATGTGTATATCTTTGCGCATTTTGCGAGGGGGTAGCGAAGCACACCGGGTTTAGCTAGTACTATAAATATAAACAACGAAAATTCATGACATCGCCACAATATATTCGAAATTTTATCTTTTACTGCCTTATAAGTAGTTTCACAATGGTTTAACATTGTCCAATTTAAACATTTACTTTTAATTTATTTTCAACGATAAAAATCGATATAAAAATCCCCTAGAAATCTTGCTCTCTCTTCTTTTAAAAGTTATAGTCAAATGCAAGCAGGTTTAACGAGAATCGCTTTATTTATTTATCAGTTTATCATTCATTAAATTCTCAATCCATCCCACTTAGTGCTGAATTTATTGTTTGCTGATTATTGTATAAATTTTCTTTTAAATAAACATTTAATGTCACAGAGATGAGGAAGCAAACATGATTTATGATTTATGAGTAGTTATATAAATATTATTATTATTATTACTAAATATTAATAGTGTGCAATATTTTACTATAATATAATACTACATACAGTGCCGGCAAACATAATAGCACTTTGATCATTTATTTGATATCTGTAAATGGTGAAATATTTTCTGGATGGACGAGAGTAAAGCCTCAGTTAGCCGACTGTAATGGAATGTAACTGCAACAGTAAGAAACAGCTGATGGATATTATTATGTGTAAAGTAATGCCAAATGGTTACGGAGATGTAAAGTAACGCAACACCGTAATGTATGAATCTGTAAGAAATAGAATTTCCCTACATTTTTACGTCATTACACTACATTCCGTTACAGTCGGCTAACTGAGGCTTAAAATCATTTTATTTGCTGGAAAAGGTTCTCGTTCATATGTATGTAGACGTCCTCCAAATGCAGCATACAATCCACAATTCACATCTAAAACGGTAAAGTATGGCGATTCTAGCATTATGGTATGCGGATGCTTTTCATATTACGGAGTGAGACCAATATATTGCATAAAATCAAAAATGGATCAATATTTTTACAATGAAATAATGTTATGCTTCCCTATGCCATGGACAAAATGCTATTGATTTGGGTCTTCCCACAAGACAACGACCCAAAACATACAAGCAGAAAAGTACGTCAATGGTACATTGACAGCAATATTGAGGTTATGGAGTTGCCAGCGAAATCAACTGACTTGAGCCCTATAGAGAATCTTTGAGCTGACGTAAAGATAATAAATCTCAAATAACTAATACTGAGCATCTTTGGGCTGTAGTGCAAAAGTCGTGGGCGAAAATACCTAAAGAAAGATGTGAAAACTTAATTAACTCCATGCCGTAAAGCTTATCCGCCGTTATTGCCAACAAAGGCCATGCAACAAAATATTAATAAGTAATTTGTTTAATCAGTTTAATTTGATTTGTTTTTTATGCTGCTATTTTTTTTACCGCAGCTGTATGTATAATGTTTCATATATTGTTCTTTATTAAATAATATACTGCTGGTATTAATAATTCTTTAAAGATATGCGCCAACTAAAAAATGTCTACAAGTTTGTGTGTCAGCCTAATAAATCGATTGAATAATACTCGCATAATGATCTATTAATTATTAAGATACATACGAGTATATACATATTTAACTTTCATATTCATATAATGATGATTAAGTATTATGTGCTGTTAAATTTTTTTAATTAAATTCATAATATTAATTAGTTAAGCTAATATGAGGCCAATAATAATGCTGATGATGCTATTAATGTCAGTATGTTTATTTACTGAGCTTTGAAAGGCTTACTGCCGTATTAATAAAAAATAAAGTAGGTTTGAATGGGCTTTTAGACAAAATTTTCATACAAAATTTTCTTAAAGTTCATTTGAAGTCTACTTTAATTTTTTCTGAATAAGACTGTTAGAGTTCAATGATTTTTATTTATTATCGACTAGCCCTAAAATATAATTAAATTAATCTTTGAAAGCTTTTGGTTTGAATAAAAACCAAATAAAAGAATCCTGCAAATTAAACGAAGTTTTTAGAGAAAACTCAAGAAATTACTTAGTTGTTTTGATAGAGAATTGGTAAGATCGAATTTTGTAAACAGAAATTAAATTTCTAAGTCACGCCTAAAAATTTCATTTTCCATAAAAATTAAGTGTTAGAAAATTATTATTATTTGCTGATGGAGTGTTAAAAATTATTGCACTTCTTTAGGATTAAATAATCTATAATAATAATATTATTTAAAAAATATAATATCCTCACATTATTAATTGTGATTTTTAAAATTTATAACCTAATGAAATGGTTAATCACACGTCGAATTGGAAAAGAGCAAAAAAAATGGCTAGAATTATACCCAATAAACACTCAGGTTTGATAACAATTTTATATATTTGGGAACGATGTCTCAAACATTTAATATTAATAGACTTCTCAACTAAATTATTCAAAATACCGACTTTTATACAAGTTACTTTTCGTGTTATTCGCAAATTTAGCTTTTTATAAATAATTGAATACGCTTTTTATCTACAATTATTTTAGTTTTTCTTTAGTTTTATCAGAAAAAATTAATTAATACGTCGTCTTGTTTGAAATCATCACCATCGGAACTAATTCTACAAGAGCTTTGAAATATTCTTTTGTTAATTCAGTAACAAAAAGTGGATTAAATACTATTGAGCCAAAAACAGATACTTATATTTGTTAATAAAAAGTGATTAAGAGCTTTCGGATTTGATATCAAAAAATACATAAACTATGTATGAAATCTTTATTAGAGTCGATAGAACGATTTATATAATTCAATATTTTAAAATTATTCCATGTAAACAGTCCAATTTCGAAATACTCTCTCCAACATAGCGGCTGGTATCTCAACACTAAATTCTTCAATATTAGTTACCAGTGCGTCAACCGTTATGGGCTTAACCCTATAGTTCATATCTATTGGAACTTAACATAGTCCCACAAAAAATAGTCTAAAGGCATAAAATCGTGCGATCTAGGCGGCCAATTGCCAGGCTGCAAACGTCAAGTAAACTGTTCATCAAACTTGCCTCTCTATTCGGCAATTGTTTCGCATGCTGTATGGCATAGGCATCGTCTTGTTGAAACCACATGCCAGCCAAGTCCGTTTATTTTATTTTCGGCAAAAAACATTAGAAATCATCGCACGGTAGCGTTCGCCATTCACAGTAACGTTTCTGTCTTCGGAAGCCCCCGGCTCATAATCCACACCAAATAGTATATTTTTCAGGATGCATTGGCAGTTCTTGCAATGCTTTTGACTGCTCTTCATACCAAGTACGAAAATTTTGTTTATCTACGTATACATTGAATCAGAATGATGAGCTGAGCTTTGTCGCTGAACATAATTTTCCGATAAAACTGCATGAATGCATGAGCCTGAATTTTAACAATAAAATTCAATGTTCGTTTGTAGATCGATTCATGTTTAAATTATAGACCAAACTAAACATGTTTAACAGTAACATATTACACGAAAACAGCTAAAGCTTTGTATAGACGGTTGTCAGATCTTACAACGTTGTCCGAAAAATGTTCAGAAACTGTCTAACAATCGTGTGAACTTAAAATTTTTGTCTTCCAACGTTGTAAGAAAAAGCATTGACAATTTACCTTTTGCTAACAATTTTTAATGTCAGTACATTGCTAGATCTGACAACATTGTATGATCTGACAACCGTCTATACATAGCTTAAGAGTGGGTTCTCTATTGGTGTCCCTTCTAAATTCGTCGTCTATTCACATGAAGAAACATTTGTTGCAACATTCTTGCGACATTTTGGCATTAAATTGTTCATTTCTTTTATTTCGCGCATTCGCAGATGTGTTGCCATATAGGACTTAGTTACATTACAGATACATTATATAAGTATTCATATTCCTGATATTTCACTATTAAATTTCCTATGAAATTTTTTGAATATGTAGTATTTATCGAAGTGTTTCAAAAATTTTCTGTAATCCCATAAAATGAAATTTCATCGTGGCCACACTACTGGTAAATGAAATAAAAATAATACAAGAGAAAAGAAGAAATGTTAAAGTTGTCGTTTCGTTTCACAAAACCTGCGACACTAGCTACCCCGTACTCTCCACTACGTATTTCATCTATAAACTCGAGTCGCAGGAGAAAAGTCGCAGCATGTGAACTCCCTCTAAGAGCTGTCAAAAAAAATTTGCTAAAAAATCACCATTTATTACCAAAGCAAAAAATAAAAAAAAGAGAAACTTAAATTAATTTGCTCTTAAAAAAATCCGTACGGATTATTATTCCAAATTGTTATTATCAAGAATTACAATACAATATCACTTCGCTTTAACATTCCTTTAATAATAGCCCAATATTGTTCAACAGGCCAAACTTTATGATAATTATGCACTATAAAAAATCCAAAGAAGCTTTTGAATAATGACAGGGAACTAAATCAGAACAAAATTTTATTGAACAGTAGTGGCGTCTAATAAAGGTCAATAATATAAATATGCGAATTCACAGTTGTCTTAACTGTGATTTTCATACCATTATCATTTTCCCCAAACTTTTGCTAATTGCTAATTGGTACATTTATTCATTAAACGCCTTTAATTGCCATACACTTTTGAAAACTAAAAATATTTTAAATAATTTTCATTTATTTTGCATTTAAGAGCAATTACTTAAATATTAAAACATAAAAAAGTTAACTTTCACAGTATTTAATTTAAATATCTTAATAATTTCATGACACTGTGTTAAAAACATATGCCTTGTTCAAGTTTTACATGACAAAGAATATTAAAATTTAAATATAAGAAGAAAAAAGAAATTATACTCGTATATAATAAATATGTATAATCCAATTTAAAAATTACTTACGTATCAAATTGAAGCAAACTGACTTGAAACTAGGAAATTATATATAAAACATTACTTAAGTATTTCCATGCAACCAAAATGGAATTGTTTGTAATGCTCGACATATTTACATATGTATGTATGTATATAAGGGTTATAACTTTTTAAAACGTTTTGCGAATATCAAAAACAGCATAGTATAGTCGAGTAGGACATTAAAAGTTATTAATAAAAAATGTTTTCGGATCGTTAAAAAAGTTCACGAAGTTTGAAAACAACAATTTTTATCTCATGGAAATTTTAAAAAAATATACACCTGATATTTCTATGTTTTCCTATAAGTATCACTTAAATGCTAATTCCATAATTCATTCACTGCTTTAGATTTAAAAATTGTCCTACGGTTTGCAATTCATCGCAATTGAAAATTCGTTATATGTAAAAACCTGCGTAAAATACCTTTTGTTTAAAGCGATATAAAAAATATAAGCAATGATCCGAATTTCATAGATTGTATCATCACTAAATGCCTAGATTATGATCTTTTTAAAAAGTTTCCAATAAAAATTCATACAAAATTAAAAAAAAATCACAAAATAAACGAAAAAGTTGTAAAACTTTTTATTTTAAAACCTTTAATTTAATTTAGAAAGCATAGAAATTGTTGCATATTTACAGTGGCTCACATTCGAATTCGGGCAAGATGATTTTAAAAATTTACTTTCAATGAACACTTGTGGACTATGAGAACTTAAAAAATTTGCAGGTTCTTTTTACGGACGAAAGCAAATTCAATTTAATGGGATCCGATGGCCGGCGTTATGTGTAATGAGGAGTTTTGCCCTAAAAATACTAAGAAAACTGTTAAGAACGCGGGCTTGTCAGTAATGGTGTGGGTTTGCATGGCTGCTTTCGGTGTCGGAAATCTTCATTTTATAGAAGGAATAATGGATAAAAACATGTATCTATATTTTGAAGGCAAATGTTAAACAAATTGGGGATTGCCAATAACTTAAAATTTTACCAGAACAACGACCCGAAGTACACATTGCTGGTTGCGAAGAATAAGGTTGAATAATTGTCTTAAAGTCCTAAAAACGCCTGCGCAAAGTCCAGACCTTAACGTAATCTAACATTTGTGGGATGAGTTAGGACGTCGGATGCAAAATATATTATATACCAGTAAATACCAGCTCAGAGCTACACTCAAAAAAATAATGAACTTGAAGTTAGGAAATTTTACTTATTTTGAGGACGTAATGGTTGTCGTATGGCGCCAAAGACATTTTTTATTACAAGTCAGTAAAAAATTTCCTTAATATTGGGAAAAAAAAATTACTTAATATTAGTCCGAAATTCCTACTTTTATACAAAATTTTCCTAAATTATAGTAAATTTTAACTAGAATAGTGGAAAAATTATTTTTATACTAGTTCATAAATTATCTGAAACATTCCTTCATTTTAGTTAATATTTACAAGAATATAGTTCAGATAAATTTGAGAGAACAATAAAAATTAGGAAATTTTTCGTCTATTTTAGTTAAAAGATAAATATTTTTTACTTAAAATTATGACAACATGTACCAGTTCTGAGTAAAAATTTACTTCGATTTAATAAATATGTTACTAAAAACGAATAAAAAAGTTATAAATTTAGGTTAATTTTTTCCCAAAATTGGATACAATATATGTAAAAAAGAGTACATTTAAGCCTTAAAACAAGGAAAAAAATCTGCAAATAAGAACTGAAATTGAGTAAGCGCATCCACCCCAGTAGAGAAAAATTTACTAAAATTAACGGAAAAAAATACTAAAACTGAGTAAATTATTCCCAGAAAATAGGAAGAAATGTACTGTAACTTATTAAATACATTTACTCTAATAAAATAAAAAATATGTTACTAGCTAGTATATTTACTCCTTATTTTAAGGAATACATAAATGTAGCAAGTAGTAACCTATTTTTTCTAGCTTACTAGAATAAAAGTACTTAAATACAATTACATTTTTTCCAATTTAGGAGTAATATATTTACTTAATTTTAATATTATTTTCCTAGATGCTAAATATTGCTTTATCTAGAAATAAACGTATACGAATAGGTTATTTAAAAGGTTTATTTATTATTAAAATATTTTACAATGTAAGAATAACAAACAAAGTATTTAAAATTTACATAAATATTTTTAATGAACTTTGAATTTGTTTGTATAAACATTTTTATTTACCAGAATTGCACTCAGATTCTTTAATTTTTGATAATAGTTCCAAGTTTTCTTTATCTTTAACATCGCGTTCTATGATTTTTAACTTCAGCGTACAAAATGTCTCCCATTTTATCTCAAGTAAATGTTCCTTTTCTGTATAAATTTTTGAAAAATCCGCCAATATCTATATATTTATGCAACAAATGTTATTATTTTATGTATTATGCTAAAACTATACAACTAACTAAATTGTTTCCAAACGATTGTTTATATATGGGCAATTCTTTAAAAATTTGTTTCAAATCATTTTCAGAAGCTTTTATAAAATTTCTTCTAATGCGAAAAGTGTTGGCCCACTTTTCAAGGACATCTGACATTGGCTCTATGTTATTCATTACCCATTGTTTATCATTTAATATATCATCTGTGTTTGAAATTTAAATTATTTATATTTTGTAAGATATGTATAAGAAGAGTTAAATATGTATACTTATGGATTCTGTCTAAACAAGGAAAACAATTAAAAAAAATGTACTTCAGAATTTTCTGCTACGTGATAAATTGTGAGAAAATTCAGAACCTTTTCATAGTTAAATTATGGTTCTTTTCAGAAGAACTACGTGGAAGGGACACTCTTTGTGACACACTGCATCTTTGGCTATGGAACACTGAAGGTCCTTAGTCTTCCTAATTATACTATTCCAAGGCAATCGTTACAAAAATACAAATAGCGCATCATATATTTGGAGTTACAAATAATTAAATATTCATTGGAAAATATGAAATTTAAATACAGATGCACGTTTTGAATTTAAGGAAACAAACAATAATTACGTAAAAGCTCAAATTTAAAAATTAAAAACCTTGTTTTAGAGAAAATTGTTTAAGTATACATATTTTTACCATACATATAGGGTAATGCTTTATGTACCTGCAGACTCCAGTTCTATATTTTCAAAGTTTTCATCAGACGACGTTGGCACATTTAAACACTAACAAATAAAGCAACAACAAATAATCAAAAACAATGCTTATAAATACAAAAACAATGTTACGAATTTTTTGTCAAATAAAATTCTTAACAAAGACAATTACATAGTACATAAACTAACGTAATTAACTTTTCACTTTCCTTTTTATATTTTTGTTAATAATTGTATTATATTTTTAATTTTGCACTTTTATTTTATTTTAATCGTTAATACACATATATATTTTTATATTTTTAATTTTGCACTTTTATTTTATTTTAATCGTTAATACACAGTTTATATTTTTATATTTTAATCGACTGTTTTCAACTACAACTCGTTCAGAATAAAACCAAAAGAAAACAAGTATGTGTGTTTTTTGTATAAATAAAACAGTTACTTTCAACATTCCAATGTTACGCCAGTGTTCTACGGTTCTTCGTTTAAGTTCAAAATATATCAAAATTAAGTAAATTATTTTCTAAAATTTAGTAAATATTTACTTATAAAAAAGTTTTCAAAAACTATTTTTTTTTCAAGAAAACGACTTTATGTTCAATATTTTTGTAAGAAATTTTTACTTCAAATTAGTAAAATTTTTCATTATTTTTTAAATTATCTACATTATTTGTTTAGGAATTTATATTACCTGTTTCAAGTAAATTTTTACTATATTTTTTCTACATTTTAAGTAATATTTAGTTAATTATGTTCTAAAATCAAGTACAATTGTACCAGTTACGATTTTCAATTATACAATTTTTTAAAATTTATCTGTACTTTTTTTAAGGAAGATATTCCTAAATATCAGTTTGTTACTTTTTAAGAAGTAAGACATCTTTTATTCAATGGTAGGAAATAATATATTGCTTTGCTTCTTAATTTATCTGAACTAGATTCTTGAAAGCATTTCTTAATAGTTAGTAAGCAATAAACTCGAAGTAGCAGTTTAATAAATATGTATTAAAATGCAATATAAATTTCTCAGTATTTAGGAAAATTTGAACTAATATCAAAGAAACCCATTAACAAGTTTTAAGTATATTATAAATTATGAACTATTTTGGAGTAAACCATTTACTGAACTCAGTTTTTTGAACTAAAACCAAAATTACTTATTTTTATGATGTAATTCCCTTAAGTCTAGGAAAAATTTATTAATTTCTAGTAAATATTATTTTGCGGTTAATAATATTTTCCTACAATCAAGTAATTTATCTATAGAAATTATTAAACTAATTTCAAGTTTATGAACTATTTGCTTTTTTACTCAGATTTAGTAATTTTTATTACATTTTAATAAAATTTCCTTGATTTTAGGTAAATTTTACTCAAATTTAGGGAAATTTTTGAACTATTTTTAAGGATTTTTTTTTCATAAAATTTAGTCCATGTCTTTTTTTTGAGTGTACGTTACTGGAAGAATGAAACCAAATAAGTCCTGATGTGTGCAAAAAACTGGTTGAATCAATTCCAAATAGACTTCAAGCTGTCGAGAATCAAATCAATATGCAACAAAATACTAAATATCTTATAAATTATTGAATTTAATGGCCTGACCGGCTTTCAGCGTGATCATACTATTAAGGTTTTCTTAATTATTTTGTTTCTGTTATATTAGTGGTAAAATACCTTATTTATTTGTTTTTGTGTTTAATAATAAATATTTTTTTTAATTTTGAAAATTTTTTTTAAAAAATCCTAAGCTCTCTTTTCTCAAATAGGGTTTAATATTTTACAAACACTTTGTCCGACTTTCAATGTAAGCCACTGTATATATTATTAAATTTCGTTATTTGTTTGATTTAATATAAGATGCCTTTCAAGAAAAGTGGTCTAAAGTAAGTCTTTGAACAAATTTCAAGAATTTACAACAAAGGAGTACAAGATATTTATACGCTGGTGTAAAGTATTGCGAACATTAAACTTAAAGTTTATTGATGAATATTATATAAATACAAATAAATAAATAATAATTCATTATCAAAATATTCTTGACATTCTTGGTTATAGCCCTAATGTACATATATACTAACAACAATATGTTCATTTTCATTTATATAATCACATAAAAACAGACACTCACAGATGAATAGTACATACATATGTTAATACATATGTACAATATGTTTATACTTAGAGTTTGTATGGTATTGCTATAATAACAGATAATATGCTTTTATATGTCGGTATACATTTCTATACCCTAATGATGCAACATCTTTTGTGTTTTATTTTGTTTTTTTTTTTTTTTGTGAAAAAGTAAGATAAACTGAGACATAAGGATATAGAAAATCCTCTTAAGGAAAATGTGACTTTCAAGCAAACTAACCAACCATATCGAATACAGTTTGTAAACCAAATAAAATAGGAAAACTCAAATAGAAAGAGTAGTAATATGGTGTTCAGCTGCATGGAATTTTGTTTACCCATCACATTCAAAACCAGACAAAGGAATGTTTGTTTCAAAACTAGTTCTAGAATGCATGGAGATAGCCAGTACACGTTCTTTGATATCAATGATTTCTGTCAACTTGTGACAGAACTGCTTTTAAAGAAGCATTCTTTAACCAATGAAGTTTGTTTGAAATTTACACCTTCTGAAGTAGTTCTAGAACGTCTACTACATTTACTTAAATTGTAATTAAATTGGGATTAATAACAAAGTTGCACAGAACTGGTTCCAGAAGTAATCAGCCATGTCACACAACTCAATACCGATCGAAAGTGGTTTGGATTCCGTAAATTGAGTCTTTAGAAAACGAAAAACGAACTTTTTTTGGAATGAAACCATTTAAGATTTCTAAAGTGGAATTGTTATTTTTATGATTTTATACTCATACTACTAACTCATAATGACAATAAAATAATTAATTTTATTATTTAAATTTTTTTTATTTTAATTATCTCATTGACATTTAAATAAATGTTAAAAATTTCAAAGTTAGTGTCAGCAACAAGAAAACTTTTGTCAAAAAATTACAGAAATTTTAAAAATATTTACACAGCACTAGAATATGACAGAGGATCCTTGAATTTCGTCTTCGTAGCTTTTCAACGAGGTTTTGATGTCTTTGTTCATATAAAACTAAATTTTTTTCCTTGGACCAGCACTCAGGGGACGACCCCTGCTTATGCAATGCATGGTGTTGGAACTATGATAATAGGTTATGGGATGGAGGATAGAGGGAATAGTGTTTGTGAACATTTGACTTGAATTTTCCTATATTGAAAGTGGCAGGGAATAGTTGTGCTGGTAGTTTGTTCCACATACGGACAGTACGGCTAAAGAACAAATTTTACCTGTAGTGTGATGTGCGATCCACTGTCCAGTTGACAAATGGATGAGCACTGACTGAAGAACGTGTATTACGTAAAAAACTGCGTGTTTCAGGAACAAGTTCCCTGATTTCAGCAGAACATATTCCGTTATAGTATCGATGGAACAGTGAAACACAATTCACATTGCAACGATGCTCTAATGAATCAATAGAGTTGGATACCCTACTGTCACCGATAAGCATCTTCGTCCTCTCCTGTACGCGGTCGAGTAACTCCAAAATAGACTTCGAAGCACCGGCCCACTTTTATTTAACATTTCTTTGTTAGGGCTCTTTTTGTTCGCTTTTGTTATACTTTTTATGATTTTTGTTTTGGTTACACAACGTTACAATATTTAAGTTAAAAAACGAGATTTAAAAACTTTTTGGGAATAAACAAAAATTGATCGGAATCTAGAGAACACAAGGTAACAACGATCCATTTGTAAATACGGAATTGAAACTATTCCGATCGAATTATGGCTGATTAGTTCAAAGCCTGTCTTTAAAAAATCTGATGTGGTTCTTACACTCCTCCTAGAACTAGTTATTTAAGAACATGTTCTGAAAATGTTTTAGAGAAATGATTTGTTCTAATATTTTAATAAAAAAAATTCAACATTTCATTATAAAATGTATTTTCAGCTTATCCTAGCTATTATCATGAGAACTGAAAATCGTCACGTGCTAAATCATAAAAATCAAACTAAATCAAACAAAAGTTGTCAAAAACGTATGCAATACATATATCGTCAAAAAGCCACATTTCGCAACAATTAATTTTAAAAATATTGCAATCAAAAAAATAGATGCATTTAAAAACTAGTTGCTTTTTTTGTAGCGTTCGTGATATCATGCTAGCATGATATTTTGGACACAACCTAATTACAAATTCTACGTTTTGCATTAAACATACTGTTGTTAAAATTCTATTTCATAAAATTTCTTTACATTTTTCATTACAAAAGCCTATGAATATGGCGTTCTGAACCATAAAAGTGCCCATATATAAAGTTTCTTTTATTTATTATTTGAAATGTCTAATATTAAATATTTGAAAGGTGGTTGACGAATAGTAATTATGCAGATCTGCAGTAAAATGTTACTTCCCATATAATATACATATTTCCTTTAAACCCTTATTATATGAGTTACAAACGATCTAATAAATATAATATACATCTTGACTTTTTAGCAGTGTATGCAATAAGAATAAAGCTAAAGAACTGAAGAGTAAATTCTCTAGAGAAAGGACAAACAAAAGTTTCTAAAACACAAAAACATTCCAATAGCAAGAATTCCAAGTGATATTAGGCATTTAGCAGTTTAAGGGGAAAAATAAAAATGCAAAAACTAAGAGCTATTGCAAAAATATATTCCTTTAAGTGCTAAATGCTGCTAATAAGACTTTAAGAAAATGAAAGAAAACACAACAGCTAAAATTCATTCATTTTTTTTCTTACCCAAATAATCACACTTTAAAATGTTTTTTACTATATACAGTGAGAAGCAAGACTGTACGGATGATTTGCCTTAAGGATGGTAATTTTGGATGCGCATATGAGGCATATGCCAATAGTATTCTTTTTCATCAGACTGGTATCGATTGACTTTCATTTCGTCGCTCTAAATAACCCGTTTCCAGTGATATACTGTTCAATTTTTGTGGATTTTAGAGAAATGAAGGTGTTTTGCATATTTCTATCGGAAAGTGCTGGCTTTTGCATTTTCACACTGCCTACTAAACCAATTATATTTAATGTGCGTCTAACCGTCCAGGAGCTGACATCCTTACCAATAATTTTTGCAGCATTTTTTGGGGTCTTGATGTTCTTATTATTTAGCAAACTTTCAATATGACGGGCATCACCATCAGAAAGCAGTCTTGGTCGATCCCCTTGGTTATTATTGAGAGCTAAATTACGCTGTTTTTACCGTGGATTTATTTAAATTTAATTTTTCAGTAATTTTACGGCATGATTAATTATTTTGCAACAAATTTATCACACTGTTTTCAATATCAGTTGACGTTTTTCTCATTTTTAAAGATCTTTTAACTGTTTGTAAATTTTGTTCGGTATAAGGTCATAGGGTAAACGAATTTTTAATTGAAAAATATAAACAGTTGACAAAAGCTTACGACTGGACAACAAACTCAATGGAGTGAAATTTGTATTTCATTTATTTATTTTAAATAACCCCTGAAGATGGTCAACAAAGTTGACCGAAATATTGGGAATAAAATAAAATAGAATTTTTAAAACAAAATATGTTCATATTGTTCAATTAAAAATTCGTTTACCCTTTGACCTAATGCCGAACAAAATTTAAAAACAACAAAACTAAAGGTCAACAATTTACAACTTGATCTTTTAATTTTTTATTTAGAAATCAAGTTAATTACTTCACAGGTCAAACAATAATGCACAAATAGAGCAATAAAAGCTTGATAATGAGATCGCAACAAACAAAAAAACCAACGGGTCAAATACTTTCACATTTTAACAGGGCAATATCGTGTCCGAATAAATGTCCGAATAGTGAATTTTTTGTTTTTTGTTTAATTTTTTTGAAGCAATTGGTGTGAGTTTTTTTGCTTTAGAATTTAGAGTAAGATTTAATTAAATTTTGTATTATTTCCATTACCTTACTTCCGTAATGTAAAACATCCGGACAGTTTTGCTTCCCACTGTATATGGAAACATGTTGACCCAGTGATTAATACCTACTGGTTATGTGGGTAACAAGGTTTTCTTTTTTTTCACTATCGTAGAAGTTACTACCAATACTCTAGAGTTAAAAGAATCGGAGGGGAATGATTATTTTTTAGGGATTAGGGATCAGTTGTAGTTTTAAATTTTATATGAAAGAGACATCTGCATTCTCTTTAGTTCTGTATTAGGTCACGGAACTAAACCCAAATCCAGTTGTTGTATTTTGGCTATTATAATATTGATCACATAATTTTACTTAATTAATATACATAGCTAACTAATTTGCCAATACAGAACTAGTTCCAAAGTCTGCAGGGTATGTTTGAATACTGAACTGAATTCATGTAAAAAAAAACTAAATGCGACAAATGTATACACGACAAGCATTTATGCCAAAAAAAATAAAACTTTTAACTTCCTTTTAGTGATTTTAACTGCCTCCACTCCCAAAATACCCACTGAGAGCAGTTTTAGTCTTGTGTTAACAGTGTGTAAGTGTAACTATGTTGTTTTTTTTTTTCATCACAATTTCCTTTTCCTATTGAGCAGGCATTCAGTCAGTCAGTTGATTTGGATAATTTAACTTCAAGTTATAAGGGGATTTGCAAGTATTACTGCATGAGTGCATTAAAAAGTCTAAGAGGGTATTTTTTCCCTATATTTTTGTTCTTAATATGTTTGTATTTTTATGTGTATGAATACATGTTTACTTGCTGGCATGTATAGGTATATACATTTATACACAATGTAAAAGGAAATAATTGTAGTTAACAGTTAGTTTAGTTTATTTCTTTCCAGGCATAAATAAACAATTTACGTGTAGAACTTGTGTTACCATAGAGACATTTGTTATTTTTAAAAGCAATTTATATATTGCAGGAAATGTGTGTGTGTTTTTTTTCCTTTCGTTATTATTTAGAACAGTGCAATTAAAATGGTTTAGTATTAAAAATTTTCTTTAATTACGCACTTTCTGTATAAATATTTATAAGGATGGCACCATACAAAAATTGCCAAATTTATTTAATGTAAGCATTACTGCTAAATTTGTTTTTTCTTATTTTTCTTCTGCTGTCATATGAAATACTGCGGGAAACCATTATTTATCATTTATTTTCTTTATCAATTGACAACAGGTATAAATTGTTAAACGAACATCTTTTATATTTTAGTACCACATCATCGTACAACTATTGTCATCCTTAGTGATTTAGTCCTCCTAACATGAGTATAAAGGTTTCTAATGTGAAAACAGCTGAAAGTGCTAGGCAATTTGTTTTACTTTGACAACATTTTTCTACGAGCCTCCTAACTTATACGAATAGAAGCAATCGTCCAGTGACCACTTAGCACCGCTATTATTTCCGATATGTCCTTTCGTTTCATATTCACGAGCTGCATACTGATTATTTCATTGTATACTGTCCACATTTCCTTGGTGCTCTTGCATGCATTTATATTGTGCCAACTATTTTCAGCCTTTTGAAAGTAGTGCCTTTAATGGTTCTAAGTGGTACTGCGATCGATACAGCTGTTGAGACATTTAAAGTTGATCCTTCTCTGGCCAGTTTGTCTGCCTGTTCATTACCGCAATATGGGCCCTAGAGCTAGAGTAATGCCAGTTAGACGATATAGTCTAGACAGTTCCTTACATTGTCTGACTAAAATAGATGTAACAAGAAGAATATTTCTAATGGAAAAATGTAATCAGAACTCAATATTGGTTTACAAAAATCAGTATTTAATATGAAACGTAATTATTTAAAGACAAATATATATACATTTTACTATGTGACAGTCATTACATTGCTATATCTAAGTTATACAGTTGATAATAAGTAGTCATTACAAGGTATGTTAATCAGTAATGATATGTCAGACAAACTGCGTAGCTAAGCTGGCAGTTTATGGTCAGAAGGTTATAGAGGGTAATCAAATAGATACGATTTAAATAAGACAGACAGTGCAATTGTCGTATTTTCATAAACATAAAGTTTTTAAATTCATAAATAACTTTTTTTCTTAAAACACTTACTCAGAACACGATTTAATAACTTTTTAATAACTCACCTGAAAATATAGATATAAAAAATTATATTAATATCAATGTTTTGATTAGGCAAAGATGATAAGATTATCTTAAATTAGGTTTAAATTAAGTACAAGATAAACACATATATCAAGATATGTGTGTGAAGATAAATATGCCGAGTTAAATATGTTTTGACGTAACCTCTTACGTAAATAAATATGTTATGACGTAACGACATATTTAACTATATATTTAAATATGAAAACATATTCAAACAACATTTGATGAAAATAAAATTTATTTTAAATTAATTAAAGAACTATTTTAAATTTATAGATTGTAATACAAATTATGTACCATTTTGGAAATTAGTTTTTTTCTTTTCTGTTTTAAACAATTTTTGAAAATTCAAGAAAATCACTGATTCTCTGAAGGATTTTGGGCATATTTGGACAAATCCTGCTTTGTCGCTCATATGGGCCATATGGAAAATGAAGCCCATTGACTATACTATAAGAACCTATAACCCGTTTTTCTGAATTGTATTTGTGAGTTTTTTAAAAAATTTTTGAAAATTCAACTTCAAGAAAATCACTGATTCTCTGAAGGATTTTGGGCATATTTGGTAAAATCCTGCTTTGTCGCTCATATGGGCCATATGGAAAATGAAGCCCATGGACTATACTATAAGAACCTATAACCCGTTTTTCTGAATTGTATTTGTGAGTTTTTTAAAAAATTTTTGAAAATTCGACTTCAAGAAAATCACTGATTCTCTGAAGGATTTTGGGCATATTTGGACAAATCCTGCTTTGTCGCTCATATGGGCCATATGGATAATGAAGCCCCATGGACTATACTATAAGAACCTATAACCCGTTTTTCTGAATTGTATTTGTGAGTTTTTTAAACAATTTTTGAAAATTCATCTTCAAGAAAATCACTGATTCTCTGAAGGATTTTGGGCATATTTGGACAAATCCTGCTTTGTCGCTCATATGGACCATATGGAAAATGAAGCCCATGGACTACACTATAAGACCCTATAACCCGTTTTTCTGAATTGTATTTGTGAGTTTTTTAAAAAATTTTTGAAAATTCAACTTCAAGAAAATCACTGATTCTCTGAAGGATTTTGGGTAGGATTTAGTGTAGTCCATGAGCTTCATTTTCCATATGGTCCATATGAGCGACAAAGCAGGATTTGTCCAAATATGCCCAAAATCCTTCAGAGAATCGGTGATTTTCTTGAATTTTCAAAAATTGTTTAAAACAGAAAAGAAAAAAACTAATTTCCAAAATGGTACATAATTTGTATTACAATCTATAAATTTAAAATAGTTCTTTAATTAATTTAAAATAAATTTTATTTTCATCAAATGTTGTTTGAATATGTTTTCATATTTAAATATATAGTTAAATATGTCGTTACGTCATAACAGAGCTTAAGAGCTTACGTCAAAACATATTTAACTCGGCATATTTATCTTCACACACATCTTTATTTACAGGTTTTTTTTTACTATTTACAATTTGCGAGATTTTCAGCCCAATCATGAATAAAAAAATCCGCGGGAGTTTTTCCCATATTATTTTTTTAACATTGAATTTAAATTGGAAAAATGAGAAAAGGAAAAAAACTCCAGCGGAATTTTTATTCATGATTGGGCTATTTATCTAAATACTACAACGAATTATATTTTATTGACTGATGTTGATAATTACTGTCTACTTTATAATTTTATTTAAAGGAAAAATAGGAAAACCTTTAGCATAAAAGATTTTAAATCGTGCTAATCGTGTAAAAAAATTAAAATTTGTTTATTTTCAAACCGTGTAAAAAAGATAGTGTAAAAACTGAATTAGGTGTACATACTAATAATCTTTATATGCACAATTAATCATTTCCAAATAAACTTAAGATTAAAGTACAAGTAAAGTTACATATTTTTCAAAAAAAAAAAATACAAATCTTAAAACACATCTATTCATGTTTTTTTTTCTCTACTTTTAGGCGTAAAAATTCCCACAAAAAAAAAAAAAACATTAACACGTAATGTCTAAAGCCAGCACTAGCACTATGTTAAATGAAAATATAATACGGAAACGGAAGTAAAACACAGAAAAGACTTGTTTAATAAACGCAAACAGCAAGAAAAAGATGACAAATATTGTGGAAAAAACAACAAGCATAACAAAAAACTAACAAAGTATGAACAATGTTTTAACAACAGTAACAGCAGCGAACAAACTTGCAACAAATCTAAAAACAACAAAGAGGAAGCAACCCCATAATTTGAATAAAACACACAAACTGTCTAAATTGAACAAGTGAACTTTAAGCTGAAATAACAAGAGGGGAAAACAACAAAGTCAGACAATATATCAACCAACCTCTACAACACAGTAGTTACATGGAACAAACAATCGCTTGGCAAAGGTGCAACAACGGTAGACAATAAAAGTGCAGTTCAGTGCCTGGAGTGGGAACAAAAACTAAACTAATACAGGTGCTTATTTAACAAACTAAACCAACTGTGCAGTTGCTGTAAAAGATAGAGCCAACTCTGCGATAACAAAAGAACCAGCGAGCGTAAATTAACATTAATACATCAGTTACCTGTTCATCAGCAGGTGGTGGTAAACCATACTGGCAGTAATAAAATGAAAATGACGTGGTTACATTAATATCCATTACATCAACTAGTTACAGCAGAAAGGTAGCAAAACAACAAGACAAGACTTTAACTCCCAACCGGTACCGCACTCCCTGAGTATAAATTCTTGCGGTCATACAGTAGCTAGTAAAGGTTTAAGCATTTTGAGACATTTTGATTAAAACGAAAATAAGACTCTCTAACGTCACCTACATTTCACGACAGCAACAGAGAGGCATCAAGCTATTCATTCGCCTATACCTCCACAACGCCACTCTTCTTAAGCTGAGCGTTAGTTGAGGCAGAAAGAAACATTTTCTTTAAATCTTTATTGCTGGGGAGCCTTTGTGTGTGTCTGTGCAGTGGTAGTGATGTGGCGCGATATATTTTTATATTTAACACTAATCGTTTTATTTTTCTTTATTTTCTTGGCACAATTAATTGTCAATGTGTATGCATTTCAACGTCAGCCCCCCGTACCGAAACCAAACGCCGAACGTAATGATATAATCTTTGTATAAAAATAACTGTAATTAAAATAGTCGAAAGAAAAACAAAACAAAACAAAATGAAAACAATTGCAGACATGAGTAGAATTAAAATTAAAACAGAAACAGAAACATACGAATAAAGGGAAAAGCAGGAAGCAGCATGACACAGATGGTTGCAATAATAGACATGTTTTTTAAATGTCAGTCATGGAGTTTACATTTTACATTTTAGCTGTTTGTTTTGCAAAAAAGCGAAAGAAACATCATTCAAATGTAAATGTAAACAATTTCATGTCATTTTAGTTACATTCCTTTCTTTTGCTTCCTTTTATCTGATGCATATTATCTGCAGCAAACAACTGTTCTAACATTTCTTACTTAAATACATTAAACTAATTAGCACACAACTAGAAACACAAAATTCTATTTACAACTGCTATGACTTACAATTGCATGACAGAAAAACAGTGCTAAGGAACATTTTAGTAGAATACGAGTATTTGTGCCAGAATAAAACCCTCTTAACTAAATAGCAAATGTAAGCGGAAGTTCTTAAAGGAAATAAAAAAATTAAACATAAATAAAAGAACTGAAACATACAAGAGATAATTAACTTAAAATTAAATAAATGAAATTAAAAATTTAAAATGTATTTAAAAGGAAACCAAATGGTCACAAGGAAAATACAGAAACCAAAGTGCAGCAAATAAACTTATTATTAAAAGTAATTTTTTTTTATATAAAATTTTCATTTCATGGACAATTGTATTAAGTAATTAAGAAGTGAAATTATTTTTAATTTGTTTCTTATTTGCTTTTTATTTAAAATTTCAATTGAGTGCTTAATAGAATTTATGTTAATTATTAAATTACTCACATATTTTATGTGTTTCATAAAAATAACTTAAAAAATAATTTGTTACAGTATGTTACACATTGGTATTTGTATTGAAATGAAATGTTACACGAAACGAAAATCATTTATTAACTGAAGGAACTTTAGTATTAGTGTAACAAAAATGTGATCGAAAACTTTCAATTTACAATGAAATTAAAATTAATATTCTCTTTGTAAAAATTTGTGTTTTTGTTTTGATGAATTGCACATTGCATTTTATTGTGAACAACTGTATTTTCACTCCGCTTTAAATGTTTGCTTTGACAATAGCCCAATATTTTAAAATTCCCAAAGTTTGGGGGGTTCATACATATACAGTGGGTGGCCAAATTATTAGTTACACTATATTAATTAAGATTCAACCGCTTTTAATACGAATATAAATTTATTTCTTGTACCAGATGTTTTCGTATTTTAATTCTGGTAATACTGTTAAATATTTTGTGCAGTGTCAACAATGATGGGTGACATTAGAGTGCAGTTGTAGATCATTATCTGTCATTCTGCTCTGAAGTGTGAAATATGCAATTTTGATTAAATGGATTAAAGTCTGGCATCACGATGAAGAACTAAAAGCAAATGTTCAAAAATGCATTCAGAGCATTCCAAAAAGGGTGCAAGCTGTAATTGATGCCAAAAAAGGTTCTAGGAAATATTAAGATTTTTTCTTCAAAAAATTTTGTAATATTTCTTTTCCTCAAATATATATTTTTTAAAATAAAAGAATTTATTTTTAATTGAATTAGAAACACTTAATTTACCTAACAGAACAAATAAAAGGATAAATTTCCACTATTTTAAAATGTTATACGGCTTCAAACTAAACAATTTCGCATGTGTAACTAATAATTTGGCCACCCACTGTACTTTTCTATTACATCGAAACATTGCGATTCTATTGCTGCTTTTGAATAATAACAGGACGCTAAATCGGTCTAATGAGAAGCAGCAAACTTTTCTACAGTATCTTTTTTTGACATGAATATCGTAGTTGAGCCAACAACATTTATATTTTGGGTTTCTATGTAACACATGTGCAATGTGCACAATGCATGTTTGTTTTAATTAAAATAAAAATGTTGTTCTTAAAGAGGCTTATATTTTGCACTTTGCAGTAAATAATCGATATTTCTTGAATGAATGACAAGAGTTTAAAAATTTTCTAAATATTTTTCTAAAATAAAATTTTTAAATAAATTAGAAACAAAGAAGTTTTTTTTTTTTTGAAAATAGCAAAGTATGATTTAATGTCTTAACTTTATATTTTTGTCACAACTGAGTGAAAAATAAATCCAATACTTATTGATTCTAGTGAAAATATAATTCAATAATTGGAAATTTCGGTTTTTTCGGTTTTTAGTGACCAATTTTGATACTCTAGATTCTCTTTCTTCTGCCAGACGTTATAACCGAAAATGTCAGAAGTATATCAATGTCGATGAACCCAATTTGATAAGGAATTATAATTTGCATATGGGGGCGGGTACTATGGCCGATAATGTCATATCAAACTACCGTATAAATGTAAGAGGCAAAAAGTGCTGGTGGCCATTACGTTCAAACGCTGTGTATTCGAATGCTTACACTGTTACACGGTTTTTTGTGTAAAATTGAACAAGTAAACGTGAAAGCGCTAGAGCTCTGATTGTTTTTGAGGATGAAGACCAAACAGAATCAGAAGAGCCAAGTACAAAACATAACAAAGTGTCACAACACATCACTGTGAAACAGGGGGAGGAAAAAAACCTCGGTGTAGGAAATGCTACAGTCACACATCATTTATGTGTAAGAAATGCAAGGTTTATCTGCACACGAAATATTTTCAACTTTATCATAATAAGTAATTTTTATTAATTAATAAAATGTTTTTTTATTGTTCACTAAAAATTTCATTTGTTCACATATTTCGCCGATGGTGATTATAATCAAAATTTGTATTTGTATTTATCCAAAGACTGGCTTTTAACAAATTGGTAGATTAAAGTGGGTTCAAGAGGACATTTTTCCAAAAAATAAACTCTATTTTGTTTGCAGAAGCAAATTATATATAACATATATTTTAAATAGAAGTATAATTGGTATAACAAAAAATTCCTTTGGCAAACGCTTTAAACATTAAATGAGTTTTTAAATATTTCACAAAAATTTTAGACTTTTAAAATTTAAAACTGCAAAATTCTAATGACATTCTTTTATATAACTTTTGAAAACGCTGTGAAATGAATTTAATATCTTGTTACAAAATAAATTAAACTTTTATAATTATAATTAAGACAATATTTTCCTTTTTTATCCATTTTTTGCAGTCCTGTGCAATAAATTCATTTGTATATTTCACATTTTCTAAATGCATATACATATTTTGTTTACAAATTTTAATATTTATTGCCATGAATTAATTAAAGAAAATGTCATAAAATATATGCTTTCATATGCAGACATACATATAACTCATAATTTGTTATTTAGCTTGTATTTAATAAAAAACATTTTAAACATTTTTATTACCACATTATTTTTTATTAAAAACTCCTCATTATTAAAGTTTAAGTTATGGCATTTTTTTCTCCCAAACACAATTTTGTTGTACTGTTCAAAACAAACTTTGTAATTTTGTTTTTAGCATTTTGTTTGCAGGAAGAGGAAAGGATAAACTATAAACACTTGTTGTTTGACTTTTTTTATTACATATTTTGAAATTCACTAGAAAAGTTTTGCTGTTTCACTTTCATATGAAAAATTAAAATGATTAAAAGGAAATATTACACAAACTCACAAACTCACACTCGCAAACACAGCCCCATGCAATATTTGTTAAAATTGAGGCCTTAAAATTGTTGTTGTTGCTGCTGTTTTGTGTAGCGTATGAGTGTTATTTTGTTCGTTACTCTTTTTCCCAACACTTATACGTTCTGTAGGGTTTTTTACTTTCTTTCGCTTTCCTTTTGTTTCGAGTTTCTTTTTGAGATTTTGAAGTGTAAGAATTTAAGAACACAATATTTAACCCATTGATATTGTAAATATATTTTGCAAATACATTTTGTTGAGTTTTTTGTTGGTGTAAAAAATGTTGAATAAAGATGTTAGGTGGAGTTCTTTTTTTTTGGGATGTTAAAACTATGTTAAATATTTAATTATAATTTATCATTGCTTAAGCAAGAGACATCTTCAATTTGTAACCTTTTTCATTTTGTAAGACAGTTTAGTTTCATAATTATTATTATTATTGTTATTATAGTGAAAACGTTTGTGCTGAGTGTTTAAAACCCATTAATTTCATTTATAAAATGTTTTTAAGGCAAATTAATCTTACAGGTTTGCCAGCTAAATATTTGATTGCATAATATTCTGTACGAAGATTTCTTTTGCAAACTCCTTCATATAGAAACAGGTGTTCAAAAAAGACGCATCCGCGATTTTTTTACAATGGAAAAATTAGAAATTCGTGGTGTCATTAAATATTGAAATAAAAAAGTTTTATCGGGACAAGAAATTCATAATGATATGGTGAATGTCTTAGGTGAAAGTGCTCCTTAATATGCAACAGTAAAAAATTAGGTTGCTGAATGTAAACTTGGCAGTACAAGCATTGAGGATGAACCACGCAGTGGGCGTCCAAAAACAACAGAAATTATAGCCAAAGTGCATGATAAAATATTAAATGATCGATTAATAAAATAGCTAATATCATGGGCATCTCAGATGATCGAGTCCATTTAATTTTGCACGAAGAACTAGAGATGAAACACTTTCTGCAAAATGGGTGCCGCTTTTCTTAACAGTCGACCAAAAACGCATAAGAATGAAAATTTCTCAATCTTGTTTGGATCGTTTTAAGAAAAATAAAATGGATTATAAGCGTCGTTTCATAACTGCTGATGAGACATGGATCCACCAGAACAATCCAAACAATGGACTCAAGCTGGAGGAAGTGCCCCAAAGAAGGCAAACACAATTCAATTGGCTGGTAAGGTTATGTCAACGGTTTTTTGGAACTTCAAGGTATTTTATTGATTGACTATCTGCAAAAGCGTAAAACAATAAATTCAGAGTACTATTGCAATATTTTGGATCAATTAAATATAAAAATTCGACAAAAACGTTCCGGCTTACAACACAAAAAAAAATAATTTTTCATCAAGACAACGCACCAGCGCACCAGAGTGTTTTAACAATGGCGAAAATTAAAGAATTTAGTTACGAGTCGCTTGGCCACCCATCTTATTCTACTGATTTAGCTCCCAGAGACTTTTGCCTGTTTTCAAATCTAAAAATATTCCTAGCTGGCAAGCCTTTTACATAAAATAAAGATGCAATTACGGTTGTAAATCACTATTTTCAAGGCCTTGAGGAAAAGTATTTTAATCAAGGGATAGAATTGCTAGATAAGCGTTGGACTAATAGCGTAGATAGACGACAGCGTTAATGTGCATTAAAATCTCACTAATGTGAATTAAGATTTTACCGTGACAGACGACAATTTCTGCATTTAAAACAGCATTTAAACAGCTGTTTGTTTGTAAACAACTGTTCAATTATGAAAAAAATTTGTTTGCTATTTGATGAAAAATCAGTACTTATTTAAAAAAAAAGCTGAAATTATTTTTGCTGAAACTGCTCCATAATGCAAAAATTGTTCATGCACTAGCAACCATCAACCTGAATGTGTTGCTGCATATGGGGACCGCAGTGGGACACTCTAAAATAAGAGAAAGGCAATTGTGGAAATCCATTTTTATTATTTTAATTTTACAATTGTCTTCTTCTTCTTTTAGAATAGTAAACAATTTGATAATATATTATTGATTTTCGACGATGTTGCCATATTGAAATAGCTAAATGCAGTATAAATTCAGTTTGATTTTGTGCATTTACGTCTAACTTAATGCGCATTAGGATGGGGATAATTCGCGAGTTAATTTGAATTACAAGTGTATTGAAGTTTCAGAAGATTTTATTGAGAAATAAAAATGTTTTTGAAAAACCTAACTATTCTCTTTCTGGGCTAGGCTAAAAAGTTTCCAAACCGCCCTCGTATTTTAATAAAACCACAAACTCTGCTAGTTCAAATGTTTTAAGCATAAACTCATTTTGCTACTTTAAAATTAAATTTAAGCTAAAAAAGTTTAACAATTTTCCAAAATAAGGTTAACATTTAGTTTGTTCGCGAAAATTAAATCGATATCGATTGTTTGGAATTTGGGTTAGTTTGTTGAATATTATGATATTATAGAAACAAGAAACTGCTATAGAAATATTGCTCAAATATAAAACGAAATGTATAACTTGGAAAAACTGATTTTGTGGCAGACAAAACTTAACTTGAAATTTTATTGCTAAGTATAATTAATATAGCTTTTCATACGAATTATGATATATTGCTATATCTTAAACCAAGGATCCAAAGGAATCCATCTAATGACATTTTTATATTGATTATAGAAATTAAAATATTTTTCTTGCATTTCTTTCAAAACTTGAAAATATGTTTTAAAAAAGCGTATTTTGTTTACAGTTAAGTAAAGTATAATTAGAAGAATTTGTTGGATGGATTATCAATATCTAAACTCCTGTCATGCACTGTTTTTAATGACTTTACTATTTAAATTGATTGATGTTTTGGAAATTACATTTTTACTGAAATTGTATAAAGTTGTAAATTGTTGACCTTTAATTTTTTTGTTTGTAAATTTTGTTTTGATCTTATGCCGAACAAAATTTTTACTGAAATTTTCACAATATCCAGTTATTTTTTTTAAACTAAAGTTAATACCAACAGTTTTCATAATAAAATTATTTTACGAGATAACATAACGTTAGGTTAACATATAACCAGACAGTTATAAGTTATTTTTGAATTTCTTTATTTTGAATTTTTCTGCCAAAATTAATTTGTATAAAAGAAACAGAAACCCGAGGAAATTCAGTTTTGGAAACGGTTAAACAGAATACGTAGCAGCTGTATCTAAGGACTTGCTCAAAGTGGTGGCATTTTTAAGGGGTGTCTTAATTTTCTCATGTTTTTATCCAAAGAAGCGTTATCCAATTTGTGTATCATTTCAAGTGTCCTTGAATTTTAAAATTTTAGAAGCATATTTAGATAAATCAAAAAAAAAACTTATAGAAAATTTATATTTTTCTTTTAAACAAGCAAATAACAGAATTTTTGTAGAAAATTTATTACAAAATAAACAAAAACTTTCATTACAGTTTTCACCAGTATTCTAATATTCAAAACACAATAAGTTCGATTGAGTTATTTGAGTGTCTTGTCCAATATTGTAGTAAATTTATGCTTTCCTGGACCAACATCATGTTTAAATGACAGTTACCTTTTCTAACAGTTTATATTCACTAAAAACCAGTTTCCGTAATTACAGTCACCAATCACTAAGAACCAGTTACTAGTTATTATTATTATTTAATAATGTTCGGGGCGTATGAGTACTTTATATTGTTAATTATATTTAACATACGTACGGTGGTCTGAATAAATGCAAACATATGATTCATTAATTGTGCTACATATAAAATGTAAATATTTCTACTAAATTTATTAACATATCTTTAAATTTAGTAAAAATATAATACATACATGTATAAAAATTCAAAAATTAAAAAAAACAGTTCCCAAAAGGTAAAGAAATTTCTTGATATTTTATAAGAAAAGAGAAGACTTAAATTAATACATACGTTTAATTAATACAAGGTGGCGCAAAAGTAATCATCCTATCAGAAAATGCTATAAATTTTGCGACGCCCCTAATGTCAGTTCTGTTTTGACATTTGTGTAGCAAACACATGCAAAATACACGTTAATAAACAACGTTACGCTACACTGCTCCAGAACGCGGAATATTGCTGACAGAACTGACATTAGGGGCCTCGCAAAATTTAGAGCATTTTCTGATAGGATGATTACTTTTGCGCCTCCTTGTATATAATTGATCTTTCTTTTTAAACATAAAATAAATAATAATAACTATTGTTGGCAAATCACATAACAATAGGGATTCAATTGAATAAGCCGACAGACATGCTTTTAATATACATAAATAAATTAAGTACAATAAAATTTTCGTTCAGAACATACACATTATTTGCAAGTCTTTTAAAAAAACTTGAAAGTTATTGATATGTGTCATACTCTAAACAATTTGTATATAGAAAACACATTTTATATACCGACATATATATCAAAGTAGTTTTGAGTCTTCCATAATAATTATATATTAACATATTGTAAATGATATATACATACATTTATACATACATGAATATCAACAACAACTTTATATTACTTACTGTCATAATCAAAACATATACATTAATATATAACATATCGTTAGCTTAGTGAGCAAATGTGTAAAGTCCACTTTTTATGAAAATTTCGATTTTTATAGAATATGTTAGAATAAAGGTTTTTGCACTTCTTTCGTTTTTTCTCATTGTCATACTGTGGCAGAGAAAAGTGTCAAGTCCGTTTTTTTTGTCAAAATTTCAAATATATTGTCTAATGCTTGGTTTTCACTATGTCATTTTTTGTTGCCAAATTGTTGGCATTGTATGAAAACGGGTTGTCATATGGCGTCATCTATGTTTGCAATCATGACAATTGGACAATTTGACAACAAAAATGACATAGTGAAAACGCGGCCTAAGTTACATTGAATTTAGTATAAGTACGTTATAAAATACACCTAATTCTATTTTTACACGGTCTATTTTTACACGGTTTAAAAAGAAACAAATTTTACATTTTTTACCTGATTTTATTCCATTTAGCACGATTCAAAATCTTTTGGGCTTAGATTTTTTGGTTAATTTAAAATTTTTGTGTAATATATTCATATCACATATTTAGGGGAAAGACTTTTTGTGGATACAATCAAATTTTACTGGTCGGAACAATTGTAAATAGCACAAATTTAGGGGAATTCCTATTTAGTGCATACTAAAGGTCTACATGTGTGCGATTAAACGACACATGAATTCACACATCAAACTAGCAAGTAGTGTGTTGTGTGTGATTTAAGAATTTAAGAATCAAAATATTGTGTGTAAGAAATAACATATTGTGCAAAGCGTTCAATTCATTATGTGAGTGTTGTGAGAGAAATATTTGATTCAACTGTAAATAACAAATATGCTGTTTTACACGAGTAAATACAATTGTATTTATGTAAATCAAAACTAAAGAAAAAACAAGACTGCTGGGCAACCGAAACACAAAAATTTAGTAAACGCCCGTATCAAAACAAAGAACGTTAGGAAAATTTATTAAATAGGGAAAAAACCCAATTTTAACAAAATAAGAAAGACAACAAACACACGAAGGAATTGTGTGATTTTTAACTTCACACAGGTTTTTTTATTGTGGGATGTATGAATTTGAGTTTATCAAGCAATGTGTTGATCTTTCATTTAAAATGATTGAACACATTTGAATTGAAAATCAAATACACACACAACACTCATTTGGCTGTCAAATACATTTGTGTAGACCTCTAGTGCATACAATCAAATGAACTTGTTAAATATTTTTTACTTTACATTTTTTTTTAATTTACATTTTACATTTCTTTAATAACTATGCTTGTGCAAAAACAAATTGTACTGTATATACGATTTAATATTATAAACCTGAATAGTTGTTTTTAAAAAATCCTTTTTTTCATTAATTTCAATAGATTTAAAATAAGGATAAGGAATCAATTAACTATTTTGCATACGATCAATGTCTTTTCTTACACGCAGTTTTCCGGAACCAATTACCGTGTAAAACAGAATTAGGTGTATATCCCTTTCAGACCGTGATGCAGCGATTGTGCGGGTGGGTTTTGGTTTCAATATTTTTGCTTCTGTTAAGCCAGTTTAAAATAGACGGGCGTGCATCGATTGTGCTGATTATTTTTTATATTTTCTTTCCACATTTCTCTTTTGTTTGATTTATCGTTAGTTGAATTATTGCGAAATTCTTCAGTCACATTTCAGTTGTAGCAAAATCAGCCGTGTCTTTAATTACAAAAGTATTGAACGTTTACAAATAATCAGGTATGTGATGGAAATTGAAAACGAAAACGAGTGAGTTTTTGAAGTCCATTTTAAAGTATTTCTAATCAAATGTTTAAAGTTTTTGTTTTAAGATTCTCTTTAATAGCAAATTATCTTTATATTTTGTGTGATAAAACTGTTTCAATACAGAAATATTACGAACAAATTAACTTCTAAAACTCACTCGTTTTCGTTTTCGATTTCCATCACATACCTGAATGAAGTGCACATATGTATATTAACTATAAAATGATAAATTTTAATATTTCAAACTAATTGAAATCGTTTTATGCAAAAAAAAATGTGTTTTAGTTAAAAGTATTAAAGAAAATCGATCGAGATTTATCAAATGTGCGTGTCCTGAAAGTCCGTGAATGATATAAAAATATTAAACGTAATCATTGATTATATTTTCATACGCTGTAGAGATCACATTTTCCAAAAATTATAAAAAAAAATTCCTGGTAGTTTTGCGTCAGGTCTGAAAGGGATAAAAAAGCTGCAAACTTACTAAAATTATAGTTTATTAATTTAATTTTATATAATTTTATTATCATGAATACTGATTTATAAACAATTATATATGTATTGCCTTTTTGTGATCACCTTAAGTGACAATAGAGACTTTAACTCCCTGGCCCACGATGTCGAACGATAATGTTCGCTTAGATAAGACTTAAGACACAAACTTGATTGTGGAATAAACAAACTTGATTGAGTAAAAAATAGATACGATAAAAAAGTTTGTGTCTTAAGTCTTATCTAAGCGAATGTTATCGTTCGACATCGTGGGCCAGGGGGTAAATCAAATAACACAATTAAAACGATGCAAATAAAGAAGAGATGTTATAAAAAAATGTGATTTCTTCACTAAAAAATACAAAACAAGCAGTTAGAAATAAAATTACACCCAATAAAAGATTTAAGCAGTGAATATTTGTCATTATATAAGTGACAGATGCACATTAAGCTAACAATATGTATAATACTTACTATATTTACATACATACATATTTATAACAATAATATCTACTTAGATGAATATGTATCTAAGTATCATAAAATAATAAAATATGCTAATAATTGTATGGTACTTGGTATTTAAACAATTACTAGGTAAGTTTGTATAAATATTTTAGTGAAATAAGAAAATATAATTCAAAATTTATATTAAAACTAAATTAGGAATTTATCAAATAGTTTTATTGACAATATTTATTAAATTTTCTATAACGATATGTCTTTTTCTTCAATAAGAACATTTTTTATATTTATATGTTAATTTTTGTTAAATCATGTGTAAGTAATATTGAAAATCTGTTTAACAAATTTTTAAACTGTTTGTCAAATAAAAATTTCAAAGCTTGAGTCTATTCTTATGGTTAATGATTTCTAAGCTATCTCACTTTATGTTACTTTTGATTGGTGTCACATTATAAGCAAATTCTAAAATTTTACCTATAAAATGATTTTGTTCGTGAAACAAAGTATTTTATAATAGATTAATTTTAATTTTTAATGAAAACTTTAAGATTTTTGTACAATGTGAACTGACTGATGAAAGTGATGAAATATTAATTAGAAACATAATAATCTCTAATATAAATAGAAAACAAAAGACTTTAAGTGAAAATAAAAATAATATAAAACATATAAGTCTACTTAGTAAATCACTGTCTAGGAATAAAATCCTGTAAAATAACACACCTCAGAAACTGACACTGTTAAAATGAAAAAGAAAAAAGCCCAAGAATTTAAATGTAAAAATCATGTGTAAGAGAATTTAATGAGGATGGAAATGGCTGAGAAAAAATGTAACTATACTTAAGCTATGTGTCCACGATCGTCAGATATGCTAGCAATGTACTGACATTGAACAATTTTTAGCAAAAGGTAAATTGTCAGTTTAGACGACTGTAAGAAAACTAACAATTTCATTTGTACACAATTGGCATACAATGAATTTATCTGTGAAACGAAATTGTCAGTTCAAACGGTTGTCAGATTGTTGTGTGGCATTGTCAAATTCGTTTTGCAGCTCTCTGTTTGTGTGTTTAAAAATTTTAAATATTATCATGGAACAAAAAAGAGCAATTGGAACCATTTTATCTGCTTATGTCCTAATGCACACTTTAATTTAATTCTTTAATTTTCTTCTACTTTTTTCAAAAATTTTATCCATGCATTTAGAAATAATTTCTATGACAATGCTGCCATTGGCAGATGCACAAACTTTGCACATATGACAATGAAAAGTGTTTGACAATTGTATTAAAACAATGACAATGACAAAATTGTGTGTTTACACGATTGTTAGATATCTGACAATATTTTTGTCTTCCAATGTACTGAAAATGCTTTTTCTTACAACGTTTGAAGGCAAACATTTTAAGTTTACACGGTTGTTAGACATTTTCTGAACATTTTTTGGACAACGTTGTAATATCTGTAGATCGTGGACACATAGCCTTACTTTATTCGGTCATAATTATCAAAAGCTATTATTATTTCTGTTCACAAATCTTGTCAGCGAAGAGTCACATACATTTCCGATGAGATGACATTGTCAAATATAAAATGGCCATAGAAATCTCGCTTTTTATTGCTTAACTAGCGGACCCGGCGAACTTTGCCTCGCCCCAATTTTAGGCCTTCAGACAAACTTTAGAGTAATAATATAATACAACAGGAATAATTTCACACAAAATTTCGTACAAAAAATTCAATTTTCCAATTTTTCCCATTTTCCGACTTTTGCGAAAAGATTTTCCAATTTTCCGCGTTTCGCATTTCGCATTTTTCATGATTTACACTAAGAAATTTCTATTTTTTTAGTTGGAAAGTCATTAAGTCAAAAACTCGATTTTCCAATTTTCCGACTTTTCCGGAGGGATTTTCCAAAATTTTCTTCCGTAAGAACCTTCTCCTCGAAAATACGAACAACTGACAAAAAGTTTTATAGAAATCGGCCCAGCCGTTCTCATTTGATGAATTACTATACATTTTTTACACCATTTTTATATATATAGATATATTGCAGAAATTATATTATTAGAAGTACAAACTACGAATCTTTTAAAAATGATTTCAGTTTTATCTCAATACAGAAAAATGGAGAATACAAACCAAAGTTGGAAAAGACTTAATAAAAATATTTTTTGTAAATAAATTAGTTAAATGCTTCAGAGTTTTTATTCCAAAACTGTTATTTTTTGTAATTACAAACTTTTATGAATGGAGTTATGACCGTAAACCGTATGCATGTACATTGGCATATGTATCAGATATTGGTAATAACTTGCAATTGCGAAATATCATACTTTTCAATGACTCTTAATACCGGCTGCATTACTTAGGAGAAAACTGATATTAAGTTATTAAATGGGTGACACTGTGAGCGTCAAAATAAAGTCAACACCACACATTATTATTAAAAGAGAAGCTTAATTATATTTATATAAATAATATTATATTAGAAAATTATATTGCATCTTTATATAGTTATTTAAGTAGAATTTAATTCGCGCGCAAAAAAAAAAGAAACAAAAACAAAAGCGTAGACAAATTTAATTGATTAATTATTAAAAATAAAAAAAATTTATGCAAAAAACACCTGTCAGTCCAAAATTAAACAATTTTTCTTTGTTTAAAAGTATAAAGGTAAAGTGCCGTTCAAAATAATTGCAAGTAGCATAATTTGTTATATCAAAACGGCATCAAAAGATTCCACTTGAATGCTTGCAGGCAGCAGGTAACCACGTAAACCAACCGTAAAGCATAATTTATCATTAAAACAGATAAAAAAAAGAAGTTAATGACAAATTAACAATGGGAAGACAGACATCAATTGAGACTCGCCAATTTCTAATAGATAGAAAAAGTAAAATCTTTCTTAGGGCATCACTGTACCATAAAAAATATTATAAACACAATATCGTAGAAAATTTGCCTGGTGCGAAACGACCAAAGCCCAGCAGCTAGTGATGTAAAAATAGCAGAAAATGTTACAAAAACTTCTGCAAAACCTGTAAGTGCGAGTAGGATTAGAACATCTTTGCATCAAAATGGCCTACATGGTGGCGTGCAATGTAAAAAGCCCTTTATATCAAAGAAAAATCAAACAAAATGTTGAATTTCGCACAAAAAAAAAATATATACGAGTATAAACTAGCCTCAAGTTTTTTGGAATGATATGCTTTTCAGCGATGAAAGTAAGTTTGAGATATTTGGACCGAAAAACTTCACAAAAATGTGGCGAACCAAAGCCTTTAGTAATAAATATGTTGCCAAGATGGTAAAACAGTATCTTACATTTATAGAATGTGCAATGAAAAAGGAAGCTTATCTAGATATCTTAAAAAACAATGTAAATCCTAGTGTCGAAAAATTAGAACTAGTACAGAAATGAATTTGCCAACAGGACTATGATCCTAAGCATACTACCAAAATTTGCTCAATCATTGTCAAACATTTTAAGATCAATCTCCGCAGTCGCTAGACCTCAATACAATTCAGCACATGTTGGAATAGCTGGACAAATAAATTAGGCAAAGTAATATTTTTGCTAGGATAACATAAAGGCAGTAATATAGGATAAGTGGAATACAATTTCGCTTGATTTCACTAAAAAAAACTTGCAGATTCTATGTCCAGAAGATTGTCAGCTATTATAAAGGTGAAAGGATTACAAACAAAATATTAAATACAAAGTTTTACATAATTTTTGTTTACTTTACTGTTTACTTTCTTTTGACGCGAAGAATCTAATGCTTTTCCATTAGGATTTAATTATTTCTCCTTATTTTTATAGTTTTTGTTAATGCGTTATAATTTGATTTTATATATTGACGGTCTAATTCATAAAAAATTAAAGTAGACTTCAAATGTACTTTAAGAAAATTTTGTATGAAAATTTTTTCTAAAAGCGCACTTCAAACCTACTTTATTTTTTATGAATACGGCAGTGAATATGTAAATATATATTTTTTTCATATTTGTACTTGTACTACTGTATTAAAACATATTTATACCCTACACCACCATAGTGGGGAGGGTATATTGGATTTGTGCTGATATTTGTAACGCCCAAAAAATATTAGTCCAACACCCAAATTAAATTATAACGATCGACTCAGAATCACTTTCGGAGTTGATTTAACGATGTCCGTCCGTCCGTCCGTCTGGCTGGCTGTCCATGTAAAGCTTGTGCGCAATTTTAAAGATATTTCGATAAAATTTGGTACGTGATATTTTTTCGGCCTAAGGATGGATGGGATTGAAACTGGTGGAAATCGGTCCATTATTGCATCTGGACCCCATACAAATGTCCTCCGGAAATTAGGGTTTAAAGATCACAAATGTTTGAATTATGAAAATATCCAAACAAACACAAATGAGTAAATGAAGCCAAATCACATCTACAAATTTTGTACAGATCGGTCCATAATTTATCATAGCTCCCATATAAAGCCCTCTCCCGAAAATCACTCTAACAACCATAACTCTCTCACAAATCTTGGTATCCACATAATTTTGAACACAAATATGTTTCATATATATAAAAATAATATAATACAGTTTTATTATGATCGGCCCATAAATAGTCGTAGCTCCCATATAAGGTTCACTTCCGAAAATCATTTTAAAGAGCTTAACTTACTTAAAAATGTCGGTATCCAAATAATATTGAACATAGATATGTTTTATATATACAGAAATGATGAGACCTAATTTTATAATGGTCGGCCCATAATTGGTCGAAACTCCCATAATTCAGTTTAACCTCCATAAATCTTATAAAAGTATTTATATCGAGATAAAATTGAACATACATATATAATATTTATATTCACAAAAATCATGACACTAAATTTATGGATGAACGGTCCATAATAGTTCAGATCTCCCTTATAGCGCCCATTTCTAATAAACTGTTTTATATATTTACTGGGTGTAGGGTATTATATGATCGGGCTTGACTGACTATACTTTCTTACTTGTTTTTAAACAATATTTGGTGTTTGCTTTATATTGACGCTCAGAGTGTACAAGTTCTTATTGGTTAGACATATAAATAATAACTATAATACTTATTTAGTTAAATATATATTATGCGTAAGTAGTTCTGCATTTCTGAAATATAAAATCAGTTGTCACCTAATCCTTTGCCCTAGTAACCAACTTCACAATCCCTTTGTAAGATTTACAAAAAATACAAGTGATTTTGGGGTGCTTCTGTGACCTGTTAAAAAGTGTACAAAAGGTGTCAATTTACTTCACTCTTAAGCGTTTACGGGTTTCTCGCGTTCTAAACAACTGTCAAAAAAGTATGACTGCGAAAAATCTTGACATGTAACTTGAAATACTTGACGTTAAAAACGTTTAGAAAACGATAAACGCGTTGACGCTAAAAAGCGAATTGTGGACCTCCAGCTTTAGGAATTCGACGGTCATTAACTTTAAGTTTTGTGTCGGTTCACTTCGTTTGTAAGTGTTAAGTAATTGTTTACCCAGGCAGGGGTTTTTGTAATATTCTCATATCCAGCCGTGTCATTTTCAATATTACACAAATTTAATTTAAAATTTGCTATTTACCAATAAAATAAATTTATACTAATACTACTCTAATTTATAGCATAACACTTAAATACACCAGTATCGAAACAATAATAATTTTTAGAGAAGATCATATATTTATAGATAAATAAGACAACAGAAGATGTATACAATAAATTAATCAATAATAAGTATGAAATATTCATTATTATCTAACGAAATACTTGACATGTAAATATAATTTAAATAAATGCAGAAATTAAAAGTAGTTAGAAAATTTAAACTTAAATTAATTTCAATAAATTGTAATAAAAATTATTGTTATTTTACGTTTATGAATTATAAAACCAAACAATATTTAATCATATACATACATACATGTAGGTGGTAACGTAATAGCGCAATTCACAATCTTGTGCAAAGGGTATTGCATCATTGCATTTGCAACAAATTTTGCTCTACCCTAACAAAATACACAGCAAGAGCACAAATATGCTAAACATTTTTGCAAATGCAATGATGCAATACCATTTGCACAAGATTGTGAATTGCGTTAATGTTTTGACACTAACAAATAAAGTATAATTGTGCTTAATTAGCCTCTAATATGTTTATAATATTGGTAATGTCACAGTTCTAGATACTAAACTAAAACAACTGTTTTCAGTTTAACAATAATTTAACATTTTAAAACCATAAATCGTTTCTAATTTGCTTATGTTACTAAATTATAATTAGACACATATTTTTTATTTAACAATTTATTAGAAAATATTTAATTTAATTTATTTATATAAAATATAAAACATCACGTTAACAATAAAGTATTTAATATCAATTATGCTAAACATAGTATAATAAACTTGAATAATAGTGTAATACAAAATCATCATCATCATCAGATAATAATCCAAAATAAAAACAAGCAAACAAAACAATATGAAATCACACACAAAATACATAAATAAAACGAAAATGCAATTATTTGCAAATTACAAACATACGCATGAAATATTAAATAGAAACATAATAATCTCTAATATAAATAAACAAATAAAAAAAAAACAAAAGACTTCAAGTGAAAATAAAAATAAATAAAATAAAACATATAAATCTACTTAGTAATTCACTGTCTAGGAATAAAATCCTGGAAAATGACACACTCCAGAAACTGACACTGTTAAAATGAAAGTGAAGAAAATCCCAAGAATTTAAATGTAAAAATCATGTGTGAGAGAATTTAATGAAGATGGAAATGGGTGAGAAAAATATGTAAATAAATTAAAATACCGTATTTAAGTGATACTCGTATTTAGATGGCAAACTGGCAGAGTGGCACAATGGTGGGTAAGTAAGTAGCACAACAGGAAGTAAAATCAGTTACTCTACTATATTCGGCTTTGACGAATATTAAATACCCTCCAACTAAATATTATAATGAGAATTACAGTAACAAAATTAGTGTAAACACTAGAATATTCATTTTATGTCTTAGTGCAAAATTTTATTATAAATTATCCTGATATAGCAGCTAGTATATGTAATTATGAACCGATATTCACAAAATCCAGTAGTTTGATTTTTGCATATACACATATGTTTTATCTCTATAAATTTCAAAACGGAATCAAAAAATTCCACTTAAATGCTTGCAGGCAGCAGGCAACCACGTACAAAATCTCTTTAATATTCTGGTTTAAAATTTAAATTTAAAAGAAATTTAAGAATTTAGAAGAAATTTAAATTTCAAGTCAGTCAAGTCTAGCACTTTCATTTTGGGCAAAAACATTTTGTACTCGCCATTCAGAGTAACGTTCCTGTCTTTGTCATTTTTGAAAAGTACGGCCCATAATCCACACCAACCAGTGCATTTTTCGCAATGCGTTGGTAGTTCTTGCAAGACAATTTTGCTTGTTTACGTAAACATTGAATCAGAATAATGAGATGAGTTTTGTCGTTGTTCATAATTTCCCGATAAAACTGCATGAATACATGAGCCTGAATTTTTACAATAAAATTGTTCGTTGTTCGTTTGTAAGTCGATTCATGGTTACATTACAGACCATACTGAACATGTTGTTCAACAGTAACATGTTACACGAAAACAGTTGAGCTGCCAAAAACAGTCTTGTCAATAATAATGTTGCAAAAATATCACCCTTTATAAAAATTAAGGTATATTAAGAATCAGATCAAGTTATTGCAAAAATATGAAGATAATTTTTTTTTTATTTTAACGAAACTCTAGTTACGTTGTTCACATAAAATCTGGCGGCACTACAAATATTTTTTTTACAACAATTGTTTGGCAACACTTATGGATATTCAATGATTGCTTTTTTAAACTTAGGACCGTTTTTCTGTCAAAAAAAATTAAATTTTCAAAATACAAAGAAAATCATGGGTGCTAGCTTGTAAAACAGTTTAAGCATTCAAAAAGTATTGTAAATGATGTTATAAAATGGCAGGCAAACCTTAAGCACAGATCGTAAAGCCAGAAAATACTAAACTCAGTAAAGCAAAATCCGAGTCCCCAAATCATAAGAAGCAGAATGATGTTGTTATACAATGCACTCGAAGAATGTGGTTGTCCAATTGTAATGGTCAAAAAAGTCTATGATTTTTTAAAAGATGTAAAAGGGCCGAGATGTGGAAAATTTAAATTACTATTATAGCTATTATTTTCTCTTAATAGTTTTAGGAAAGTTTTAAAAAATACACCTGAGAACTCTTGGGAAAACATTTCAACTGTGTCAACAAATTTAATATTTATTAATAATGAAAATTGTTCTGAATTTCAATCGAATTTTGTGAACAGTATTATAAGCCTTGTTGACTTGTGTTACAACGCTTGAAAGGTGTTAATTTTCCCCCGGTATGTGAAATTAACAGGTCACATGTAAACTAGCACCAGCCATACTATAAATAAACTAATAATGCCACAAGTTCTGTATCGGTTGACTTCTTTTAAATAATTACTTATAACTGAGTTTTTTACGGATTCATAAAAATATACAATGTTATCTGTATTACTATTATTCTCCACTCATTTGTTGTGCTCAAATGTGTAACATGGATATTTTGTTCCATTTGGCTGATTATTATAAATGACGGTTTTAGGCGAGTTTGTTTGTAGGTTTATTGCAGCGGTATTTGAATTTGATGGTTGAAGTTTGTTACTTTTACACATTCCGTTTTGTTTTCAAATTCATTACCTGAAGAATATTATTTATGATATTTCATTTTTGAGCTTTTTATTATTATTATTTTAAATTGTACATAAATCTTGTGATATATCTTGTGATGATATACATATGTATATGAAGGTGACAAACTGACAATGATATTTATTGCAATACATTCAAGACATCAATAAAAGTGAGTGATGTGTTTGATTATGTGTAAGGTAATTTCCGAGACTTGTTAGAAAGGAATATACATATAACTAGTTTATTATTTGAATTATTTTGTAATAAAAAGTTTATCACCAACGTGTTTTTTCTTTCTTTTTTAATCTAGAAAGAAATTGAAAATCTGACAATTATCAACAAAATTACAGGCTTATAAGTGCGCAAAGGTACAAAAATCGGTTTTTTAACCGTGTGGAGATGTCCGGCATATTTCACTATTGGAATCTTCTTTTATTCGACAATCCCTACAAGAAAAATAATATCCGGTCCCAGGTTTTTCTATTTCATTCAATTTTGTGTCACTGTATAATTGATTCTTTACTTATTGATGTGCAAATGTGCAAAGTTCTTGCGTCAGTTTGATATTGCAAGGATGTAGGCCAAGATATTTTCGCAAAATTCGCCACAACGACGTCAGAGAGATGCCCAATGCTTGAGAACGACGTGTCAGAGACACATTTGGGCATTCTTCAACTGAAGCCTCAACGGCAGCAATATTCTTGACACTACGGGCACATTTTGTACTGTGCCTGTGGATTCAAATGTTTCCACTAGACGATCAATTGTTGATCTAGTAGGACGATTATGACAACCATAAATTGAACGTAGCGCTCTTAACGTTGAGGCCATTGACTCTGAATTTCGGTAGTAAATTTTAATAATTTCGATTCGTTGTTGGCTCGTATATCTTTCCATCATAAAATGACAAACCTTACTGAAGAGAAATGTCAAAAAAGCGGCAAAAAATATGGCTTCGTTTGCTGTCTACCTTTGTTAGTATATCTACAGTCACTGCTAATTTGCGTTTCCATGATTTAAAAGTTCTATTGACACAATAATTACTAAATGCTAATGACCATGCAGGATTCATTGAATGGATTGCTGATTTTTGTGGAAAAATCATTAACCGTGAAAATTGTCGCACTTGCGTTTCGGAGAACCTACATGTAATAATTAATTTCTTTGAAACAAGGCTGGCGCTAAATATGACGACGTGATAACAAAATTCCTATTGCCTATTTTGGATGATGTTGTTGTGGACAAGACACTGTGACATGCCAGACAGACTGTGAAATAATTAAATTCAGCACAAGCTATTTTCTGGTCGTGTATTTTCTAGTTTCACTGAATTGGCACCCTAGATTGTGTGTTTAACACCATTGAATTTATTTTGTATCTTGCTATTTAAATTGAAATGGTTACACGACTAAACAGTGTATAAAAGGTGTAATTTTTCGCTGTATTTAAGAAATTAAGCTACTTTTCTGCCTATGCAATTCTCGGACATACCTCCTATTAAACACAATAACATTTTAATATTCATTTTGATTTTTGTTAGAGGCTATTTATGATTCGTGATTCGTATATTAGTTTTAGATGTTTTTAGTCTATGTTTTCTAAAATATACCCCCATTATGAAGTTATATTCAAATTTACTTGGATATATCTTGTTATATACACTTCATAGAATTCGCTTTTATATTAGTTTTTCTTTTTCATAAAACATAATTAATCATAATTAAATTTTTTCTCTACATTCCTTAGAACTGTTTTTCTTATTTCATATCATTTCGTTTCATTAAACTCTGCTAATTTGCATAGAGGTTGCAAGAAAAACAAATCACAGATAATAATAGAATGAAAATAATTAAGCTAATAGAAATCTTCCTTTGTTTACAACTCATTGCTATTTTATATCTTTCGTTGTTTAGTTATTGTCCTTGAGAACCTTTGATTTCCATTAACGAGTACGTATTTGCAAATTAATGAATGACTACTTGAGACAAAAACGACAAAAAAAAAACGTTTCGATTTAAATATATTAAAAGGATTCTAGGCTGGTAAAGGTGGTTATTCAATTGAGCTATGATAAAAGTATGAATTTTATAGGAAAATATGACTCCTATCTGAATGTACATCACATACATTCATTCAATTGTTAAAATGTTTCAAATCTTTGTCTGTTTTCTAAAGTACTTTTATTAATATTTAATTATGAACCTTTTAAAACTTAAATCAAAATCTCAGTATCATTAAAATAGGTTAAAGAAAACTAATTACACAACAGGAAGCAAAGTAAATATTATTAGGTCACAAAAGTAAAATGAAAAATGCCTAAAAGTCGAAACAGGAAAATTTATAGAATTTTTTCTTAACAACTATTATTTAAAATACAAATTTATGAAGTGCTAAAAATAAAAATTAACCTCTAGTTCGCTGCATATGCAACTGTTTAAATAAATTATTATATTATTAATAAATTATTACCAATTTTGGTAATTTAAAAATTATAAAAAAAATTACACACATTTCTTTGTATGCGCAATACGACGACATGAAAGAATAATAATGACACAATTTATTAGTTGAATTTAGTTGTTGAACAAAAGAATGAGAAATGTTGTTAACAAAGAACAAACTAAAGGCCTTTGTGCATGAGTATATTTCTGTTTTCAACAAGAACAAAACTAAAATACACAAGGATATTTCATAGTGCTTTTGTTCGAAAATTGCTTTAAACTGTGCTGTAAAGTGGTGGTAGTTGTAGGAAACATACAACGCGAAATTCTACCATTGAATTGTTTTAATTGGCTTAATGCCAGAGACTGACAAAAAAAAACACACTGCAAAAACTCAGACAAAAAATATATGATTTTTCAAAATTGTCTTGAAAAAATGTTGACAGCTTTGATTACAAATAAATAAATGATAACTATAGCTAACATAAGGTAAAGAGTTACTATGCAAAGTTAAGTATGTTTGCAAAACCGTTTAACAGCTCCAAAAGGACTTACTGTTACATATTCCCATAAGCGCACAGCACTTAAAAAAAACTTACGAAAAATTAAGTTAAAATTGGATTTAAAGAGCTACAAATGTGTTCATTCAATCTGCTTTTTAAATATTATCAACTAAAACTTAAAACTTATCAATTTTTCAGTGTCAGTACATTGCTAGATCTGACAACATTGTATGATCTGACAACCGTCTATACATAGCTGAAGCAAAAAAATATGAAAGATTTGAACTATTGGTCGACACTCTTTTAATATTATGTTTGCATATTTTATTATTGAAATTTTCATAAACAAAGTAAATTGACCGTAACTTCAACATGTTGAAATATTTTTCTATACAAATGATGATTGATTTATTTCAATCAAATTATATTTATTACAAATATTAAAACAAAAAACAGACACATCCTAGCAATTAATAAATAAATGCATACAATTGTGTAAAAAAGAATTTAATTTATAAATATTACAAAAAAATATGCATATCTATGAATGAATGTATATGCAGTGGCTCGCAGCTTCATAAAACAAAAACTAACAGCAAAAAAAAAAGTTATAGAGCAACAAACAAAAATAATTTATTTCAAAATATTCGTTTCAGGCGGCACGTCGTATGTTTGGCGAAAACCAAATACAGAAGTCAACAAAGAAAACCTAAAGGCAACAGAGAAGCATGATGGTGGCAGTGTCTTGGCTTAGGGTTGTATATCTGCTGCTGGTACTGGATATTTAACATTTGGTGAAACAACCATAGACAAGTTCAACTACCTTCAGATTCTGAAGAACAACTTGTTGTTCGATTTTCCAGGATAGTGGTCCAAAGCATAAATCGGGTATTGTGCAAACTTGGCGTGTATTGACCTGTCCGCATTTAATGAGACCGATACCACAGTCTCCAGGCCTTAATGTTATCAATTTTAGAAATCAGCATAAGAAAACAAGAACGATTTCTAAGAAAACAATTAAACAAAAGAAAGAGTGGTCTCAAATATTTAGCCGAGTATTATCCAAAATCTTATCGCATCTATGCCAAATCAACCTAAATCTATTGTAGATAATAAATGTTATTACACCAAATTTTAAATCGTGTAATTACCAGTTTTAATTTCAAGTTTTCGAAACCCATACGTGCCTGCTGTTACGTGAAAAAACAAACAATTTTTAGTTTTTCAGTTTTAATTTATTAAAATGTAAATTTTTTCAATGCTTTATTTTTGTTTGTTAAGGTAGGGTCACACTTGGCAAATATTTACTCGAAAAGCGTAACTATTTACTTGTTTTAGCACAAATTTGTTTGATATTGTTTTCTCTTACAAGAGTTTTACAGGATCAAATAAAATAAACTAAATATTTGTTGTGTCTTGTTCTAATTAAACAAAGTTTTTTTTTTATAAATAAATAAGTTCAAATATATTTTATTTAGTGCTTACGTATTTTTCAGCAAATATTTGCCAAGTGTGAGCGTACTTTTAGACTATAACTTTTTTTCTTTTAAATGACACCAATTTCCTTGTTAAGTTAATGTTAGCTTTGAAAATAACCAAAAAAAAAAAAAATGCACTGCATAAAATAATCTGTGAGCCACTGTATGTATAAATATATTTACATATGTAAACATAAAATAAGTCGAAGAAATAAACAAAATTTCAAAAAAAAAAAAAAAAGACATAATAATAAGTAAATACCGCCTAAAGGTCTAATGACCAAAATGATTTTCAAATAAAAACATACATATGTACATACAAACAAATTTATTTATAATTATATATGTATGTATGTATGTAAATAAAAAAAAAATGTCAACAAAATAATTTTCAAGTGCAAAACACAGGTATTTTTCTTTCTTTAGAAAATTTTTAGAAATAAAAATAACAAAAAATTAAAACATTTAAATGTGTGTGAATGATGTGAGTGTGTGTTTGTATCATTGTAATGAATTTTTATTAAGTTGTGTTTTTTTTTTGGTTTTTCTGCAAAAACAAACTGAAAGCAACAAAAATTCATCCTTCACCTTTTTGTGGAAAAAATATTGTACGAGTAAATACATAAATACATGCATATATTACATGAAATGGAAAATATAGAAATTATTTTTAGAAAATTTCTGAAATATATATATCACTAGAGAGGTGTGAGAGGAAATAATTTTCAATCTCTTTTGAATTGAGCAAAAGCATTTATAGAATATGTCAGTAATTTGTTTGTTTAGGTTTACTCTTATATTAAAGATCGTTAAATCTCTTCGAAAATGAATGAATGAATGAATGAATGAAATTTGTAGCTGTTTGTTAAATTTGTTTTTATAAAGCTTTTTCTAAATTATTTGTTCTTTGTTGAAACAATAAGGTTGGGCAAAACATTAACGTCTCAGTAAAACTTGATTAAAAAAAAAATATAATAAAAATGTTAGATGTGTAAAAATATTATAAATTAATATTATAGTTTACAACTTTACTTTAAAATAGCACTTTTCATTTATTGTTATAGAAACTTTGAGGATTTTTGGAAAATTGTTTCAAAGCTTGATTTCATAATTTCTATTGACTGAAGAATTTCTGTTAGGTATTGAGTTTACTCTTTTTTTTGGAGCATTTGATTATTTATGTTGATTAGACGTAAACCTAGTCAGCGATTTACGTGCCATCACTTACGTTTTCGATGGTATAACATTCTGAAATAGCTATACTGTCATGTCACAGAATTTAATTCCGTTCGGAAGTGGAATTAATTCCGTATTTGGCTTCTATAGAAAAAGTAAAATGAACAATTTAAAGTGGTTTCATTCCGAAAACATTTTTCGTTTTGCTTTTTCTGTAGAAGAAAAAAGGGACTTAATTCCACTTCCGAATGGAATTAAATTCTGTCACATGGCAGTATATTTCAGAATGTTATACCATCGAAAACGTAAGTGATGGCACGTAAATCGCTGACTAGATTCACGTCTAATCAACATAAATAATCAAATGCTTCAAAAAAAAGAGTAAACTCAATACCTAACAGAAATTCTTCAGTCAATAGAAATTATGAAATCAAGCTCTAAAAAAATAGCTGATAGCTGAAAATGTTACGATTAGAAGATATTAGCATCACAATGGCCTTTGTGATTGAGTGCCACGTAAGAAGCCCTTGCAAAAAATAAATATAAACGAGCCTCACATTTTTTTTCAATAATATCCCTCAAAAACCCCTTAAAAAATATGGTGAACCAAGAACGAAGCATTTGGTAATAAATATGTTACCAAGACCGTAAAACATGGCATGACATGAGGGCATTTTACATTTATAGCATTTGTCTTGACATTTCAAAAAACAATGTAGTCCATAGTGTAGAGAAATTCGAACTAGCGCAAAACTGAATTTTCCAACAGGACAATGATATAAAGAATACCTCTAAAATTGTTAAAGAGCGATTGCCAATCATTGCCCAAAAACTGTAGATTATTCTCCACAGTCCCCAAACCTAGATCCAAACACCTGTGGGAATATCTGGACACAAGAATTAGACAAAGAAATATTTCTTTGAAGGATAACTAACCTAAAGGCAGTTATACAGGATAAATGGAACAAATTTTAAATACATTGTTTGACGTGAAAAATCTGGTACTTTTCTGTTAAATTGAATTATTTTTTATGCTTTTTATTTTTCTAGTTTTTGTTAATGAAGTATAGTTTGCTTAAGTTACTTCTGAATTATGTAATATGTTTTGTTTTAAATTTGTACTTATAATATATATAATAAAATATTTTTCTTAAACAATATTAGGTGTTTACTTTATATTGACGGTCACAGTATTTAAAAAGGAGCAGTATTTCGTAAAGTTAATATGAGATTATATTAGATTAAAAAGGCTTTAAGCATACTGACCAATAGAATCGTTTTTTCTTCCTTTATTTCATAATATCAAGTTGAACTTATGATTAAAGCTTATATGGAAGCATGTATGGCCCCAAGCAAGAAATCTCCTTCTATAAATCCCAAAGATCATAAACCGGGGTTTTTTTTCTGTAAACATTAGAATCTGATAAGCCTAGACGTTATATTAATTAGAGAATATTGGTGGTGTAGTTAAGACCACAGTGTACACTCTACAGTAAGCAATTCTGTTAGTTAAGGTCGTCATTATAGAGCCCTAATAACTTTAAAAATTTTACCATATTTGGCCACCCATTTGCGAGCAATATTCGACTCTAACTTCCCCTATAGAGATCAGTCTGTTTGTTCTCAGCATGACGCTGATGACCAGGTGTTCACCTAAATGTTAACTTTTTGCTGTACTCTACTTCGTTAAGAGATATACCTCCTAATCCAAAAACGATTATTAAATTTAACAAACGTTTATTAAGCAAATTTTTATATGCAAATCTGTCATAATAAACGTTTGTTAAATTTAATAATCGTTTTTGAATAAGGGGGATAATAGTACCCGATCATATTTCATACTTTAATAATGCCTCGCACACAGCCTTGACCTTCATGGAACTGGATACTATTGGGTAGAAGAATATAAATGGTCATGTGAAATATTAAAATCTTTACCATGTCACATCTTGATGTCAACAGTTAGGAAATCATCTCTTGACATCAGTGAATGAAATGTAAATGAAGCGATAAAGCTTCAGTAAAGCAGTTACTTTCTTTGACACTACATTAAAGCTGCTTTGAACAGTATGGGCCTAAAAATGTTCGGTAGTTTAATCGAAGTCTTCGCTACAGTTTACCGACATAAAATAAAGAAAAAGTTAACATTGAGTTACTAATTTACGAAAATCATTATTAAACTTTACGATACTGATAAGATATCTTTTAAAAATACTATTGAAGCCTTTAAGCTTCTCAACAAGATATTAATATGCATCTTTTGCTATAATTGCATGAAAAACTTTTAATATTTAAGAATTAGACCTCTGAAATGTTTTCCAATTTCGATAGAATTTTCACAAGACATTTATTTACATAAATCTGAATTATGGTATAATGAAATGATTTAATGAAAACAGTGCAAAATTAAGCACAAATACATGTTGGTAAGTTGCATTATCTGAGATTATAAGCTGGTGAGTTTTGTAATAAATAAATTATTCAGCCCAATCATGAATAAAAATTCCGTGGGAGTTTTTTTCCCTTTTCTCATTTTTCCTATTCAAATTCAATGTTACAAAAATAAAAAGGGAAAACACTCCCGCGGATTTTTTATTCATGATTGGGCTGATTGTTTAGGAAACCCTTTTTCAAGTTCATTGAAATCTTTCCATTTTCAAAATCTCTGCTACATACACTTTATTTCTCAAAATGTTGGGATACAAATGTAAACAGAATTTCACCACAATGGAGAAACAAAAACACACAGCCAAACATAAACAAAATAAAACACACTCCTCTCTCCATGATAGAAATGCTCTTTGTGTTCCAATGGCTGCCAATTACTGCGCAAAAGAGCGACACTGCTTTAAAAACAATGTACAACAAATACAAGCCAACCGTACAAATAAACATTTAGCGAAAACCATAATAAAATTAACAACAGCAACAACAACAAACAAAAATAACACAATAACAGCAACAATATGATCATAAAGAATATACACATTTTCCGCTGGCCAAGTGCCAAAGCTCTATACTTGGAGATCAGCGAACAAAAAATTGCTGAGTTTTTGCCAGAATTTTATTTATAACCAACAAAAAAAGAAAAGTTTTTCTTTTTCTCGAAAATTTAAATAGCAGAACAAAGAGACAACAACCGACAGAGCAACAACAAAACAAAAGCCTCATACAACACATCATCCAACTCTTTTACACTTTTGCTTTTTTTTTTTTTTAAATTGAAACAAATATTTCCAAAAATTCGTACATATATTTGGCTTTCTTCAACTAATTGAAAATAAAACTGAAAACATTTTTTAAAAATTCATACTCGTTGTGAGAAAGAAATTATTACCAGAGAATTGTGTATGATGGTTGGTTTTGATTTGAATGCTTTTGTAAAAGCAGCCAAATAATATTCATTTGTCTCAAATTGTGGGCTCGTTTATGTGGAAATTTATTTTCGATAATGGAAATTTATTTTTGAAAATTTAAACAAAACTAAATACACAGACACAGCCATTGGTAAATGTACTAGTATGTATGTATGTAGAATTAAAATCACTGTCTCACTGATTGTTTGTTTGGTAGTTTGTCTGTCTGTCTGTCTGTTTATACAATTACTTATCTACGTATGTATGTATATTGCAGCACTCTTAAAATGAAAAACAAAGAAATTATTTAATTTTACATTTATTTTTAAAATCTTTAATTTCTTATTTCTTTATTATTTGCTTTATTTTCTTTTTATTAAATCACTGATTTGATTATAAATTTTAGCTTGTTCTTTTGTCATAAAATCATTTTAAACATTTGGGTTTATTTTTTGATGATTAACAAAAATTGTTAACCTACATACATATACCTACAGTGTATCGCAAATGGGTGGCACAAAATAACCTAAATATATACAAGATTACCAACTCCATTAGCAGAAATGCAGCTGCATATCACCAATCAACGCCATCATAATTAACTGTGTGTTTTATATTAATTTATATAAATTTGTGGCTTTATTGCGCTTTCACTAGACCCTACGTCTGCCATCTGAACCAAAAATGTTGTATTTGCTTTCGTCATAGAATATTACATGTTGCCGAAACGAAAATTTTTTATAAATGCTTTTTACCTTGCAAGACGGCCGGACGGATATAAACAGCGTTGTCAACTTTGAAATTTCAAAACGCACCAAAATGGATAAAAAAGCGCACCATTTACAAAAAAACGCACCAAGTTAAGAATTTCGTTTTTGTTTCAAAAATTTATTGAATTAATTTCAAATTTTTTAATATCATAAAATCTATAAAAAACTTTTTATCAACGATTATTAGTAAAAGTGATAACCACTCAAAATTTAACTTACAATATGATATTCGGAACTAAAGTACTAATTGGTAAAACAGCTAATTTCAGTACATATTTGGTTCTTTATTATATATTTTTGTTTTCTAGTTTTAAAGTACATACTTCTATGTGATTTTTTCCAATCATATTTATTAGGATTCCACTGGTACCAAACCATCAGGTTATACAATAATTTTTATTTGCATGTTTAAAATGTTAATTTGATTTTCAAGCAAAGATTTTTGAAGAATTTGATTTCATTTATCATACATTCCTATTTAAAATACATTTTTTGATCGTATAGATTTCATGAGTTATGAATTATTAAAAAACTGCAATTAAAAAAAATTTGTAAAAATAAAGATTTCATCACATTTTTTAAGAAATTAAAAAACGCACCGAAATATACAAAAAAAAAATTGCAGTGTTGAATGAAATGGTACTCAAACAGGTGTATTTTATTGTAGAAAGATTTTTTCTTTAAAAAGCGCATCAAAATTAAAAAAAAACGCACCGCACACCAACTAAAGAATTTTTCGCACCAACAATTTAAAAAAGCACCAAAAATGGGGCGAAACGCACCAAGTTGACAACGCTGGATATAAAGTATATGGCTCTCAGCACACTGTGGATTTTTTTCATTGTTTACATTGTTATATAGTGTTCTTCTCAGTTGATCGTTATCTATGGCCGGTATAAATATTTCAACATTTTTAAACATTATTTTTAAATATTATGGTTACTGTAATTATTTATATGATTTTGGCAACCATAATATGGTTAAGTTACGAGTCATATGACTACAGCAAACATATATATGATAATACCAATTACATAATGTTTATTTTAAACACTTTTATGATGATAAATTTTATCATATTATGTTGATCTCTATCATAATCAAAGAGCAACAAATTATGATAATTGGATTCATCATAAATATGATTGTAATAAATATATACATAGTTACTACAATCGTATAAATGATTGTAGTAATCATCTAAATCATAACTTAACCATATTATGGTTACCACAATGATACAAATAATTACAGTGACCATAACATTGTTGAAAAACTTGTAAAAGTGTTGACATTATTGCGGTAAACATGTTCAACTATATTTTTTCTCTATGCGTAGGTTGAAGCGGTTTTAAATGAGTATTAGTCTTTCCTACTCTGCATTCAATGATTTTATGTTGTAAATTTTAAATAATTGTGCAACTATAGACCAATTTATTATATATTTGACTGCTTGACAATATCTACCAAACATATAACAAATAACAATAACTAAACAAAAAAGAACTATTAGCCTGAATAAAAAAACTTTTCTCTTAAAAAAATGAACGTTGTTACAATTTTTCGAAATTTTCCTAATTTACACTATGCAAAAAAGAAAAAAATATTTTTACCTGTTTTTTAAAATTTTATGTTTGACTAAAAAACATATTTCTCTTGAAAATTAATAAGTAATTTAATTTTGTGATACACTGTATACAAACATATACATACATACACATGTATAGGTATGTATGTATGATATCGTATGTGTGTGTTTTAAATGGACTTACTTGGTATATGTGTCAACAATCTTTAAGATAAACATTCCCATGAACTTACCTGAAAGAAAAGAAAGGTGATTAAAACAAATGATTAATAAATTGTTTGTCATTTAGCAGATGCAGTTAAAAAACAATAAAGATTTCATATGAAACAATTATTTTAAAATAAAATTTGTTTACAAAATTAAAATTCCATTCTTGACCAGATTCTTCCATTCTTGACCAGAATCTTAGAATTTTGGCCTGAAATTTAATACTAGATTAGGAAATCTAAATAAACACGAGAATATAATGTGTTTTCATCCGAGCATAAATACTTTGGAAGTTCGATATTGTCGGGTTCTATGATTGTAAAAGAGGTAAAACTTCCAAAAACACTGTAAATTGTGTTGTAACAGCGAACAGGCAAATTCCGGTAAAATAAACGATATGCTGTCAGAACTATTTGTTAAATTGCCAAAGTTGTTATATCATTATTTGTTTTTATACCCTACACCAACGATGTGAGGAGGGCATTTGTGCTAATGTTTGTAACGCAGAGAAATATTAGACCAACCTTAAAGTTGGATCTTATCAAACACTAGTAAGATCAAATGGTGTCAAACAAATGTGTGCTAAAGAATATGGTTACGCTTTATTGAGTAAATATTTGTGATGTGTAACCGCCGATTAAGTAGTTGGTTTTTAAATCGATTGTGTAATTAATTAGACAAATTGTAGAGTTTTCTATACAATTTAAATAGTGTCAATATAAATATGAAACGAAAATTTAGCAACTGCGTATGGATGCTGAAACATATCTTAAAATCAACCTTAGACAGTTTCAGGAACAAAAATGTGAACCGAGGAAGGAGGGCGCTGTGATAAATATTAGTTATGATGGATAGAAAGAAAACTAATAATTATCAGAACCCGTGATACAAATACCAACTCGTGCTTAATGATCAAATGCGGTAACCAATTAAGCTACACCACCCCTCTTGAGTAAAGATTCGGCCTGATTGAACAATATTGCGCTTTGTTGAAGAAAAGTTAAAACACAGTGGTACTCTACGAGGTCGGTTCGGAAACATCTTAGCCTAGAACAAAAAGCGCCGTATAAACAGAAAAAAGGTAAGTGTTTTTGAAACTTCCATCTCTGCTATGAACACATGTTAAATTCCTTTTCGATCTGGCAACTTCTTCATATAGAAACAGGTGTTCAAAAAAGACGCATACTAAATTTTTTTACAATGGAACAATTAGAAATTCGTGGTGTTATTAAATATTTAAATAAAAAAGGTTTATCAGGACAAGAAACTCATAATGATATGGTGAATGTGTGAGGTGAAAGTGGTCGTACAAGCATTGAGGGTGAACCACGTAGTAGACGCCTAACAACAGCAACAACAACAACAGAAATTGTAACCAAAGTGCATGATATGATATTAACTGATGGACGAATAAAAGTGCGTGAAATAGCTAAATATCATGGGCATATCAAATAATCGAGTCCATTTAAATTTGCATGAAGAACTACAGATGAAAAAGCTTTCTGCAAGATGAGGTCCGCATTTGTTAACAGTCGACCAAAAACGCATATGAATGAAACTTGCTCAAGCTTGTTTGGATCGTTTTAAGAAAAATAAAATGGATTTTAAGCGTCGTTTCATAATTGTTGATGGGACCTGCATCCACTACTATACTCCAGAGACAAAAGAACAATCCAAGCAATGGACTTAAGGTGGAGGAAGTGACCCAAAAAAGGCAAAAATAATTCAATCGGCTGGTAAGGAGATGACAATGGTTTTTTGGGGCTTGAAAGGTATTTTATTGATTGACTATCTTTAAAAGCGTGAAACAATAAATTCAGAGTACTATTGCAACATTTTGAGGCTTACAACACAAAAAAAAATTCATCAAGACTCTTGCGCACAAGAGTGTTTTAGCAATGGTTAAAATAAACGAATTAAAGTGCGCGTTGCTTAGCCACCCACCTGATTTAGCTCCCAGAGACTTTTGCCTGTTCCCAAATTTAAAAAGACTCCTAGTTGGTAAGCCTTTTATCTCAAATGAAGATGCAATTACAGTTCTAAACCACTATTTCGAAGTCCTTGAGGAAAACTATTTTAATCAAGGCATAGAATTGCTAGATAATTGTTGGACTAAGTGTATTGAAGTTTCAGAAGAATATATTGAAAAATAAAAATATATATTGAAAACCTGAATATTCTTTTTCTGTGCTAAGCTAAGAAGTATCCGAACCGCCCTCGTACACGTAATTCAGTTTTTACACGGACTTTTTTTACACGCTTTTGATTTAACACGGTTTGAAAATAACGAAATTTTAAATTTTTTACACGATTTTATTCCATTTAGCACGATTCTTAATTTTTTTGTCTTGAATTTTTTTTGTTAAATTTAATTTTTGCAAAATATGTTCATAACACAAATTTAGGGAAATTACCATTGCATATTTACTGATCAGAGCAATTGCGAATAGCACAAATTTAGGGGAATTCCCTTTTAGTGCATACAATCAAACGAACTTGTCATACATTTTTTTACATTACTTTTGAACTTAAAGTCCATATCTGTTTTTGCTTTAATAACAATGCTTGTGTAAAAACAAATTGTACCATATATGTACATACATATGTGATTTAATATTATAAACTTGATTAGTTGTTTTAAAAAAATCCTGGTTTTTCACTAATTTCAATTGATTTGAGAGATATAGAAGCAAACACATATTTAGCATAACATCAATTCTTTTTTACATGTTTTTTTTACACGAAGTTTCCAGAAACCAATAACCGTGTAAAAACAGAATTAGGTGTAATATAAATCGTTTTTTCAAAACAAAAGCAAGAATTTGTTGTTTATGAATTTAAGTTACTTCTTTTAGCTTTTCTTAAATATTAGAAAATGAGCTTTCTTTTGTGCTGCAAAAGTATTCACTCGATCTATTTAGGCATACAATTTATTATAATTTATTATATTTTTAAAAATGGTCAAAAAAAAAAGAAACTTTCCCAATCACCACAAAAAGTCACAGATTTCTTTTTAAAAGTATAAAAACTTAAAGTTGCTTTTATATTCCTTAAATGTAGATTCAAGTCTTCTATAAACATTATTCACCATGCATATTTATTAAATTTGCATCACATGTACTTTTACTGGCTCCTAAATACATTGGTTGAATGCTTAACCAATTATTTTTTAACCAACAAAACAGACAGCAAAAAAAAAACAACATCAAACTGATATGCTGCCCACAATATATAATCAAAATTTATCGAAATTTAATTTTCTCTTGGATTTAATCTCACTTTTGGCTAACATGGACATTTTTGTATTAAAAGTGTGGTTAGCGCATACATACTGTATTTCATACATTTTCCAATACATCGTATTGTTCACATAGAATCTGGTCGCATAAATGTTTTAATAGCGATTAAAAACATCTCAAACACAAATTAATAGCCAATTATTAAAAAGAAAATTAATAATTTGTTTGTCAGTTATATTTAAAAATTCTGTTGTATGGCGGAATTTTATGTGAACAACTTTGTACATAAATATATGTATGAATTTTGTATGTTGGTAGTCTGCAGTTTTAAATATAGAATATGGTTATTATTACTGGGAACCAATACAAAATGTATCAATTAACGCCCTCTCTTTAATATGTGTATATTTAATTAGCCAGTTTAAAACATTGCAAGTAGGTTGGGGGACAACCAATGCTAACCCAATCGTAGAAGTAGAACTAGCTTCAAGGTCTGCCGGGTACATCATTTTGACTATACAACCAACAAAGTTCATGTGCATATTTACTAAAAATAAAACAACAACCACAAAAAACGAGTAACAAAGCATTGTGAAATGGAACATATAATACCCTACACAGATTATGTCAGCAAAACGGAGCTATGACCTATTGTTGACTGATCATTCAAAAATTTAGTGGTATGACTTCTGTGCATATAAATATTTATTGTGTTAAACTATATCTCGATATAAAAACTTGTCAAAAATTTATGAGCATCTGTAACAGGGTCTTATATGGGAACTACAACTAATTATGAACCGATCTTTTTAAAATTAGGTGAAATTAAATTGCATTTTATTTCGATAACAATATTTTAAGACATTTATAATTGTTAAAGTGATTTTCTGAAATGGGCTTCTATGGGAACGATTACTAATTATGAACTGGTGATCATAAAATTAGGCCAGGAAAATATAATAGAAACGACAACTACTCGCACATTTCACATCATTTTTTTTTAGATTATAAGGTAATCATATACATATTGTACACCAATACCTCACTTTGCGTCGGGACTACGATCCAAAAAAACACGACTCAAATTGAAACAACGCAAAGTGAATTAATTAATTATTTCTATATAGTTACGAAAATACTAAATCGTCGGAATTCTTTCACAAACAATTGGTCCAATGTTTGCTGAGCACCTTTTTTTCAACGTAAAATTAATTTTCTTGTAGCAATTCTCTGTATTAATACCACTAGCATTCTCGTTGGATAATGCTTTACTTTTTATGTCATCAAATAAGCGTTTTGCTTTTGTCTGAAATATATTTTAGTTACTGGTACTTTCTGGGCAACTTAATTTTCAATTCCAATAGAAAGCAGGACTCTATTTTGATTATCAAAGCACGTTTAAGCATCTAATGATGTTGCAGATTTTGCTAAAATTTAAAAAAAAAAAAAAATCAAAGACTCGAACTTAAAACAACCTCGAAAATCTAACGACGCACAGTGAAAATTAGTATTAATTAAGCAGCGACGCAACTTCGAAAAAACCCAAAACGAAATGACGCAAAGCGAGGTATTGGTGTATTAGACTCTTTGTTAACGGTACTATAGTTTGTGTTTGCTTTTGGGTGCATGATCGCGCAAAATTTCAAGTTTAGTATTCCTTAATTACAGTGACCATGTGTGTTGGTTGGAAAAGAATAGAAACGCTGCGGAAACTGTTAATATTGTTATTGAAAAAGTGTTTGATACTTTGTGGGAAAGGTACGTAAAAAAGTTAAATTGCTGTAAATCTTTTCATATGATTTCTTTTCATCGTCAGGCGTTGGTGCGTTGTTCTGGGTAAATGATAAGATGTGCGCTGTCGACTACACAAACATTTTATACAAAGTCATGCTTCCATACGCCAATGAAGAAATTGAATTGGTAGTTTCAGCAGGACGTCGACCCCAAACACTTAAAGAAATCGTTCCAAGACAACAATGTCCATTTGTTAGAATGGTCGTCACAGTCCCCAGAATTAAACCCCATTTAGCACCTTTTAGGCATTTTGAAAAAGAAACTTGCTGACAATAAGCCAAACAATAAAGCAGCTTTGTGGGAGAAAGTAAAGAAATATAGACCCATTAGTTTGTGCCAGGTTGGTAGACTCAATGGGACGTCATTGTTCTCAAGTCCTGAAAATAAGAGTGGAACCACTAAATATGTAATTTCAATTCAATTTCAACATTGTATTTATTGTTTTAAAGAATAAAATTTATTATTAGAGAACATTTTTCATTTGGCTTGAGTTCATTTTTTTTTTTAATTAATAACTCAAAGACTACCACTGTGAAAAAAACTCTCAAAAATTGAAAAAAATTTATGTTAATAAGTTTGTTGTTTCTAGTATTTTTTTTTCCAAAGGATTGAAATGAAAGCCGTCATATATTTTTTTACATAAATTCAGCCGAACTTAGTTTTTAAATTTTTTTATACAGTGGGAAGCAAAACTGTTCATAGTTTTTGCACTAAGGAAGTAAGGTAATGAAAATAATACAAATAGAGGTATATTATCATATATATGTATTTTTTTTATTTAATTGAACCTTATTCTAAATTATAAAGCACAAAAACTCACATAAATTGTTTCAAAAAAAATTAAAAAAAATAAAAAAAAAAAAAAAATTCGAATACTTTTTTTCACAGTACAAGAAATAAATATTATCACGATATTGATCTGTTAAAATGTAACGGTAGTTGTTTGTTGTGATCTCATTATCAAGCTTTTATTGCTGTATTTTTCAATTATTGTTTGACCTGTGAAGTTTTTTAAAGATTTTTAAAAATGAGTAAAACGCCAACTGATATTGAAAACAGTGTGATAAATTTGTTGCAAAATAATTATTCATGCCGTAAAATTAAATCTAAGTAAATCCACGGTCAATGATATAAAAAACGGCGTAATCTAGCCTGCAATAATAACAAAGGGGGTCGACCAAGATTGCTTTCTGATGGTGATGCCCCTCAGAGACATCAAGATCCCGAAAAATGCTGCAACAAGTATTGGTAAGGATGTCAGTTCCTGGACGTTTAGACGCTTATTAAATAGAATTGGTTTAGTAGCCAGTGTGAAAAAGAACAACCCATGACTTTCCGATAGAAATGTGAACAAAACGCCTTCATTTCTGTAAAACCCACAAAAATTGGACAGTAGATGACTGAAAACGGGTTATTTGGAGCGACGAAACGAAAGTCAACCGATACCAGTCTGATGGAGTCCTTCCTTGTGCAAAACATCCGGACAGTTTTGCTTTCCACTGTATATAAATAAGTGCTGTTTTCAAGAAAATAGAAACTTTCAAAATCAAACTTTTTTTACGCGAAATATTCGGAAAAGAAAGAAAACTGCACATCGTTTTCTATATCCATGACTGCCCCGATAGACTAGGCGATAGAGTGCCGAACTATCAGTCAAAAGGTTGCGGGTTCGATTTCCGCCAAAAACTCTGGGTGTTTTCTGCAGATAAGCCAAAAGCTTCGCAGTTTGTGTTTGTTAATTATTTAAAAAAAAACATATTGTGCACGTTAATTTTCTGTTGCAATCTGATATCCAACACTATTGGCTGCTAACATTTTTAAGACAGTCTAATTGATTCTGAAAGTGAAAGTTATACAGAATCGATCGGTGTACTTCGAGTTGGGTGTTCGAACAATAATTTTGGGCGTTACCAACATCAGCACAAATCCAATATACCCTTGACACTATGTTGGTGTAGGGTATTTTTAACAAAAAACTAAAGGTGCTCGGTCACATAGTGCGTTAACACTTTTTTGACCCTATTGAGAAGAAGCGCTCACACATGAACTGAATAATAATTACCATAGTAAGGTCAGGAAATTATTTTATATTTTGTATTTTATTTTTGCAAAAAATATATATACAAGTCTTTTAAAATGTTCACTGGCCGTATGTACATTAGGCTAGGATTTAGCTTTAAATATACTTTTACATTAAATTAATCTTTCTTTAAATCAAGCTTCTTTTTAAGCAAATAAGTACGTTTTTTGTGCAAGTGTAAGGACTTGTGAATAAAATTTTATCTTCATTTGATCTTCAAAATTTCCCATCCAACTAGGCACCAGTCTAATGTTTAGGTTTATTGGCATGTTTATGGTAGTTGACATGTTTTTACTTTGCACACAACAATTTGAATTAATTAACATACTCAAATCAACTGAACTCTAACAACCAACCAAGTAGCCCAACAAACAACTAACAAAACAGACCAACAACTAGCAAACATGTTGTAGTCATGCCAACATTAATTGATTAATAGTGAGTCAATATACCATCATACAACATAAAAATACAGAAACACACAAATATCAACTAAATATACATACATAGATACGAAACAACACATTTGTATAAACAGGATGTGCATATTATATCCGGAAACAAACACATACTTAAACAAATTGACATTTTTGGGAGAGATTTTAGGCATGTATTGTAGATGAAATCTAATGGAGATTGATGTTTCCTCCACAAAGTCTATTGAATTCCTAATGAGTCTTTTGGAAATTTTGTTAAGCTGCAGGAGCTCAAATATTTAGTTAACCTTTTAGCCAGCCACTGCTGATAATTAATATAATTTTTTTTTTTCTAAATTAATAAAAAGCTGCAATATTCAATGTTGAATACAGATTTAGTTTTCCCATATAAGGAGTTTAAGGTTGTTGAGGCAACAAATTTATGAATTAAATTAATATGAATAAGCAATTAATTGAAATAACTTACAGTCTTACACATGTTTTGTTTTTCACATTCGTAACGCATGAGGTCTAGCCAGACCCACTTAGTTTTTCATGTACTTAATTCGAAAAAAAAACAATTTTTTTGATAAAATGTGAATAAATAACTATGTATTCATATGTTAAAAGGGGAATCACAACTTTTATTATCATCAACAAAAACATAAAGTAGAGGTGGTGCAAAGTGTAACGACGGTTTCAATAAAACTTGTACCTTATGAATTAACTATGTAGATGGAATTACTTGTTAGTATGTTTATTGGTGTTTTCTGAATTATCTAACCTATACTAACCTAACCTTGTTGAATAGATATAAATAAATGGTAGATAACTGGTCAAAAAATAATTAAATACAGCTAGAAAAATATAAGTAAACAGCATCTTGAACACAAAATTTATATGGGGCTGACCAGAAGCATTTGTTACAAATGTGATGTGTGCAATAAAATACACGTATTCGAGTAAGTGTTCTTCTATATCCTTCCCAGGATTTCTTTTTGAAATATTTATAGCGAACTAAATTGTAGAAAGGTACCTAAAATTTCAAGTCTCTAACTAAGTTTTAAATACAGATATTACAATAACATTTCAATCTGAAAAAGGTCTGTCCAGACCCATGTGCAAGACGAAGGATTAAATATTTACCACCTATATTTAGAGTTGTATAAATTCAAATCCTTTAATAGCTGATGAAAATTTACATACATATAACAAATGTATACCAGTTGTCTTTGCAAGTAGTTCCACAATTACATGTAAAGTCAAATTATTATGGTAATTTTAAGAAAGGACTTAATCAGGCATGTAATGGACATCGAAAACGAAAACGAATGAAATTTGGAAGTACATTTGAATGCATTTCTAATCTAATTTTTGAAATTTTTCTTTTAAGATTCTCTTTAGTAGCACAATATCTTTATATTTTATGTTTTCAATATAGAAATATTACGAAAAAATTTAATTCTAAAACTCATTCGTTTTCGCTGTGAAAAATTACCCCAGAAAAAAATTACAACAAAAAAATTAAAAAAGGTTCAAATTTTGAGATTACATTTGATTATAAAATTTAGCCCTAATTGTTTTAAGAAAAATCACCCCAAAGGTTACAAAAAATTACCCCAAAGTTAAAATGAAAGATGGCCCCAAAAGTTGGGGTATTTTTCATAACGAAAAATTGCCCCCCAAATATGTAAATTAATTTTCACCCCCAAATTTTGTATATATGTATGTATGAAATGCAGTTAGAAATAAAGAAAATATTCGTAACAATTAACAATTTGAAGATTTTATCTCAAGTTTTTTAGTATGTTTTACAATATTAACGAATGAAATTTAGCTCCAAAGTAAAACAAGGAAACAAGAAAAAATTATAAAGTGAAATTGTTATACTAATGGATTGTTCCAAAACAAAATTTTCCAAGCAGTTCATAGAAATGTAAATGCATATACAAGAGGCAGAAAGTAAAGAACAGCACGGTTTGATCAGTTTTTAATACGTAAAAGCAAATGAAACCCATTTAGGTCATCTGAAGAGCTTGAAAGTGATTTATGTGCTTCTGTTACTAGTCGCACAATTAGAAATATGTTTCAGTAAGCTTGATTAAAAGCCGCCCATAGTCCAAGGAAGGTACCTTTATTGAGTTATTAGAATGTTAAAAATAAGTTTTATTTTGCACAGAAACCAATCTACACCAGCAAAATGTGCCTTGGCCACATTAAACGAACATTAATTTATTTGATTCTGATTGCAAAACCATCGCTCGAAGGCAACAATATATAATAATAATTTCACACCAGGTTTACCTAAACAATCTTGAAGCTAGGCTGTTCCGTCGGTTAATGATATGGGGTTACTTTTATTAAATCTGTAACCATAGAGAAATACACATATAGAGGAAAATCTGTTTCTAAAATCATAAGCCTGTTGTTAAAATCAGAAGTGGTGAAAATGTATTAGGTACCAAACGGTACCTAAAGATGCCAAATTTCAAAAAACCGCAATATGTCTGTAAGAGATGTAGTCAAAAAATATAAATTTAAACATTTCATGGTAGAAAGGTATAACTCGTTTTGCAAAAGGTATAAAAGTGTCCGTTTTCCAAGCCCGACCATATAATATCCTAAAACCAGTATAAACTTATGTAAAAATTGTTTTTCAGTAATGGGTGATTTATAAGATCTGTCCGATCATTCAAAAATGTCTTTCTTTATATATGTGTTAAATTGTATCTCAATAGAAAGACTTTTAAAAGATTTATACATGTTTAAGTGATTTTAGAAGGGGATCCTATATGCAAGCTATGACTAATTATGAATCGACTGTTATACAATTTAGTGTCATGATGTCTGTAATGTGATGCGCTGAATTTTATTCGGAGACCATACATTTTATGAGATTTATGGTTATTAAAGTGATTTTTGGAAGTTGGCCATATATGAGAGCTATGATTAGTAACGTATCGATCTGCATAAAATTGGGCCAAATGATTTTTTTTATAATATAATCTGACCTGTACTATGCACTCAAGGTTTACATGGATGGCTAGCCAGCCATCTAGTCAGACAAACGGACGGGCATAAATTTGAATTCATCAGTATACTTTAACCCTAGGATGTTCAACTGGGCTTTTAGAGGCCCATTTTGATATTAAGTGGTAGCCCAGTTTTTACCTTTGCTCTGATCGAATAAATATTTTATGTCAACTACCACTAATGTCTTCTGAACATAATGAACTCAGTAAAATATTGTTACTATTGATTTCGTAGAACAACCTTGTCTGCTTATGTAAAAATGTGGTAAGTGTACCTACTGGGCCTCATGAAGCCCATATAAAAAATTAATGATAGCTGATCCACATTCAACGCAGATCTTCTGATTGACGTTAAGTTGCAAAAATGTGAGTAGTATTTTAAGGCATCATTAACAAACACACCCACCGCACGCCCTCGCCCAAGTCTGAGCCACGCATTAACAATTAGTGTGGTAAAGGACTTCTACACACTACACAATCCCACCAATAATTTAAAAGCTTAAAAGGGGAGAAAAGGGTCTCGCCATGCCCAGTAGTCACTTACCACTGCCCAGGCAGTCAGACATCCTAGGGTTTAGGAGGGTGTTGGTTTAATATTTATTGGCGTTACAAACATAAGCCCAAATCAAATGGTTTAGGGTATAAAAATGAAAAATAAATATTATGTACAGAAACTGATATGTTTTTGGATAAAAATGGTATGAAGCAAAATAAACAAATTAAAATGACTTTTATAAATCTTTCAGATGCAAAATTGTAATAAAATATCAACCAAAAAAAATTAGTAGCAGGAAATTTGTTGATGTAGACCAGGAGTGTCCAAGCCCTATACACTTGGTGCTCTTTTGTATTTGTAAAAACTCTTAGCTATAGGCTGTGTGTTTTGTATACTCATTACAGCACTCAGCACTAGCAATACGAAATACACAAACAACTTTGCCTTATTTGTGTTTTTGTCGTACTTCATTCTATACACGCAAGCGCAAAGCAAAAACAATTTCGTATGCTCTACTGGGAAACATTGGTGTCTGCGATCGTCAATGTAGATTTTGTTTTTGTTTAACGTATGATACCGTTTAAAAAGGTGTGTTGTTTCTTTGTATGTATTGGCTTTTACAACAAAAAATACTGAATAAAAAGCAACTTTTGGGCACTCCTGATGTAGACGAATAGTTATTCCTGCATTATTATTGACACAATTTATGCAGCAATACAATTACATTATACATAAAATTTACTAAAATAGCGAACATCGCCAAATTGAATATATTAATAAAACATAAATATAGGGTTGACTATTGAACTTGGTCATTTATTGAGAATGTCTAAGGAATTATTTAAATACAATAATTTGGAGCAATTCGCAAAACTTTCGTAGCTAGGAAGATGAATAAGGTCTAAAGTTCTAAAAACATAAATAAATATGCATTGAAATGTATTGTTGTATTAAAATCTTACTGCCTTAATGAGTAGGTTAACAAATATAGAGTATTTTTTTAATATTATACATATTTAACTTTAAGTTGGCAATACTTTTTTAACTGGCGGCCATTTTGTCAGCTGTGATTTATAATCGAAGTCATTCCTCTACGCTGATTGACCACTTGGAGGACACCATTCGCCGCGTTATTGACGATATTAGTTTAAGTAGTTGCCCGCTACTTCCAAACATTCAAGTAGATTCTTCTGATTCCATTTTGAAATACATGTACAGTGGGAAGCAAAACTGTCCGGATGTTTTGCATTAAGGAAGTAAGTAAGACTGGTATCGATTGAATTTTGTTTCGTCGCTCCAAATAACCCGTTTCTAGTCATCTACTGTCCAATTTGTGTGGGTTTTACAGAAATGAAGGCGTTTTGTTCACATTTCTATCGGAAAGTCATGGGTTTTTCTTTTTCACACTGGCTACTAAATCAATTATATTTAAGAAGCGTCTAACCGTCCACGAACTGACATCCAGTTGGGTTTATTTATAACTTCTTTATTTAAAATCAAAAAAGAAAATTGTTTCAGTCTTTTAATTAACTTGTGCTGATAATAACATTTTCTACACTTCCTCAACCATGAGTAAATTTAGTTTATTAACCGATTTTTTTTTTCTTACATATTTTATGCAAATTTATTGTCTGCATTTATTATTATTTACATCTTTATACTTTTTGCATACATTTTTCACCAAATTCCTGAAAATATTAAACAAACGACTTTTCTTCTCTACTTTATTATTATGTTCTATGAATATGAAATGTTTACTTTTGAAAACTTAAGTAAAAATAGTATGTGGAGACATTTATTTATCCTTGACATTTAGGGGGGAAAAAAGAAAAAAAATGCCTTTTTATCTATGAAAAATATTTCCATTTTCTTTTCATTCTGAAAATATGACTTGATTAAAAACAAAAAAAAAAATATATTGAGCACAAAAGAGCCAAAAGCTGAAAACGAAAAAGAAAAGGAAAGTGTAAAAATGTCCGGAAAGCTTTAATTCTCTATATATTTTATTTATTTAAATGATGGAATATATTTGCATATTTAAGATAAAAATTATATTAAAGTGCCTTTAATAATATGAAATATTTTAACTTGGTTGTATGCATTTTAAACTTGTCCATATATAATAAAATTTATGTTTATGTAAAAACATTTTACATAGACAAATAAATTATTATATTTCCCAAATAAAACGTAATGAAACGTAAATACTCTCAATTCCCCAATATTACTTCAAAATGTCACTGTAAATAAATATAAGAATTTTGAAGGGGGGGGAAGCATGGGGAATGCTCTACTGATCTTAAGATACGCCTACCATTTTGTTTGAAACACATTCACATTAATGCTAAAATTTCAGGAAAAGCCAACTAATATTCTTGGTCAATAATGTCCATTCGTGTATTTATCAAATTCTGACTGTTAACGAATGTTCAGCTAAAAATTGTTTAGAATTGTATGGCGGAGGCAGAGTTAAAGGTGGAAAATCAAATCAAAACAAATCAAATCAAATGGAAAGAATGAATCATTCATCTTTATATCTACCATGTTGACATTAAGCAAAAACAAAAAGTAATAACAAATAAATGTTGGCAAGCAACTGTGAGTTCGTAATGAAATATGAGGTAAATAAATATGTACTTGCTACCATTCAATTTTAGCAAAATGTTTGGCAAAATAATTTTGTATGTATTAAGAATGTATTCAATATTTTGAAATATCTGTAAATTTAGAAAGTTGTTTAAAGTGTTTTAAATGCTTGTAATGCGTTCACATTCATATAATCATTAGCTAAATTTAAATTAATATAAAAAGTTGAAATAAACTTCGATTTCCAAATGGAATCATTAAAATACTATTACTAGCCATTATAATACCGCCATGATTTTAAAGAAAATATAATTTTCATCATCCAGCGAGCCCGATTATTAGCTCCTATAGCGTTTACTGTTGGATAGGGCTTAGATCTTTCAAAGATTAGGCTCAGATGAAGCAATTCTTTATAGTCTTCTCTTGGTTGCCTGTCTTCAAGCTGGCCATTTGTTGATAAATATTTTAAAATTATCTCAATTCTAAATTTGTTTCTTGTATAAAACCTAAATCCATACAATTTTTGAATGTAAAACATAAATGAAGTTAATTATCATTAGCGACGACTTATTTATAATTAGTTTGTAATAATCATTAATCTAGTTGATTACGATCATTTAGAGAAATGTAAATAATATGTAAGAGATGATCACATAATACTGGTTTTACTGCAGTGATCACCATACTCTCTTTTAATTTGTCTTAAGCCTCAGTTAGCCGACTGTAATGGAATGTAACTGCAACAGTAAGATACAGCTGATGCATATTGTTATGTGTAAAGTAATGCAAATGGTTATGGAGATGTAAAGTAACGCAACACCGTAATGTATGAATCTGTAAGGAATAGAATTTCCTTACAGTTTTACGTCATTACACTACATTCCGTTACAGTCGGCTAACTGAGGCTTTATATATATGGTGAATTTCACGTCAAATGACCCAATTTTAAAAATCGGTGTCTTCCGATCTGGATGAAATTTGCACCAACGTTAGTACTATTGGATAGTAAGCCAGAGACAAATTTTCAGGTCTATCAGTCAAGAACTGCCGGAGTTAGAGAGGGTCAAAGTAGGGCATTTTGGTCCATATTGATCATACAGGGTTTTTTTTAAAATGAGTGTAACTTTTCACCTATTGGTCCTAGCAAACATTGTCCAAAGGATTTTCATTCCAAAAATATTTTTTTTTATTTCAAAATTTTTTTTTTTTTTTAAATCGGTCGAAAGTTGTTTTTGAGGAAAAATAAAAAAACTCCATTTTGAAAAAAAAACTAAGCTTGCAACTAGCTTGCACAAAGATCTTTTGAGGAAGTTCATTGACACTGCAGTTATCCTCGTTTTCTAAAAATTTCGATATGGTTTTGAGCACTCTGTATGATTTTTAAGATTTTCCAGAAGGTTGAGCTGTTTTTCCAAACAAGCACGTGCAAGAAGATTGCAAAGCAAAAAATTTTAAATTTAATTTTCATAATTTTCACAAACCTTAAAAATGTTGTAACTGTGGCACGGGAAGAGCAAATCTTATTTCCTCTAAATTATTTAGAATTAATAGATCTTTCAAACTGCATCATTAGTTTTTTTCGTTTTAATATAAATTTTAAAAGTTGTAAAGCGTTATTTACGAAATTTATGAAAAATTGTAATGTAGGGTACGGTACCTAAATGAGCAAATTCTTTGCCAAAACTTTAAAGTTTTTGTACACAAAAATAAAACTTAGACATTTTTCTTTTAAATTGTTTCCTCAAAAGTAAAGAAAATCGTGGTTTTTGACAAAGTTATGAAGACAACTCAAAAACGGCCGGTAAAGCCGATTTGGCAAAAGTTCGACTTGTGCGACCTTAAAACCTTTTCTGAAAAATCTGAAAAAATCTTAAAAATACTTTCAAATTAGGCTTGAGCCCCAAAGAAAGCCTAGTACATACATTTGCATACACATATGTATGTATGTAATACAAATAACAGAGTGACACGAATTGCACAAACAAGTGTGTGCTCGTCTTATCTTCCTCTCACCCGGATTTCTAAAAGGTAAACAGCTTAGCTTAAAGAATTGCTTCGTGTAAATTGGGACTAATCTATTTTTATTGTTTTTTTATACACTGAATGAATATAAGCTACATTTTACTTTTTACGATTCCCCTAATTAAGGGCTAAAATAAGAATAAATCCACTGCTCATCGGCAAAACTACACTCAAAAAAAATTGAGTAATCCGTACTTAAATCAATCCGTAGCGGTGTCAATAGTAGGGTAAGTACGGATTTTCTTATACCGAGTACAAAATACTTGATTCAAGTACGGATTCATCAAGTCAAAAAATCTTAATTTTAGCTCTCCTTAAGAATGGCTGAGATTGAATTAATCCCTAAATAAGCTTGATTCAAGAATTATAAACTAGATTTAAGCACGAATTCGTGCTTGATGTAATCCAAAAATGAGATTGATTTAAGTATGTCCGAGTTTGAATTAATCTCAAAATGAGCTTGGTTCAAGAATTTTGAAAAATATTTAAGCTCTTATTCATATTTGATGTAATCCTAAAATCGGATTGATTTAAGAATGCCCGAGATATAATTAATCCCAAAATGAGCTAAATAATACGAGACAATTAACTACGGCTACAATATTATGAAGTAAGAACCAAGGCCTCGTCTGGTTATATTTTGTTCGTTCGGAACAGATTATAACTGGATCGGTACTCCTATTGTTACTTGCTTTATTGTGATATTCTTATATATCTTATATTAAAATTCACATACACTATTTGAGAATTATAATAGTGAATTTTAACGTAGGAAGTGTGTGTTTTGTAACAACATGTTATATTAGCATGAGGGTTGTTTTTGTAAGTACACGTTATCTTTAAGAGTTATCTTCTTGATTTAAGAGCAAATTGGACTTAAAGTAAGAATTTCTTACTCAATAAATTAAAAAAAATGATTTTGAAAGCTTCTGAGAGAGTAAGTTTAACTTCGCTCATTTCTTCTCTGGGATTGATTTAGGATTTTTTTTCTTAATTTAAGTAAAATAAGTCTTAGTTTTCGTTTTAAGATTTATCTTCTTGATTTAAGAAAAAACTGGACTTAATTTAAGAGTTTTTTACTTAAATCAAGAATAATAGTCTTGTTTTAAGAAAATCTGCGCTTGATTTGTCAAATCAATCCCGATTTTTACTTATTTTAAGTATAAACTAGTAAAAACGTACTTGAAAATTTCAGGCTAAAACTGAGAAAAATAAACTTAATTTTAGAATGCCATTCTTCTTTCTGTGTAGTATAAATTATAAAAACCCCGGCAACAAATTCGAATATGATTGTAATTTAAGAACTAAATTTGCAATAAAATTGTTGTCCTTGAGTTTTAGGTATCCAAGGACTAGTTAACAGAGAAAACAGATTTGTTGTGAAGTGACGAATTTTTGTGGCTTCAAAATTTAGATGGGTTAACAAATATTTACTTGTGTCTATTGTATTTTATCTGCAGGAACTACAAGTAACTGTCTTTTGCTAGAACCGATAAAATCTATATAAATTAGAGTTTCCAAATTTTTAGAATTGTAGTAATTATAGTAAGTCAGTTGATAATATGGAAAAACTCTATAAAAATCTAATAGTTTTGATTATGAGAATCCACTCATTTGAGGTCTCAATAATAAAAATTTTTATAAATTATAAAAATATAAAAATATTTTTACTTTATAATGATGTACATAATCAAATGACAACAAATTTGGGTGTCGTAATGAATCTCTTTTCTCTGGTTATAATATATGAGACAAACACTTTTATAAAAGAACAAATTTTGGTAAAAGTCGGTAAAAATATTCCTTTAAAGTAAATAAAGATTATTGTTTGTTATACTCGTATTTTAAACACCCACCGTTGTGGTGGATCTTTTTTTCTTCCATTTCGATGTTGTTGTAGTTGTTGTAGTCTCTTCTTCAATAACATCCGTATCAGCCATATTTGTAAGTGCGCTTAACTGAACAATTGCGGGTGTTTGTGTATCCTTTAAACGGCGTCGTGGTTGGTGTTGTACTATACAATGTATTGCACAAGTGTGAGTGTATTAATTTTTAAACTTTAGTGTGTAAAACAGAAAAATCCGCTTTAATTATTATTGCTGTAGTAATTGTTTAATATTTTGTTTTTTGTTAACTTTTGTTTGACTTTTCACACACATAAACTTTTTTTTTTTTTGTTAACTGAGAGAGTAACACAAAAACGCACAAAATTTATAAATTTGTATTTCTTCTTCCTAAATTTATATAAATAAACTTATTTAAAGGACTTGTATTCAATTGCTTCAGAAGGTCTTTTTCTTTAAAAACATTTGATTTTTTATAATTTTTTGTTGCTGGTGTTTTGTTGTTGTAATTTGATTTAAAGCAAATGTAAAAACATGCATTCTTTTTAATATAAAACTCAAACTTATTTTTCTAAATATTTAATTTTTTTATTTATAATTTTTATATATAATTTTTTCAAAAATTTTAGGCTGCGTGGAAAGAAAATTATAAATAATTTTGTTTAAAAATTTGTTTATGATCACTTTTAATTTGTTAAAATTTTGAACACTGTTGTTTCATTTCTTATTTTTCTTTTTAAATCTTTTTTTTTATTTTTTTATTTATTTATTTATTCATTCTATAACACACAAATAAACCATAAAATCTTTAAAAATCTTATTGCTAATATAAACAATTTGATATATTTGGGTCATTAAAAAAAAGATGTATCAATGTTTTTCTCAGTTTCTGTTTAAATTTTTGAAAGCATATACAATTCACAACAACAAAAAATTGCAAATTGTGGGTAAATGTTCTTTTAGAAAATACACAATAATTAAGAAATTCTATATTTCATTAAAACAATAATTTGAAATAATATAAATTAGTAAAAAAGTTTTTTTCTTCTAACTTTTATAAATCCAGCTTATTGTATTTAAATTTGACTACTTTTAATATTACAAGAAATTTTTTATAAATATTTTCTTTTAAATAAAACACCTCCACCAAACAAATTTAAGCCATATTGTCTAGTAATGATGACGTATGAGTATTAAAAATTTAAATTTATGTGCACGTGCTTTTTTCCCCTGAATATTTTGTATGGTGTTGACGCAAACTAATATTTCAAATAAAAACCATTACATTAAAAGCAAATGTTTAAAAACATTTTAATTTGTGTGCCTGTGAGTCTGCCTTTCTATACAGTTTAGTGAACTAATTTGCAGAAAACAATAAAATTTTAAGGGACAACTACCTAATAAAACAAATTAGTTTCAATTTGTTTTTATATCTGAACTTGAAAATTTCATGTCTTCATATTTAAGTATCATAATTTTATGCTATAACAAATATTCTCTTCATCAATTATATGCCAAAATCTCTTCAATATTTATTGGGTGTTCGTAAAAAATATGTCTACATATTTTAGTTTCAGAAAACAAAATAAAGAATTGAGATCACCAAATTAATTTCAAAATAGACTCATAAAAAATATGAAAACTATAACAGTTTTTATTTTTTTGTTTTCAGAACTAAAACACATGAGTCATGCACGTGTTGATTTAAGAAAAATATAAGCAATATTATCATTTCTGTTGTAAATAAATAAATATAACAAGTCTTTTTAACATTTATGTATATCTTTTAATATAATTGCAAATTTATCTAGATATATACAAAAAATATTTCAACAGAATCACTCAATTGTACTAGATATCGAAATATCTAACCAGAAAAACGTATAATATTAAACTAGAACTGAACTAGAACTGAACTAGAACTGAACTAGAACTAGAACTGAACTAGAACTGAACTAGAACTAAAATAGAACTGAACTAGAACTAAAATAGAACTGAACTAGAACTGAACTAGAACTGAACTAGAACTGAACTAGAACTGAACTAGAACTAAAATAGAACTGAATTAGCACTTAACTACAGATAGCTCCACTATTTAATAAAACATAACTTATAATGCGCAAAACTTTCAAAACCAAATAAGAATACAGTGACTATATATAATAACATTAAGTATGTAACAGTTAAGTGTTACACATCTAGAAAACGAATGTGGTTATGCCAATACAAAACTGCTTATGAGTCACGCAACAGCAGTAGTATATTGAAGGTAAGCAAACCAGTAAGGAAACGTCTTTACCAAGTTTATGTTGTATCTTGTGCGACAGCAAATATTGTTGTATGTTAACAAAATAATATTCTGAGGGAAATGACGATCAATAGTTGAAATGCATATTAAAATGCCGATTTAAACAAAATGATATTTTGGCATCAACATTGCAGAAAGATTTTCACTATTTAATATAGAACTGAACAATCATTACGCACATTATTATTATTGAATTTAAACTGTCACTTCATTTCGATATGTTTTAGAGCAACATGTCAGAAGTAAAATTATTTAAACAAGAAAATGCTTTTAATACATTTGACCAAATGAATAATACGAAACATGTTTTTGAGGAGTTTGTAGAAATATTAAACAAAAATTAAAATAAATAGTATTAATGTTTTCATATTTCTGGTTTAAAAACACATCAAATGAAATTTGTGCCATTTATATTTTGTATTAATAACACTCATACGCTACATATGACTCACAACAAATTATTTCAATTTCAATAGAAATTGCAAACAAATGTTTAAAAAAATATTTGTGGAATATTTTTAATAACTAGTTGTGGTTGAAATAAACGTTAACTGTTGATATGTTAATATTATTATTATTATTTTTATAGCAATATAGAAAAGTAAATATATTTTTATTTATTTAAATAAAAATTTATGTTTTTGGTTTTGAGTTGGATTTATAAAAAAAAGAGACCAGGAAGAGAAAATAACCGACAAAAAATTAATGGTCATAAAAGGATTAAATTGTTTTTTTTTAAAGGCATATATTGTAAAATTGATTTGTGAAACAGTGACTAATTGATGAAAAAATATAATTTTTTCTTCAGCTTGCTGTAAATGTTGTGTTAAATTATTTATGCTGGTTTTTTTAGTGTAAAAATGCTTTTAGATTATTGTGTATTTTTCTAGAGTTTTTTTAATTTTTAAAATTTCTTTATTTTTTTTTTCTTTTGTTAAATTTTTGTGTGTGCTGGTGAAATTTTGGTGGTTGTTTTGTAGATTTTACAGCTTTTGTTTTTAAATATTTTATTTTATTTCTTTTTTTTTAGTGTAATTTTTATTTTAGATGCATTTTTTTGTTTTTGTGTTGTTGTGTTGCAATTTGTTTGATGGTTTTATGTCACTAATATGTCATTAAGATAAATAAAAATATATTTTAATGTGACATTTATAAAATGTATTTAATTTTATTTTTGTTTCAAAATCATTCTTTCGTTTTCGTTGTTGTGGTATAATGTAATTTTGTTTAATATAATTTTTTTTTGTTAATTTTTGAGTATAATTATTAAAATTTTGTTAAATTACTGTGTAATTTGTTTATTTGTTGTGTTTTTTTTTTGTTTGTTTATTTGTTTATTTTCTTATTTTGGAAAATTATCATGCCATAATTGGAGATTTTCCATATTTTTCGTATATATGTAAAAATAGAAAAAATATTCGTATTTTTTTTTTATAAATTTAAATTTTTTTTAAATCTATTTCTATTTTGGCCACGCGAAATAAGTTTTTTGTAACGCTCACTCACTAAGAACTGCGAACGTATGTTAAAGTTGATTTTACTTAGTTTGTGAAAAAGTAGCAACACTTTTAGAGAGCGCTGTTTCATTTCGTTTGTTTTTTTTTGCACTTGGAGATCAAAAAAAAAAAAAAAATCAGCAACAACAATAATAAAAATAAATGAAATAATTTTTATTTGGTCGAGCTGTTTGAAAGAAAAACAGATCAAAACCACATCACCTCCCTGTCTGACTGCATGGCTGCCTGTCAGCTGCTGGCTAAAGGCATCAGAAATTAAAACAAAATTTAACAAAAACAGAAGAGATTTTTTCATTATTTGATTTTATTTCTATGAAGAGTACTTTGTCGATCACTTCATAATTTCACAGTTGATGAGTGAAACAGTTTTATTATAAAAAATTCCACTCGTATACCAAGATGTCCCCAACACACACACTCGAAATGATTAAAAATCTTTTAATGATTTGTATGGACAGTCTATGTATAGATGATTTCTGGTTCTTTTATTCTTTTACTCCGAAAATATACAGTATTTTAGCGTATCTTATAATAAAAACTGTCATCTTTAATGAGGCTGAGTTATTAGATGCTCATTTTCGTTTGAATAATTTTTTTTTGTTAAAACTTATGCGGGACAATAATTATTTAAGTTATAATTCATAAAAAATGTTTTTTTTTTTTTGTCTGATTGTAATTTATAGTTGGTACATTTTAAACATAAATAAATCATACAAATCTTAAAGTGTTAATTGTTGGCTGTCAAATTTTATTCATTGAAAATACATTGTGCTAAACACAATTTCTTCATAGACTTCTAATGAGGTTTTAGTTCGTTGAGTTCAGTTCTAGTTCAGTTCTAGTTCAGTTCTAGTTCAGTTCTAGTTCAGTTCTAGTTCAGTTCTAGTTCAGTTTTAGTTCAGTTCTAGTTCAGTTCTAGTTCAGTTCTAGTTCAGTTCTAGTTCAGTTCTAGTTCAGTTCTAGTTCAGTTCTAGTTCAGATCTAGTTCAGTTCTAGTTCAGTTCTAGTTCAGTTCTAGTTCAGTTCTAGTTCAGTTCTAGTTCAGTTCTAGTTCAGTTCCAGTTCAGTTCTAGTTCAGATCTAGCCTATTTCTTTGTAATCTTATGTCAACTGCGAACCGTTCAGGGGAACGAAACTTAATGCTTTGAGCAATTTTAAATCGGATTTATTATCATTAGATATTCCAAATTCAGATCGCCACTCGCGACCTTCTGTGTCGAAAAAGTTAAGACTATCAGGAACATGAAGAAAACTTGGTAGACGATTTTACAAACAAAAAAAGAAATTAAGATTAATTTATATTTTCTTTGAATTAAATTTATTTTTTAAATTTATAAAATTTATGACAAGTTTTAGCAAAACTATTTTTAAAAGTAATGATTGAGTTCCAACGCAGTAGTCGCGGTAAATTGTGGTTTATTTGTGTTTAAACTAGTAGGCTTTCAATTGATTAGTTTTTTGTAATAATTTTATAAAATAAATGTTTAATTTATTCTGAATATATGGAATAATCCAAATATTTCGAAACGTTTATTTAAAATATATTTTGTGGGCTTGTTGTATTTGTTATTATACTTTTTATTTTTATTTAATATTAATATTATTTATTATTCATTATTTAAAAACGAGTAAAATTTTTACAAGATGCACTTTTTCCTCCGAACTTCTTTGAATACAATTTTATACTGTTTTTTGAAAGCCAACAATTTGAAAAAAATTAATTTTTAAAATTTAATTATTGTGTTTTTGTTGTTTTTTGTTTGGGAAAACGTTTTGATTTGCATTTAATTCAAATAGACTTTATTGCCACTTCATTCAACAAAGTGTATGAGGCTTCATTGTTTATGTTTATACTTTGGTTGTTGTATTTGTTTAAATTGTAATTATTGTCTGAGTCTGAGTGCAACCACGCCGCACAATAAAGGCACAACAACAAAAAGCAGAATTAATATACTTTTTTTTGAAATTGTTTTAATGTATTTTTGTTGTTGATTTCGCAGATTTACCGAATTGTGTGCGTAAATTTTATTATTTGTTTATACATACGTTTAATGCATTTTTACTTATTTAAGTAAGTTTCGAAATGTTTTTGCAGTAGCTGTAATTGTGTTTGTACATTTGCTAAATACACTTAAGACTTGAAAGGCGGAGACATTTAAAAATAAAAATACCTATATTTATTTAAAATGTTTTTAGCTTTATGGACGTAGAGAAATTCATTTTGTTGCTATATATAGTCTCTAAAATTCACTAAAAATACTAACATTATGTTGGTTCTGAAAGTATTTTAACAGACAGTCGTCTCTAGCTCCGCTTAGGGGTAAACTCTTAAACTTGAATGTAATTTTGTTTCAGTTTAGTTGGTATTGGTCGCTTCTAATGCAAGTCCTATTCAAGTTTAGCTTTAAAGCAGTAAAATCATGAAAATACAATCAAATATATTATTAAAAACGAACGAATTACACTATCTAAGTGTAATTCCCATTTTACACGAGTGTCAGCTGTAGTTTGACATGTTTATTTTTACTGCATTTTTACGCAGTGTGTTTATAAGGATTTATTTTTGAAATTTCATGATATGTAGCAAGAATGAAAAATACTATAAATTTTAAGAAGATTTATAAAATTGACATTTGATTTTAATGTCTTTGTTTCCAATTAAACAAGGAAAAGATTAAATTTGTGATTAAATTGTAAAATAAATAATAAATTCACAGCGGAGAGTGCATAAAAATAACATTGTTCATAATAGAACAATGAACTGTCCTTGCCGGAAAATTTCTGCAGTTCAATTAATTTCGCCAAAATAAAGACACACATACGAGTATGCATGTATGTATGTATGTTTATATACATATTAGAGGTGAATCATCAGTAATGTACATATGAGTAATTTTAATTTAAATGAATATAAATTACATAGTAATTAATTGTATCAATTTAAGCTCTGCGGGACATTTTTAAACAAATAAAGTGTATAAAAGTTTTTAATTGACAACACAAATAAATTGTTGAAAATGTGGTAGTACAGTAGAACATAGCACATGTTAAAGGGTTTGGACAATTAATTTTTATTGACGGAATTATGAATAAGGAGTCATATTTAAATATTCTTTGTGAAACTTTAACAGAGAGCGATAGTAACATAAAACTATGCAAATGTGATTTAAAATGAATGAGTTGAATATACGAGTATGTCTTTAATAACACCGAATATTAATGACACTAACTGTATATTTTTCAAAAACAAAAAATTAAAAAATTTTTAATGAATATATGAAATGCTAATTTAATTTCACACACAGCACAGACAGAAATGTAAAGTATTGGCAACGAAGTTCATTTTAAATATATAAAATTTCAAGAACAATTATTATTTTTATTTGAACTGTTAATTTTTCAATTTTTGATAATTTTTAGTTGGGAAAAATGATGGTGATTCTTGAAACATGTAAAGAAAAATTATCAATAAAATTTTAATAAGATTTCCTGTTGTAAAAACAATTCCTACCTTCAGTAAAAATAACAATTTAATGAAAATTAAATTTAATGAACTCGAGCCCAATTAAAAATTATCAAAAATTATATAAAACTAAACCAATACAAGCTGAGAGTTGTTCGTAAAACATTTTTCTCCCTCCCAAAAAAAAGAGACGACAAACTTCGCATGAAAAAAACTTTGTCCTAACAAATATTTTGTTTAGAATTAATGGGTGAATCCACTTTTAAGTTATACACCCAATACATATATTAGATACAATAAATACTTACTTAATGTTTATTTTAATTATCAGATATATTCCAATAGAACTCACCTGAAAAGAAAGAAACATACCAGTGTTATTAAAAAGAATTATATGTTTTATTTTATATTAATTTGTTTTTGACAAAATTGTGGTGCTCATGTAATCAACTAAGTGACTCATGATACCCCTAAACGGTAGTAGTTTAACTCAATAAGCTACTCGAATTCGAATATTATTAATTTCACTTGGCCATTACCAGCAAAACTATTATTTTATGGATTAACAATTTAAAGTAACAATTTTTCAAATTTTGTCCCAAATGTTTGTTTACTCTCAAATAAAAATACGAGCGATTTAAGTAATAAGAATTGTGCTGTGTGAACACAGAAGAAATTTCAAGGAAAAAATTATATCAATATTTTCAATAAAAATTGCTTCGCGTAAATTGAGACTTTGTAGTTTTTTCACTATTTCAATTGGCAGCAATTATATTCAATAGTATTAGAATATTATTGACGTAGTTGTGCCTCTCTTTATATTAATCACTTTAAACTTTATTCATCAAACTTATGATATATTCTATGAAGGAATTCATAAAGACATCAGAAACAAATGGAACTCGTGTCTTCCGATTTTGATGATATTCTGTAAATACAGTATGTTAGGATATTTTAATTTTTCAAGTCTCGCGATTTAAATGAAAATGCGCTATTCTATATCTTTAAATATTCGTAACATATGAATCTAATGTCGAATTTCTTTATTAAGATGTATTTGACTAATAATTATGTTCTCTCAGAACTACATAATACAAAAAATGTTCCCCACCAAAATTATTTTTATACCCACTACCAAACACATTGAGATAATGGCCGTAGAACCAAAAAGTCTATATATACTGGGTCCTTGTAAGATTCTAAGACAATCTAGTCATGTCCGACCCTCTGTCCGTCTGTTGAAATCACGATAGAGCTTTGAAAAAAAGACATAGAACAATGAAATTTTTACCAAACATTCTTTGATCCACCGAAATGTTTGTTATTGAAAATATGCAAAAAGGGGTCCAGTACAATCCGAGTTATAGATCAAAGTTTCAGACTACCTCGATATTTTTCAGATATATTTTATCTTTGCAGACAATATCATGAACTTTTGCACACTTTCTTTTTGTTAAAGAAGGACAAGTCTCGTTGAAAATAGTAGTAATTGATCCACGATTTCTAATAGCCCCCATACAAATGTCTTCCCGGAATATGGCTTGGTGCTACATAAATATCTATAGAAAAGCCGTATCCATACAAAATTCTGCAATAATAAGTTTCATGCAAAGTCAAATCTCAAAACGATATTTTGTTTGCATTGGTCCCTATTTCGACCATAGCCCCTACAAAGACCACTTCCGAAAATCACTTAAATGGGCATAATTTTTTTATACAAATCACAAGTCGAAATTTACCACAAGTAATCCGTAGACACATCTAAATTGTCGTACTAAATTTCATGATGATCGGTCCATATTTGACCATAGCCGCCATATAAAGTCCATTTCCGGAAATCACTTAAATACGCCTAAATATCTTCTAAGCACCAGCAGCAAGTTTAAATTCGACACAAATAATCCATACATCTATAGAAATATTCACATACATATTAATGATGATCGGTCCATATTTGACCCTAGTCGTCATATAAAGTTCACTTTGAAAAATCACTTAAATGCGTTTAAATCTCTCATAAAAATCATTATTACGTTGAAATTCAACAAAAATAATTTGCATTTGACCATAGCCCCCATGTAATGTCTACTTTCGGAAATCACTTGACTGTCTAGGGATTTTAATTTCATTTATAGTTTGTTAAAGTAAATCTCTTTCTGTTACACGCTGCAAAAATTTAAACAAAGTGTAAATTATTGATTATAACTGGAATATGCATACAATTTTTAAAAATGTCGTTATTGAGATGAAATTCAATTAAAACAAACCTAAATTAAATAGAAATTACGGTACAATATTTTATGAAGTTCGCCCCATAATAGGTGACTCTTATTTGTTTTCATTTTTTATGACGAGAAGTCTTACTACTTCTAATAATTTTATATTTTTACTGATAGAGACTTCTGTGCAATGTAACATCCATGAGTTATTAAAATCGCCAGCTTTTCGAAACTTGAGAAAATAAAAAAGTTCAAAAAAACAAAATAGGGGACCCAAGGTTAAAAACTTGCATTTTTTTGTGTTCTCTAAAGGAATTCATGATTCCAACTCTAAATTTAATTAATTTGAATACTAACTAGCTCAATATTTTGTAGAAAAAGTCAGGTTTTCACCAATCTCATTCTCATGACAGCTCTGTCTCCGTCCTACAAGCCTCAGCGATCTTTCTAGCTTCCACACTCGACGACGTTATACAAGATATATCAATATTCTATTCATTGAAGCATTATTAGGTTCACAAAATGAATATTTATTACCATTTATTTAGCAATAACACCCACTGTGACGCATCAGCATTATCATGCAAATTACAAAATCTCACACATTTGTAGTTTTGAATAGATCAATCTTCCCCATGATCTTATTATTTCACCTAAGCATTTCAAGTTAATTTTAGTAGATTTTCATTTCTTTGGATTTGTATATTTTCATAGATTTGTTCCAAATACATAAATGAATTGATATTTTCAAAATATTTACATATTTTTGAGAAAAACAAGAAAGAAAACAACAGCTTTTACATTTAAGTTTTCAACAATAAAAAAAATGCAAATCACATTTGAACTGCAACAATGTAAGCAAATGGACAACCGAAACAATAAAATACTCTATTAAAAACAAGTAAGAAAGTATAGTCGGTTAAGCCCGACCATATAATACCCTACACCCAGTATAAGTATAAAATAGAGTTGTGTCCGGTCGTTCATTTCAGTGACCGGTCATTTTCGTTCATTTATCCAAGACTGATTTGAACTTTGAACGAATGAATACAACCCTTATTGTATTTGATAAACAGCAGCTGAACGAAATTGATCCGTACACTATTGATCGAAAACCGTTCAGTTAAATGACCGGCTCATTCCCTTCATTATTTATTACGACAAAATATGTACCGATCATCATAAAATTTGTAGATTTGATTTGGCTTCATTTACTACTCATTTGTAATGAAATTTGTTTGGATACTTGCATAATTCAAACATTTATCATGTTTAAACTCCTATTTCGGAAGGACACTTGCCTGGGGACCAGGTGAAATACTGGACCGATTTCTACCATTTTCAATCCCATCTGTCCATGGGCCGAAAAACTTTGATTGAAATATCTTCAAAATTGCGACCTGTAATCTGCACACAAGTTTTACATGGACAGCCAGCCAGACGGACAAACCGACGGACATCGTTAAATCGACTTAGAAAGTGATTCCGAGTCGATCAGTATACTTTAAGGTTGGTGTTAGACCAATTGTTATGGGCGTTACAAACATCAGCACAAACCTAATACACCCTCCCCTACACTCTATTGTGGTGTAGGGTATAATAAGGAAAATTCTGTATACATTTGCTGTAGCTGTATTTTGGTCTTAAAGTATTTTACGTCAAGATATTAAGAATTGTATTTACAACATGCATACAACAATGTAAACTCATACATACATATGTATATTCATTTATGCGATCGATGTTGCGATAGTGATGTGTTGTTAGTGGCACGACTGGTACAAAGAAAAACTTATTGAACCAGACGATACTAGAGAAATAATAAAATTTATAAACTTTAGCCTGTACTTTAGTAATAGTGTGTGTTTGTGGTGTAAATATGGAAATTTTAAAATAGATTTTGTATTATTTTGTTTATAGCAAAATTGAACTATAAACAATTTTTAAATTTATGCGAAAAATTTACACACAGACTGGCACTCTACAAACGATTTATACGCCAAAATTCAAAAATTAATTTTGGATAGATACATACGTACATAATTTAATGTTTAGCCGCAATATAAACGAACAAAAAATAAAACATTTTCTTTATTTATTTCGTATTTCGGGTCTAAAAATATACTTATCCATAGAAAAGTACTCTGCTGCCTCCTTCTCGTTCGTATGCACATCATGAGGATGGATGAAGCGTAAATGAAATGAGTATAAATATTTTGAGTACAAACTGTATGTTTAAATACAAAATGTTTAAAAACTAAATAATGTTTATTATGATATGGCTGCTATTAGTATTACCGATAATGATGTTGATGGTGCTGGCTCTGATAGTACCACTGTATTACGAGCATAACGCTTTTTTGGGAACTGGGTGGTCATTAGAAATTTTTACATGGGAAATTATCTGTGTTTATAATTGGGAATAGGGAGAGATTACAAGTTAATATTATGGGAAGTGAATAAAAGTGCAATCGAATTTAAATTAAAAATATTTACGAAATTAAATTAAATGAATTTTCTATATACAATTTTTGACCATTATACTGGCGATATGTCATAAGAAAATTAATAATTTAAAGCACGAACGAGCTTCGATATAGAACAATGACATTACCCCAAACATTTTTTGTTTCATCAAAATGTTTGGTATTGAACATGGCTATAAGCGGTCGAGTAGAATTTAAGTTATAGATGAAAGTTTCGGAAAACCGCGATATTTTTCAGATCATTATCTTCAGATATAATGCAAATAATGTCATGAAATTTTGTACACTTTATTTTTATTATAGAAGGCAAAGTTCTATTGCAAATAATAAGAATCAGTCTACGATTTTTCATAGCCGCCATACAATTATCTTCCCGGAATATGGCTTTAGAGTACATAGTTAAATGTCTTTAGAAAAACAATATAAATACAAAATTCAGCAATAATAAGTTTCAAAACGATATTTTTTTTGTATCGGTCGAAATTTTGACATATTTTTATATAAAATCCACTTAAATGCGCATAATTCGCATAAAATCATTTAAAGGCTCATAAATCAAATTGAAATTCAATACAAATAATTCATATATTACATAAAAATCTGTCTTTGGAATTATGCAATAATGGGTCCACATTTGACCACTTCCGACAAATTGAAATTGAACACAAATAATTCATATAAAGGGTGTCCCAACTAGGACGCAATGGTGTCAATGGTGTTGGGTATCGTGAAATAATAACCAGTTTTTTCTTGCCTAGAATTGAAGAAATGAATGTGGAGGGCATGTGGTTTCAACAAGATGGCGACACATGTCATACAGCCAGAGAAACAATTCAATTGCTGCATCAGTCATTTCCCGGTCGTGTTATTTCGCGTTTTGGAGACCATAATTGGCCGCCTTTTTTCTTTGGAGTTTTTTGAAGTCGATAGTTTACGCGAATAAGCCAACGAAGACTCAATCCTTAAAAGAGGAAATTGTACGCTGCATTAATGAAATACCGCAGCATTTATGCAAAAAGGTCATTGAAAATTTTATTAAAAGATCGCGTGTGTGCCAGCAAAGCCGCGGCGGCCATCTGCACGATGTCTTATTCCATACATAACCTCATTCTATCTACTTTACGATATAATAAAGTTTCACGATTTTTTTCTTAAATATCTGTGTTTTCTTTAAAATTTAAAAATTGCATTCTAGTTGGGACACCCTTTATATATATGAAAATCCATTTTCCGGATTTCATGATAATTGGTATATATTTGACCAAAGCCCCCATATCGAGTCCACTTCCGAAAATCATTTAAAAGCGCATAAACTACTTATAAATATCGTTATCAAGTTAAAATTCGACACAAATTAAAATCGTCGTACCCAGTTTCAAGACGATCTGTCCATATTTGACTATAGCACCCATATAAAGTAGACTTCCTAAAATCCAATAAATGAGCATACATTTTTTATAAACATTACTAGCAAGTTGAAATTCACCTCAAATAATCCATATATACATATGAATCGCCATACCGAACTTTATTGTGATCGGCCAGAAAAGGGTCATAGCTCCTATATGAAGACTACTTTCGAAAAAACTCTATAAACTCTATAAATCAAAATAAGCCTCATATACATACAAATTACAATATGTTATGACGATCGGTATGATAATAGGTGTAAGGGATCCGTATTAACAAAATGCAATACAATACAAATCAAACATGTAAAAATTTATAAAATTACAATTTTGTGTTTAAATTTTCAAGAAAAGGAAAAGTTTGCAAGTCTACTCAAGGGAGTTACTTTTTTCAATAGCATTTTTTGATAGTTCACTTTTGAGTCGTGTCATGTTTTTTTTAGCATTGTTTGGCATTTCATAATGGAATTACTTACACCTGCACAAGCGACCTCGCTTCGCTCTATGGGCTCTTGAAAAGTTCCAAGAAGATCCGACAATTTCGACTTGATATTGCATATTTTGTATGTTTTTCTTTCAAGTGCCTTAATATACGGCCATGTTTGTACTTTCAAAGCATATTTTCTTCTTATGTAAAATTTACTTTATTTTTCTCATTTTGTATTTAAAATGTACTGTACTGTGACAAATGTTATTGTTTAAATTCGTAACCATGAAACCGGATATTAAAATTTTCAATTAGTACTTTTTAAAGGTATGATAGATACATAAAATAAAATTATTATTTACATATTTACGCCTCATATTTAAACACAATTGTGATATTTCTTTTAAAAAAGGAATTACAAACATTGTATTTAAACAAAAATAAAAATGAAAAAATTCTATTGTAAAAGTAAAATTGTTTAACTTTTTTATGACACTTTTTTCTATTTTTATTTCATTTTGTTTTATTGCTGTTGTTGATGTTGCTGTCTTTATTACTGCTCTTTCTCTATTTTTTTTTTTATAACACTTCCTGTTTTGTTTGTACAGTGCATTTCAATTTCCATGTGTTTATATTTACAAAGACCGACTGACTGACTCACAGGTTGTAAAAACTAAACAATGTTTTGTGTATGTGTATTGTACGAATTTTTTGTAAGCTTTCGAAAGAAAAAAAATGTAAACAAAATTCGTAACTATTACAAGCAGCAACAAATTAAAGTACTTTAACCTCACACACACTTTATATAGATACCACACATACTCTCACAATTTTTTAAGATGTGTTTGTAGTTCATTCACAATGTGTATTTCACATACATACATAATTAATTACATATGGCAGATTTGTAGATGTTTGTGTATGAGTTTAACTGTAAAGAAGCATTAATTTGTACTTGTTTTTGCATAAATGTGGGAGTGTGTGTATGTTTGCCAAACACAGCTATTCTGGGTGATTGTCCTGAACTTATCATTTAGCGTCATCACCGGTTTCATAATTAGTTACCTGACTTGTTATTTTAACAAGTGCTTGTTATAGAAGGACTCTCTGATAGCTGGTCCAAAGTAGTCAGTTAGCTTCTATAGTGGGACTACGTAAGTGGGGCCATGATTGGCGACATAACTAATAAATTTAATATGTACACACATATCAGGGATATTCAAATCGTCAATAAAATACTAATATTTTGTTGATATATCTCAATAGTGTAAACTGTAACTGCATTTACAGCAGAAGTTTTGAAAATATAAATCACACTTCCAGACCACATAGCGCAACTTACAGTTACACGTTCAGCATACAAAGGTTTCTCACAAATACGGCCGAAAATACCACGAAGTTTGCGGATTCAGCATTTTCTAAGTGAGTTATCGAGTGAAACAATTAAAATAGAACTCGATGGCGGAATCTTTATTGGTGCCCGGAACAATATTTAGCATTTTCTTTTTAAAAAGAATACTACTCATACATTGACTCACATTGAAAGTCGGGCAAACTGTTTGTAAAATACTAAACCTTATTTGAAAAATGAGAGTTTAGGATTTTTAAAATTTTGTTTTCAAAATTAAATAAATTATTTATTATTAAACACAAAAACAAATAAATATGGTACTTTACCATTAATATAACAGAAACAAAATAATTAAGAAAACCTTAATAGTATCACACTGAAAGTCGGTCAGGTCATTAAATTCAATTATTTATAAGATATTTAGTATTTTGTTGCCTATCCGTTTTGATTATCGACAGCTTGGAGTCTATTTGGAATCGATTCAAACAGTTTTTTGTACACATCAGGACTTATTTGGTTCCATTCTTCTAGTAACGCAGCTCTCAGCTGCTCTTTAATTTAATTTGCGATGCTGATGCATATGTGTTGATGGTCATTTATTGCAGAAACAGTTTTTGTGATGCTTGTTTTTATATTGTTTGCGCATCAGCTGCTTCACTGTTGCCTTAAAGAACACAACACATTTTCAGTGATGCCAACTGTTGCTTTTCCCAACGTACTACGTATCAGATGTAACGCTGTGATGCATTTCCGAAAAGATCCGTAATTATGTTCGGGATGAATCATTAAATCATAATTTGTTGCTTTTTGATTTAATAACCAGCGATGCCAACTTAGCCCTTTTCGGGCTAGATTTAGCCCGATTTTAGTCAATCAAAACGCGAAAAAAAAAATTGGATGTGGCTTTATATGGATTTTTTCCATTTAGCCTTTTTTCAAAAATGTTTACGCGTTTTGGGTATCAAAAGTTGGCATCACTGTTAATAACCTTAACTTAAATATTTTCTCTCTCTTAAAAAGAGAGACGTAAAACTTCATATGAAAGAAACTTTGTCCGAACAAATATTTTTTTCAGAACGAATTGTACTCAGATTACATAGAGATACTAAAGTGACAATTGACTTGAAGTTAGATCACCAGAAGTGTTTAAAGTAAACGTTTGACTTCCCTTTACAATACAGACAGCATACATGTCATATGAATCAAAAATATATAAATTCGAATTCAGCCAAGTGATCAGACATTAGTGAAAATGAATATAAGGAATGGATACATTGACTACTTGTAAAACTGCTGGGTTGATTCTGCTTAATGTATAAAACTTTTATTATAAAACCTGACAAACAGCCACACTCATTTGCAATGAAGGAGAATGAGATGAACAAAAATTTTCGAAAGAAGGAAAAACGCCAGGTGTTTTTAATAAATGAATTAAGCGTGAGTGTAAATGTAATTACCTATACAAACAAACATATACAGTTTCATATGTATAATACATTTGCATATGTGAACAGTTCTAAAATACCTTTTAAAATTAATTTTTAAGAACTTTCAAATTCTAAGTAAATACACGAGTTAGTCTAATTTTTAATATTTTTCAAACAAATTCTTTTTGTTTTAAAAAGTTTGAAATTGATAGATAATGTTCAAATTAAGATGTCAAAAGAAGTTATTATATGCTATTAATTTAACAATAAGGAGATAAGATGTTGTATTATTGGTAACGGGGCTCTTTAGTAATGCGTTTAGAGATACAGTAAAAACGTTTGTATGCCAAATAAACTATTGACAAAAATAAAAAGAACGGCTTCTTCATTTTCAAAACCTTAAAAGCTAATTACTTTGTTAATTATTGCTGTCAAACTACTGATGAACTTATGGTAAATCTACACTGATAAATGGATCTCTTTATAACCATTAAATTAAATGCCTAAATTTTATGGTAAATGTTAATTTGCTCGGAAAAAATATGCACTTTCAATACTTTCAATACTGGTTTGTTCCAAAACAAATGGCCTATTTCACGATGTCGAAAGATAACGTTCGCTTAGATAAGACTTAAGACACAAACTTTTTATCGTATCTATTTTTTTTTACTCAATCAAGTTTGTTTATTCCACAATCAAGTTTGTGTCTTAAGTCTTATCTAAGCGAACGTTATCTTTCGACATCGGGAAACAGGGGGAAAGATTTTTCAAGCTATTCACAGAAAAGTAAAACCAGAAACAAGAGTCAGTAAGCGAAAAACAACAACACGGTTTGATAAGGTTTTAATACGTAGAATCAAATGAAATTCATTTTGAATCTACAGTGGGAGGCAAAACTGTCCGGATGTTTTGTATTAAGTATGGTGCTTTTTTCACACTGGCTACTAGACCAATTCTATTTAATGCGCGTCTAACCATCCAGGAACTGACATCCTTAACAATAGTTTTTGCAGCATTTTTTGGGGTCTTGATGTCCTTATTATGTAGCAAACGTTCAATCTGCCGGACATCACCATCAAAAAGCAATCTTGGTCGACTCCTTGGTTGTTATTGTAAGCTACATTACGCCGTTTTTTCATATAATTTACTTCACAGATCAAACAATAATGCAAATATAATAATGAGATCGAAACTAACAAAAAACCAACGGGTCAAATACCGCATACATTTAACAGGGCAATATCGTGATAATGATTATTTCTTATACTGTGCAAAAGTGTTCGAATAGTAAATTTTTTGCTTTTTTTATTTTTTTTATATTTTGAAGTAAATTATGTGAGTTGTTGTGCTTTATAATTTAGAATAAGGTTTAATTAACTAAATATATATATATGTATATAATATACCAATATTTGTATTAATTTCATTACCTTACTTCCTTAATATAAAACATCCAGACAGTTTTGCTTCCCACTGTAAGTCTCAATTTACACGAAGCAATTCTTTAAGCTTAGGCCCATTATTACAACTTGATAATAGTTAAAGGTATGATGTTATCGGACAGATAAGAAGTATTTGGTTATTATAAGTCTACTTTAATCTAAAACTGACCGTTAAGCTAAAGGGAAGATCATCTTGCCTTTAATTTTATAGTGAGGTTTATGTATTTGAAGTTGCCATATGTTCTGAAAAATTGACAACTTCATGAAAAATAAATTAATTTTAATTTTGTTTGCCAATAAATAATTTGATAAATAAAAATGGAAAGCAGACGTTTGATTTATATTTTTTTCACAAACAAATATTTTCACAAACACAAAAAATTTACTGTTTCTTGTCCGTAATTTGTCAAAAGTAATCGGTTTTTAACTGGTATTGCCATATTTTAGAAAAAAATTATTTTATTTTACAAGGAAGTTGTAATAACGAAAAATTTTAAAGGTCACTTTATTCCTAACTTTAATTAAAGTTACCTTTTACTATTAAGAACATTAGAGGCAAGTTGTAATAATGGCCCTTAGTTGTTTACCTTTAAGACATCGGGAAGAGGGGAAGATAAGACTTAATTGTTACTCTCTTATTCGTATTAAATACATATGTATGTGTATACAAATGGGTGTATACTCCCAAATAAAAATACGAGTGATTTAAGCAATATGAATTGTGCTGTGAGAACACCGAAGAAATTTCAAGGAACAATTGTATCAATCCTTTCAGTAAAAATAGCTTCGTGTAAATTGAGATTATAGAATTATTGTTTGTGTGCGTCTGACACTATTGGCACAATTAGAAACAGGCTTTAGGAAGATGGATTAAAAGGCGGTATTACGAGGAAGGAACTTTAAGTCAGCAAACAGAATGTTAATAATATAATATGAAAAGAAAGAAACATGTACACTGGAGAAATGTACTTTGGCCAGATGAAACGAAGACTAATTTGTTAGGTTCTGATTGAAGGCAAAAAATATGATATGGGATGTCGGTTCAATTTATTGAATATACAAAAAAAATGTAGAAATAGCTCAAAATCAATTGCTAACCTATTCAAAAGAATAATTATCGCTACTTTTGAAATTGATGCAGGAAAACGAAATCAAGCACACATTAAAACTAGTTTAGTCTGGGTTTAACTAAAACAAAGTCCAAAAAGTCTATATGTGCCAACAAATCAGGAAGAAATGAATTCCATATATCCGGAAATATGTCTTTCCAAACTTGTGGGATCTATGAATTGTAGGTGAGAAGAAGTGTTAAAAATTGATTTAGATTCAACTAAATATTAATATTATGTGAGACATAAAGATTGGTAGGAGGTTAAAAATAATTCTATAGAAAATATTATGCAGTATCTAAAATCTAATGTTTAGCTGAAGAAGGGGTAATGTACTATTATTTTTTAGGGCAATGTGAGATATATGATACATTTGATGGGTCGAGATTAAGTTACATCACCAAATGGGTCTAATACGGATCTCTAACTTTCTTTGGTATTCCATGTTTAGATTTCTGAAAGCGGTAGAGTCTCCTCATTCATAGATATATTCGAATGGAATCAGTATCGGACCATTAGATACATACACTTCGTTTCACAAAATGCAAAACTACGTAACAGCAGAAGCAATGATGATTGAGATTTTTTGCTCATCACTTTACAATTTGTTCAAATGATGTTTGGTTGTTGTTTTTTATTTTAAGAACAATATTTATTATTTAACAATTTAACTATTTTATAAACTAAATAAATCTTTTAATTTTTTGAATTTTCAACAGACTTTTCAGACGTCCTACCTATATCTGTTATTTGTTTGAAAAGGTGTGAATGAATGGTTAGGGTATCTAATTAAGTCTATTTGTTTGTGTGCATTATGAGACTTGTATTATTCTTGCTAATTTTATATGTATTCGCATACACATTTGTACTTTTTCTATCATTCATTTGTATTTACTTTTTGTTTTTGGCACACAAAAGGTAATTAAATTTAAGATGATTATAATAAAAATAAGCGAAAGCAAAGAATAAGTATAATTTGAATAAGTTAAATAGATTTAAACGAATATGATTAAATTTTAAACATTAAATGAAACATTTTATAAGTTTTTTTTAGAGTTTTTTTTTCTGACTGGTTGTTTCTTTTTCTCAAAAATGTAAATTCATTTGCAGGCGCCCACGCGTCTTTTCTAAACAAAAATGTATAAATTATATGGAAAATATAGAGCTCGTGACATTGTGGAGCAAAAGGTGTTAAAAGAAATACAAAAACAATTTATTTAGACAAAAACAACAACAGCCAAAATACAATCTACAAAGGTGTTTGTGTCTTTGTTTTCTTTATGCCAAGGAAACCAACAAATTAAGAGCTGTGATTTACATTAATTAAGAGTGTGATTAAAATGCTCTTCAAAAGTTTTACCAAAGCTCTTGAGTGGAAATGAAAAAAAAATATTGATAAATGGCTCAAAAAAGCACATACAGATATGAGTGTTGTTGTTAGTTTCCTGCAGTTGTTTAACTAAAACATTCTACCCACTTGGGTTTTTGTCAAAGGAGATTATTCTATATGGCTTCCTCTATGACCAGATGATCGAGTATTTTTTTAAAACATTTTTAATTTTGACAATTAGCGAATGAGTATCACATCTAGCTTTCCTGTTACCCAAAAAGCTTTTATTATTTTTTTATATTGAAAATAAAACTCAATTGAATTAATCTATTTTCCAGAATTTCCCAAGTGTTCCTTTAAGTTTGTAGCGCTATTTAAAAGCACCTCCCAAGAGTCATAGACATATTTATTATTATTGTCTTTCTATTTTATTGCAATAAATTTTATTTTTATTACTGCAATCTGTCGTTTGTGAAATCTATTTTATTATTTTTTCCTAGATGCATTTTTGTCTAGTTCTTTAGTAATTGTTTCTTCTGTTGAGAATACAATATTTTTGTGGGGTAGTTGTTGATTTTTTTCATTTTCAAATGTTTTTGACACATTTTATAGTTCTGCTGAATTAACAACAAGTGCAAGTAAAAACAAACAAAAAAATATATTCAACAATATAATAAAAAAATATTCTAATGGCAATAAAATTTATTATTTTTTTAAGTTGTCTAATGACAATTCAAGGTTTTAATTGTGGTTTTATGTCTTCGCTCATTGCACTCAAGTACATTCATTGTTAAGGTGGACAAAATGTGAAATTTTAATGTAATTATTTTCATTTAAAAAAGAAAAATTAATTTTTTAGCATTCAAGAAAGGGAAAGTAATTTAAATTATGAAATATTTTGCTAAGCAATCAAATACAGGTAACAGCTTTTCTTTTTTCTTTATTTTCCACATCAACAAGAATCTACTACAAACATTATCGAAAAAAAATAACCCAACCTAGATGTGTTCCACATCTAATTCACAATCATATTTCACGCTGTTTTCACTAGTTTGTTGTTAAGGGTAATCTGAACTCCTAGATTCACTTAATAGTTCTTACAGTAGATGCAAAGATGTCTCTGATGATCGAACCCTAGATCCACCTCTTGGAAAGCAGGCAATGTATTTTGTTCAAAGAAATCTCGGATGATCGACACTTGGTTTGGAATATTACAGCTCGTCGAGAGTAGCCCTACTGCTTTATTCTCTTAGATGAGTCGATGGGTCGTTTCAAAGTTATCAACAGTAAAGACGATAGATTTATTGGATGGAATAAATTCACATTTTTGTAATTTTTATACCCCACATCACCATAGTTGAGTATTATGGATTTGTAATGTCCGTTCGTCCGTCTATTCGTGTGGCTGGCTGGCAGCCCATGTATATTAGTGCGCGGAATACTTGTCGCAATTTTGAAGATATTTCGATAAAATTAAGTACGAGCATTTTGTTTGGCCCAAGGAAAATTGGGATTGAATTTAGTTAAAATCGGCCTATTATTTCACCTAGCACTCATAGAAATGTCCCCGTGAAATAGAGCCATGTCGGTCATAAATAATTGATTTAAACACGTATACAAACAAATTTCGCCACAAATAAACGGGAAAACCCTTTTGGGTTAAATTGCACGATGTTTATAATCACGAAATTTCAACAATTTATTTAAGTAAATTCTATGAAAAAATAAAAAAACACTAAAATTTTGTCTGAAATTTCCAAAATGTTTGAATTAAAAAAAATTGTTTTTTAATTTTTGATAACCCATTGAATGCGCCTCTCAAAGACCTTTCATATGATACCAAATTTACATATAGTTCCTTTGGAAGAAATGTGAAAAAAAATCAAAAAACCTCTAAAAAGGACATTTTATCCTTTGATCCAGCTAACCAAATATTTACCCCAGGACAAACAAATTGAGAAACGTAGTCTTAAAATGAATCAGATTTTCATATTAGTCGGGAACATCCGCAATTTTATTTTGGGGCGACCCTAATGTACATACATACATATATATGTATGTTCATTAAACTGCAAAAATTTCTTTGCAAGTTTGTCTACGAGTTATTCAAGCATGTTTTGAATGTTCCAAAATAGTTTTGATGTTCTACTTCAGCCTTGTTCTATTGCAACATTGTTTTGTTGTACTTGTGTTCTCTTCTTCAATGTTTTGATCGTGAAGCAAAAGAAATATCTTCGGAAGTATGTGTTTTGCAATGAGCAACACACTAATTTAAATTTTATGAAATGCTTGTAAAACATTTTTGTTGTGTTTGTGCCGCACTATAGTATATCGGCCTTATTTGCCAAATTGATTAACAGACTTTTTAATTTTTTTTATATTTTTATATAAAATCATTATGTAAATAAAAATTAATAATTTTTATAAAAAAGAATTATTTATATTACTAAATGCCACAATTTTGCTGAAAATATTATAAAATAAGCTCAATTTAACGACATATGTATACAATTTTTGTTTTTTCCCCCCCGTTATAATACTTTTTAAGGCAGCCTATGAATTCCAAATGTGCTCATTCATTCCTTTAATAATGAAAAGTAATTGGTCATATCTTATTTGCATGCAAATGAATGAAAAAAGATCAAAAATTAAACCCTCAATGTTTGTTTTGGGACAACATCAAAAAAAAAAAAAAAAAAAACAAATAATAAATTCAAATTAGAAATAATTTGTATGCAAATCATTAACATTAATAATTCATGATGCCATCAAAAATAAAAAATTTTTGAGAACATTTGCAAAACTTTCCATTAATTATAACAAATTGTAATACATAAATATATATAGAAAAAAAAAATAAAGAAAACATTAAAAAAACTCTAAAATAAAATTGGCAACTGTTATCGACAACTTGTTCCCCTTTTTGGGTGGATGGATAAAAAAAACAACAACAACTAAAATAGTGGCAGCAGCAAAAACAACATCTCATGTTGCATATGGTGGAATAATTAATTTTGACAACTGCAAACACTCAAATAAACAACAACATTTCAGAAAAAAACCCTTCAAAAAATAAAAAAAAATTGACAAGTGTGTTGAATCAATCTGTTTAACATACACTCAAAATGTAAACATAAAACTGAAGCTGACAAATATAAATTATGTACGAGTATGTACTCGTATATATTACAAACATTTAAATAATACATTGTATAATGAAACGTATATTGTTTTATTTCTTAAAATAAATTGATTAATATCTTATACTCTATTTCTCTGAGTGTATCCTCTATAAATTTGCAATTAAAACAGTCAACAAATAAATAAAAACGCAAATAGCTGTGCATGGCCAAAATGCATTTTTTTTTTGGTGATTTACTTAAAAACTATCCGTCTATTTGTCTCTTAGCAGCAAAAGCAACAAACATCACTAGCATCATCGGTTTTAATGACGCACAAATTTTGCCACTTAAATTTTTGTTGGTTTTAACGAATACAGTGTTTGGAAAATTTATTGGTCTAGTTTATATTTATGTGTGTATGTGGTGTGCAACAAAAAATAAAAACCAAACATCTTTTAAAATTAAATCTGAAATTACATTTTTTCACTGCATACAAATAAACATTTCACTTTAAATGAATAGGGAAACATACGAGTACATATCGAGCCATTACCGCCAAAATAATGTATTCCACACCATAATCGATAGTTCAACATCATTTAAAATTATTAAAATTAAATGTATTACACAAAACAATATTTACATTATAAATTTTAAAATAATGGCTTTATTCAAACTGATTTTATTTAAAAAAAACCTTCCCCTATAAAATTTTGAGTTTGTGGGATACATTTTTTCGGCGGTTATGGCTCGATATGCTCTACTAATATTGTCGTTTAAATGTAACTTAACTCTTGGAATATTCCCGAAATAAAATTAAGTTTCTATACGTGTGAATAATTGTTTAGAGTTTTTTTTTTGTGAAAAATTGTTCAACTTTTAATGTGTTAGAAAAATATAATTTTTAATACGAGACTGGGTTAGTGTAGGGCTTACTCCCTAGCGGCGAAAAGAAGTAGTAAACAGGCCTTCTGGAAGGCCTTATTAACAGACACAACGCCTTATTGCCCCATTCCATATTCATACATTTTTTACACATTATGTCCTAGCCAGCCAAGGCCTTCTGCTTCACCTTCTTCAACAGGCCTGGTAGTAGGCCTTCTTTAGCAGGCCTGTTTAGAGACCTTCTTCGACAGGCCTTTGTTAATCAATTTTCATTAAAATTTTTTCTTTTCTAATTTTTTTAAACGTCTAAGTGATCTTTTATGCATTTTATTTTTTTTTATAATAAAAACAATAACACTACCACGTCAAAAACTCACAGAACGCACAACCGCTTTGTTACAGAATGTAAGCAAAACTATTTTTAGTTTACTTCTTTTTTTTGTTTTCACGTTTTGCATTTTAATTTTTGTGTTTGGTGTTTTGTCTTTGGAATGTGATTTTATAACGGGACATTAACGCATGTATACAATGTATACACATAATAAAAAACAACCTAGAAGGGAGTAGGTAGGCCTTCCATAACACCTTCCTGAGAAGGCAAACGAGCATGAGTACTGGATCTAAAAAAAGGTCTAGGAAGGTCTTACAGAAGGCCTTATAGCTGAAGGCCTCAAAAATTTCGTCGCTGGGTCCCTGCTATACTATCAGATATTGGAGTTACCTATCTTCGGCATTTGTACACCGGTTGCCCTTTACAAACTGTTGTTCTGCTTCAAACACAGCTTTTTGAGTTTATTGTTGGCGTTTTTGTTCGTTTATAAAGTCGCTTTTGTGTTTTCTTCTGATTTAGTCCAATTCGGCGGGATCTTTGTGTTGCATATAGATGTTTATAGAGTATACCTAGGCTCCGCTCCTCACCAAGGGGAAAGTTCATGCCCCAACACATGACTTTGAATCTGGCACTTGTGCATGGCATTTTGTCAAGCATGGGGGTGTTGGTGGACGCATTGTATTAGTTCGGTGTTGAGAGCACAGTGAGCTTGAAACATCGTGACAGCTACTCACGTAAAACATTTGGACATTTATCAACAAATATAAAGACAAGCAACTTGCTTTCCAATGGAATGTCTGGCCCAGAAAAACGTTATTTAAGTGTTTTTGGCTTTGTTGATTTTTTTGTTTTAATTTTTGGACGAGTGATTTTTTTTTTTTTGTGAAACATTTGCTAGCTCTTCTACTGGCTGACTTACTAAGCGACAACAACAATGAGTTGTTGGCAATGTTTCCGGGATCATGATTTGAACGACAAACGATTTTTCAAATCCTTTGCTCTTTTTTTTTCTGTATACGTTTTATAAATGTTCAGTAGAAAAAACCAAACAAGAGTAAGACATGGGAGTGTGTGTTTGAAAAAAAATGAATCTTTTGGACAGTCAGAAAAACTAACTAAAAACAAATGGGAAGAAATAGATATATGTATGTTTGTATGTATATGAAGAAGAAGAAAAACACGTCATGTTTAAAAGTGATGTTTTGTGAACACATGTGTGTGGTACATGTTGCATACGAGTGGTGTAATGATGACGATGCTATTGGATGATGCTGATGGTATTCAAACTACTTGTGCTGTGCTGTGTTGTGCTGGCGAGGAGAGTGTAGGGGTGGGGTAAGGTTTAGCAGATTGGAATGATGCAGATGTTGATGTCTTGCTGTATGTTTTTGTCTGTTTTTAAACTTACAACTAATTAGTTTTAACAAAATGCAATTTTTATACATACTTATGCCTTTGCAGTTTGTAGTTGTTATTGTGGATGTTCTTGATGTTTAAAATATTTGATAAGTTGGGACATTTGCTTTCTGTCTGTCTTTATGTCTTAATGTTTTTTTTCTTGCATTTTCTAAAGTGGCATCAATTTCCTATGAATTTAATGCGTTGGCTGGCTGGCAGGTTGGCTGGCTGGCTGTTGCTGCTTGTTATTTGAATGGTTAAAGAGGGCTTGCCTTTCTGGCCTAATGATTTTAATTTCTTACACAGAAGGAGATATGATGAATCATACAACATGTTTATTTTTTTTTTTATTTTATTCAAATGAACATTTTCTCTAAAAGCATGTTTATATGAATTTTACATACTCGTACATGTGTATTTAACTCTTACATCAAATAAAAGAATATCAAAATATTTTGAAATCCGTTTAGTATTCCTCGATTTTGGTGTACATACTTTTCAATTTCTTTTTTGTTTATTTCTTAGTTAAGCAAAAATATTTTGATGTTAATTCCGCGTTCTTTACGCGTTCGTAGAATTAAAAATACACGCTCGTCAACACAATAAAAGAAGACAAAAAGGAAATAAAACAAAATCTTGTCAGTTTGTAGGGCATTCGAATGGGTAAAAATATAAAGGCAACAACAAAATAGTTTTAGATTTCTACATGATTTTGTATTTTAGTTTTTATTTATTTCTAGTTAAATTTACATGTTGCATTGTACAACCGTCTATCTATCTATCTATCGTCTATTTGTTAGGATTTGCTGTTGACTTTGTTAGCTGCTTTCGTATTAATTTCTTGTATCTTTAATTTTTGAAAATATTTTAATGATTTCAACATGATTAATTACGCATTTGTTGCTGCTTTTAAAACAATAAATATGTAGTTTAAAGATACACACACATTCCTGCATGTTGCTTGTTGTTTCATTTGTTGTTTTTCCTCATTTAGATAGAAAATATTCATTTTTATTTGATGTATTTACATAGTTACTTTTTTATTATTCTGTATATTCTGTAAAAAATAATTAAAATAAAATTTTTGTTGCAACATGTTGCACCAACAAATCATATCACTTGCTGTTACCTCAGCGAGCGTTTCAATCAAAATAATGAAAAATTTGATTTGATTGATCTGAAGTCTATGAAAGTGAATGTTGACAATGTGGGTTAAAACGTTTGTTTTGTAAAACAATAGGGAATATCTGTTGCTGCTAAAGGCTGGCACAAAAATATAGAAAAAGAGTAGTGACATTTGAAGGACAACAATTGTTTTGTTTTTCTATAACAATTGTAAACTTTTGCTAAACGGTAAATGAAAGTTTAGTCAAGGTTAGAATATAAAAAGATGTAGTGTTTTCCAATAAGGATTTAGTGATTTTTGATGTGGAGTAGTGTTCAATTTAAATATTAAATTAACAAATTTTAATTTTGACCTACATTTCTTGATTTTCAATTGGTACTATTGCCATAGTGGTTCAAGGGATAGAATTGCTAGATAAGCGTTGGACTAAAAGACAAATAAAAATGCTTTTAAAACACTAACTATTCTGTTTCTGTGCTAGGCTAAGAAATTTCCGAACCGCCCTCGTATAGTTACACCATGGACACAGTTTTGTGAGAAAACAGCAGTTTGTTTAAATATATGGCATTTCTGTTTCATTCCACACATTTTAGTCAAAAAGTTTCTCGACATGAGAGTTACAGAACATGGGTACTGATGTCCTTAAAGCCGAAACTTTATAGAAAAGTGGTGGAGTTTAATAAGTGGCAACAATAGTTGAAAGCTTTAGCATCAGTAATCAGTGAACACGACAATTTCGGAATATGTATACATATAATGGCTCAATGGCTTCCAAATAATAACAAATAATTAAGAAAACGGCCTTAACAAATTTCCAGAATATTTAAAAAAAAGGATATTTTAGAAGGCGTTTTGTATGTATGCAACTTGAAACGATTGCATATTAAGCTAACTATTTGCTTTATTTTTTTTATTAAATTTACATGTATGTACTCGTATGTATAATTTTTGCATATTTAATAATCTCTAATAATACTAATTTAAATCTTCTTAATGCCCCTCTATGTACTCATATAAAACGTATACAATATTAAAAAAAATACGTATGTATTTATAGACCATAAATTTCAGTCCTAAAAACATTTAAAGCTGTCTAACTGAAATGCTTATAAATATAAATTATTATTACAACAAGAACCAAACAAACAAGTAGATAAATAAATATTGAATGATGTACTGAAAATATTAAAATATTGAAAGAAAAATCAATGCAAAAGAACTAAGAAACACTGTAAATAAATTTACTTAAAGTATGGAATTAAAATTATTGATAAGTTTAATTTAAAAGAAGTCAATTTATAAAACAAACCACAATAAGAGTCTACTGAATATATACGGATATGTATGTATGAACAGTAAATAAAATCATACACACTTCCTTGCAGTTTTCCAAGTGACAATGTATCCATGCCTTTTAGACAGTAATTTTCTTGGCTGACTAAAATTGATATATGGTGAATTTCACGTCAAGTGACCCAATTTTAAAAATCGATGTCTTCCGCTTTGGATGAAAGTTGCACCAAGGTTAGTACTATTATATATTAATTTTATTAAATTATTTATTATTATTATTCTTATTTAGTATTATAAGTAATAAATAGAAAAAAATTTAAAATAGTGCATATGGTACAAATTGAAACACTTTCTTCTTTGAGTTGCAATTTTTTTTATAGATACCCCACTTGCATCCCATTAAGTGACCACAAAGCTCTTAAAGGAAATGGTCTAAAGTTTCTGTTGAGGTAAACTAAAAAAAAACTCCAATTTGAAAAAAAAAAATCAAAAAATTGGGGAAAATAAAAAAGATACAAGTGCCAAATATTGAAAAATCCTATTCTTGAGTTAAAAAATTATTTTTTTGATAGATATCCCATTCGCATCCCATTAAGCATTTATAAAAATTAAAAAAAAATATTAAAAAAAAAAATTTTTAAAAATTAAAAAAAAAATATTTTTGAAATGATTGAAGAAATATCTATCTACAGTCCTTTGGACAATTTTTGCTAGGACCAATTAGTTACACTCATTTTAAAAAAACCCTGCATGACCAAAATTTACCAAAATTTCCAACTTTGACCCCCTCTAACTCCGGCACTTGTGTCTGGCCTACTATCCAATAGTACTAACCTTGGTGCAAATTTCATACAAATCGATTTTTAACATTGGGTCACTTGACGTGAAATTCACCATATGCATGTATGTATTTTTGGGTCAAGAGACTTGTATGTTTGTATTTTTGCATTTTGTATTACAGAAATCTTGCGTTGTGTCAATTGTCACTTTAGTGTCGTTAAAGCCACGGTCACACTTGGCAAATATTAGCTGAAAAATACGTAACCACTAAATAACATATATTTGAACTCGTTTATTTATTAAAAAAAAAACCAAAGCACAACAAATATTTAGTTTAAATTTATTTGATGTATTTGATCTTGTAAAACTCTTGTGCTAAAACAAGTGGTTACGCTTTTTTGAGTAAATATTTGACAAGTGTGACCGTACACAATTTACTTTTTTTATACTGAACTTTAGAAAGTAGTTACTTTAGCCACTTTAAGTAACATGTTTGAGAATCAGTAGCCACGTGTACCTTTGTAGTCTAAAGTGTAGTCTCTTTAATTTTTTTTTATTTTTATGGATAACACAGTGATACAAAATTGAATGAAATAGAAAAACCTGGGACCCGATAATATTTTTCTTGTAGGGTTTGTCGAATAAAAGAAGATTCCAATAGTGAAATATGCCGGGCACCTCCAAAATCCGGTTTTACGGTTAGTACTGTCAAATTAGTCAATTAGTCAATTAATAGGACCAGAGTATCTGATTAATTTGAAAATTTTGAAGATAGCTTTTAGACTGATTATTAGGACTCACACTAAATGTCCTATCAGCATAACACATTCACCGTGTATATGACCATTTTTTCTTTTTTTTTTTTGAGAAATGCACGCTACATGGATGCTACGACCTATTATCTACCGATCATTGTTAAATCTATTAGCATGACTTCTATGCATATACAAATTATTTGCATTAAATTTTATACATTATATACACTGCGTTGCATAACTATAAATACATAAAACATTTCTCAATTTTATAAATTAAAGAAAAAGTAAAGAAGCCAACGAAAAAACAATTATTATTTACCAAAAATTCTTATTTTTTATTTTACCTCTTAAAAATATATAAAGAAATTAATTAGTGTTTCATAACTATAAATACACTGAAATAAAAATAACTTATGTGTTAGGCCTTTTTTTCTTTTATCAACTCGTCGATAAGATAAAGATCTCCAAGCATTTTTAACAGCTTCTTTTAGGTGATATAGGCTTTCATGTTGTCGGTTTTAGCATAAATTCGACGGCTTAACATTCCCCAAATGTTCTCAATGAGGGTATGATGTGGAGAACATGCGGGCCATTCAAGTACATTCATATTTTTCTAAGACAACCATTACTTTGTTTGGCGACTTACATGTCATTGAAAAATAAATTGTTTTTCATTAATACTTTCTAAAAATGGCACTAATTTCTCATCTAGTAATTTCGTGTAATCAGAAGAATTCGCTTTGGTGATTAAAAACGCCAAATCAAACAAACTGTCTTCATTAAAATCTTCCCAAAACACCAAATAACCGCCTTTCTTTTTGAGAAATATCGTGGTTCCTTCCGTATGTTTCCCCAATAGCTGTTGAAACCATCTGAACGATTTTTATTAAATTTTTTCTCATCTGAAAAAATCATTTGTATTTGTTTAAATATTGCTATTATTAACAAAGATTATCTGTTTACTGTTAGTTTTTGATTTTCTTTTAGCGAATTCAAATCTAGCAGTTTTGTTGCTGAGGAATAGCCATGGCACAGACAACAGATTTTGTCGACTAATAGTCTGGGATTTTTTAGCTGTCGAAATTTGGTTGATTTGAACACATTAACCTCATATTCATTAAAAATGTGATCAAGACTCTTCATTAGAACAGTTTATAATCCTGCGATTATAAGTCCGGAGTATTTGCAAAATTTTTTAATTCAACATGTGACAGGTTTATTTTTTTGCCAAACGCTTGAACACTTAAGCCACTTTTTATATAAACTAAAATTTCACCTTTTTCAAAACCACTAAGGAACAAACCACGCGGCATTTTATAGCAAATTGTTGAAAATTCCAAAATTGCAGACATTGTAATGGTGTAGGGTATAATTAACTACACGCAGAAAGAAAACATCTAAGAGCAACATATTATGATAAGATTTATAATTGTAGTTAAAACATATTATGATGAATATAAATGCCATAAAATATCATATTATGATCAATTATCATCGTAATATTTCATCATAATATTTTCTTCATAATCATAATTTGATATTGTAACATCATATTATAGCCCAATATAATCAAAAAATTGTCTCACATGATCATATTAAGACCCAATGTAAACATATTATAGTTTAAGTAATCATATTATGATCTAAATTAATCTAAAGTGGTCATATTATAATCTTAATTAATCATATTATGATCTAAAGTAATCATATTATGTTATTTTTGTAAATAGAAATGAATATTTATGCACTTTCAACGTATATAAAAAAATTACATTTCTCTTTAGTTATTTAGTTCTTTTATTCGACCTTTTTTTAATATTCTATAATTTCTTTTTTCAAGCAATTAGGTCACTTTTAAGATTTATATAAAAATTTTTTTAATAAATAAATGTTTTTATATAAATATTAAAAGTGACCTAATTGCTTGAAAAAAGAAATTATAGAATATTTTTAGTTATGTTAAATAGAATTTTATTTTGTGATATTTAAGATTATTTCTTTTATGTACACTTTATTTAGGTCCTTTACACTTCTTTCAAAGCTTTGTATTTTTTAGTAATATTTTAAATGCGAATAGTTGTTTTATTCATTTATTGAAACATTTAAATCCAAATAAATAATCCGATATCGCGCAGACAAGCTACTGGACTGATGCAAAAGCATTCTATAAATTGTGAAAACAAAATACTATTAAAATTAAACATATTTTGTTTGCATTTTAAATATAGAAATTTATCATTTAATGGTTATTTGTAAGTTTAAATCGTTGTAAATAATATAATATATTTGCCTAGTTATCATTCAATAGTTATGGTAAACATTTAAACAAAATAATTATGTTTCAGCGAACCATATTAAATTTTATAATTGCGATAAACATAAATATGTTTATAGTAACTAAATTATCGTTAAAATCAAATTAAAATAACAATTATTTGTATACCATACCAATACATTGTTACCAAAAGCTCAGTGCAATTGTTGTAACCATGGCCAACCATGTTTTTTCTCTGCGTGTGGTTATGTAGATAGTTAATTAACCAACTAGGTAGTTAAAATGCGTTCATATGGACATTGATTAGACAGTCCCTGTGAAATCTTTATGATCACTAGTTCAGAAAAGACACCTAGAACTGCTGGGTTATGAAGACACACGCATTTGTATGTATGTATAGTTATTTAGGTATGTTTAATATTCATACCCATTTGCAGCCATAAACACGTACAGAATGATGCACAGTGGGGCAAAATCTAAATTTTTTGGCAATAAATCTGGTAGTTATAAGCAGCTGTTCCAATTGAGATAAAATTCGACATGGCATTAGCAAAGGAACATTTATGTTTAAGTTTTGAAGATGAGACCCACAAACCTTCCACGAGCAGAGCTTTGGGGTCTTAAAATAGGGCACGTTTGCCATACAATTTGTTTAAAAACATGCAAATCGTTTGTAATTAATTCAAATTGCAAGATTTTTATACTTTTACAAGGCACTAGTCTAGAGCTTTAAAAAGCATGCTAGCGTGTGCTACGAGTATTTATCTATTATGGTTTTTGAATTGTATGCATTTGAAAATTAATATTGAAACAAACCCTGGTCCGGGGTTTTTTATAATATCGGGCAGAATTTTTGGTCAATTTTTCTCAAATTTATTTTGTTAGTTAAACAATAAAATTGTTTCATCAGATAATCAATCTTTTTTTTAGGTCAAAAACTAAACGATTTTCAATTTGAAAGTTGAAAAATAAAAGATTTGTGAATTTTTTTTGGTAAAAAACTTTTTTTTTAAGGCTATGTAAAACATTTATATTTTTCTGAAAGGTATTGAAAGGTATAATATAATAAGCGTGTCCAATTTTTTTAATACGTTGCTCCTACTCCGTACCGAATTTGTTTTTTTCTAATCCAAATTTCAGTATTAGGCCATAAGTTCTATAATTCCAAAGCTGGGATTAGATACAAAACGGCAAGCAGTTTTGAAATCCCTCCTGTATTAGTTATTAATCCTTAAAGTATTTTATTAGCCTAGATTGAAATGTGGACAAATTTCTATTCTGCCTCACTGTGTGGTGAGTGAAAAAAAAATTTAAAAAATTGCAATGTTTATCAATGAAAATTACAATCCCTAAATCTACTTATAAAACCAACAAACAAATAATAACAATATTGCCAAAAGATTGCAGATATAAACATATGTTTTATTAACAAATACCCTGATACAATAACAATCTAAAATTCGCAAACACACACACACACATTTAAAAGATATGTGACCAGATACGAAATCACAGAGTCAACCTTAAGCTCTCATATACATAGATACTCATTGTTATATTTACGTCTACACACATTTATATAAATAGATAGATATCTAATAAAATATAATACAATTTATCATTTTTAAGAGGCATTATAGACAAATAAGGCAGAAGAGACTTGCAAAAAATATAAATACAAACAAAAAATTCTTATATATCCTCATCTTAAAGAACCTAAACAGCAAAAAACAGTTGAGATGTGTGAATTTTTAAAATGTTTCCTGTTTTGAACAAAAAGTTTTGTTTTAAAAGGATAAAGTGGATAGTGGTCTGCATGTTATAACTGAATATCTATTTTTATCTGCAATGGTCTCCCGAAATCGAGCTACGCATTAGGGTATTTTTATATTTACCACCAAAAATAATGGCGGTATATTAATTTTTTCATTCCGTTTGTAACACATCGAGATATTGGTAGTAGCACCACGAAGTGTATATATTTTGCAGGCTTATAAGATTCCAAGTCGATTTAGCCATATCCGTCCGTCTATTCGCCTGTTAAAGACACGATAGATTTAGAACAAGGAAATTTTTCCCAAAAATTCTTAGTTTGACCAAAATGTTGGCATTGTAAATGGGCAACATCGGTCCAGTAGGATCCGATTTATAGATGAAAGTTCCGGAAAATTTTTGCTTTTTTCTTCAAATATAATGCAGATAATATCATGAAATTTTTCTTACTCTTTTCTCAGAACTTTCTTTTCAACAGAACTTTGCCTTATATAATAAAAATAAAGTGTGCAAAATCTCATGATATTAGCTGCATTGTAAAGCGTGATCCCTTTCGAGGTTCCCTACTTTTTTAAAGAAAAACACAGAAAATTAAAATTTAATGGGGAATGTTTATTATTATGTTTGAAAGAACATTCTTTGGCATTTATTTTTTGAAGATTATGTCTATCAAATGTTGGTCGTTGCCACGTCGTAGTCCAATTTTCGATGACATTTCGACTGGTAACTGGCGAATGACACGCGTGATGTTTTTCTTCAAGGTCTGAATCGAAGCAGGTTTGTCCGCATGTACTTTAGACTTTACATATTTCTACAGCAAAAAGTCTAACGGTGTGATATCACACGATCTTGGTGGCCAATCGACCGACCCAGAATGTGAGATTATGTGCTCGCCGAAGTGTTCTTTCCATAAATCCATTGCTTGATGCGATGTGTGGAAAGTGGCGCCGTCTTGCTAAAACTGAATGTCGCCGAGATCACGAGCTTCAATTGCAGGCATCAAATAGTCGGTTATCATGGCACGATAACGCCGAATCGACTGTCCACGGTCTTCGTGTACACTCTCAGCTACGGCTGCTATATTTTTTTCACAGCGTGCTGGACGTGGTCTATTCGGACGAATATTATCCAATAATGAATGCTGGGTCTCCAAATGAGTAATGGTGTTGCGAATAGTACGCTCAGTAGGCCGATTATGGGGACCATAAGTTGAGCGAAGTGCACAAAACACATTCCTCACAAAACGTGAATTTTCGTAATAAAGTTGAGTGATTTGAAAACGTTGTTCAGGCGTAAGACTTTCCATTATGCAATGCCAAACAATACTAAACAAAAATAACATGACAGCATGACACGACTCAAACGTGATCTGTCAAAAAAAGGCTATTGAAAAAAGTATCTCTACTTGAATCACCCTTTATTTAACGAAATCGCAACAAATATCGGTAAAAATCGAGGTTGTCTGAAACTTGGCTTTATAACTCGGAGCGTACTGAACCGATTTTGACTATTTCCAATACCAAACATTTCGGTAGATCAAAGAATGTTTGGAATAAATTTCATTGTTCTAAGACTATTTTTTGAAGCTCTATCGTGCCTTCAACAGACAGACGGACGTACATGACCAGATCGTCATAGAACTTTATAAGGACCCAGAATATATAGACTTTTTTGTTCTACGACTTTTATTTCGATGTGTTACAAACAAAATGACAAACTTAATATACCCCCCCCATATTTTTGGTGGTGAGTATAAAAAGACTTTGGGTACACAATTTTAAATCTCAAATATCCACAGAAAACTTTCACTGGCTTTAGGAATTTAAAAGCACCCCTCCACTAAAACTGTTTTAAACGAATTTCAAAATGTTTAACTTTGCAAGAGAACGTCTGCTAATCTAAAACATTTGTGTTGGGCTGCAGGAAGCAATAAAGTTTAAATTGTAATTTAAATGAAAAAACAGAATTTAATCAATTTAAAACAATCAATATGAGAAAACTCAAAAAATCCTTGGCAGTGATCTATGAAATACAAAGCAGAAGTAAAAAAACGTAAGAAAATAAAAAGAAATAAAAACCAAATGAAAAAAAAACATACAAAAAGTTTGTCTAAAGAAGAACAAAAGATACCGAAAACATTCACGGCCTCATCAATACGATGCCTCTTGTTTCATTATCAGAAAAAACCAATCACTTGGATAAGTACTCGACTGTTTAGGTGAATGAATGTTAGAGTGTGCGTGAATGTCAGTGTATATGTGAGCATATGTAGGAGTCTGTGAGTTTGTATGTGTGTGTATGTGGCATTTGTAGGTATGTGCTTTGTGTCGCTAGAAAATTTATCGCCAACAACATCTAACGTCAGCAGCAGTCGCAGTCGTTGTCACCGTACCAGCAATGAGACAACACAAACATCATCATTTGGTGTTATTGTCTACGAGTATTGGCAATTTACTGGGAAAACTTTTTAGTTTTTTTTTTCTTTTTTCGTTTTTTTGTATTTTACTTTAACACTGATTGAAAGATGCGTTAGTGTCGATAAAATTTTGTATAAAATTCCCACTGATATGCAACATTGTTACAAACCTGTATTTACACATTTATGAATACACACATACATAAACACTTGTTCGGCACACATATACAAGTACATATTTCTGGAAAAAAAATTCTGTGTAATTTCTTTATATGTATATACCTATGATTATTTTGTTTTTGGATTTTATTTCTACCTTGAACCATTCAATAAAAAATTTATGTTTTTTTTTTTTGTTATTTTATTATTTTCTGTCAGATGTTTGTATCAATGAATTAAATATGTTGGTAACAATGTGTGTTTAAACACATATGCACATCGAAAACATTTTATAGTTTATAATATAAATATGTTTAAAAATTAATAAAGCCCGCAAGTACAGTGGCATGAGAGAAGCAAATTGTTGTACAAAACTTTTTTTTTTGGTATTAAGGATTTATTGCACTGACCCTTAAATAATCGACTGCGTAATTAAAATAGACCAAATAATAATTTAAACGCTGAAAGTGTTTTGCAAAGTTGTTTCGAATTTGTTTTTAATAGACTCTTGAAGTTCGACTTTTTTCACAGTTTTGTCCACTTGGAAATAAAATTATGTGGAAATTGTTTCGTAATACGTACATAAGTTCATATTAGGGAAGCCACACGGGACTGGTTTTACAAACTCCAAGGTTCGGGATTTTAAAAATGTAAGTGCCGGGATCCCGGGTATTTTCGGGATTTTGGAAATTTTATTTTATATTAAAACAAATTGGTTTTTAATGATAATAACTATTAATTTCAAAAAAGAAACTTATGTTAAGTGTAAATACATATGTAGCAATAATTTTTAAATTTATTTAAAGTTTAAAAACCAAATTTTGTATTTTGTAAACAACATTTTATAAACCATTAATAATTTAAAATTATAATAATATTAGATTGACAAAACTATAATGTATGTATCTATTCCAGTTCGCCTTTAATTTCTATATTAATTGAAAAGCAATAATTAATTGAAAAGCAATGGCTTGAGCCCCCCCCCCTGGGGTAAAAAAATGATCGTATATCTTTTATTTTCTTCATAAGTATAAAAAAATACATTTAACACGATTTAATAATCATTAAACATACCAATACTTTAGCTTTAATTCATTTATTAGCTTTTTGATCTTTTTTTTACTGACTTTAATAAAATAAAATGTGTCTGTGTTTTGTTTTGCTATTACGTTTTGTTTACGAACATCTGGTCAATCAGCTGGTAATTACACTGTGAAGTTTGTATTTAGCTACATGTTGAACACTTAAAAAAAGATTTGTAAAGAAGTGTTCTTTAAACATACAAATATTAAGTGGACAGACAACATTAAATTGTTCATTTATAAATTTAGTAAAAGCTATGGAAAATTATTCAAATAAAAAAAATGCAATAAAAGAATAAAAATTCTGGGGGTGGCTAAACTTTTTCTGGGGGGAGCTTAGCCTCCCCCAGACCGGGCTACCTACGCCAATGTGACCAATAGATGATGCTGACGAAAAACATCGTTCGTTAACGCCTATGTGTAAAATTTTTGGTCCATATATTTAAATTTTACAAGATCTAAAAGCCTTTTCACATTCAAGGTGGTCCTCACTACACACAGAGAAAAAACATGGTTGTAGTAAACATAATCTAACAGCAACATATTATGATAAGATTTGTGATTGTGTTTAAAACATATTATGATGATTATAAGTGCCATAAAATATCATATTATGATAAATTATTATCGTAATATTTCATAATAATATTTTCTTGTTAATCATAATTTGATATTATAACATGATATTATAACCTAATATAATCATAAAATTGTCATACATGATCATATTATGACCCAATGTAACCATATTATAGTCTAAAGTAATCATATTATGATCTAAAGTAATCATAATATGATCTAAAGTAATCATATTATGATCTAAAGTAATCATATTATTATATTTTTGTAAATAGAAATAAATATTCATGCACTTTCAATGTATATAAAAAATTTACATTTTTTTTAGTTATGTTAAATAGAATTTTATTTTGTGATATTTAAGATTATTTCTTTTATGTACACTTTATTTAGATCTTTTACACTTCTTTCACAGCTTAGTATTTTTTAGTAATATTTTAAATGCGAATAGCTTTTATTGTTTTACTGAAACATTTAACTCTAAATAAGTAATCCGATATCGCGCAGACAAGCTACTGGGCTGATGCAAAAGCATTCTACAAATGGTGAAAATAAAATAGTATTAAAATTAAAAAATATTTTGTTTGCATTTTAAATATAGAAACTTGGAATGGCTTCTAGGCGAGACAAATAGGGCCTGGGGAAACCGAATAGACTGCCGAGTGTCAAGGACGATATGGCCGGTGCTCAGGAAGTCTGACTCGAAATCGTTACTGGGCGAGAGCAAGGTTTGCGTACGAACCATGATAGGCGTTATCACGGGCCATTGTATGATAGGTAGAATGACAAGGATAATGAGATCTGACTTGTCAGAAGAGCTGGAGACAATCGAGCACATTCTGTGCCATTGTCCCAGGTTACAAGTAAGCAGGTTAAGGTGGCTAGGCAGTAGATTTATAAGCGAATTAGGGGATGTCTCAGGTTGTAGGCTCGGGGATCGTAATGAATATGGCCTGGCTGCGCAACAGGGGAAGGGGCTTTGTGAGGGCTTAGGCGTTTCGCTATTGGAACGTACTAAGTGTCTCAAATCATTTCTGAAAGGCATTACAATGGACCGTATTGGTCTCTGGGTGATGGTGTGGGGACAACCTCACACCGGCCTTCTAACCTAACCTAACCTAACCTAAATATAGAAACTTATCATTTAATGGTTATTTGTAAGTTTAAATCGTTATAAATAATATAATCTGTTTGAATAGTTATCATTCAATAGTTATGGTAAAAATTTTTTAAAACTACTTATGTTTCAGCGAACCATATTAAATATTATAATTGCGATAACCATTAAGATGTTTATAGTAACTAAATTATCGTCAAAATAACAATAATTTGTGTACCACAACAATACATTGTTTACCAAAAACACAGTTGTTGTAACCATGTTCAACCATGTTTTTTCTCTGCGTGTATTTCCTAAAAACGCATATAGTCCTATACAATTTCAGACCAGTAATTTGCAAATACATATACAATTAACAATTTCTTTGCAGTCACAACCACTGTGTGATTTTTTTGTTTACTTATTGCAGAATCTATGTATATTAAAAAAAGGAAATCTTATATAATTTGTAATCACTTTTTTAACATGAACAAATTGTATAAACTTAATAAATAGTAAAAAAAATTTAAAGCAAAAAGAAATTGAAAATAAAATATCACACCTTTTTTATTTAGTTTTGGTTGTTTGCTAAGAAAATAAATCGAATTTATTGAACGCTATGCTACAAAATGAGACAAACAAATGCCATTTTATATATGACATTTTCACATGTTCAGCTTCCTGACATCATCACATCATCTGTTGGTTTGTTTATCAATTGATTTTTTTTTGTTTCAACAATTTCTATTTAGTAATAGCAAAATAGTTGCAAGACATTCTTTGTTAAGTAATATTTTTTTTTTTTATTTTTTTTTTTGTTTAGTTTATTTTCTTTTATTATATTTTTCTTTTCCTTCTAAACGAAAATACTTTTTAACTTTTAGCTTAAAAATATACAAGAATAAAATCCCAACAGTATCTACAAAATATGTAGGACATAGACCTTGATATTCGTAATAAAAAGAAAAACACAGTCATGTTAGGGCGCTCATACCAAACACTCAATTTGATTTATTGCTATTTTACTTTAAAGTATTTAAAATAGACATAAAAATTGAAATAAGACAAGTTAGAGTGTTATAAGCGGCTGTGCCGAATCTGCTATACCCAACATCATTATAACACGGTACCGGAAATAATAAAAAAAGCGGCGGCTTTTCTATTTTCAATAATGCGAGGAAGAAAAAATCTAATAATTTTGTTAATTCTTACTTTCCAACTACTGATTATCTAATAATGAATTCATACTGATTAGCTTTCTATGAATCTCTTTATTGGTCATAAGTAATTCATTCGCTCGGAAAATATAATAGAAACGATATTTTCAATTTTGTATTAATGATATCATTGAATGTTCTGGTCTTAAGGCAATTGAAAACATAAGCGAACATAGAAAAATTATTTTAACTATTGATTTCATTAGAAAATTCCATTATTTCAGATTAGATTCCATTAAAAGAAACATAGAAAAATTATTTGAACTATTGATTCCATTATTTTCATGTTGAAATAAAAATCCAACATCCTTCCCTTGAGGATATACGACCAATATTTGTTACATACCGAATGACAAACTTCATCATTTTGTTGAACCCAAAAGTCATTTGTAAGTAATATTTGGTAATACTTTATTTTACTTTATATGGCTACCAATACGTAGAACATAAAGTGAACATAATAAATAAATAAGTTTTACTTTTTTAAAATATGGCCATCAATAAGTCACAGTACACCTAATTCTGTTTTTACACGGTTTTGATATAGCTAACACGATTTGAATATAAAAAAATTAAAATTTTTTTACACGATTTTATTCCATTTAGCAGGATTCAAAATCTTTTGGGCTTGGATTGTTTTTGGTTAAATTTAATTTTTGCGAAATATGTTCATATCACAAATTTTGGGGGAATTTCCTTTTTGTGGATACAATCAAAATATCTTCTCATTCATGCAGAAGATTGTTAACTGCGCTATTGTATACATATGTATGTATGTGATTTAATATGTATTATAAACCTGAATAGTTGTTCTTAAAAAATCCGTGTTTTACACTTGATTCAATAGGTTTCAGAGATAAGCAACCAATCACCTATTTTGCATACGATCAATGTCTTTTTTTTTAAAGGTTTTTGGCTTAAGTCGGTTTTAGGGACTTTTTTCAAATCACTATTAAAATTTTATCACTAATAGAATTAATTCTGATTAAAATAAAAAAAATAAAATGACCGCCCCCATGCCTATTTTCGAGTGGGAGGGACTCCAAAGTTTGTAATATATTGAGCTATATATTGAAAACTACAATTTTTTATTAGACGATATATATAGCAAATGATAGGTATTTAAAAGACCTTTCCAACGATATATAACAGGACCTATTTGTATGGACCACCTATTGATAAATTTCTCAAAATTATTTTTTGATCCGAAATTTTTTTAAAAAATCTAAAAAATCCGGGAAAAAGGTCTATATGAATAAGTAGATAAATTACAATATTTGCAAGTCAAGAAATTAAGCTTTAATTAAAGGTATAACATGACCATGTAGGTAATATAAATCCAAAGATATTCAAGAAAGATTATGACATTTCACCATAAAAAATACAATCGTACTATGCGAAGCCGGTGTTCTGTATACCATAGAGGAGAAAAGCCTACCGCCCGGTATACCATAGAGGAGAAAAGCCTACCGCCCGGTATACCATAGAGGAGAAAATCCTACCGCCCGGCCATAGGCCGGCAATACAGGGAATCTGTACTATGCGAAGCCGGTATTCTGTATACCATAGAGGAGAAAATCCTATCCTGCATACAAAATTTTGAAAAAATGTGTTTTTTTATAATGCTCTGATTATAGTACCTACAGACACATATGATACCATAAATTAAAGCTTAATGTCTTGGCTATTTATATTAAAAAACTAAAATAACACTTATATAGACTTTTTTAAATTTTTTTAGATATTAAAAAAAAATTCGGGTCAAAAAATATTCTTTACGGAATTAACCCATAGTCGGTCCGTATTTTATAATCATGATATATATCGTTGGAAAGGTATTTTTAATACCTTTTATTTTAATTATCAGACACCCAGTAGTTCCCGAGATATAGGCCTATATATTTTCAACTTTAAGGGCCCGCTCCCTCGAAAATAGGCGTGACCGCCTACAAATTTTTTTTGCTGTCATCTCCTCTAAAAGCCCTATTTGATGAAATTTTTCTTTTGTTTTTTAGCAAAGTCACTAAAACCGACTTGTTTCAGGTTTTTTTTTACACGAAGTTTCCTAGAACCAGTACCGTGTAACAACAGAATTAGATGTATTCTTAAACATTTCAAGCGTGGGGGGAACACAAAACGAATGTTTTGTCTGTTTTCGATTTTGATGAAATAAAGTTAATATTATTTAAAACATTACTAACACAAATTGTGTTAATAAATGGAATAATACTAACTGATATATGATGAGAGACTTAAAAGTTTTATAGCTAAATACTTATTTGAGGTTTTAAAGTTAATAAAATTGAAACAATGAAACAGCATGTCAATGATTATAATCTATAAGACGAGTGTAATAAAATAATATTAGTTTTATGTTAAGATTACGAGTAAGTTTAGCCACAGGCAAATGCAGCGTTCTTATTACTTCATATATTGCATTAATTTGTCATAAGTAACGTTAGCGACTTCAGAAGATTGATTGATTATGCATTCGATTATTACATGATTTATACTATGTTGGTGCATAGAAGGCTTTCATTGAGTTTGGGACATGCCACATGCTGGTAAACTCGAGAATTATTGTAATACTATGAACGGAAAATTAATACATTTAAATAATTCTCTAACATCAGACCTCAAGGTGCCCTAATTTTTCTCATTGGCTGTTTGTTTTTTTGTATTTTTTAATATTGTAATGTGAATTGGTTTACTGAGTATTTATAGGTGCTACGAGAACTTTCTCCATATCTATATGAAACCATGCATACATTTAATGAATTTAATTGGGAATAGTTTAGGAACCTTAGTAGTGATTATGTTATTTGGTATTTCTTAAAAACATATTGACAACAATTTAGTTTTTTCACGAATGCTGGAAATGTAAAATCAAAATAAAAAAGATCGTACTCAAATTCCTTAAAAATCCGGTTCAATTGAATAAAAATCTTAAAGATTATAGTACTGTAAATTATTTTACAAAATTATGGACCCAAAGTACCTTAAGTAAATAATACTCTGTTGACAACTAATTGGAAATGCTATTTTGATGAGATTTATTGAAAAAAATTAAAATTTACCTTTAGGTTTTCTCTTTAAAACTAATTACTCTTTTATTAAAAATGCCAATGCGTTTTGTTGTTGTGCATTTCTTATTCCTTTTTTGAATTTTCAATTTAGTTAAATTATTACAAAGATGAAATCAAAAAAAAAAAACTAATTGCTATTTTGTTAACAGTTTCGTTGATTTCGTATAAACCTATATTATTTTTCAGTTAATGTATAAGAAATTGAATATCATTACTTTGAAGATTGATAATGGGAACAGGCAGAAGCTGGTAAGCCCAGCTTAACTCCATAAAGTTGGGAAGCCTTTTAAATAAATAGGAGAACAAACAGTTCAAGTCTGCCAAACAACAACCGATATTCAACATGAAATAAACAGCCATGTCACAGAATTTAATTCCGTTTGGAAGTAGAATTAATTCCGTATTTTGCTTCTATAGAAAAAGTAAAACGAAAAATATTTTCGGATTGAGACCACTTTTAATTTTAGGTTTCATTTCGAAAAAATGTTCGTCATATTTTTTATATAGAAGCAAAATACGGAATAAATTTCATTTCCGAACGGAATTAAATTTTGTGACATGGCTGATAAGACAAATTAAATGTGACGCTGCCTAAGCGAACTATTAGCGACCTTCATGGAAGAGTAGCGCTTAAGAAGCCTCTATCAAAAGTCCAAAGAAAACGTAGATCTCTGTGAAATCATGTGCTTTGGAGCGACTAAACAAAAATTAATCGCATTGGACCTGATTGTCGAAGGTATGTTAGAAGACTTATTAATCAAGAAGCATGCTGGATGTTTCTTCTGGAATGGTTGGTGTTGGCCTAATTGACAGACAGTGATGGTATTTTAAATAAGGAAAACTACGTGAAAATATTAAATGATATAAAGCTTCCGTAGGCTGAGTAGAATTTGCCTGTTATATGACAATGTTCCAAAGCACACGGCGTTGCCAATAGCTGTAATTGCCGATTATATTTTCCAAAACTAAACTGCAATTGAATAACCAATTCGTAGTGAAAAACAGAAAATTAATGCTACAAATGGCCAATCATTTTTTCCGACAACAACAAGAGCAATAGTTCTTTTATGAATAATGAATATGTAAAAATTTACCTCAAACAATTACCGTTTACCAGATGTCTGCACTATTCGCTAAAGTTATTAATCGATTTAGCTTCCTGTCATTATTTTGAAATCTGCCATGGATTGGCTTGAACAGGATTGACTGAAAAATATATGAACGCCCCATATTGTCTCCAGCTGCGGCCAATTGAACTATGCTAAAATGCAGTGGTACTGTAGTTCTTGAAAATATTTTTTTTAGCGGTTTAGAATAAGTATGATGACGAAAAACAGATTTTTATAAGAACAAATTAATATTATACGTTTCTTTGAACTTTACCTATTAGATTTTTTTGGCACATAGATAGTAAAACATTTATGAGGCTGGCACTTAGGTGAACAGTGCTTTATTTAAAGCTTAAAAGAATTGAATATTAATTTCTGTATAAAAATAACATTTAATTCAAATACAAATTTTAAAAGCACCGAAACACTATGTTTGTAACTTTTTAACCAACAATGAAGATTATTTATTACTTTCTGCAAAGCAATATTAACTGAAACTTTTAAACATTTCAAGCTACTGAAGAATTCGTGCTAAAAATAAATTTGAAATTAGATTTTCTTGTACAACAACTATATCTAATACAAATTGAAACGATGCAAAGTGAATTAAGATTTTCTATAGCAAACCATGTCAAGATCGAAGAAAAAGAAAATTGAACAAAGTCAATATTTAAAAAACAGAAATAGTAAAAAATTTTTTTAAAAAACATACTCAATTAAAACAAAATAAACAAATAAACTGTTTAATAAGTTTATGAAAAACAAAATTAAAATTAATTACTGTCTAATGAATCCATAGTGGCTGTTGTCGTAAGGCGTCTTTCTTTCACAAAAAAATTGGTTCAATGAACAGCTTTTTTTCAAGGTACAATAAATTTCCTTGTCCCAGCTAGAACGCAATTTTTAAATTTTAAATAAAATACAGATATTTACGAAAAAAATCGTGAAACTTTATTATATCGTAAAGTAGACAGAATGAGGTTATGTATGGAACAAGATATCGTGCAGATGGCCGCCGCGGCTTTGCTGGCACACACGCGATCTTTTAATGAAATTTTCAATGACCTTTTTGCACAAATGCTGCGGTATTTCATTAATGCAGCGTCCAATTTCCTCCTTTAAGGCTTGAGTCGTCGTCGGCTTATTCGCGTAAACCATCGACTTCACAAAACCCCAAAGAAAAAAATCTAAAGGTGTTAAATCACACGATCTAGGCGGCCAATTCTGGTCTCCAAAACGCAAAATAACACGACCGGGAAATGACTGATGCAGCAATTGAATTGTGTCTCTGGCTGTATAACATTTGGCGCCGTCTTGTTGAAACCACATGCCCTCCACATTCATTTCTTCAATTCTAGGCAAGAAAAAACTGGTTATCATTTCACGATACCGAACACCATTGACTGCGATTGACCTGCCTCATTTTCATAAAAAAAGGTCCAATGATTCCTCCAGAACAAAAACCACACCACACAGTGACACGTTGAGGATGCATTTGCTTCTCGTGAATCACTCGATGATTTTCCTCACCCCAAATGCGAGAATTCTGCCTATTGACGAAGCCATCAAGATGGAAATGGGCCTCATCACTGAAGATGATTTTATCGGCAAAACCAGAATTTTCATGTTGTCTCTCCAATACCCAATTAACGAACTCCCTTCGCTGTCCATGTTCAGCTGGCTTCAGTTTCTGAGTCAATTAAACTTTGTATGCATGAAGATGCAAATCTTTCGTCAAAATTCGCTGCATAGTGGATTTGGAGACACCAATTTGCTGAGCTCGGTGTCGAATTGAGTTGAATGGAGTTTGAGAGACATCATCACGTACAGCTGCGACATTTTCGGTCGATCGACCTGGTCGAAGGCTTGTTGTTGTCTTTACATCACTAACAGGCCCAGTTTCGGCAAATTTATCCATTAATCTCTTTACAGTTGACTCTTTTGGAGCATTATTGTGACCCCAAATTGATCGCAATTTGCGAACTGTAGCCGCAAAACTTTCACCATTTTGGTAAAACAATTTCACAATGAGAATGCGTTGTTCATTCGTGTAGCGCTCCATTTTTACTAACCTCGTACCTTCTACTAGCAAACAATAACAATTGTTGAAATGTCAAACAATGACACTTCGAATGGCGCCAAATTTAAAAATTGCGTTCTAGTTGGGACATCCTTTTTTTCAATACAATATTTATTGAATATTTTAATACACGCTAATAGTTTCATGAGAATTCTATGAATTGGTAGCATTTTGGTTTAAATTTTTAGTTATCTTCTCTAACAGTTTTGTTTTTCCTCATATGTACATATATTTTAATCAAACCTGCCGAAATGTCAAACCCGTCTGTAAATTCCATCAATCATGTTTTAAATATGTTAAGCCTAAAAGTATGCTGTAAATATTTAACAGTTTACCAACAAACTTTAATAGCTTCCTGTAGTTATCAATTTCCTTACGGTATTTCTACTATAGCAAACAGGCTGTGAATACAATTAACAATTTTTAATGAGAATTTTTTTTTAGTAAAAACAAATATTTCCTTAAAAATCATCACTGAAGGCGTATGAGTACGAGTATTATGAGAAAATACATACACATGTATTTACAGTAGGCAAACGTACATGTAATGTAATTAAACCATAAATCATAATGAGCCGTAAATTTAATACACGGTGACTTAAGTTTGAAATATGTTTTTTTTTATAATTTACAATCCGACATTAATAATAATGAAGCCATTAATAAAATGAATATAATGAACGCATATACATACATACGTAAATGTATACTATTATTAATTTAATATTAAAATGTTTTATGACTTCGATGTGTTGTGTATAAATAAATAAATAAATAAATACATATGTTCCTGTGCAAGAATAATTAAGTTGACAGATTAAACACTTGCTATAATTTACTTTTATGCATTAATTGGCATAAATCTTTATTTTGCAAAAGGATTTATTTAAAACCTTTTTTATTTTCATAAAAAATCTTACCTCATCTACTATGGCCATAATGTTGCTTAAGATGTGAGTAGTTTTATAGTTTTATTAAAATTTCTCCTGCTATAAAGAATTTTGAACTAAATTTTCTTAAACTTTTTGCAGATTTTATTAATAAACTTTATTTTAAAATAAGGTTACTGCGCAAAACTTTGATGATTTTTTTTCAACTAAATGCGCAAATTTCTTGTAATAAACAATTGAATAATTTTCTTTTTACTATTAAGTAAATGATTTTTGCAAAAAATTTCCACACTAATTAATACGTTTTATTTTAAAATTTCCTTTTTTCCTTTGTTCAAATTATAAGTAAGAGACCCAAAGTAAATTTAAAGTAAATTTGTCGATTTCAGCCAAAATAAGTAAATAAATATCATAGGCAACAATATTTGTTTAAATTGAATTTCCAACAGAAAATACCAGCAATACCATGCAAAACAATAAATATTTATTTCAACACTTTGAACTGAATTGTGATTTCCAAAATGTTTAATCTTTTTACATGTATTTCGTGTATATAAAAGGGAACCGGAGGGTGGTAGGTTTTGCCCGCCGCGTAATAGGTTTTTACGAGCTCGTGCAACGTATCCTTAACAATTTTATAAAACTACTAAAAGTCTATTCGCATATATGTATATAAAAAGCATTTGCTAAAATGTTTGTTTTTAATTTTATTTAATTTAATTTAATTGCAACGAATTGGCAATTAAATAGTTAATCTATTTAATACGTTTCAATACGTTTTAATTATAATCTTTATCTATTTTTTTTTAATTATTTTGATTTTTATCTTCAGTTGCTTTGTGTCTTAATCGTATCGTCATCAATATTGAAGCAGTTTGGCGTTGTTGTTAAAACTCAAACAATAGATAGAATAGAAGAATTTATTTTAAATACAGTTGCCTATTTTTAAAATCTAGTGACGCTGTTAACTTATTCATTGCAAAATTTACTGGCAAAACCATTTTTCATTGTTTGCATTAGTGTGTTAATTGTAGAAGATTTTTGAGTGAAAACAATACATTTTTCAATTTTGTCATTTTACATACATACATATATTGGCTATATACATACATATGTACATATAATGTGCATTAGGGTGGGGCGATTTGAACATCTTAATGGGCGCTTCGCGTTTCTGACCATACGTCTACGGTGAAAATCGAGCTTCCAGATTTTGACTTGAAGTGTTTTCTCAGATTTTTGTTACGTTTTTTTTTTTTTGATATTTTGGCCTATAACAGCCAAACCATTGAGATTTTCGATCCAATACTAACACTAAATTATAGCCAAGACAATAGTTAAGAACTCTCTAGAACATCGCAAAAGTATTGGAACGCTTCTTCAGGGAGTTTTGGCCTTGTGAAAGTGCAAATTTTTCGTGAAAATATTGATTTATGATTTTGCGCTATGAACAACTGAAAATGGTAATTTGTCAATATTTGCACGAAAAATTTGCACCCATTCAGATTTATTTCCTTCTATACTAATCGCCCCACCCTAATGTGCATCGTTTCATTTTATGGTTTTTTAATCAATTTACTTAATTTATCCTTTCAACACATTGATTGATGGTTATTTTTTGTGTAATTTTTTTTTTAATGTCAAAAAACACTTTGCGGTTTTCTTTAGCAAAACATACTTATTTTTGTTTACTTACGTTATTAGTTAGATTTCAAACTTACCTGAAAGAAAAAAAAAGAAAAAATATAATAAATATGAATTAAGAAAGTGTATATTGAATATTCATTAATGTATAATAATGCATATACAATTTCATTGATCAGGCTATAGAAATTAATTTGTCAAAAGATGTTTATAAGTCTGAATTTTTCATTGTTAATTTAAGTGCAATTACTGAGGTTTCTCATTTACTTTAATAATGTGGACAACTTAGAAAAATGTTTTCAAACATTTGCAAAATTATCCTTGTTTAACCCTTACGCAAACACCAAAATGTGTTCATATAAGCGAACCCCAGGTCCTAACTGGGACTTCTTATACACGGTGGCCCTAAATTACCGATGAGGTTTGAATTGCGTATAACTTTTTTAATATAATATTTTTTTCTTTTCAGTAGTTTGTAAAGAAGTCTTGGAGAATTTAAAATGGAGCAGTACTCAATTGAACAACATGCCCAAATTGTTCAGTTTTATTTTTCAAATCAACGATCTATTGTTTTGGCTCAGAGTGCATATCGTCGTAATTTCGATGTGCGGGTTGGACCCTCAGAGACAACAATAAACCATCTGGTTACAACAAGGGGCAGTAAGGAACCTTCTTGGTGCTGGCAGAAGACGAACGGCGCACACGGATGAAAATATTGCACTGGTACAGAGGAGTATTCGGAAAGATGGAGAAACTTCAACCAGGAGACTTTCAAAACAGCTTGACCCCTCTTTGCACACAATAGGAATGTTTCCATACAAGATTCAGCTTGTCCAAGAATTGACACCGAGAGATTGCCAGCAACGACTTGATTATGCAGTTTTTTTTTGGCAAAAAGCAGAAGTCAGCTCTCCACTCGCAATATTTGTTTACATCCGTATGGCCTGGTCCAATCGCCTTGTCTGTGGGGGGGGGGTAACGATTCATTATTTTTTCCAAAAGTAAATCACAGAAGTTATTATCGCTCGGTTTGACTATACACGGCTGACTATACTGACAGTGCAGATTTTGCGATGTGCACGATGAAACCTCGGAGCACATACTCTGTAAATGGCCGTAGCTAGCAACATACAACAATGGTTTGGTAGGGCCTCGAAGGACCCTAGTGATGTTTTTGTTCTTTCATCTAATATGATAATTGACTTCATATTTGCTTAAAACTGCTATGATGTATTTAGGTCTGTACAAAATTATAAATGCAACAAATTAATAATGATTGCCATGTTAAAATGTCGAGTGACCCGATAGACAAGGCGATAGAGTGCCGGACTATTAGTCAAAGGGTTGCGGGTTCGATTCCCGCCAAAGACTCTGGGTATTTTCAGTTTGTGTTTGTTAATTATAATTAAACAAAAATACTCATAAAACTCCTAAAAACATTGTTATTATGTTGAAATACGGCATCAATAATCCAAATATATATTAGAATCAACGCACTGTATTTTATGAAGATCAGCTCCTACAAGGATCACTTTCGAAAAACACTTTAATAATTATTAAAAAAAAAACTTCCTTTGTCATGCAAAAAAAAAATAATTTTCCAGATAAAACAACATCCACTTGTTGATGTTTATTAACCCAATTAGTTCTTGTGTCAAATGCACTTAGCGCTGGAGAAGTGAACATCCTAAAATTACATGGGACCATCACATTCTCAACCCTAAAATTTTCCTAAATTTTTGAATTATCCTCTTTATAGTTGGCGAAGTTAAATAAATATTTCATCCATGGTATGTGCAATATTTTCGAATTAAGTGTTTAATTGAAAAAATTAAGTTTTTTGTGCAAAGCTTTACTCTAATTAAAATCAAAATCAAAATCAAAAAATATTATAATATATTTTCACTATATTTAGCTGCAAAAACGTGAATAAAACTACAATTTTTGGAATGCACAAAATCCTCAAGGCACACCCCAAGCACAGAAGTATTAAACGATTTTTATTCGATATTCCTTGCCCAAAGGCTCTGCCTTAGTACTTCTAGTTAGAATTAGCTGGGAAAAAAACATGCGGTACGAATTTGCGCTGCTTCCAAATCAGTAATGTTTTTTGCTGCGATATATATTTAAATCGTTATGCACAAAGCCATTTATATGATTTCACTGCAATTGAACCATAAAAACAAACGTTTAAAAACAGATTTCATCATAAATCAAAGGTTGTGTACATTGTACATGAAATTACACAATTATACATTTGTATGTAACTTGTGTAAACAAATTGTATATGAAAACATACGTATTTAATGTAATTTGTGTGTGGAAATGGTAAATGCTTTCAACAAAAATATGGAGTCATGCATATTTTCCCAACAAAAACAAAAAAAAAAATAAATAAAAAAACAACAAAAAGATGGCAAAGTACCTAAAACCAAAAATACATTTCAAAAGTCATGTTGCCAGTAAAAATTTCATTCCAATTTCAGCAGGTTCGCTCGCAGTCGTGTTAATGCATGTGTAAAAATATACGCTGATGACTTTTGGTGTCCTTTAAAATTTAGGTTAAATTGTATGAGATGAAAAAAAAAGAATATTTCCACAGCAGACCACAACAATAATGATGATAATATGTGGCATTTGTTGTATGTAGATTTATGCAGCATTTAATGTATTGACTTGAAATATTAAAATCGTAATACATTAATGTAAATTTTTGGTAAAATTGTTGCGTTTTTTCATTATTTGTTGTATTTTAAAACAAATAACAATATTCAATATTGCAGACTGCAAACAATAAAACTTATGAGAGTAAAATATTTTTGAAATTTGATTGAATTTTGTTTTTTCACATTGCAAATATATTTGTGTGATTAGAACAAACAGAGGCCAAATTTAGCCTCAAATAAATGCAATAAATAAACAATGTAGTTTTTTATGACTGCAATTACTAATTTTTATTACCGGCTGTATTGTTTCGCAAAAACATTTAAAATTAGCATACATTTTATTAGATTTAAATAATTTTCTTTTGCTTTCCTTTTGTTTTCTTTTTACAAATAGATTGTGTGCGCTTGCATTTGGAGACTAAAATAAAAAGTTTAGTTTCGTTTTGTTTGTTTTTCAATTGAAAATTGATTTCCGGATTGATTTGCCAAAATAAAAACATTTTGATTTATTTGCCTTCTTTGTTTTGTTGGTTCGTTTATTGTTCTTTTGTTTGCTGTTGTGCGTAAAAACACTTTAATTTCAACTTATTGTAGGTTAAACACATTTCTAAAATTTTTTGCATGAAATGCATTTCTTTTTCGTATACGCTACAAATACTGGCTTATTTATATTTTCAAATTGTAGAAATATTTACTAATTGGGTAAAAAAAATTTATAGAAAAATCGTGAGTTATTTGGGCATGATGTTTGTTGGAAAGGCTAAATATAGTCAGTCTAACATGAGTTATTCTAGTTTGTTCAGTTTAAAAACAAACTAAAATAAATTATATTCTGAAATCATTGCTTGTTTTCGAATGCATACTTTCTACAATACCATCTTTGATAACTTTTCAATACATTTGAATATAATAAAGATTTCTAAATGTTTGTAAAGTCGACACAGTATCCTATTTATTCATATAAAATATGTCTACTTTTTCTTTTCAACATGTCAAATAAATGCAAGTTAATGCGAACGTAACTTCGTAAAAATGTGCATTTTTATATTTATCATAGAAACAAGTCAGTGTGGAAATACAAGGTTGCAGCTTTAATTGTCGTTTTCGTTTCTCAGAGTTAATGCAAATTAAATGAAAGGATTAAATGCAATTTTTCTATTGTTAATAGTTTTCTCCCAGTGTAAATCAAAAAAATTTCCAGCCTTTTAAAACTTAACTGTGCTTAATATTATAAACAAAAAGAAAACCTCTAAAATATTATTTAAAACTATCAAAATTTTACTAAACAACATTTTTAGATATGAGTGTGTATGATTAATATTAATTAAGTAGTTATTACAGAAAATTTTTAATAACTTTTTAATTTTTCAAGGGATTTAAAAAAATTAAAATTAATTTGAAAGAAAACATAACAGGCTTTATTTCTAATATAAATTCAGTTTAACGCTAAAAAAAATTTTTGAAAAAATTTTGAAAACAAAAAAATATTTTTAATTTTTTATTTCAATTCAAAAATTTTTTCTTATTAAAAAAAAAAATCTGAAATTTTTTGCTTACTAAAAGCAAACAGCTTTAATGTAATTAAAACTATATACAAATATTTATGTTTTACTTCAAACTGGCTAAATTTCTTTAAAAGCTGTTTTGTTATTAAGCAGCGTATGATTAATATTAATTAAGAAGTGTGAACAGAAAATCTTTAAACCTTTCGGTACAAGTTTTTACTGGGTTGTTTAAAAAAATCCAATTTTTTGGATATGTACTATAGTTAGCCCTGAGAACAACAATCAATACTCAATTTTTAAAAATTTTTATCCCAAATATGTTTTTTGGAATGTATCCATATGGACACAAATTTCGTGTATGGTAAAGAAAAATGCTAGTATATTATGTTTTTTTATTATTAAGGTTTTATTTATTTTAGTAGTTTTAACACATAAAATTAATTTTTTTTTCAATAAAAGCAAACATTGTATATACTTACATGCACAAACTAAAAATAATATAGTAAAAAATTTTTTAAAAAAATTTTATTTATTCGAAGGTTTACTTCAAAGTTAAATAGAAAAAATTTGAAATTTATTTTTGTATACCTCTATTTAACTTTGAAGTAAACCTTCGAATAAATAAAATTTTTTTAAAAAATTTTTTACAATAAAATAATACTCGCAAGAGGAAAAATTCTCATATAGTAAAAATAATATATTTAAAATTCATATAATTATAATAAGTTTAGACAAAAATAACATATAAATCTATACATATAATCTTGGCCGGGTAGAAAATGCATTCCAATTTGCCAATTGTTCCAGTACTTTACAATGGTATTCTTGATTATTTGAACTATTCGCCTGAATAAAAAACTATTCTCTTAAAAAGTAGAAAAGATATTTTACCAATAATTTATTATTTTAATATATATAGGAATTGCTTGAAGCAATTTCTCGATCCATTGGGAATGCACAGGTAAACATTGCACTTTAAACACTTGTATCGAGTTTGTCCTTTACATCCTTGGACTTTGCATCTTCCTTTATCCGTCGTTTGTTCTGGCCAATGCTGGTTTCCATCATATCGAATAGAAATTGAAGGTATAGACAGCTTTACGTTTCTTATCGGAGGTCGTTGGGCTGACTGGAATATCCTCATTTTGGCATAATGTTGGGCGTCCACGCTTTCGAGAACATGCCTGTTGATTTGACCGAGCTAAAAGGCGAAAGCTCAGAATTTCTTAATTTTCATATTATTCTTTTCGTGATTCATTCTATATTCTAACCACGAGTTACACACAACTAAATCAATAAAGTGATACATTTTGTCTACTCCTCCCATATTGATGTTGTACTCTGATACAATGTTTGGTTGTGTTATTTCAAAACGTATCTTTTTTTTCAGCACAAAATCTCGACACCTTGTTAACGGGCTCATGGCTATGGATTGATGACACGAGTTGCACAATTCCCCCATCAAGCCATCTAAGAAGAAAAATATTGTCTGCTCATTCTATACGGAAATCAAAAGTTCCACGGCCTTCTTTTTTCAAATCCTCTTCTGATTTAAAATCAACTTTGCCGAATCTATTTCCTCTTATAGTACCTGTTGCCCAAATTCCTTTCTGACGTAAATATAATACCAAATTAAGAGTTGTAAAATGATTATCAAAATATATTTTATGATTTTTTTCTTCAGGAACTGTTTTTATAAGATGAACCACAATATCAGAGCAAAACCCAAGCTTTGAGCCAGTTAATATTGTTCCTTTTCCCTGATATATCTCAAAATCATAAACTGTGCCTTTTGAGCTGCAAAGGCAAATTATTTTCATACCCCATTTGATGGGTTTTTTTAGGCATGTACTGTCTCAGAGTGGTTCTTCCTTTAAAAGAAACCATCATCTCATCCACACAAAGATTTTCATCTTTTGGAATAGCGTGCGATTTTTTAGTAAACAAATTTATTATAGGGCGAATTCTGCAAGTCTTGTTTTACACTCGTCAAATTTGATGATGATCGAATTAGTCTTCGGCTCCTTTTATGGCTGAACCACTTTCAAGAGCACAAATCTCTTGCTAGGATATTCGCAACGGGTAATTTTCCTATCATTCTTTTTTATTTTAAAAGGATCGTTAATAGCTTAAAATTTAGTTAATGCCCACAAATCTCTTAAATATGTTAGTTGGCAAAGTCCCGCTATAATTTGTTACTTGTTTTAAATTGTCAATGAACGTTTTAACATATTTAAGTATTTGATACTTTATGAACATTATGAGATTGATGACTATAAAAAAAAAAACTAAAAAGCATAATTTAATTGTATGAGGGCAACATATTAACTTTCCCATTAACATTGTTTAAATATGTAATTGAGATTCTTCTATAAAATTCTATATATTAGAAACCAACAGTATTATGATTCAAGTTGTCATATTTATTTGCATATTTATCTAACAAATAATTTCGTTTGTGGTCTTTTGTGCAATTTTACAAAACACACGATGTGTATTTTTTTTTTACATACTCGTACATACATATTTTTTTTAAGGCGATTAAATTTTCAAATTCATATAAAACGAAATAAGCATTTGGCATTTATCATAAATGTACTGGTTGTATTCGTAGCAAGAGTATTTTATAGATTTGTAACATGATTTGATTTTTATTTGTTTTTCATTTTAGTTTAATATTTATTCTTTTTTTTTTATTTTTTTCATTTTATTAAAACTGCAGTTGTCTCTGTTGGTTTTGTTTAATTTATTTAGGAAATATTTTGTTTATTTTTCTTTCTGTGTTGCTGCTGTTCGTTCGTTGCATTTATTATTGAGGCCATAACATTTGCCTGACAGCTATTTCCGATATGCAAAGAATAAAAACTAACATTACATTTGCATATAAAAAAATATAAATTTTATATTTGAAATTCAAATTATTTTTATTAAATTAAAAACCTTTAATGTAGTGACAAATTTTGAAATTTTATTTTAAACTGAAATACATGAAATTTATTGAGAAAATTGTTAAACAAGACAGCAGCATTTATCAGTTGTCAGCAATTATAGAATAAAGTTGGATTAAAATTAGATTATTTATGAAGCCATAGTGCATAATGAATGAAATTATAGTTATATCTTAATCTTAATGATTAAACAACTTCAAAAACCTGTAAAAAATACCACACAGTTCCTTTACATGTATATTGAGATTAACAAAGATGATACAAATAGTAGTTTCAATTCGGAATTTTCTTTATTTTTGACTGACATTTATTTGATAGGTTCATTAATTAAGATTAATCAAAGAGTATTGTTAGAAGCAATAATAACTACAATTATCTTAACAGGTTCTCATTGCATTTTTGGGTTCATATATAAAGCGTGATCCATTGCGAGGTTGCCTACTTTTTAATAAAAAAACACAGCCAATTTTTATTATTATTTATTATCATTTGAAAGAACATTCTTTGGCATTTATGTTTTGAAGATTATGTCTATCAAATGTTGGCCGTTGCTATGTCGCAGATGTTCTTTCCGTTGAGTCCAATTTTCTATGACTCGTTTAAGTATTTCCACTGGTAACTGGCGAATGACACGCGTGATATTTTCCTCCAAGGCCTGAATCGGAGCGGGTTTGTCCGCATAAACTTTAGACTTTACATATCCTCAAAGGAAAAAGTCTAACGGTGTGATATCATACGATCTTGGTGGCTAATCGACCAGCCCAAAACGTGAAATTATGTGCTCACCGAAGTGTTCTCTCAATAAATCCATTGGTTGATGCGATGTGTGGGAAGTGGTGCAGTCTTGCTGAAACCAAATATCGCCGAGATTTTTATAAAAATTTAAATATTATAATTCCAAAGCTGGAATTACAAAATAGAAAAAGTTTCGAAAATCCTTTTGCAATCCTTATTTATCGTTAAAGTATTTTACTAGCCGCAATAAAAATATGGACCTTATGAGCAAAATTTTATGAATCCCATTTTTGGGATTTTACTTTAATTTTTTGGGAATTTTATGACTTCTTATTTAGAATTTCATTGCATTATGTTTAAAAAGATTTTCTGAAAAACACTATTGTTGGCAAAATTTTTATAAATTTGCAAAAACCGGGACAATTTAACCCATATTTTTCTTGAACTTAATTGCTTTATTTGCTCAAAAAGATTCAGATCAATTTTTAAATTTTTGTACAAAATGTGACATTTTGACTTTTTGCGATTAATTAAAATAAACAATCACAGAAATTCTGAAAAGAACCATTCACCTCGATTATAGGCCTACACCTCGTAGTATTCAAAGTTCTAAATTAACTTTTATAATTCAGCTGCAAGGCGCAGTCATACTGAAAAGTTACAGAGAAGACCGTAAATTTTATGGGTTATCTAGGGTATATCAGAAACAATAAAAGTCAAACAATTTGCCAGGAGATCAAAAACTCTACTAATATGCATATGTAGAAGTTACTTGATTATAATAATCAAGAAAAGAAATATTCTGAACTGAAAAATTTAGAACAACAATCATGGTGTAACTATACAAGGTGAGTGCAGTAGCACAGCTGACTGACTTTGTTTATAAAAGTAATACTTTTTCAAGTGTTTTTGATAGTAATACATTCTTTTACACAAACAAAATGCCTGTTGGTTCTGTATTATGTTGTATTTGTTGCCGATTTGCACTCATCTTGTGTAGTTACACCATTCTACTCAATGTGTGCTACAAAGGAGGATATTTTTAAGGAAACTATTCATTATCAGAGTTCAGTTTTCAGTGTGAACAGTCTTGCAAATGCAAAGTTTCACAGCAAATTAATATCAGAATAAAAATTATTTACATTTGCAATGTCTTATATTAGCCATCATATTGACTTTAAAGTCCATTTTATTTATTATACCTATACACATGAAGAACATTTTACATATTCTTTCAGTTCTATTCAGCTCAATACACATAAACTCAAATATTAGCACTGGGAAAATTTTCCATTTCATAATACGAGTAATATTTCTTATAAATGTTTCTCTCATCATTATTTACATTTCAATTGGTTGACTATAAATTACATTCAAATATTTATGAAATTTTTAATTATACTCTTCACCTTCATGAGAAGGGTATATATAAGTTTGTCATTCCGTTTGTAATTTCCACAATATAATTTTCCAACCCTATAAAGTATATATATACTGGAGTCGATTAAGCCATGTCCGTCTGTTTGTCTGTCTGTTGAAATCAATTTTCTGAAGTCCCCAGATATCTTCGGCAACCAAATCTTCAATAATTCTGTCAGACGTGCTTTCAAGAAGTTTGCTATTTAAAATCAGCAAACTCCGTCCATAAATAACGGAGATATGAGCAAAAATCCGAGACAACCTCTGAAAATTTCATCAAAAAAACTGAGTGTATTAATATTGTTCATCGACAGATGGCGTTGATCAAACAAAGTGTTCGAAAACTTTAAGTGTGTTCTTAAACCGTCATATAAGTGTGTAAAAAGAGAGTGTGTTCATTAACCCTTTTTTTAATTGTGTTTGTGTACATTTATAAATAAATAAACACTCGTCATACATATTTTCTTCAAACTACTTGACACTTTTATTTTGCAATTAAACAGAATCCGGTTTATTTAATGGAAATAAACCACCGGTATAAACGTAACAATATAATATGTATATGTATGTATATAATACAATTATGCATCCACAACAAAGGTGAAGGGTATATAAGATTCGGCATAGCCGAATATAGCACTCTTACTTGTTTTAGTATAAATTTATTATGCCATATTTCGTAAGCAATTAAAATTTATTTATGTTTTTTTGCGTTCGCTTTTTGCCAATTTTACAACATTACCAAGACGTTTTTGTATTTCCTTTGAGACACATTTTGCTTATCACGAGTATTGCAATGAAAAATATTAAATGAACGTAATAATTTTAAATGTTATAATATTAATTTAAGTTAAATTTATTTATTTCTTAAAAAAAAAAACAAAAGTATTCTCTGCTGATCTTTATATGTTCGTTAAAAAAAAAATTAGAACAATGAGGGGCAATCTTGAAATTATTTATTCTATTTTGTATTTCAGCTTTGTATATTTATATTATCAAAAAAATTGGCACAAATTTCATATACACAACAATACATACATAAGATACATATACATGCATACATACATTTCTGTATACATATGTATGTAGATATATGTATATGTGCTAATGTGTGTAAATAAATTTATATACATACATGCATACATATTTCTTTATTATACCCTACACCACCATAGTGGGATGGTATATTGGATTTGTGCTGATATTTGTAACGCTCAAAAATTTTGAGGATATATCGATTAGATTTGATTGAAACTGCTTGAAATCGGTCCATTATTTCACCTAGCCCCAATACAAATGTCCTTCCTAATTAACCCCTATTTCGGGGGACATTTGGTCATAAATGTTTGATTTATGCACATATCTCAACAAATTTCCCCAGAAGTAAGTTATACATGAAGCCTAATCTCATCAACGAACTTTTTTGCAGATCGGTCCATAATTGATCATAGCGCCCATATAAGGCCAGCTGCCAAAAACCACTTTAAAGAGCACAACTCTTTTAAAAATACCTGTATCCAAATAATATTCAACACAAACCTGTTTCATATATACAAAAATTATTGGGCCTAATTTTGTGATGATCGGTCCATAATTAGTCGTAGTTCCCATATAAGGCCCACTTCCCAATATCTCTTTAACAACCATAAATCTCTTAATAATGTTAATATCCAAATAAAATTAAACACAAATAAGTTTCATATGTATATAAAATGATGACAATTAATTTTATAAGGGTCGGTACATAATTAGTCATAGCTGCCATATAAGATCCTCTTCGAACATTCCTTCAGCATGTATAAATCCCTTATAAGTGTTTACATCGAGATAAAATTTAACACAAAAAATATTTATATGCACAGAAGTCTTGCCACCACATTTTTAAATGATCGTTCGTTCTGTAATATGTTACAGCGCTCCTTTATAGAGCACATTTCTGAAAATCTGTTTATTCGCATATACTGTGTGTAGGCTGTTGGTCGGACTTGACCGACTATACTTTTTTATTTATTTGTTTATTTATTTATTTATCTTTAAATATGTTTTCATTTCATTGAGTTTTTCTTTCATTTTCCCTTTATGTGTTTTTTTTGTGTGTTTTTCTACTTTAAGTATATTTTAGTTTAGTTTGTAATTGTATGCACGTACGTTAGTCCTGCCCTTAAAAAGTTAGTCCGTGAGGATGGATCTTATTTTGTTCTTTAGTAGGTAAAATTACAATAATTGATTGAAAGTAAAGAAGCCATTCTTATTATTTTTCCCAACAGTGTATATATTTGTAATGAATTTTATTTGGTTACTAAAATTTGAAAGAGATTTATGGTAGTTAAAGTGATTTTCGGAAGTTCTCATATCGGATTTATCTGACTTTTATGGCAGCTATGACAAATTATGGATCGATAGTCATAAAGTTAAGCCGAATGGGTATTATACATATGTTAGCTATGACAATGATCATCACAAAATTGGACCGAATGATTTGTATATTTAAATATTGTTACGAAATAGTAATTCAATTTAAATTTAACGGCTGATACCAACACACAACATGTTTTATTTTATAATATTCGACCGAATAGACCACGTCCAGCACGAGGACGTATAGTTCTTTAAAAATGATGCCGGTGCGAACGTAACCGTTAATGGTGACCGTTATCGTGCAATAACAGCATCTGAAATTGAAGCTCATGATTTTGGCGACATATGGTTTCAGAAAGACGGCGCCACTTTCCACACATCGCATCATTCAATGCATTTATTGAGAGAACACTTCGGTGAGCACATAATTTCACGTTTTGGGCCGGTCGATTGGCCAGCAAGATCGTGTGATATCACAACGTTAGACTTTTTGCTGTGGGGATATGTAAAGTCTAAACCCGCTACGATTCAGGCCTTACCAGTCGAAATGCTCGAACAAGTCATACAAATTTGCGACGTAGCAACGGCCAACATTTGATATACTAAATCTTAAAAAAATAAATGCCAAAGAATTTTCGTTCAACTGATAATAAACATTCCCCATTAAATTTAAATTTTTTGTTTTTTTTTCTTTAAAATAGTAGGGAACCTGGAATTGGATAACCCGATATAAATGGTTGAAATTCAATAAAGTTTTTTTTACATGATTAATTCTGTCTATATATACATAAATGAAAAGCATTATTTTATCTTAATTTGCTCTAAACATTGAGAGCTTTCAATGTTTAAATGTTAAAATTTTCAACCACAAATGAATACTCATTTATTATTGCTTAAAAACAGCTAAAAGCAGACACTAAAATTTAATTCGTCTGTTAAAAAAACCGTGTTTACTGTTTCACATCATGTGTGGTTCAAGAGCAATGCAGTAGCTCTTTTTTTATGCGACCGGATTTTATGTGTACGAAACTTTAAATAACAAGCTAAGAAGCACCCAAAGCAAATTTGTTTTTTAATTATACATACATACATATGTACATAAATGTATACATTTCAATTTATAGAAATTTGTTTATGTGCTGCTGTGTGTTAAGGTACGGTCACATTTTGCAAATATTTACTCAAAAAAGCGCAACCACTTGTTTTAGCACAAATTTGTTTGACGTTGTTTACCCTTACAAGAGTTTTGCAAGGTCAAACAGCATCAAATAAATTAAAACTAAATATCTGTTGTGCTGTTGCCTAAATAAGAAACTTTTTTTTTTAATAAATAAACGAGTTCAAATATATGTATGTTATACAAGGTGGCGCAAAAGTAATCCTCCTATCAGAAAATGCTATAAATTTTGCGATTGGCCCCTAATGTCAGTTCTGTTTTGACATTTGTGTAGTAAACACATGCGAAATACACGTTAATAAACAATGTTACGCTACACTGCTCCAGAACGCGGAATATTGCTGACAGAACTGACATTAGGGGCCTCGCAAAATTTATAGCATTTTCTGATAGGAGGAATACTTTTGCGCCATTATCTATATGGTGTTCACCCATGCATTTTTAATTGAAATTTTTTTAATTAACGCCTAATTGAATTCAATTATCCATACAAAATTTCAATTAAGATAATTGCTTCATTAAGAGTTAATTGTTCTATTAATGGTTAAAATTAAGAATACAACTCTGTGACAAGTAATAACTAAAATGGCAGTTGATTCGCTTTTAAATTAATAAAGAATATTTTTAGGCTGAAAATTATAATATTACAACCAAATACAGTGCATTACGGAAAACGTCAACAAATTAAAACCGCGGGTGTTGACGTTTAACAAATTAAAAAAAAATCTGTTATTTTTTTTCTGCTGTTTTTTTCTTTCCAACACTTGGAAGAGAGCCTTCTCTCTATTTATTTCATAAAATTTTAGAGTAGGTAATGTAAAAAAAGGGTTGACGTTTTGGGATGTTGACGTGCATTGACGTTTTCCCGAGTGCACTGTAATTGTATTCTTTTTTGTCAGCTGCTGTCAAACGCTAATTGAATTAAGGTGCTATCAGACGGGATGTATTTTACATATGTACTGTCACTTTTCTTACCCATATGTAATTGTGTATGAATGTCAAAATTTGCATTTTACATACGATTCATAATTTTTGCTATCACACCTGCTTATGTTTTTGCGTATGACATAACCTATAACTGTAAACAAAAGCTGAGTTTTTAACATTTATAAATTTCAAGAATTGCTTCTCTTGGCCAATCTAACTGCAATAAATATATTAAACATAATTTAATTTATTAAAAATCGAAAAATACTTGCTTTTCCATGTTCATTATCAATTTTCTTTAATTATTCTTTACAATATATTTTTTCAAACAATTTTTTTTCAAAACAAACCAGCTGTTTTGTTTATGTTTGTCACAGGAAAATAGAGCGTGTTCTAATCGAAAAAAAATTACATATGTATTTCTACATGTATTTTACACATGCAAAGTTTCATATGTATCACACGATGTGTACAACTTTAACAGATGGAAAATTTGACAGTCCATATGTAAAATACATCCCGTGTGATAGCACCTTTAGCAATATTGAGCATATGTGAACACTTTTTAATTAAGCAATAATTGACTCAATTAAAAATACATGTCTGAACACCATAATATAGTGGTTACGTCTTTTATGGCAAATATTTGCCAAATGTGACCGTACCTTTAGTAGTGTATTTAATTTTATATTGTTTACTTGCGTAGATTTTGTCTTATTTATTAGTTTTTGGTTTATTATTGTTATTTATCTTCATATTCGTTTTGCCTTTCTTCTATCTTAATTTGTATTATTTGCTACTTATTGTCGTTTATTTTCTATTGATTTATATTTTGTGGTTGTATGTAATAGAGTTGTATCAAACAAAAACTAAAAACATATTACAGACGTCATATTTCATTAAAATAAAATTTCTTGTCCCATAAATATATTTTTTAAGGAAACACCAAATAAATAGATTTTTTTAAAATAAACACTGTGACATGTGATAACTACAACAATACAAAGTCGAACTACATATTCGAAATAGCAAAACGGTAACGTTAATATGGCTTTAACGGTAGCGGTATTTTATAGTAACGTCAATTTCGGTCTAACTTAAATAATTGGTTAAATTTTCAAAAATTTCAAATAATTTTACAAAGGTTTATATAGGTATTTTAAGTTCTGTAGATTGCAATAAACTCAATTTCAGCAAAGAAAAATGGGTTGTTCCATAATTTATAAAATACCGGTAACGGTAATTTCGAGTTCACGTTATTTTCGATTATTTCGGTAGCGGTGTTTAAGCGGTAGCAATTATTACGGTTATTTTGGTACCGGTAATTGAGCTGAGAGTGTATTTTAAGGGCAACGTTAGCTTAGATTAGCTTGGATTAGAGGAAAACCTAGTTTTACAAACATTATCTATCTGCATTGTTGCGAAATGTAATAAAACCAAATGAGCAAAATAAAAAGTCCAGCACACTGTTTTGCAATGACAATAAAGATCTAAGCCGGCAAATTACTATCAATTAAAGAGCTGAACAATGGAAATTAAAAGTATAGGCAGAAAACACATTGTGTACTTTAATATAATCGGTCGAAATTCAATAAAAATTCAATCTAGAAACTTGTGTAATTCTTTTTAAAAGAGAACTGCTTCAAATCAGATTGTATATAAATAAATTGAAACCATTATTATTTAATTGTTTGCTCTAAATATTAATAGCTTTATATGTTTCAATGTTAACCTCCTTAATAATTACTATGAAAACCTAAAATTTAATTTGCATGAATTGACCTGCAAGAAAAGTTAATTTTTCTGTTTTAAATAAACATTTGGCTAATTGGGTGAATTTATTACTAACCGAATCTGTTTCATCTGTGCAGGGATAATACTGTAACTTAAGGAGGAAATCTTAAACAGAAATTCCCGGAATTTCTAACAAATATTCCCGGCAATTTTCTCCCGTATATGAACATTAGGGATCAGTCAATTATAATAGCAGTTGCACTGTAATCAGGAGCTAGTGTTCGAATCTGTGGCAACTTCTGTCTGTCTGCTTCACAAAGGAAAACTTGTTGCTATAGAAACATTTGCGAAATGAAAAACATATTGTTGAACAACAGTTTAATGCAATTTTTTACTGCTTTTATATCAAAGACAAAATACAAACAATAAAACATAGAAAAGTGTTGACAAATTAAAAAAAAAAAAAAATGTGGAAACAAATGTTGTCCAAAGACCCACACTTGGTGGTGTTGAACGAATATAAATTGGCAAAATAAATTCCATTTGAGTATTTTTCTATTTTAACAAATACATACATACAAGAAAATAAATAAATTGCGTAAAGAAATGATACAATGTCAATAGAAAATAGAAATAAATAAGGAAAACAGCAAAAAATATTCTGCATTGTATGATTTAAATTGAAAATTTTTAAAGAATTATATATACAGTAGCTTCAAGCGAACCTCGTACAGCTATATATTCAATATTTCTCGTATTTGCGGGATAATTTCAATAGATTTATTTAAAGTTTTTTTTTTGTGAGATTAATAGGAAAACAAATACTTTATTTGCATCAAATAGCAAATTAACTGAAAATTAATCTAATAATAATTCTAATTAGTCAGAAGCAAATGGAAAGCGCCGTATGCGTTGCGAAAAGTTTATGAAGAGCTGATATCAAAAAATCTAAAACCTATGCATGCTGAAATCAACTAGACCTGGCTCATTACACTGCACTTAAGCGAAATTGGTGATATCCTGAGCTAAATCGAATTCTTGCACAGGAAGTGGAAAAGCAGGACCGCTTCCTCTGCACATTTTCTCAAAAGGTCGTGGAATGCACGACTCAGAGATGGTTATCAAATCAAATGTCTTCTTATTAAATATTAGTGGTCATTTTATATTATATTGGTTAAAGAGTACGAGTTTGTTTTACCCAAATGTATAATAGCGCACTTCACAATTTTGTGCAAATGGTATTGCATCATTGCATTTGCAAAAAGCTTATTTTTGCTCTACACTAACAAAATACACAGCAAGGGTAAAAATATACTAAACTTTTTGCAAATGCAATGATGCAATACCATTTGCACAAAATTGTAAATTGCCCTAATATCTAATTATATTGTTATTGTTATTTCATTGGTTTTAAGTTAATTTACTATTTGATTCAAATAAAGTATTTGTTGCTCAACTAATCCCACAAATAAACTTTAGATGTATACATATATTGAAATTATCCTACAAATAAGAGAAATATACATATGTAGAAAAAATCTTGCTGCACGAGTTTCGCTTGGAGCTACTGTGCATTAATATTAAGATAAAATAAATGTTATTAAGTAAATATTTAAAAGATTTTAAACTTAAGAGAAATTTCGCATTTGAAATAGTCTCAAATTAATTTAGAATTTTTTTTATAAGCCATAAACAATATTTATTGCTTTATTGTACATACATACATATATTTAATTAATATCTTTATTTTTTCTATTAGCTGGCACCTAAATATTTTTGACAGCAAACGCATTTGTTTATAATTTTTTCTTAGTTCAAAATAGTACGTTCTTGTTTATAAAAATTGCTTCGCAATATTTTGATAGATTAAAAACAATACACAAAGGCGAATATCTTAACAAAAAAAATTGGATTTAAACCAAAAAATTTATAATACATATACATATGTACGTATTATATACGTTTCTGGAAATTTTTTGTGATGTCACATTTTTTCTAAAAAAAAAAATCAAATGTAATGTGAATTTTATACAAAAGCCAAAACGATTACTATACTAACACCTAATATCTAATCCCTTTTGTTTATCTGATTTGTTTATAAAATAATGTTTAGCAACCCATTAAATCATAATTAATTAAATCATGTATACACATGTGTATGTGTAATAATTATACACACACACACATAGTGTGTGTGTGCACTCACAATTTACTTAATAAGCAAAACCAAATGCAGATAAACAAATATTTGCAGTAATAATAAGAGATTTGCAAGCAACGATTACAAACACCACAAGACAATAACTGAGAAATGTTGTATAATAAGCCAGCGAACAATTCCGTTTAAAGTAAAATACATGTAATGGGGATCGGTGTTTCGTTAGCTTAGTGTGCAAACGTATAATAATGAAATAATATTATTAGAAAATTTACAAGTTTTACAAACTGTAATTATTTATAATTGTTTTACCGATAAAGTAAAAAAGCAGACTTCTAAAACATTTTAAACTAAATATTTTAGAACATTTTTGTAACTCCAGTAAAATTTGTGAGCACACTAAAGGTACGCTTACACTTGGCAAATATTTACTTAAAAAAGCGTAACCACTTATTTTAGCACAAATATGTTTGATGTTGTTTACTCTTACAAGAGTTTTGCAAGATCAAACAGCATCAAATAAATTAAAACTAAATATTTGTTGTGTCTTGTCCTAAATAAACGAAGAGTTTTATATAAATAAAAGAGTTCAAATATATTTTACTATATTCACCTTAAAGGTGAATTCACCCATTCGTTGCGAGCAAAATATTTGTTTGTATTTTTTATACAAAGTCTGACGTCCCTCTTTTTAAGAGAGAGAAAATATTCATATGAAAAAACTTTGTCCGAAAAAAAAAATAAAATAAAAAGGTGAATCCACCTTTAGTAACGCAACTCTATTCGACTGAGTTCGAAAAATGAAGAAATGCTAACTAACGAATAGAGAGGACTCACGTTCGACATGACTGTAATGTTCGCACAGCGGACGTGAGAACAGCTTCAGGAGTTTTTACCCAGCCCATCGTGAAGCTTGTTCTCTTACCCAATTCAGAAACCCACTAATTCTTTCTTTTTTCTCTTTCTCCTTTACTTTATTTATATTTACCCTGTAGAGAACATGTCGAGTGTATCACGCCGCCTTGAGGTCCATCGTAAACCCATTGAAGGTTCCTCTTCCTCTGAGACACATGCCAACACTGCTGCCAGCAACACGTACCACAACAACCATAGCACGCCGTTCAACCCAGGCCATCAACGTTCTCGGATACGACGCAAATACCAGCTACCATTGTCATAAACGTTATGGACGCTCGACTCGCGTGATCCTTAGCCGTCTTTGTTGCAGTATAGCAAGGGGGCGGGATGTTTACGCGCATAGTGTGAATGTCCCCCAATTATTGTTCATAGGATTGCTAATTGTTTCGTTAAGTTAAAATTGTTGTTATTTTGTGTCGATGCTGTATGTATATTATTATTGTTTATAAAACCCCCAACAAGTACGGTACGTACAAAGGAGAAAAGAAAAAACCCTAAATAAACCCATGAATTATATTTAAATTAAAATAACCCCATCTTTTTATTTTCGAGGAAATATTCCAAGAAAAACAATCAGTTACGGGACAATTTTGTTCTGTAAAGTATATGGAAACCAATATATTTTGGACTCGATTTGTATTTGATACTCATGAAAAGTATTGCCAGAACTTCTTAAGAAAAAGAAACAAGTATGAAAGTATAGCCGGTTAAGTCCGACCATGTAATACGCTACACCCAGTGCAGAAAAAAAGTTTTTCGCAAATGGGCTACATGGGTGCTATGACCTATTATGGAACGATCATTTAAATTTAGTCGTATGACTTCTGTGCATCTAAATATTTGTTGTGTTAAATTGTATCTCGTTATAAATGCTTAAAATATGTAAACATGTTAAAGTGAATCTAGAAGGAGATCTTATATGGGAGCTATGACTAATTATTGGCCGATCATCAGAAAGTTAGGCTGAATGGTTAACGCATATATGAAACAAATTTGCGTTGAATTTTATTTGGATACCAACATTTGCTGATAAATCCCTATTTCGGGAGAACATTTGTAAGGAGACTAGATGAAATAATGTACCGATTTCGAAGTCTCATATTAAATTTGATGCGCACAAGCTATACATGGACAACCAACCAGACGGACGGACGAACCTCGTTTAATCGACTCAGAAAGTCATTGTGAACGATCAGTATATTTTAGACTGATATTTTTGAGCGTTACAAATATCAGCACAATTTCAATATATTCTCCTTACAATGGTGGTGTAGAGTATACTTACAGATTTCATTTATTAATTGCAAAAAATGTTGACAAAAGGTTAAATCAACATCAGTTTTTTATTTTTTCTAAAAGTTAAAATTACTCAATTCAGAATCTGTTAATGTGTGAATTAAGAGTGAACAACTCTAGACTTGGCATAGTGTACAAATGGTTCAATATTCGATTTTAGACGACTTTTAATTGAGTACCAAAGACAAAAGTAATGTTTCCAAAAGACATAATCTTCCAGTTGCGGACACACGACAGCTTTAGTCGCCAAATTAAGTTACAGAGTAATCAAGGCAGTCCAGCCAAAAGGTCTTGGTAAACTATTTATTCTGCTATCGAAACAACTTTTCGACTTAATTACCAGTATCTCGTCATTAGCTTGGATATACAGGATATACAGGTCCATTCGCCATAACCAGTAGAATCCTAGTGGCCAGAAACACTGTATGTCACGTTGAGCTTTCCACTATGTCATATAACATAAAGGATGGATTGTGAATTATCTGAGTGAAGTTTTGAAAGTAGTGCTCAAAACTATATAGGAATAAGCAGGGTACACCTCATATATCCCTCTTTATATCATTTTGGAAAGAATGTGTGTAACGTTGATGAGCTTTGCAATTATTATTTTTTACCTAAATGAAAAAGCTAAATCTCAATTTAGGGCTTCCAAAAATTAACCAACCGACAATGTTGGATATCGTTTTTGATAGCCTTTTATCTCCGCAGCAAACGCTACTATAATCACACACAAATTGGACAGCACTTGAAGTATGGTTCAAGGAACTTTTCAATCTACATACGGTCAATTCTCAAATACCGGTCCAGTGTGGTCGGTTTCGTTGAGAGTTTTAAAAGTGCTGCTTTAAATAACATCCAAACATCATATTCATAAAAAAGTAAAGTTTCCAACAATAAGGAAATTCAATGTTGTGTGACCCGAAACATGTCAGACTAACTATGCACGAGGGGAGAATACAGAGGTATGTGCCGACTCGATTTGGTCACAACTGTTAATAAGTCACCATACTATATAAACTTCAGTCTAGTCACGTTTGGACCAAGTGTAAGTTCAAATAAGTTCCTTTAAGGCGCTTTGCTTTTTTTAAGCTTTGAGACTTCTGGAATAATTGAGTTTTATTTTGGTCGTAAAAATTTCAGTCGTAAAAATTAACACGATTTGGCGGGTGTTTTGGGTACGAAGGTGTTTAAAGAAATTGCTTTGCGGAATCAGTGACCTAGAGAGGTTTTTTAAACATGGAGATTGGCAGCAATTCTATTAAGCTCAGAAAAAGTTGTAACAGCTTTCAAATGACTTTGGAGAGCATGTATTTTTCTCTTCCTCTGATCATAAATAATGAACAAATGTTCTGGCAGATATACTGACGAGAAGATAGATGTCTTCTTTGGTCAATAAATTATTTTAAAATTAATTATAGTCGCTTGTATTGCCTTTATCAGACCTATGGAGCTGGATGTGTCGCTTGGTGGAAATGTCTGCAGGAAAACTGTGGAGAACATACTAAAATTATATAATATTTTTTTTTCGTTTCATTGACGCTATTTACTATTTTTAATTGCTTTACAAATGTTCGATACAAAAAGTAAAATAAAATATTGAACCGATTCGTAAATAGATATATTAAATTTTGAATAATATTTCTAGATATAGTTAAAAAAAAAACTCGAAAATTTAATAACTTGGAAACCCAGCAGTTAAAAGATATAAGCAATTTTTGTCATCCACTAATTAGTCAACAATGTTCTTAATTTACACATTTGGTTGGTAATATAGACTGGCATTGATTGCCTACTACCACCTACAAATCATAAACCATTTAATACATGCCAGCAATTGAGATAAATGACAACCCAGTAAATATTTCTGTTTAAAAACCAAATAAAACAGCTATCATTAAGATTATTTTAAGATTTACTGGTATATGTTTGGCAAGATTATATGTATGTCTAAAGCCCAATAAGTAAGTAAATAAGTATGTACATATGTCTCGATGTACGGGTGAGTATGTTTGGCGAATATTTGAAATACAGCATGTGTAACTAACAGATATATGCATGTAGCATGTATGTATGCATTTGTATTTAGTTACAGTTGATTAGTATTGAATTGTGTCTAAACAATCAGCCACCTTGAAACACAAACAAAGCCCGCCCTTGAAATCCTTGCTACCCCTTGTAAGAATGAAATACAGAAATCTGTCTTGGATTTATTGATATATTATGCCAAAAAAAACAACATGTTTTATGGAACAGAAACAACACTTTATAGACGCGCACTCAGGCATTTTTACACAAACACAAAGCAAATTAATGATTATTGATGAATTAGTTAAACAATTGTCGAGACTTAAATGATGTGTTTCACATAAACGACGTGAAACTTTTCCAAGTACAAATGAATGGATGTCTATGTACTACGTATGTACATATTCAAGAGTATGCAATTTTTTATATACAGTGCCTAAAGTCTCTGAAATCGAGGCAGACAGAGGGAGGAACACCATTGCTGCCATTTTAGCACTTTCAGTGCTAGATTTAGCATTTTGTTTCTCGAAAATGTATTAGAATTTTTAAAAATTATGCTAAATGCTTTTTAGCATAATTTGCTTGATAAAAAACAATTTTTTTCTCAAACAAATTTTTACTTTTTTACTCCAAAAAATACTTTTGGGGAAATAAAAAATAACTTTTATTAATATTTCAACTAAATTTCTTTCGGTGTGGTAAGCAAATGAACACGGAAATTTTTGAATTAATATATGAAATGTAATCTATTAAAACAAGTCAACAATTGTTATGAACAAAATTAGAATAAACTATAATTTATATTTGTAACATTTGAAATAAAAATTGTATTGTTACATTGAAAAAATTTAGCACTTATATTTTCTTCTGTACAACATTTTAGCACTTAGTTTTTCAAGTTTTAGCATATTTTGAAATTCATTTTCTGGCAACACTGAGGAACACAGCTAAATTGTCTTTGAAGTTTATAAAAGCCCTAAATACATACATATACTTTTTGTTTGGACAAACTCAATCCTTAGGGAAATATATAATATAATTATAATTAAAACTCAAAAAATTGTTACAAAAATTTAGTGTTTTAAATAAAAATCAGTCTGTGATAAGCAATCTACTGAAAATAATAATGATTTAATAAATTCTTGTTGTTCTTTGTTATAAATTTCAAGTATAATAATTATTTTATTTCCCTGTAATAAATCAAACAGTCTCTGAGGCTGCCAGATTTGTCCAGAGTTTTTGTTTCAGAAATAGCAAAGTGATGATTTGACGATTTTTTCGTTGAAATTTTTTTTCTGAATTATTAAAATTTGCTATCATTTGTTTGTTTTATTAATGTTTTTGTTAACAACTTCTCTCTTTTTTGTTTAAACAACAACTATTTTTCTCATTTAATATCATCAATATTTCTTATTAGTGTTTATTTGACCTTTTTTAATAAAATTTTGGTAATTATTAAAGCTTTAGGTCTTCTTTATAAAATATTTATTTCAATATTTCACTACTCTTTGAGTAGCTTCTTCGGGATAATTTTTTTTAATAAATATTTTTAAATAAATAATTTAAATAAATATTGAAATAAATATTTAAATATTTTATAAAAAAGGTCTAAAGCTTTAATAATTACCAAAATCATAATATTAAGAAGAACATGACATATTTCAAGAACAAAACTAAGTAATAGAAATGTTTTCGTAATTATTGACAATTATAATGAATCCAAATAATAGTAGAAATTACGTATCCCTTAAATACCTTAAATTGAAAATACGTTCAAATTGCAGAAATAAATTTTTGTTCTAGCATGTATTTCATCTGCAAATTACGTATTTCAGTTCCAATTCAGAAAAAAATACTCCTGGAAAGCTTCAGGACAAAAACAAGGAAGACAGTCTGTAGACGGTCTTAGTGGCTAAACGGAAAAAACCGTTTTTTTTTAATACTCTACTGATGACCGTCTATTGACGGTCTTAGACGTTAAAGGGTTATTTATTGGTAAACATGAAAAGCAATTTTCAATGCTGAATGCCATGAACTAAAATTTTTAGAGGAAACAATTTCTGAATTTTAACGGGGAAAATTGTGATTCCAATGCATTTAACGCAAATACACCTCCTCACAAAAATTTATTGCAATAGTGTAAAAAATAACGCTTTTATAAGCAGTTGTACAAAAAAAGTTACATGTTGAATATTACAGTTTCTATTATGTTTTTACCTTCTCCTGTAAAGTTTCAAATATGCGAGTTAGGGCCTTTCTACATGAGACCATCGATATGATGAATGAATTGGATTCTATACTCAAAATGTTATTTAAAACTTAATAAACTAAATTGTTTTGCTATTGTAATTTAAGTTGCATTAATAAAATATGCTAAATTCATTTATTTATTTATAAAATACTGCAAGTCTTGTTTTACACTCTTCAGTTTTAGCTGACCAGTTTTTGTTTAATTCTCTTTTAAACTTTCCATTTAATTTACACACGTCAATTCAATTTTTTTTCTTTTTAATGAAAATCAACATGCATGAAAAAAAAGGAAATAAGAAAATTATATAAATATTACACAAGTTGTGTTTAACATTAATTTTTTTTGTGATTTCTTATTTATATCTTTTTAATTAGTATATTTATTTTTAAAAACATAAGTTTATATTTGTTGTAATACCTTTAAGTAAAATCTCAAATAATGTAATTATTAAGCAAACAATTTTAATTGATGATGATAGAATAAAAATATTAATAATAATAAAAAGTTAAAATTTATGTACTGTACAAGAGACTATATAAACTTGAATTTTTATGTTTTCGTTTAAATAAAAATTTAAAAATACTGTTAGAAATAGTGACTTTTTATTTTTCCGATTTTTAAAATTCGAAATGACGATTTTTTTCTATTTCATCGGGATTTTGACGATTTTTTCAACAATTAATCTGGTAGTATTTCTTCTAAAACCATATGAAAGTCGTAGTTGTGTTATTTTTTCCAAACTGTCCTAAATACAAAATTTAAAATATTGTTCCAATTAGTTTTTCCTTGCAAATGGCCATTCAAGAGATTCATATAAAGCTTATCAGTATAGATTCATCATTAGATCAGCATTAATTTGACAGTAATAGTTAACAAAGTCAAAGCTGTTCTTTTAATTTTTTCAAACGCTGTAGGTATTTGTGTGTAAATATTATTGCTAAAACAATATCAGAATGTTTTGCCAATAAAGAAATTTCGCAGAAACTCCTTTAAACTGGAAACATGTAAAAATGTCTGTGATTGAGTCAGTCAGGCACTGTACTGTATGTACGACTATGTTTTCTAGAGTGTAGCCGGTAATGACTGACAGTTTGTGTATGTCATATGTACATATGTACATACTTATGTATGTATGTAGTATTAACGCATATTTGTCTGTATATGATTAAGTATTTCTTTTTTTTTTGTACTCGCACTTTTACAATGAAACAACAACATGTTTTATGATGTGCTTATGCGTCATTTCCTCCAAATACCTTGTATTATTTGCCCCATTTCCTCTTAGCCTACTTCATTCATGAAAAATTATAAGTAAATAAATTTCTGCTGTTGTGTTGTTTTTTTTTTTTTTAATAAATGCCACGAAAACTGTTAGAGAAGATTACAGACAGACATCATGTGAGTATTTGTAGGTTGTTTGTCAAAGTTTGTTGTTTCTAAGCCAAATCAATGTCACTTCGCATTTTATGCTTGTTTTAGTTTCAATTCAAATGCATCCAAACAAACATTAAATTTCAATTTTATTTACATACATACATATGTATGTTTGGGTATGTCTGTAGATGTTGATGTTTTCTTTTCTTTTATCTAAAGAGCTTTTATTTAAATTATGCTGCTGAAAGTGTTGATGGTCTTCATGCAATTGTCAAGTTTAATGTATGCATAATTATCTTTTAATTTATTTCATAATTAATTACATATGTCTGTAATGTATGTCTACTGTCTATTATTTGTGAAAGTGTTTATTTTATAACTTTTCAATAAACATCCATACATTTAGCATGTTAAATAGATACATATGGGCAATTTTACGTCAAGTGACCCAACTTTTAAAATCGATGTTCTGTGTGAGATCAACCGCTATTAATTTCTACCTTATAGGTATGCCTCTTGCCTACTAAGTGACCACAAAGCTCTTAAAGGAAATGGTCTAAAGTTTCTTTTGAGGAAAAATAAAAAAACTCCATTTTGAAAAAAATAAAAAAAAATAAAAAATTAAAATTTTTTTTTTTTTAATTAAAAAAAAATATTTTTGGAATGACTGAAGAAGTAGCTATCTAAAGTCCTTTGGACAATTTTTGCTAGGACCAATAGGTGAAAAGTTACGCTCATTTAAAAAAAAACCCCTGTATGACCAAAATGTCCAACTTTGACCCCCTCTAACTCCTTCTTGACTTCTTCTTGACTGATAGAGTTAAAATTTTGTGTCTGACCTACTATCCAATTGTACTAACCTTGGTGCAAATTTCAGTCAAATCGAAAGACATCGATTTTAAAAGTTGGGTCACTTGACGTGAAATTGCCCATATGTATGTGTTTACGTTGCCTTAATTATTTTCGTCATACTTTTTATGATTCTGCTTTAAAACTTGAAATTTTAGTTTTGCTTGAAAAAGCGAAAATTTTAAATAAATAAAAATAACAAGCAGACGACAGGTGTTTTAATCAACAACGAAGTAGAATTGTAGTATAGTTTCGAGAGTTTACCTCTCCACACAATTGTTTTAATTTAAAATATAGATATTTGCCATTTACAGTGGGCCCATTTAAAATATCTCCATTAAGCTAAATTTATTCTACTTTCATTTATGTATATTAATTGTCGGTAGTACAGCAAAGTGTTTTTAGAGTGTCCAATAAAGAATTACTTGAAGTATTTGACCAATAAGCTGCTTAAAAATCAAGCGCTTTTTGTCAAACTACGTATAACGATTAAATAATTGTTATTTTCAGCAACAGGAGCATATTGGAGTAACTTAAAAGTTTTGGCATTTTACTTGTTGATATATCTGAAGAAGAAGCTTTGTTACAATGAATCCAATTTCGCCAGAAAATAGCTGCGGATTCGCTGAATTTATTCAAAAACAATTGTTTAATGTGATTTAACACCACTAGATTATTTTTTGTGGGGCTATTTTAAAAATTCAATCGCTGTATTCATCCTTAAAACTTTAAAGCCATTTGTGATTTCGTGACGGACATCTGTCCGATATAATTTTTTCATTTACAATTGTCTTTACCTTACTCTTTCCATTTCCAACATTTTAATGATTTTCAGTTTTCGAAGATCTTGTTGGAAACAACTTTATTTCTTAGTGGAACACTGAAAGACTGATTATGAAATGTATAAAAATTAAAATGTCTCTTTAATATTTAAGTAATTACATATTTACAATATCTCGATATGCTAGAAACGGTATAACAAACTCCCCATCATTTAATGGTTGGTATAAAAGGATTAAAATTATATTGTAATTATATTAAATATGGATTTTAAATACATTAAAAATACAATAATTTTTTAAAATCCAAAAAAAAAAAAATATAAATAATTTAATTAAATTTGCATTTAAAAACATTAAATAACGAAACAGAAATACTCGTCTGCACTACACTACGGTGGCTCAGAAAGGTTGGCAAAGTTTTCAATTAAAATTTGGAGCAAGAAATTCTCATTCACAATAAGATTTTCGAATAATGATAATATGATTCTTATAGTTTTTATATGTTATACATTATTTTAGTGATATTAAAGCATTCCTAATAAGTAGTTTTAAACTATTGTAATAGTAATCCATACTTTTTCTGTGGCGTTTTTGGTTTTATTTAAAGTAAACGGGGCCACTCTAATGTACATATTTCCAATAAACACATTTTATAAAATAAAAAATAACAAAAATACATGAGTTTACAAAAAAATATCAAATTAAATCTGTTTTTTATTAAATTATAATAGATTTAAAATTTATAAAATAACACAAAAACTTTCATGTATTTACGTGATTAATTAAATCATACTCTACTGATTCATACAGTAAGCTTAGTTTGCAAATGCGCTAACTTTACTTTTTGTTAAAATAAAGGATTGAATAAAAAAAAAACAAAAAACTATAATTTATAATTATTAGAAAATAATAAATACATGTTTTATTAAAAAAAAAACAGGAAATATTTAAAACCGCTATTTATTTTGTTCGACTGTGTACAATTATTGATACAATAATCAGCGTTAAGTTCTAAAAATGTTAGGCCGCGTTTTCACTATGTCATTTTTGTTGGCAAATTGTCCAAATTGTTGGCAATTGTATGAAAACGGGTTGTTATATGCAAACATAGATTGCAAACATCATGATTACAAACATAGATGACGCTATATGACAACCCGTTTTCATACAATTGACAAAAATGACATAGTGAAAACCAAGCATTATTTCCTGTTCTGCTATGTTGTAACGACTCATACCTATAATTTGTCTTTAAATAAGGCAGAAATCTAAATTCATATATTGTTCAAATATTAATTTTATGGCACAACTGACTTAGCACATACGCACACTAAGCCAAATATATGTACGAGTATTTACCCAACATACCATTCTAGGAGCGCTCCGAAAAAGCAGTCAAAAAGAGTCCAACTAAAAAGTATTTTCGGAGCGAAAGAAAAATTTGCTTAAAAAATTAATTGTTTTTCCATTTTATATATATTTTATTAAAATGAATTCCAATTTATTTTTTTTACTGTAAATAAAATATATTTAATTTTTTCCCCATTTCTAATTTAGTTTATTTGTAAATGAATTCCCTTTTTGTTTAAGTAAAAACAATTTAAAAAAAATTATATTTAAAATTGCAATGACTCTTTTTTTGGCATGATGTAAGAGCTCTTTCTGACGGACCATTTTCGAATGTAATGACCCTCTTTTTTGAAGGTTTTCGGAGCAATAATGATTGTTTTTTGAGCTCATAAAGAGCATGAACACACCGGAAAAGGTGTCAGAAAACACTCTTTTCGTACTCATATGGCTTGCTGGGTACTTGTCACGTAATAAGTAACACTGTTCAACAAATCAACCCCCTTATCCACTGCTATTTACATGTTTGTAGAGCTTTGATTTTTTTAAATATCTACAAAAATACTAATTTTGTAAAAAATCTAACTTTTTATTAAATTGTGTATAAATTAAAAAGTTTCTCAAGTCCATTTCAAGCTAAGCATTTAGTGTATTAATTCAATCAGATTGAACTTGATATTTTAATCAGTCCATTAATGCATTCATTATGACTTAATTTATATCGTTAGCTTAGTAAGCCAACCTGCTAAGTCCCATTTTATGAAAATTCATATTTTAATACAAATCGTTAGAATATCGTATGTAAGTAAAAATAACCTGCTTGCTTGAAAAACATTTACAATTATTTTGATTTTTCTCGTTGTTTATTCAAATGGAATTGAATATGAATACGTTATTAACGTAGTGCCAAACTTGTTTTAAGGATTAGTTTATTGATTAATTTTAATGCAAAAAACTTGAACTGAATATTTATAGAAATATTAGATAATTTAAAATTTATTATCATCACGACAACAGATATCAAACATATTCTTTCTTTCATTGGCTTTTGAGGGAAATATCAATGGATTGCTGATATATTTGAATTCATTAAATTGACTGACTTTGAGTTGTACTTTGATTGATTTTTTCATTACCCCCATACCTCGCTTTGCGTAGTTCCGTTTTCTATTTTTTTTTTCAAAGTTGCGTTGCTGCTTAATTGGTACCATTTTCACTGTGCTTCGTTAGATTTTCGAGGTTGCATTTTTGTTTCTTTAATTTTTTTTGTTCAAGTTTCTGTAAAATCTGCAACATCATTAGATGCTAAAACGAGGACCCGTACAAGAGGTACTTTGCTGATTAAACTTGAGTCCTTGCTTTCTATTTGGATTGAAACAGACAAAAGCAAAAAGCTTATTTGATCACAAAAAAAATTTAAACATTATCCAACGATAATGCTAGTGATAGTAACACAAACAATTGCTACAAGGAAATTTATTTTACTTTCGATCTTTACATGGTTTGCTATAGAAAATCTTAATTCACTTTGCGTCGTTTCAATTTGGGTCGTGTTTTTTTTTGTGGAACGTAACTCCGACACAATATTGGTGTATTTTATTTTCTGCGGCATATAAGCCAAATTTAAGTCAAATTTGAAAGACCACTTAACAACACTGATAAATCACTGAAATCCTTTAAATTTCCGTTGAAATCATTTGGGAATTTTGTTGTTTAGTGTTAAATAAGTTTGAAATGAAATTATACAGTTTAACGCTTTTTAAACTGTTTTTTTTTTTTACAATTTTACACAGTTGAAAATGTATTTCCGGTTGGCAAAATCTGCAGTCTTCATGTTTATGTATGTGTGTAAGTGAAAATATGACAGCGCATGTGTGTGTCTGACAGCACAAATGGTTATAAAAAACCCCACTACTGGCTGCAATTTCATTCATTTAGTTATAATTTACACACATAGACAGACAATATATAGCAATTGCATTTATTATGATCTTAATTGAATTTATTTGTATTTAAAACTAAATCTCTTAAGCATTTTTTATTTGCAACATTTTCCTAAATAAAAAATATAATTTTTTTTTCTTTTCTGTTTTTTTGTAACACAATTAATTTTGATAAATAAAGGGTGTTTTTTTTACATGTATAGAATTTTTGAAATGGAATAAAAGAAAAATGATTTTTTTAATCGATATAAAATTTACTTTATTCGAAAGATAGATAATAAGACAAGGGCATATGACCGCCACGGTTGGCTCGGACGTAGTCTGAACTGGAGTTGAAATTTTCCAATTCACGGCTCCGAAATGTGAAACTATGCGCTAACCAAACGTTTTCTTTAATAAATTAATTGTGACACTTAAAAACTTAACTCCTGCATATCGTGATTGTTCAATTGATGAACGAAAAAGTCAGTAATCATGGCTTTATAGATGTCACTATTGACTGTAAGGTTCTGGCCAGATTAGTTTCTAAAGAAGTACGGACCAATTATTCCACCAGCCCATAAAGTACACCAAACAGTCAGATGGCACTTGAGGATTATCATCACTCTAAATACGGCAGTTTTGTGTATTGACGTGTCCCTTCAACCAAAAGTGAGCTTCAACGCTAAACAAAATTTGCTTATGAAAATCGAGATCAATGGGCCCATTCACCGAATCTACGCCTTGTGGCTTCAATTCTTGCACGAGTTGGATTTTGCAAGCACGCAAACCAAGGTCTTTTCACAAAATCTTCCATAAAGTGGATAAACACAAATCCAATTCCTGTGCACAATGGCGGATGTACTCATTCGGATCTTTCTTTACGCTACGCTCTACAGCAATGACTTCTTCTGTACGCACTGTACGAGTTCTCTCTGGATGCGTGTTATCATTTAGATTATACGTGGTGCAAAAACGTTACAAAGTTAATCGAATTAATTGCTCTGGTGAGCGATACTTATTTCCAACAGAACCATGATGTTCAAAATAAATTTACACACTTTGAAAGCATTGTTCAGGCATAAGTCTATTCATGTTGAAATGCCAAACCAAACTAAACATAAAACTGATAAAATGGCCGCCAGTTAAAAATGTTTTGCCAACTTAAAATTCTACACATTAAAAAAAACACCCTCTACAAACAAAGACCATAAAATGTCCGAATCAAACAACAAAAACTAGAAAAATGAAATAGAAACAAATGAATTTCAGTCATTTTTAACATCTAGGTTTTTTACTATTGTAGCTGATGTGACAGTAGCGAGATATAAAACACAATGATTATGATGTATCATGACAATTTGTGTTCCGCAATTAAATTAAAATTTAATCCAATTGCATTTGATTCTGTTTAAATTTTAGAATTTGCAAAAAAAAAAATTTTTAATTTAAAAAAATAAGATTAAATCACCCAAAAGTGTTCTGATTTTTGATATACGAGTACATATCGTTAGCTTAGTGAACAAATGTGCTAAGTCTGCTGTCTTTGAAGCAAAACGTAAATATAAGTAAAATTAAAAAACTAGGGTGGTATAAAAGCTGTCTTTGTGGTATGCAAATTTGCTATGTTATATTTTTGTCAAAATTGCAAAATTATTGCCTCAACTTCAATACCAATAAAGGTTTTTAACAAAATAACAGAGTTAAAACTTTTAAACAAAAGAAAAAAAAAAGAAAATGTTACAAGAAAATGTCTACTAAAAAATAAAAAATAAGTAATTGAAAATTGGTGCTAATCCTCACAAAAGATCTTATAAATCGTCAAAGCACTTTTTTAAAACTGTGATTATTTATCGCTATATAGCTGTTTACTAGCAAACAATTTTAGAACTTTTTTTGTTTTTTTTTTTATTAAATTTGTGAAATGGTACTTAACACATTTGCACAATAAACCAACGATATTAATGTGTTTTTATGTTTAAATATTCTCTGACTAGAAATCATTAATGTTGAGGCTTAAATTTTTTAATTGCGTGATTTTAGTTGTCTTTATTTTCAGATTTTTTAAATTTTGATAAATGCATAATAAAACGCATGACAAATTCCTGCGGTAAAATAATTATGAGAGCAAAAAAAGTAATAAATAAGAAATTTTACATTTATTAGAGAGAGTATTTAACATTTATTAAAACGTTTAGTTATTATTCTAATGTTTTTGAAATTTCAGTGCATCTCTAGCCATTAATGAACTAGATCAAAGGCTGAATAGTAGGGATGCCAAACGAGACTGGTTTTTCAAATCCCGGGATTCGGGTTTTCAGAAATGAAATCGGGATTTTTGGGATTTAGTGATGTTACGTAAAAATATTAAGGTATCTATAGTAAAGAGAATCTTAATTTAATTTAATATGAAGCTTCATATATTGGTAACATAGTTTGCATACAAAATTGTTAAAAAATTCTTGTATTCTGATTGCATAAAACATTCTTTCTCACCCTCTCCGAAACAAATAAATCTTATTAATATTCTAATAATTTTTCTAATATTTAATTCCATATTATTACATTCATTATTTCATTCGTTTCGCAATCAACGCTTCTAATGCATTTCTAAAACAAACATTCACTTTTTGATATCTCTTTGAGCATAAATAAAAGTGCTGAGATTCATATCACTGCGACAAAGATTTGATATTGGCGGGTGACAAGCAAAATTGTCGCATTTGGGGCACCCAAAACGAGTCACTGTTTGGTGCGGATTTTGGTCCAGAGGCATAATTGGGCCATTTTTCTTCGAAAATGAGTAACGAGTGGCCGTTACATTTAATGGTGATCGTTATCGGGCCATGTTGAACGAATTTTTGTTCACAAAAATTTAAGAGGAGGATATTGGCATTTGTAGCCAATTTCTGTTGTTGTTGCTGAGATATAAATCCACTACTATACTCCAGAGACAAAAGAACAACCCAAGCAATGGACTGAAGCTGGAAGAAATGCCCCAAAGAAGGCAAAAATAATTCAATCGGCTGGTAAGGAGATGGCAACGGTTTTTTGGGACTTCAAAGGTATTTTATTAATCAACTATCTGCAAAAGGGTAAACCAATAAGTTCAGAGTATTATTGCAACCTTTTGGATCAAATAAATGTAAAAATTTGAGAAAAACGTCCCGGCTAACAACACAAAAAAGTAATTTTTCATCAAGCCAATGCATCAGCGCACAAGAGTGTTTTAACAATGGCTAAAATCAACGAATTAAGCCAGATTTACACGATTGAAATTTTCTTCAAAATTGCTGTTCAAAATGCTTCAAACTCGTGCAAACAGCAAAATTTCTACAAAATTTATTTATTTAATAATTATTAATCACTATAGAAATAGAAATTTTGCTGTTTGCACGAGTTTGAAGCATTCTGAAAAGCAATTTTGAAGAAAATTTTAATCGTGTAAATCTAGTTTTAAAGTCTGGGTTGCTTATTCTCCTGATTTAGCTCCCAGTGACTTTTACCTGTTCCCAAATCTAAAAAAAAATCCTAACTGGCAAGCATTTTACATCAACTGAAGATGCAATTACAGTTGTAAACCACTATTTTGAAGGCCTAGAGGAAAAATATTTTAATCAAGGGATAGAAGGGACAGATAAGCGTTGGACTAAGTGTTTTGAAGTTTCAGAAGATTATATTGAAAAATCAAAATGTTTTTGAAACACTAACTATTCTCTTACTGTGCTAGGCTAAGAAGTTTCCGAACCGCCCTCGTAGTCACTGTCATTCTAAACCATATCGTAATTGCTAGAAATGGAGAATTGGTAAAAAGTATGAAAATTATTTCGAAAGTTGTAAATGATTTAATTCTGCTGCTCGAATTTTGGATTTTTAAATTGAAAATGTACAAGGAAAGTATATTTTGACATCGTAATAAAAATACATAGATCTCTTTCCCAAGAATTTATCAAGAGATCTAGGGGGAAGATTTGTAGAATTCAACAATACCATTGCTCTCTATTTGATTCAAAATATAGTAAGTTTTACTCTACAAATAGGGTGGTAAATATTCTTGAACCAGCTTCATACTCCGTCCGACTTAACACTATTGGACATTAGTTACAACAAATGGAAAAGCACTTAAGGGTCACTTAAAAGTCTGAAGAATATTCGAAAAAACTACACAAGCTTAAAAGGAGGCATTCTGATAGATTTATTAATTATTAACTTGGACATAGCTGATGTTAACAATATTATAACTTTAAAACAATTCGCTATTTAGTTTCAATCTTATTACATATATAACATGTAAGCACCATTTTTCTTCGTACGCACTCCATAATTAATTTCATAAAACCCTTTTCATACTAAAGCAAACTGGGCAGTTACATGGAAACATATTTATTTACCTCAGTAATTTTCATAGTACGCTTCACAACTTTGCGAGTCACTTCAGTGACCTCCTCCACTTCATCGCCGTCCTCATCGATACCTTCGGTAACGATTTTCTCGCCCGGTATAACCTCCATAGTTTCATCTACCAACTCGGTTTTCTTGGTGGATACATCAGCTGCACCTGGAGTGGCATCAGCGGAGGAATTTTGCTCCTCAGTGGCCATGACATCTTCCATTTCAGACATGTTGTAGGTGGCGTTTTCTGTTTTATTAATGTTTTAATTCCGAATGTCAAAAAACACTTAAGTATATAATCTTTGTTTTTGTTGACTTAAAATGTTCTTTCTTAATATTTTGTTATTTTCGTTGCTCTTGTATTTATTTAACCTTAGGGTGGTTGGTATGTATCTATATACAAATAGATTTTTTTCTTATTTTTTTGTTATACTCTAAAATTTCAAATAAATAAATAAATGAACACATACACACACACACACGCACTCACACTAGCACTAGCACTTGGGGAAATAAATATAAATTTTGAATAATTTTCCTGAAAAAAAAGAAACAAAACTGAATATTTTTTTGGGTTTTTTATGAAAGAAAGATTATATGATATTTTCTAATTTGTTTTAAGGTTATATAAACACGAAGAATATTTTGTAAAAGAAATTTTAGTAGAAATTTTAAAACTTTTTTAACAAAATATTTTTTAAATTATTTTGGTTTGATATTTATTTTATTTTTTTTTTTTGTTTTGTATATTTTACACTTGTTTTACACTTGTATTTGATATAAATTTTTCTTTGTTTTAATCAATATTGTAATAAGTTGTTAATTTTGCATTTATAATTTATTAAAAATTTGTTTCTTTTTTGTTGGGGTTTGTGTTTGCAAATAAATATTCTGTTCAGAAACGCGCCAGAGTTAGTTGGTGGATGGATCAACGAGTTGCACGACAAAAACGATTTTGTATTGTTAATGTTGGTGGTGGTGATGATGTTGAAAAACAACAACCAAACAAACAATAAAATTTAATAAAATATAATTTTTTCAACACTCTACCGACTGCGAAATTAACAACAACAACAACGACGAACGAAAAACTTAAAGAAATTATAAATATATATATTTGTATCGCCTATACGAGAAACATAAATATATCTATCTGTTCGTACGAGTATTAAAAATTTGTTCTTTTACCACGATTATTATTGTCACACTTTGTTTTACTCATGAACACACATGAATGTATTCGATTCGATTTTGTGTAGTTGGTGTTGAGTACAAATTTTGAACAAATTCCCACATATAGAGACCCGAATAAAAACAGAAATACAAATAAAGAAACTGAAAAATTGATGTCGCCGTCTTCGCAGTCATCTCTTGTCATAAACAAACAAATTCACAAACAAAATATCATTTGGACAGCAAATAACAGATGCAAAAGAAAATGTGTTAAATAAATTTTTAACACGAAAAATTCATCAATTTAATTTTTTCTTTGGTTTTATTATTTTCTAAATTTCTATTTCGTTTTGTTTTCAAATATCCTGCCGAATGACGTGTATGAAAATGTTAATTTTACAAATGAGTTGAAGATTTAAACGAGCAATTTTAGTTCTAAAGCAATACCGACGATGCGTTGTAGAAAACGATTGAAATGTTCAAGTAATTTGTACAAAATGTTTTATTTTCGAAGCATACATTTAAAAGCACACACACACAGGTACTCAAAGCAATATAAATTTAATTCTTTCAATACCAATACACCACCATAAACTATTATACTAAATGCTAAACGTCAAACTAAATGAGTGTAAAAAGTCTCTTTTAAAATATTTAAAAAGATCATGTTGGATGTTTAAATCATATTTAAAATAGCAGCAGCCAGAAGTATTATTATTTTCATAAGTGAGGCAAATTTAGTGATTTTAGAGCTCTTGAATTGTATTATTTCAACTAAATCAATTAGAGTTCCTTCCTTGTTAAGTTCAGTTCTAGTTCAGTTCTAGCTCAGTTCTAGTTCAGTTCTAGTTCACTTCAAGTTCAGTTCTAGTTCAGTTCTAGTTCAGTTCTAGTTCAGTTCTAGTTCAGTTCTAGTTCAGTTCTAGTTCAGTTCTAGTTCAGTTCTAGTTCAGTTCTAGTTCAGTTCTAGTTAAGTTTTAGTTCAGTTCTAGTTCAGTTCTAGTTTAGTTCTAGTTCAGTGTCTTGCGAGTCTTGATTTGTTTTTTTTTTTTTTGTAATATTTTCATGAGGTGGCACTTTTTATATGAACGAATACGAAAACAAAGCCAATTCACTTTTGGGAAACTGATAATCCACGTGTTATTTACGGAAAAAATTGATGGGTGAACGGCACAAAACCATAATTAACTAGTTTGTATTGACGAATGTGGAAGAAAGGATATGTGTGAATTTGTAGGATTTGTAGGACCTGTTGCCTAATATCATTAAAAAATAAAAACTAAAAAGACCAAAAAACGTTTAATTTTGTTTTAACAACAGCATTTGCATTTAGATCCCTTAAAGATATTCTTTCAATTATCATATTATAAGGACATTACAGAGACCAGAAATTATTAGAAGTAAAATTAAAATTAACACATTAAAACTACTTGATAAGTGCTTTTACTTTAAACAAGTAAGCAGCACTGATATACATTTAATTTTCCTAGACACTATTCAAGAAAACTCAATGATTTCTATTTATTACGGGAAAATCCAAAAATATCCCACAATATTTGTACGATGCTCTCAAATATATGCTCTCTTTGCACTAACACTCTTATTTCAAACTAAACTCTCTTAAAGAATAAATCCAAAAACTATATTTACACTATTCATGCAAATGAAAAACTAAAAAAAATACAAATTATTGTAGTTGGTATTGTTGTTCTTGCTTTTTCGAATCTTTTAGAAAGAGTTGGAAAATTTGAGAACATTTTGAATTTTTCTATATGAAAATTTAAGGGATTTTCAGTATTATTCGAAAATGACAAAGATGATGTCATTGCTAGTATAATAAAGAGTATAAAAAATAAAGGATTTGCGGAAAAAAATCTCTCACTGAGAGATTTGTTTAAAGCTGGATCAGTTATATTGTTTTGAATGCATTATATATATGTACATAGGTATGTATATGTGATGATTTTTTTACAATTTATTTTTTGATTTAATATTTTCCGCATTTGATAAAATCAGACAGCAGAATATTTTTTCATGTACAAATTTTCATTAACCGGTCGGCTTTTTAGAGTGTTTTTGCAAAAGTGTAGGGAAGTAATGTTTGGGAGACTTTCAAACAGGGTGTTTGAAACAGATTGAGTTTTTGGCTTTAAAAAGAAATAAGTTTTGATGTTTTAGTTATTTTAAGAAGTGGATCCTATATGGGAGCTGTGGTCAATTATGGACTGATCTTAACAAAATCTAGTCGTATGGTTTGTTTATAAATATAACTTAACGTAGGTTAAGGTGGATTTCTAAATGAACAATTATGGTTTGATCATCATAAAATTCTGTACGATGGTAGATCATCGTAAAATTTATTACGGAACTAGAATATTTATAGTTCTTTTTCATGCGATCAATATTTCGACAAACATATAATTTTCGATCAAGAATCTAGGAAAAATTTTATACTTTGTATTAAAAGTTTCTTTTTACACCCTGTTTTCGTCATTAATTTTTGTTGCTGCTGACGTATATGAGAGACAAGTGCACGCTTTACGCTTTCAAAAAAAAAAAAAAAACAAATACAAATACAACACATGCGTTTATACAAATACAAATTTATACAAATTTCATTTATAAAATTCAATATTGTATCAGCGCACAACACAGTTCACAATCAGCGATGCCAACTTAGTGCTTTTGGCACTATTTATGGTGCTTTTTGATACCTCAAAACGCCAAAATTTTATGCATAGTGCCAAACTAAGAAAAAGCCCTAACTTAGTGCTTTTTCAATTTTTCACTAGTGCCTTTAGTGCTTTTCACATTTTTTTAATTTTTTTTATTTATTTATTAAGCACCTCACTCTTTTAAAACAAAATTAATAATGACAAAATATGAAAAGCATGTTTAAAATATATTTATTATATACTATGTTTAAAAACATATTGTGAAGGATAATAGTTTCTCAAACATGATTAAAAAGAACTTTAGTATTTGTTTTTTCAAAAGGCTTATTCTAAAGTACTATTATACTTTACTTATTTTTTGGTCTATTGGGGTATATACCATGTACTTATAAAAACTTTTTTCTAGTTTGGTTACGTTTTAGTTCTGAAATAATATAACAATTTTAATCAGAGACAGTAACAATTATGACATTTATAATAAAAATCACGATATAATTATTACATTTTGATTTTTAGTTTTTTGTCAGATTCTGATTTTTATTTTTGTTTTTCTCAGAAATATTTGTCATTTCTTCAATAAATAAAATGTTTAACGTAAAGAAAAATAAATATCAAAATATTTTACTTCACCCTAAAATATGTATGCCTGTAAATAAAATCAATAATTTACGTTTTTATATCTGCAAAAATTAAAAAAGAGAGAAAATTAACAACATTTCTGCCAAAAAAAATAATAATTATTTCTGACAAAAAAAAAAATAAAAATCAGAATCTGACAATTATTTCTGACAAAAAAAAAAAATAAAAATCAAGAATTTAAAAATCATATTATTTTATGAAAATATAGTTAAAAACCATCAAAACGGTGTGCTTGACTTGGCTCTCCGATATTTCCTTGTGGTTGCTTTTTCTTTTAAAAATTCTAGAATAATTGTTATTTTTGGTCCCTGATTTTAATTTGTACTTTTGAACACCTCAAAAATTGTGTTACTTAAATTTATGTACGAAAATTGTCCCCCAACAACTTTCTCGCCATTTCTTTACATATATATTGGACAGTAAATAATGCCCAAGGTAACCAGTTTTGTGTTCAATTGTCGATTAAATTGAAAAAAGTGGCTTAGTGCTTTTTTACGCTTTTTTACCTCGAAATAGTGCTTTTTAGCGATTTTTGCTCTTAAAAAGTTGGCATCACTGTTCACAATGTCTAAAGGAAATACTGATACAATGACAAGTAGAGAGCTGTTGCTGGTGTTCAACACATCCCAATACACCAATAGAAACATTCTCTTCTATACGAAACAGTCCACGGGGTACGAGCACACACAAGGCATTATTATCTAAAATTATATTATTTTCTTTATTTTTAATTTTTTTACTGTTTTTTTTTTTAGATTTTCATTAATATTTTTTATACTCTATGCAGAACTAGAGAAAAAAATTATTAAATAAACAAATTAAATAAAACAACAAATACATTAACAACAAATAAAGAACTAAGGCCGTTTGTTAAACACTAGTTTCGAAGAGTGTTTTCATTGAATATGTTTATAACTTCTGTATAATTTGATCGTTCGGTGAAGTGGAGCATATTATGGGTTTTTAAAGCCATAATAAAAGTATTGTGGAAAAATACAAATTATAGTTACTTCTATATTTTTTATTTAATCTGCATTTTATTAGTTCTAATTTTGAAAATACAACTGCCATATTAGAAATATATTACAAGCCTAATTAGAAAAATGTCCCCCTCAAACGGGCTATCAACTCTATAGAGAGACACACTAGGAAGGGATAATGAAGGGATATCAAATATCTCATCCCATCATACCTTCACGTTTTACGCATGTGACTTCTAACCAAAATCTCTCTCTGTCTGTTCGTACAAGAAAAATTCCCAAGCATTACCAGTATCTGATCATTAGGGTGGCCCATATTTTGCACGGCGCTGTTGTACCTATTATGTGTTAGCGTGGGAACCGATGTGAAACTGGCGGAAATTATTTCTTAAAATAATATTTCGTAGTCTATTTTGTAATATGTAATTTCAGATTGTTTAATTGTATTGGAAATTACGTGTTCGTTGTTTTATATTTTTAAGGAAAATCCCGATTTCGGGATCCCGGGAAATTTCGAATCCCGGGATTTGAAAAACCAGTTCCGTCTGGCATCCCTACCAGCCAGCCACAAGAGACGCCAGTCATCGAAGATAATGTAATATTCTCCGTCTATAATGATAACCCATCGATCAGAATGTGCTCAATGGTTGAGTGTGACTATCTGGTATTTTGCAATATCCAAATATGAACATTGCAAAGATTAACAACGACAAAAACACTTTGAAAAATGTTACATACATTCATTTAAAGAAGTGTATAATTGTGATTATCACAAAGAACGACAACATTTGCAAAAAAGAACAGGAAATCTCCTTCGAGGAGGATATTAACTATATAAACTCGTATGCAAGTAAGCACATTGAGCTTTCCATATTCACAATATTCTAGGACAAGGAGAGCAGAAAGTTTATAGACTTTCATGATAAACTATACGATGAATATACTATTTATTAAAACAATTGTTATGAACAAAATTAGAAAAAACTATAATTTATATTTGTAACATTTGAAATAAAAATTGTATTGTTACATTGAAAAAATTTAGCACTTATTTTTTCTTCTGTAGAACATTTTAGTACTTAGTTTTTCAAGTGTTAGCATATTTTGAAGTTCATTTTCTGGCAACACTGGATACGACGCTGATAAGAGAGCTAATGCAACAACATATAGCACATAGATTTAATAAACACTCATTTATTCTACCTACTGCACCACTAATATCTCAAAGTCAACAAATACAACTCCTCGATAACAAAGGAAACTTCTTTTGTATGTATGTACATATTTATTTTTAAAATTTTTATTTGTGTTTTTTATTTACATATTTCGGTGATAAGATAGATAGTGGAAATCACTCTGGTTTAATTAGTATTATTCCGTCTCTATTGTCGTTCTTTTTCGCCTCAACGAGCATTTTTACCACTATTCTTGCGGGCAGAATTATTGTTAGTAGGACTATAATTATGATAAGACGTCTAAGACATCCTCTACTGTCTAAACAACCTCTAGCCACTTCTATATCCGACTGTGTGCGACTACTGTTTGCCTCCATTGAATAAACTACTTTGCTGTATTTTCATCAGTATCCATCATATGTAACCAAATCTTCATTTTCAGTGCACAATTCTGCTACAAAAACAATAAAAAAAAACTCACACCGACGCACAGTGGTATTTGTTCATACAATGTTTGGTAAAAAATATAAGGAGTGCTCGTAGAATGTTGAAATTTGGCACAGAGCCTTTGGTTAGCTCAAATGAGAAAAATATAAATTATCATCAAAATTGGCCACGCCCTCTACCCACCGCCCATAGAACCGAAAATTTATTTTTGGTTCAAAGTTTTTGAAATTTGGCACAGAGCCTTTGGTTAGCTCAAATAAGAAAAATATAAAGTTTCATCTACTACGATCAGCGCAATCGCCGAATTCCTTAGGTGGCCTTCCCATAAACAACTAGGTTGCTCATCAGCAAGTGATATTTCAAATATATCTAAAAATTTTCAATTATATTCAAAGTACACATTAATTATTTTGTTTTGAAACCTACTTCTTAGCCAAGCATAATTTTTCTTAAAAAAATATGATTTGTTTCTGTGACATTCGACCCAACGTTTTAAAAAGTGACTAAGAAATCGCTTCTGAACTGATTTTTTCACAATTTGAATTTCATTAATAGTAATCACCATGTTTTAAGTTTTTATGAAATCAGTTAATAAATCCACATTACTATTGCAATTTATAAGTTCATTGCACAATTCACTATATGAAACACAAAATGAATTCATTTTAAAAATTAGTTACGTTTAATAATTTTCTTAGACTTTTTTTTGCAAATATTATTATTTTAAATAACGGTTTAATTAATCATATGGTTTTGTTTTTCTTTTTTTGGTTAGCACTTTTTCGATATTGCTGTCAATCAATTATTAAAAAGTAAAAGTAAAAGCCTATAAGTATACAAAACCTTTTATTGTAAATATGCATTGCAATTTATTGTAAATATTCATAAAAAATACGTGAGTTTTATCACAAAATTTATAAGTTTGTTCAGCGATCGCAAAAAGTCGCAGAATTTTTTTACATAAAATGAAAGAAAATATTCCAAACTTTCATTTACAAGTAGTACTAACACGGAGGTAGACCGAGCTAACTTATTTCTTTTCTAATGAAAACTGAAAATGCTAAATTTTTTGGAGTCATTTTGATTTGCTCAGATCTCTTAAACTATATATGTAATTTAAATATTTTTTCTTTCTTATTAAATTTAAAATACTATATTTTAATAAAAATGCTCTAAAACTATTGGTAGTTGAACCATATTTATTGTATAAACAACTGAAATGTAGTAAAATGTTCATCAGTTTTCGTTGTATAATATTTAGATAACTTCACCACACCTTTTTTTATACAAAATTTTATTTTTTTCGAAAACAAATAATGGTTTTCTACTTATGAAACATTTCTCTACAGAATTGCATTATTAGATTTCTAAAAAATAACTGTAAAAAATAGACTTTTTGACAAAAAAAAATACCACTGTGCGACGCACAGTGTACAGCAATGGATTTTGAAGAAACTCTTCTTTCCTCTAAATTAAGAAATTTTTTTTTTGACCTAGGGACTTGAAATTTGGGACACTTCTTAATTGAGTTCTCCTTTAGATTTTACGCCCATTGAAAGTTGTAGATTTCACTCGACCAACAAACGTCGAAATGCCTCGCAAAAGCACCGTTTGGAAGCAAAAAATATAAATCTACTCTAACAATCGCCTGAACGATTAAAAAAAGAGTCGCGAAATGATCGTGCTCGTCAAACAATCATCCAAATGCTAGCTGGGTTCTCTCACTTATAAGCTTTTTACTTGTGTACACTTCCAAAGTATTAACGAATTATGTGACACACTAAATATAAGCTCTATGAGTTAAATATGACGGCAATCACGAACGAAGATAATTTAATAAGTAGTGCACTGGCACAAGTACTACGACAAGATGTTTGCACAAGTGTTCTCGTAACAACGCTAAACGCATACAACGAAATAAACGGCATTCTGTCTAATTTTTCCACGAGTACTGCTTTTAAAAATTAACGTACAAACCTACAAATTATCGGTATGAAGTATCGTATGCTCATGGAAATCATTAGAACCAACGCAGATATTAACCGCATTTCACCGAATCAGATGACGTTCATACATACGTTCAATCTCACGGTCATGGGAGGAAAACTACAGTCGTATAATCAATTGTTGGCAAGCGCTGCAAATCATGCCAAGATATACGACAAATTGCGTGAAGTATCTACATATATTGAGTGAATTGACATGTCAGGACGCTCTTGATTATCTACGACGCACACGAGAATCAAATCAAACAGAAAATCCCTCCAGGACGGATATTAAAGAGATTGTCACAACAAATAAAACATTCGACAGTCTGGTTGGTGTGAATAACATTGCAACTAGTCTGCGTCAGATACTTTTAAATATCGATATCAGACTTGTCGATTCATTTCAGTTTTTTATTTTTTACTACAATACAATAAAACGGTTTAACTCTATTACACAATTGTGTAATGTGGGTCTAAAAAGGTTATACGAAAGAATAACAATTGTTTCTATTACCATTAACGCTACTAGGGAAACGATAAATAATGATTTTATAATGAGTGCTACGTTAGAGAATTCCGTCAGCCAAATGTATAGTATAAATATTACTACAAATGCAATTTGGTACATTTTTAGGTTCTTTGGATTAAAAATTACTGATGACATTTTAGCAATTTTTACGTCCCCAGTATCTTGATTGACACGTGCCGCTTTGGAATATATTTGAACTGCGTTGCCACATGTTTTTCCGTTTTCTTGTACACGCTTGGCTTAATCTTATTAATATACACCCGCTATCTCGTCTCATATTGTAGCTGTTGAGATGAACACCCTGTTCCTGTGACAAATATTGTTACATTCTTTCCCTGTCGCGGGTGTCAACCAACTCGTACTGTACTGCCATATGTGCGAAAATATTTCTATATTCTTTCCAGTTGTTAAATTTTATTACCAAGTCATTTTTCTTTTTACACGTATTAGCACGTATGAGCTCGATATGTGTCATTAAATTAACAAGTTCCAGTCGCAGAGTTTGCTTTCGCCACCGACTGGGAATTTCTGTAGAAACAATAAAAACTTTTTAACAGAAAATGCCCTGATATTATCGCTTTGTAATAAATAATTGAATGTTTGTGCTTTAAGTACTTTGTTTTTAAAGATACGCCTTATCAAACAAAAGAACGCAAAAATCAATTAGTTCCATAATATTTGCAACGTTGCCCTTAATAACTTTGGTGCATGCGGCCATCCACATTAGCTGAAAACATTTATCAGGCGTTGAGTTTTGTAATTGAATGGACAAGTGTTTTTGTGTAAATGTAACGAGCTAAGTACAAAAAGTTTCTTTGTATTGGTTGTGTAATGTAGTTTGTCTGATAATAAGCCACAACACTTGAATCAATATAGTAAACAAGTATTGTAGTTTATATTATTTATTAATCAGTCTAATAATGGCCTACAGTAAAGTAACAAGTGCAATTCCAACAGCCAATGTACTAGCTCCCTCTGATGTAATTACTGTTCTACAGGAGAAGGAATTTGTAATCGGTAGTATCTTCTGTGGTGATACGGATAGTTTTACAAAGGTAAACACTCTGGCGAATATCTATGACGATAACTGTGACTCCTTAATTCCGCTGACATCCGTGATCTATACGCCGAATAGAATATTTTTTGAAAGCTCGAAATTTTACAAAAAAATTCCAAAAAACAAAACGTTGGCCTGGCTGAAGAAGCGCAATATTCTCGTACTTGTGTTTGGTATAACGGCAAATCTGGACAACTCTCTGGAAACACAGAAAACGACTAGTGGATGCATTACATCACCACATACCTGTTTCCCGACTGTGTTTAAAAACGAACCTGATATCGCCACCAATAATGAGGATATGATAAATCTGATACGGTTTGAAAGTTCACCATTTAATCATAGACTTAATGTAATTAACGATAGAATTAGAAATGTATACAATTGTAACTTTTCAACTATTAACTATTTAATATTTCATGACTTGAATAATGATGCATGTATATCTAGATTTATGAATAATACAATAAACGTTTCCTTGACATCGTAATTATCTACTCGTATTTGTCTGTGATGGTATGTAGTTTGTTGCCGTTGCATACTCTTCCATGCCGCACAGTGGTTTTTCAACTTTCCAATTTTAAAATTTTAATGATTTGGTTTTGTAAAAAAATATTTGGATAAGAAAAATTCATCAAGGTTTTTTATGAAAAGTGAAATTTTGTAGTTAAAAAAAACGGAAATTTATTCAATGAAATTAGATTAAAATTATTGTCCAAATAAAGAACTTTTTTTGTGTGTAAGTTTATAACTATGGCTTTTGTTTTATTTTGTAGTGAAAATATAGCACTTACTTTTTATAAAAAAAAAATTATTGAAATTGGAAAAGTAAACTAATTATTATAATTTATCAAAAATTATACGAAAAAATATCAACTTTTAACTTTTTGATGGAAAAAAACTTTCATGTGCTTTGCCTTTCTTAGCCCTCTAACTATAAAAAAATGAAAGGTCCGAGTCTGTACTTTCAATTAAGAAAAAAAAAAACAACCGCCAAATATCGTCCCTTTTAGTAACATCGATTTTAATTTAAAAAATTGGGTATACTTTCAGACTTTCGGGAATTAAAGCTTGAAACGATTTATAAGTGAAACAAGGTACAGGAAGTTCTAACGACGGGAACACGTCAAGGCTTTTTTTCAAAACCACAAATTGTTGTGGATATTACTGGCGTCAGTGGAGAACTTATCGATCGATTCAGGATAATTCTACAAATAATTACATGTGGCGAAAAAATTGATAGTGACAAATTTAAATTATATGCGTCGGACACTGCGAAACTATTCGTACAAAAATATAGTTGGTTTTATATGCCTGTTACTGTGCACAAAGTACTAATGCATGGTAAGGATATAATTGATGCTGCCGTATTACCAATAGGAATGCTTTCAGAGGAAGCCGAGGAAGCCAGAAACAAAGATTACAGGAAGTATCGATTGATGTTTTCGAGAAAGTGTGATCGAATTTTCACAAATACTCATGTATTCAACAGACTTCTTATAACTTACATAAGTAGCATAAGGCGTCACATAAGTAGCATAAGTAGCATAAGGCGTCACTCGAACAAAATTTCCTTAGAACTAGATCCCATTGTTAAAGATATGGTGTTTAAATAATATTACAAATAAAAACTAACACAATTTTTCGCCTAAGACCAAGTTGTCATGGTAATTTATAATTATCTCCAAATGTTTAAAATAAATAAATAAATAAATAAAACATTGTATATTATATTGGATTTTTATCAAGCTAAAAGGTATAAATAACCTCATTTGGCGTCTCAATATTGGCAACACCATTTTATTTTTTTCATTAAAAAGCATTAAAAAAGGTTCATAACTGTATTTGATATCAATTTGTTTCAATGACTTAGGTGTTACACACATTATCTTGGCATATACTTGACTAGAAAAGCGGCATGCATTTGTGCAATATTTTCGGTGTATTTGAAGGCTAATATCTTTCACGGAGGGTTGTTTGGGATATTCTTTTCTTTTGTATGGAGACAACACATGTTGTTATATGAAATTTTCATATGATACTAGACAGGGAAGAAAAACACCTAAAATCTACAACTTTCAATGGGTGTAAAGTCTAAAGTAGGCGTGGCATCCACTCAATTAAGAAGTGTCCCGAATTTCAAGTCCCTAGGTCCAAAACTGAAAATTTTGGCAAGTGCAGTTATATGGGAGGTGGGTGTGGCAGTAGGCGGTTTTTTCAAAATTTCTGAATTTAGAGGAGAGAAGTGTTTCTGCAAAACTTCATTGCTGTACGACCACTCCTTCTATTTTTTTTTCCAAGAAATGTATGGGGCGGTGCCACTGTGCGGCATGGACTTGCTCTTCTGGCGAATAATTTTCGAAATTGTCTCTGGACTTGCTGTACGCGGCATGATGTTTATTTATTTTATTATATTCTTATTTAATGCAGGATTTTTTACAGAGATTTTTTTTACTTATTCAGATTCTTCTACGACTGCAACCGGTAGTTGCGAATATTTCACAGATCGATTATTCAATTTACTGAATATACTTATTAATATTATGATGACAATGCCGAAATTTGCAAATACATAGTATGGTGTATGGAAGTTTCTGTACACCGAATAAATCCGTCAAGGTTTCAAAGAAATCTGGTCGTTGACATCGCACAAAACTCGATTGTACTACATCGTCCTGTGTCAGTGTAGAGTCGTCCGAAATGTTCGTCTTGTTGTAACTTTCACTTGGACACTGAGCACATCCAGCAGACCCAGTAAAATCGCCACAGTTATCCTTGAGCATGTCGGTTGGAAGATATTTTGACAGAATCTCCGTTGAACAATAGTTGCAATTCTGTGTGCATGCAACCTTTTTGCACGTACATCTTGCTATGGCACATCTTCTCAGCTGGTCATTCTGGTAATAGTAAAGCATACACGCTGTTAGCCTATTTCTGTGCTCGTACATAACCGCACAGACTGCCGTTATACCAACACCTATAGTCAATAGTGTTCCGCCGACAGTTCGCACAGTCTTGCCACTCAAATTATTGAAAATATTCTTTAGCGCCGAATTTTTTTCCACTATACTCGGCGTAAACTCATCTGCCAAGTCAGTTGAACTCATTACCTTATTGGCCTCGGTATCTAGTTTTGAGGACAGTTCGGGTGCAAATGTGTTTTCGGTGAAGCGAATATTCTCCCCGACGGCATAGCTGGGTCTCAATTTTACATCCTGTATGGTGCGCAATTCTAGTGAACGTGGGATATTATTCAGTTTATAGACATCACGTAGAGCCACTGTGAATCCCATTGCCATAATAGTATTATTAATGATGTTAAACTAACTAACGAAACGTTGGGTAAATAAAATAAAAATCGAACAAGTTTTTTATTTACGAAACAAACATTTGACCAAATTAGCCTGAAAGAAACTCCTTAATAATTAGAATAATTATAAACATTGGTCACAAAAAAAAATTGATGTTAGTTCACGTTGGCAAAGTTTTTGTAGTTCATCTGTTATGTTTTCCCTTTGTTCGCGTTTTTTAGATTCTAAAATTTTGTGAATACGTTGAATCAACCTCTCCCTCCATAGAGTATGAGTTCTCACACAGAAAAAATAGAAAATGGATTTTAATTAAAAAATTTGTTCAGACAATTAAATTATTTACTAATTTTGCCCCTGCAAACGATTTAATCATATCAATTAACGGATTTGTATTTTTGAGTTGTGCTACACAATTTAAGTCAATTAAAAAATTAATTGTATATAATAAAACATTTTAATTAAAATCTTTATTTGGATGAAACAAAATATTTAACTAAAGTATATGGAAGCTTTCAACCAAATACATTAATTGGTAGAATTTAAAAATTAATTGACTACAAAATTTTAAATCAATTAAAAAAATAATTAATTGAATTAAAATTTAATTTGGTTTTCTTGTTTAAAATGAATTAAAATATTTTAAATTTAACCCCCAAAATTGTAAAAAATAATATATTTTATTTTAAATAGTTTTTATTAAGAAGTAAATTATTTATATATTATATAAAACATTTTATAATTTTGTTGTTACTTTCTATACAAATTCATATTTTTCATATAATGCATATAATTTTATCATATTTAAATTTTTTAAATAAATTACAAGTTATAAATAATTTTTATTGAGCCAACACTAAAAATTAATACAATGAACAATTCATGAAATGATTTTTTTTTTATATTATAAAAATTAATATGTAAAATTAAAGCAAATAGCGTTTAAAACAAATATGTATGCACATATGAATATATTATATACCTACATATGTACATAAATTAAATACATATTTAGTTTTTTAATCTCATTATCTCGTGCTTTATGGACGAAGATTTAATACATTTTTTGTTAGTGGCAATGTCGTAGAAAAGGTCTTGAATAAAATGGTAAAATATTTCAGATTCACTGGGATATTGTAAGTTAAACACAAAAATTATTTTAAATAACAAATCAAATGCTTTTAAAACGGAAACAAATGGGTATTTTAAATTATCGAAATATACATAAATTTCTTTTACTTTAAAAATATCCCCAATGACGAGAAGTTTGGGCTGAATATTTCGGCATTGAATTTTTAACAGCTGTATCTTCGCGTCCAATTCCTCCACAGTACCAGCAACTATTGCAAATGATTCTTGCGAATCCAATATCGTAAATTTTTTTCTATACTTCGCTCCATTTTCATCGGTGTTCATTTTAAGTTGGGGAGGGAATAAATTGTGACAATACCACAATGTCGCAAAAATTTTTGATTCTATAAATAAATAAATACATTGAAAAAATTAGATATTGTGTACTTGTTTTTGAATAAATAATTTAAAGTACCAATTACCTTCATCAGTTTTTTCAATTTGATGTAATTTGAAAATTTCTACAGTGCTCTTGGAGTTTAAAATTAGCTTAAATCGCAATGGAGCACACTTTTGCCAATAAATCATCTTGCGATATATTAGAAGATCTAAGGCATTCCACATCTAAAGCATAATCCTCGTCACGCTCTACAGTAGTACCAACAAAAACTACACATAGACATATGACTTAATATAAATACAATATTCCTCAAAACTAATGTAGCAACAGACTCAAAAATTTACCAACAACCAACCAACATACACACTATATGAATGTAACATACATACCACAAACAAAAATAACGGTATACCTAAGAAAAAAAATTTTTTTTGCAAAATATAAGAACAACCGCGGACAATGCTTAGAACACGAGATCACTTTGAACACTAAATAATGATTTTGTTTCTCTTTTTGTATTTTGTTTTATTTAAGCTAGTGATGCAAGTCGGTTTTTTATTGCGAAGAGATTTACGGATATTTGCTTATTAGTGGTTATATATTGTTTTAAACTATTCGCTTTTTAATAAATGCTATTTTATTTAAAACAAAAAAACTTTTAAATGTTTATAAAATTTTTTTGCTGTATATTTGGATGTTTATTTTTTAATCAAGTTTAGTAAGCGTCAATATGTATGTACATTTTAAATTATTAAGTATTCATATATTTGTACTCGACATAACATATTACACAGCACTAAAGCAGAACATGATAACACACAAACAAACATTTTATTTTATGAGTTTTGATTAAAAAAATTAATTGCAGCAAATAAAAAATTAATTAAAAAAATTATTTACACCAATTAATCGTTTAATTAAACGATTTTTGGGAAAAATTTTTTCTGTGCAGTGTTGAATATAAATATACACAATTCTTACATTTTGTTATGATTCTTATATAAATTTTCTATAATTTTTGTAAAATTAATAAAAATCTTTTACATTTCATTTTTCTGGTAGTTATTATTTTGATGATATTGTCGATGTTGGGGATGTAGCAGCTGCTGGTAAGGATAATAATCATATTAAACAGCCGCTTATTCTATGTGTTTATTGCTACCCTACCACGATATTCCCTGCAATGAAATATTAAGGGACATCCATCTGGATTACAAATTAAAATTTAATTATACCTTCATTAGAAATTGTTTAATTTTAATTTTCAGAAAAAATATTTTAAAGAACTAATGTTAGCTTATGATATTATCAATAGTCAATTTATAACAAAATATTTTAACTAAATGCAGAGTGTTTGAAATTCACTTCGGCTGGACCTATATTTTTTAATTGTTTATTTCCAAGTTTACTTGTATGTCGGAATATTTTTAATACGTGTCTGTAAAAAAAAAGAACAACAAATAGCAATCTTTTATTTTGTTGTTTTAAGGTAGTTTTCATGTTCCCATATATTCATCAGCACTATGGGTTAAAAACAACTAAATTTATAATGTAAGATAATTAATCGAGAAATACGCATTGTATAGAAGCATTTATTCGCCGAAGGTATTACTTTTTATTAATTTTACAAATATGGAGAAGAAATAAGTTTGGCTGAAAAATCTCTTTAATTATTTTTAAAATATAGAAAAGAAATAGTTTTGCCCGGAGAGGTGGTATTATGTTGGGTTATATCGACCAAGCTATTTTCCTTGTTGTCTTTAGTATATGGTATCCAGCTACTTCGGAAATATTGACATAATTGTTAATCATGTACGTATGTGACTGGTGCTGATGGTGTTTAAAGCAGAATTTTGGAGACTTTCAATATACTGTAGACGTTGCTTTAACATTCCTCTCCCTTCCTTCCTTCCTTCTTTTAATGGAAGTATCTTAGTTTTCGTCATTGGTATCAACGAAGGTGAGTATTGAAGTAGAGTAATTGACCCATATCCGTTAAAGAACTTTGGTTATATTTCACAAGTCACAGACACAAACTGCGAAGCTTTTTTGGCTTATCTGTAAAAAAAAAAAAAAAAAAAAAAAACACCCTTTGGCGGGAATCGAACCCGCAACCCTCTAACTGAGAGTCCGGCACAACTTAATTTCGGTGACACATGTGTAATGGGTATTCTAGGCAGACTTTTTACTCCATCGACTACTATAGCAAGATAAAATAGTTGTTCTTTAAGTTTTTTATAGTGAAATCAGTTGATGGTAACTGGTCACAAGTAGTGTAAATTAAAATATATATTGCACGAAGATTGTGGACTTTAAATATTTCTGTACGGTGTCAATCTAAAGTAACACGCATACGTGTTGTTGAAGTTGTCCGGCTGAGATTCCTTTTAAGCTCAAGAGAGTATAGACAGCGATGAAGGAATTTTTTTTTTATGAAATTGCTCATACCTCACGCTTTGTTGTCAACCGATTAACTTCCCTTTCATCCTGATCGTTTTAATTTTTTAAAGCTTTAATGCATCGAAGGACTCTGACATTTCTGTGACTGAATGATGTTCGTTTTTCTTTATCTCCCATGTCGCACTCTCAGTTTATCTTCGTGTATGGTGGTATGTATTCGCAAATCTACTATACTGCATTAGGTTTGAAGTAATATCGACCTCAGCTAACTCATCTACTCAAGCTGCAATCTTTAAAATTATTTAACCGTTTTTACGTTTGTTTAACTGGAAGGTTTGATCGTTGTAACGATTTTATGGTGGGTTTATGTGGTTGCCTGCTGCCTGCAGGCATTCAAGTGAAATCTTTTGATTCCGTTTTGAAAACGATTTATGGAATTTTATTTTTTTTCATGTAGGTGAGACTGAGCTTTAGCATCGGCTGTGAAACTCAGTTTGTTTTTGTGTGGAATATACGATTTTAAGAATTTAGGCAATCTTCGGTTGATTAATAATGAAATACGTAATTCTGAAATTGATCTGGCCAGGGCTTAAGAAGAAGAAGAGTGCCCGATAGACTAGGCGATAGTGTGGCGAACTATCAGTCAGAGGGTTGCGGGTTCGATTCCCGCCAAAGTCTCTGGGTGTTTTCTGCAGACAAGCCAAAAAGCTTCGCAGTTTGTGTTTGTTTCAAAAAAAAATAAAAAAAAAATTCGTTCAAAGTCCAAAAAAGGACTATTTAATCTGTTTCACCAAATATAAATCAGTAAGATCATTTTTCGAAGCTTGTTATGTCCATTAGAAAAGTACACACTAGTGTAATTCCATCACATGGTCCATGGTGAAGCAGATATTTTGATTGTGGGCCGATAGTTCGTATTTTCTGCTGTGTTTAGATGCTTCAGATTTTATGATTGCTCTATGTAGAACTGCTGATGAAAATTATACATATTGTTTTACAGGAGATAGTAAACAATATAATATTTTTATTATAACTACTTAATAAATAAAAAACACTAGTTTGACTGTTATCAATGCTTTCAATAAACAATTTTAAATGAAATTATTACAAATATTCCTATTTGTAAAACATTCTGAATTTTTTACAATTACAGATTTAAAAACTACGCGATATCCCATAGTGCATGCATATAAATGAAGAACAATAACAATAACAAACAAGATATACACATTTTATGAATAGATTTTATATTTTCTAGTTACCACCAAATCCAAGCAGACTTCAAATAGTAACAAATATAATAAAAAAAAAACAACCAGAGATGATTAAATTAGTATGAATCCATTTCCCCATAAAAGAAATGGTGGCATGTGTACTAAATAAAACAAGTAAGAAGGTATAGTTGTTCAAGCCGCACCATATAATACCCTACACTGTGTATACAAGCAAAACTGATTTTCTAAAGTGCTTCATATGCACTTTTTTGTTAAATTATTATTTCAACATCAATACTTGTAAAAGATTTATGCACGGTAAAGGGATTTTTGAATTTTTGTTTTATATCGGAAGTATGAATAATTATAGACCTATCGTTTTAAAAGTAAATATGTTTACATAAATAGCTTATATAGTGTTCACACATGCATTTTTAATTGAACTTTTTTAATTAACGCCCTAATTGAATTTAATTATCCATACAAAATTTCAATTAAGGAATTTCTTCATTATCAGTTAATTGTTCTAATAATTGTTAAAATTAAAAATACAACCCTATGAGAAGTAATAACTAAAATGTTTCGCTTTTACTTTAATAACGAATATTTTTAGGCTGTAAGATAATATTAAAACCAAATAAATGTATAAACGCTAATTAAATTAGCAATATTGAGCATGTGTGAACACTTTTTAATTAATCAATAATTGACTCAATTAAAAATGCATGTCTGTACAGCATATTATTAGTGTTGGATATAATTTGGATACCAAAATTTTTGAGGCATTTATGGTCATTTTTGAAAATCAAACTGATATGAAACTTATTTGTGTTGAGTTTCATTTTGATAACAAAATTTTGAAGATATTTATGCTCGTTAAAGTGTTTTTTTTTTTTGGGAGTGCACCATATATGAGAGCTATGGTTTTTACATTTCATTTTCTTTAACTCATTTGTGGCGAAAATCTGACACGTCTTATTTTTGGAGGACATTTGTATGGGGCTAGGTGAAATAATGGACCGATGTCAACCAGTTTCAATAGGCTGTATTAAAATTTCATGGAAATATATTCAAAATTTTGAACGCACAAAATTTACATGGACAACTAGCCAGCCAGCTAGATGGACAGACATCGTAGGATCGATTCTTTTTTTTATTTATAAATTCTTTCTTAAGTTTAAAAATTGCTTTATATATTCGCCTTATCTGCAGATTCGATAGGTATATCTAGGTGGCTGTTAAGGTACGTTCACATTTGGCAAATATTTACTTAAAAAAGCGTAATCACTTGCTTTAGCACAAATTTGTTTGACGTTGGTTACTCTTACAAGAGTTTTGCAAGATCAAACAGCATCAAATAAATTAAAATTAAATATTTGTTGTGCTTTGGTCTAAATAAGAAAAGATTTTTTTTTAAATAAATAAACGAGGTCAAATATATTCTATGTAGTGGTTACGTCTTTTTCGGCAAATATTAGCCAAGTGTGACCGTACCCTTAGACTACTATTTTTGGCTGTTACAAATAGCATCACAAACGCTCCTGCCCACTGTGGTGGTGTAGGGTATAACGAGAAAAGAAAATGGAAAGCATAGATTGATGATGTTGTACTTGTTGTGAACACACAACAACAACAACGATGATTACAAGAACACAACTTAAGTAGATATTTTAAAATGTTTACATTTTGATGAACAAAATACTCTACATTCAATAGTGACAACAAAGAAGTCAATTTAAAAGCTAAAAAATATAAAACGAAATACAACTTTTACCAAAATCACTCACGAACATGAACCAACATTCCTATACATTGGTATATCCATCAAATCGACCAGAATCCCATATTGCTGCCTGTATTGACAATAAAAACATCGAAAACGTTGAGTGTTTTTTTTTTGTATAAATAAAGACAATTGCAATGGGGCCACAAATAATAGGGAGTTTCAAAAAAGGTAATCTTAGTACCAAAATGAGCAAAAGTTACAAATAAAAATTTGTTCATTTAATTCAATGCGTATTTCAGCACCCCAAGTAGCTGTTTAAATGAATATCTTTCTTTTGATTTAGAACGCAACTAATGTTTTGACTTAATCGCCATTTCGGTTTACAAATCAAGCAATGCTTTTGTTTCTATATAAATTGGGGCCATTCTAATAAACCACCGTATACAAAATAACCACATCCACAAATAAAATTCGCAACAATGTGAAAAGAACATGATTTCATTTTGAATGGCTTTATCAGTGCATGGGTAGGAGTGTGCACGTACTATAATAGGGAGGATTTTTTTAATAAACATTTTCGGGTGTCACATGAGAATATAGACAGTGACAAACGAAAATTTGTCTATAAGATTGTTCATACCTCCCGCAACATGTTACAATTACATGTTGTCAACAACTTGACTTCCCATTCATCTAGAGCGTTTTAGTTTTTGAAGGCTTAAATACTTTGAAGAACTCTGCAAATCTGTGACATGTCAACTCAGTCAAAGAAATAAGACAAATATTTTTGAAAGGTTTTTAATATTAATTTTAAAACTTTTTTAATGGATTTTCAAAATTGTTAGTGATTACAAAAAAGCCAACATTTATTAATGTGTGTGAAGATAAATTCGAACTTAACTAGCACAGACATAAACCACATTTATTAACATTGATAAAGTTACTTGAATTTTCGAAAAAAGTAACTTTTAGAATGAAATTCCCTAGAATAATTTGGACAAATACAAATATGGAGTTCAACACGTATTCCACTATATTCTTCTTTGAATAAGACGAATTGGAAAAAGTGTATTTTTGAAAAAATTAATTGTAGTTTTGAAAAAAATTAATTGTATTTTTGAAAAACCTAGGCCAAATTACCGCATTCGTGATCGAATGAGCTGTTGTATCGAAAAATGATTTCGATATCGAAATTATGATAAAATGTACTAAATTTCTTGCTCGATATCTAATGCCATAATCTCAAATAAGAAAATTACGATCAATTTTACTCGATATCGAATGCGGTAATTTGGCCCCTGTTTTTTAAATTCGTTTTATTCAAATTCCAAAATTATTTCAGAAATCCGACTAATGTAGTCTCATTTAGGACCATTTGGAATACCCTTTTTATAGTGGGATGATACGTGTGCAACTCGATATTTGTCCAAATTCTTCTAGAGAATTTCATCTTTCAAGCTATATTTTCCAAAATGCAACTAAATATACAGGGCTGCCAGAAATTTTCAGCAAAAAATCTTAATTTCACCAAAAAAAAGTTTTTGAAGAAAAAATTTTATTTTTGGAAATAAGTAGTACAAAATAGGTTGTTTTTAATTGAACCTAACCTTCGTCTAGACAAAACAAAAAATCTTTTTTTTTGGGGGGGGGGAAAAATCTTAAAATCTTTTTTCGGTTAAAAAATCTTAAAAAATAAGGTAAAATCTTACTTCTGGCAGCGCTGTAAATATGACTGTTAATCACTCAACTTGAGTGCTTAACAGTGGCAAGTTGACTGTAACAATATCAGTGTTAAGAAATGTGGTTTTTGTCTGTGCTAGTTAAATTCCAATTTATTTTCACACACATCATTTATTATGACCCAAAGTCCCCTTTTACAGTTGAGAAATTGAAAGACAGACATACGAAGTTTGTAGGCGATGTATTGAAGAGGAAGAGTGTGCGGTAGACCTCTACTGTACTGGACCAAGGCATATTGATTATAATAAATATGCCTTGGTCCAGTACAGTAGAGGTCTACCGCAAACTCTTCCTATCGCCTACAAACTTCGTCTGTCTGTCTTTCAATTTCTCAACTGTAAAAGGGGACTAAGGGAAATTTTCACATTTTATCTTTCCAATCTTATTTGAATAACTTTTCTAAAGTTGTGGAAATTTCCACCAAATATTAAAATGTATTTGTTTATGAAATGTTTACATGTGTACGAAAGTGGACAACAAACATAATAAACAAATGTATTCAGGTTTTCGAGACGAAGTCTTGACATGAATACGAAAGAAAAAGGAAAAAACAACAACTTAAATAGAAATTAATAAAAATGATAATTACAGAAAACTTCGAACCACCAGTCACTGGTTAAAGGATTGATGTTGTATGTTGACTAGCCGGCCCGTAGTGGTGCAAAGGGTGAGAACGCAAAAAGAATTCTGATGAGAGAAAGTGGTGTTTCTCGAAACATATGTAAATTCAACCAACAACCCAGGTTCGAATCCCAGTCAAAAAAAATTATCAAAAATAAAATTTTTCAAAGTTGTAAAACAATTCCTACTTCAGTAAAAATAATTTAATGAAAATTAAATTTAATGAACTCAAAGCCTAACTAAAGAAATATCAAAATTAATTATTAACAGTTCAACTAAAAATACTAATTATTCTACAGCCAAATTATTAAAAAAATTTGACTTTGACATATTATACAAAAAAATTAAGCAGTTGAGGGTAATGGACGACATTTGTCGATGTTCGAAACACGTTGTCATAACATATTTGTGCACAATTATGACATTCATTTTAAATGTCTGACATCATTTTAGAAAATGACAAAGAAAATTATGAACTTTAACATCAACATGCTTTCCCCATATGGAAAAACATAAATAAAATGTATGTGTGTAATTTTGCTGACGTATTGTTAATGTGCGCACAAAACGATGGCTTGCCATGACGTGGGGCAAACGTTACCACTATTAAAGCGGTTTTGATGTGATGCAAAAAGCGCGTCTTAAAATACAATTGTGTAAATGTGCTTTTAATATGCGATGAGACTGAAATTTAATTACAGTATTATACAAAGTTTCACATTAATGCGACCACTTATTCTCGAAGTTCGGAAAATAGTAAAATACCACCCTAATGTCTTTGCATATGTTTATATGAGAGTGGCTACATATACATGTTGTTTTAATTTTGTTGAAGTCTAAATGAGTCTGAGTAGTTCCTTTTATTTGTATTTATTGTAGTTAAATTTGTAGCCATTTGTGGTTTGTTAAAGATGAGCAAGTAAAATTAAATTGTTTTTAAAGCAGAATTTTATTATTTATACCCTACACCACCATAGTTAATCAGCAATTTTTGCATAATTATCTATGTGACTAGTTATTCTTAGGCGAAATTAATCTGCCCCTACATAGATACTGTCTGCTAACTGGCTCAAAGTAGTGAATGCAGGGCATTCACATACCGGTTACATAGAATATCCTTACCAGCCTCATAACTGGTTATTTACACAACTAGTCATTTGCACATGTACGAATTCCAAACGGAAACTAATTGACCTCAAGTAGTCAGTCCAAAATACACCTCTTAGTATTCAAATAAATCAAATAGTAGCTTAAAAGAGATAGTTTAATTGTCTGTCAAATAACTGGTTTCTTATAAACAAATCATTTTCCATTTTCTATTGGGTAAATAACTTAAAAATGGAGTAATTAATGATTTTTTGACGTAAACAAGTATGTTATTGATTTTCTAGCCTTTGTTGCGATTTCTGATTCTTGTGTCACAATTTTGTTTACCGATCCCATTGGGCATTTGATGGTTCTGAATACCGGTCACTGTTATTGAGATATACAAATTAATTCTATATGCCAGTGTTTAGTTTTATGCATATTTTAGTCGACCTTATCCAACGATATTCTATTAGATGCTTGTATTGTTTGATTCCTTTTCGTTTTGTATTCCTTGTCATTGTCCACAAATACATACATATGTGTGGAATGACATTCCAGTTGCTGTTGTAATTTCCGACGTAGTAGCTTCTGTTATTTTAATATTGCCTTTAAAGCGCTTTATATTTTTGTTTCAATATTTTGTACTCGGATGTGCGTCTGTGTAATTGTATGTTTTGTAAAATATATTTTAAATTTTTTGAACATTTAAATCTGTATAGTATATGGGATATTCCCTGATGGCAAGCACCATAAGAAACAAGCTAAATTAACGAAGTGTTAATTTATTGAAATCATTTAAGATTATTACATATTAAGTTTTATTAACAAATTGTAGTATCTTAAGAAGCTAAACATCCGATAATTAGGCGCCATGTCATAATGTCCAATCGTAGTGAAAATCAGAATTGTGCTGCTATAAAATGAATACGCAGTTTTAACAACTGCCTTTTTATGGCTTTAAAAATGAACCTCAAACAGCCACTTGTAAACAAGTAAATAAATTTGTTTAAAACACAAGTGGTTTTCAGTAGTAGTAGTATTCTATCATTTTATTAGTTACAAAAATAGCAAAACATTTATGTGAACAATGCATTTCAAACTCCATATGACTCAAAATAATGAGTATGCAATTTTTGTTGTTGTAATAATAATAAAAAACTGTTTTCATTTAAAATTGGTTTCTTATATGGGAGCCATGACATCGTCCTGCTATACATATGTACGAGGTCTGATCAAAAAATAACCGTTATTTTTTTTTTAATTTTTTCAAAAAGTATTTATTTATTCATCAATAACTATCTTGTCCCCTTCAAAATCATCCCCCTCAAATATAATACACTTATGCTAGCGTTTTTTCCAATCCTCGAAACACTTCTGAAACACGCTTTTTGGTATCGCCAACAGCTCCTGTTTCGATTTTTCTTTTATCTCCTCAATCGTAGCAAAACGCTTTCCTTTCATCGGTGTCTTCAGTTTTGGGAAGAGGAAAAAGTCATCGGGGGCCAAGTCCGGTGAATATGGTGGTTGAGGCATGATAATGGTTATGTTTTTGGCAAAAAACTCTGGTGCGTTATCATGGTGCAAAATTCATGATTGGTTTATCCACAATTCTGTGCGTTTCTGACGAATTACTTCGCGCAAACTGCGGATATCTTCAAGGTAGTATGCCTTACTGACAGTACGACCTTGTAGTAAGAATGAATGATGCACCACGCCATTGCAGTCGAAGAAAACAGTGAGCAAAACCTTCACATTTGACCTAACTTGACGTGCTTTGTTCCGTCTTGGCTCTTCTGGATGTTTCCATTGGGATGATTGGGCTTTGGTTTCAATGTCATAGCCATACACCCATGATTCGGCACCAGTTATGATCTTTTTGAGCAAATCTGGATCGTCGTTGACGATGTTCAACAGCTCCTGAGTGATGTCCATGCGACGTTGTTTTTGCTCAAAATTTAGCAATTTTGGAATAATCTTCGCTGCCGCATGTTTCATGCCTAAAACATCTGTAAAAATTGCTTGGCATGAGCCGAAAGATATGCCAACATCATCAGCAACCTCTATGACAGTGATTTGACGATTATCCAAAATCGTTTTCTACGCTGCTTCAATGTTTTCATCGGTTGTTGACATGCTCGGGCGACCAGGACGAGCATCGTCATTGACATCTTCTCGGCCTTCCTTAAACCGGTTATACCACAATAGAACTTGTGTTCTGCTCATAGTAGACTCGCCAAACGCCACAGTCAACATTTCAAATATCCTTGCGCATTTAATTTTATTTTTACTCAAAAATTAATAAAGTTTCTTTGGTCCATTTTTACAATTAGTAGAGCACACCAAAACACGAGTAACCTTTTTATCTGTCAAAAACTAACTGACAATCCAAAATGGCTGATATTACCAACATAACAGAAAAAAATGCGAAAATCGAACATACGTAACTCACGAAATTTGAAAATAACGGTTAATTTTTGATCAGACCTCGTATATACTTTAAATAACTTTGCTTAAACATGCTAGAAATGTCAATAGATATAGTAAATTAACCTTCTGAGTACCTTTTTCTCGAACATGATGAATTGAAAAATATCGTTAAAGTTCAAAACAAAAATTTTCTCACATACATTTATTGCCATGGAAAAGCACATAGTTAATATTGTTTTAATTATATTGCCTGAGTATGTTGTTCAACTGCAGCAACATTTTGCGATACAACAACAAAAACAGCATTAAAAACTACAGAATACAGTGTCGTTGACTTGTTGTTTTGCTGACCTACACGTTGTTCACTTCTGACAAAAAATACGAAAACTCAACAACAACAGCAAATAAAGCCTGGGAAAGCGATATGCAAAAAAACACTCACTCATACATAGATAAAATATAAATATTACATATTTGCAAGTGTTTGACTGACATGGTTGGGTGTTTGCTGGTGGGTGGGTGATCAAGTTGACCAACAAACTTGCAAATGCTGACAATAACAAGCTGACACATTTTTTGTTGGCATTCACATATGAATATTACATTAGACATTAGACCAGTTCACACTTAAAATTACAAATTACAAGCTAGTTTTAAGCATAATTGAGTCGACCTTATCCAACGATATTTTCTTAGATACTTGTATTGTTTAAATCTTTTTCTTTTCGTATCCTTTGTCATTATCGACAAATATATGTATGTGTGTAGACAAATGCATGGTGAAGTGCGGTATGACGTTACAGTTACTGTTGTAGTTGCATAGAGGATATATGTTTTCGTATAATTCACAAGAGGTGAATGTTTCAGTGTGGCTATGCCTATATTTGTTATTGTGAACGTTACCTCCTTAGGTTGAGGTTTAAGAAAATGTTTTTATTCTGCAAAAGGATAGGAACTTCTACTCCAGCTCAAGACCTTTACACCACCAGGTTCGTTATCATTTTTGCTGAATAATCATATGATAACCTACTTGGGCATGGAAGTTTTTCAACTTTTTGTTTTTTTTGCTCTTCTTTTGCCCTGCTTTTATATTTCCAACTTCGGTAGGTGAGTGCCAGATCGATGGCTCTGATGTCACGTAGTGAAGATGAGTAATAGTTAGGTGCTCTGGGGGGTCACATGATTAACCCTTTATCTTACACATCCCAGTAAAAAAAAATTCGTGTTTTTTGAAGCACTTAGGAGAAAAAGCGCATAATCGAGCGCTTTAATAAAAGCGGTATTTTGAAGCAGTAAATGCTTACGAATAAAATATACAAAAATATGCTTTTTTAGTGCTGACAACGAAGAAGGTTTTAAAACGAAAAAACAAAAATGAAATTATAGCCTACAGATTTACATATGACAACGAAAGTCAATTAATATCGCGCTTCTCAGTTACTATGAATTTTTCTTAAGCAAAAACATTCAGATAGAATTCAAAAAACACTTTAGGAAAGAGCTTTATTTCATTGTTTGATTAGGTTAAAGGAAGCGTTTATTGTCAGCAGAAAGTAGTCCCCCAAACCGGGAACATCTCATACAAGCGATATTGAAGCGGTTTGAGGAATGAATTCATACATAAAACCTGCTCCTTTTGGAGCACATTTTTTTACTGGGCTGAGTCTGGCCAGACTTTTTTTAATTTGAAATGTTATTGTAATATGTTTAACACTTAGTTAGAACCTTGAAATTTCAGGTACTCTTCTACAATTTAGTTCGCTATTAATACTTAAAAAAGAAATCCTAGAGAGGATATAGAAGGACACATTTGTAACACATAGGTCTGGTCAAACCCTTACATATTTTGTATTGTAAATGCTGTTTTTTTATATATTTTTCTTGTTGGTTTTAATTACATTTTGTCTAGTTAACTATTATTATTTGATGATAATAAAAGTTGTGATTCTTCTTTTAACATATAAATATTTATTTATAATTTAGTTAATAATTATGAGTGGCCCCATGAAAATCAAAACATGTGTAAGACGGAGGGTTAAATCCAAACTGCTACATGTCTGTAAGATTGCCGTGAATGAGTTAATGGAACTCTGGGTAAGACTGCGTTGCGTACCAGAAAACTTTAATATAAAGACCTAGAAGTGAGGAAGAACTAACTCAGACTCTAAAGCAGGCTTGTTGTTGATAAAATACCGATAAAACTAATTTGACTGTACTAGATTTCCAATTAGACTGTAGTAGAGAATTCACAAGGAAGACTTCTGCCAGGTAGCGAAGGAAAACAGGGTGATGTAGCTTAATTGGTTAGCGCATTTGATCATTAAGCATGAGTTGGTATTTGTAGGCCGGGTTCGATTCCCAGCCGCTGCCACTCAAACAACATCAGTTTCTGATAATTATTAGTTTTCTTCTATCTATCATAACTAATATTTATCACAGCGCCCTCCTTCGGTGGTATAGCATTTAAAAACGGCTACTCACCACCAGAGGCGCTGCAGTTCTGCACTAAAAACAATGCGAAATGCGTAATTGCAGAGTTGTGATATAAAAAGCTTTCTTCTACTTTCACCACCTTTACTTTTTCAACTGTCCCTTTCCAAAGAAAGTAACGCAATTATATATAGGCATACTAATAACATTTCTCTTAAAAAAAAAAAAAAAAACTGGACAATTTTAGAACGTAGATGACGAAGTGGAATAAGAATCTGTAGGGCATTAGAACAGATCAGTCGTTTCCCGGGGCTACAAGGTCACAAAGTTAAATGGCAGAAGCGAAAATTTATCGATGGATTGCTAGATATTAGCTGTGTAAAATCAGTGGATTTGTTCGGCTTCATTAGGACTATCAATTAACTTAATATTAGTTTATAATAATCCCTGAAAACTTTTTATCATTAAAATGATTTACATACTTCTAGGTTTTCAAGAAGAATTGTACTAACTAAATACACTATACTACTGAACTAACTAAATAAGACTTTATAAAAATGTAAGAGTATTAACAATAGCAAAAATTTAATACTGACTACACCATGTGTCCAATTAAAGAGTCGGTTAAATTCGCGCATTACTTCGATGAAATATCTACTTTTGGGCGGCCATTGTAAGATTTTGTATACTAAAGGTTTGTAATGAGATATGATCCATCATGCAGAAATGTACGAATGTCTTTTTCCAATGTTTCTATATTGTAGATCCAAGATCATATGGTTTAAGGATTGTACTACAGATATCTCATTCGCCATGTATGTATCAAGAATACACCGGGATTTTAAAGCAATTAAGCAAGTTGCGACTGCCCACAATAGACCTTTACTGTCGCTAATTCCTCATGAGATGCCTTGAAAGTTGGAGTCCATGACTACACCTGTCTGTAGGACAGAAAAGTTAACGAATATGAGATACGATGATAACTAGGTGAATGCAAGTACAACTGTATTCAGGACATTTGTCACAATGGACTAATAGGCCTAAATACATATCTATCAACTAAATTCATGTTCTGCTTCAGCTAATCAAATAGATTTTAAATGGCATCTTCAATGCCATTTAATTTTCTATGGATGTCGTGCAGGGCTAATGTACATATTTTTTTATAGCTGCGTATACGTGCATATTCGTATGAACGTGGGGCGTTAGAAAAGAATCATTTGCTTTAATTATTTAATGATTGATTACTTTAATTACTATTTTTTATTAAATTTGTGAAATATGTTTGGTAGGCGCTATTATTTATATAAAATCTTTTACAATATGCTTTAAGCTTTTCGAGTACTACCCTCGTAAACAGCAGTGCATAAAGGAACTCGGTGAGTGACGCACACATCACTGAACTTAATGCAGTATTATTTTATAGATACTTTTTGTGGCATCATACAGACTACCGCTAGTGGTGCGTCGTTATTTTTCTTTCGTCTTACAATAATACGGAAAAAAATATTCGGAAAATACAAAAATCATCAACCAGACAGTGAATAAATTAAAAGGTTGCACCGTCACAAGATTGTATAGGTGAATGAATTCTTATAAAATGTGTTCATAAAATGCGAATACAAAAAAATGTGTATTTCAAAATTATTTTTTTTTTCAACAAATTTAAAAGAAAATTTTACCCGTTGTAAAAATATTTAGTTTGTTTATTGCTTTCAATAACAACCATAACCTGACCTATGGCTTTCCCAAGATTTACTTAGAGTATATTTTTTTTGTTGGTTTTCCCCGACGGAAAACCATTTACCAAAATAACAATATAGTAACACTCTTGTTATTTTTACAGCACGAAAAAATCTATATATATTAACTGTACTGACATATTAATAATTCTATTTTGTTTTTCTCAGAGACAGATAAAGAGGCAAAAAGTATGAAACAATGGCAGCATGATTTATTTTCTTTAGTTAAAAGCGAGTCATGAACTTGTTTATTTACGGTGGGTGGCCAAATTATTAGTTACACTATATTAATTAAGATTCAACCGCTTTTAATACGTATATAAATTGTACCAGATGTTTTCGTATTTTAATTCTGGTAATACTGTTAAATATTTTGTGCAGTGTCAACAATGATTGGTGACCAGCGTTGCCACGACCAAAAAAATTTTGTAACCAAAATGTAAAAAAAAAGTAACCAAAAGCAAAAAAAAAGTAACCAAAATTTTTATATATTTAAAATTTTATTTTATTTCAGCTAAAAAATATATATGTAAAATATAAATTAACCATTGCATTTCAGTTTGTAGTTCAGTCTTATAATTAGGTACAATTGAAAGAAAAAACTAATTCAGCAATAACAATATTAATAAAACCCAAATGTAATTCATTTCATTACATTTGTTACCAAACACTAGTAGATAAAGTTTAAGTAGATGAGGCTAAAAATCTGTCTTGAATGTTCTTAGATGATTTATCCATATAGCGAACGACTAGAACTAGTGATTTCTTTGTGGATACGTCTGTTGTTTCGTCTACTATTAACGAAAACTTTGTCGTTTTTAGTTTGGAAATTAAATTTGCTTTAGATTGGCTTCCTAACATTTCTGTTAATTAAGTTGCTTTACCTGCCACATTTAATGTGTTTCGCAATTTGACAGTCGGGACAGCGCTTCTCTAATAAGCCTGGTAGATAGTCCATTAAAAAAAAGGCAAATTGTGGGAAATAAGAAACATTACTAATGTTAGCTCTGTTTGGTGCACTTGCTTATTAAGAGTTTCTTTTTGAGGACTTGCAAATGTTATTTTTATTTTCCACATTTTGCTTATGAACACTTTTTAGTGTGCTTTCGTAAATAACTTACGTGATTTGCAATTTTTTTACACAGGCAGCGCAGAAACAACATCCATCCATCTTTGTTTCTTAGCCACGGAAACTCATCCAACCACAATACACGGAATTTTCTTTTCGGGCTGTTATTAATGTCACTAAACAACAAAATATTATTTAAAAAAGTTATTGAAATTGAATGAAAATATACATATTCTCATCATCACTTCCAGAAGATAACTCGACATTATTAGTTTTACTTTGAGCAGCCTTTTTAAATAAAAATCTAAAAAATAAAAATTGTGCTTAAAACCAATATTATTATTTTTTAATTCGAAGTACATACTTATCCATTTTTTACGAAAGAAACCCAATCTTAACTATTTAGAAAACACTTTATTAAAAAATTAAATAGCACGCTAATTTGTAAAAAGCTTTTTTTTTTTTGTTTTCTGGTAAAAACATAATTTATGAATGTTGATTAAGGTTCGTTCATTTCTAAAACAAAAGAAAAATTAACTTGTTCCGATGTCAAACATCAATATGAAAATGCATTTAGTAGCATGTTTTTAGATGGTTTTTGTAAAGAACCTTTTACTCGTTCAACAATACAATGATTGTGTTTGTTATGTTTGGAGACAGGCATGTATTTTTTTGTAATCCTGTGTTTAGTGTTTTATTTTTAAAAAACTTTTAAATTGTGGTGTAAATTAAGTCAAAGTAAAAGCAATGTAAAAAATGGTTACTTTTATGTTAAAAAAAAGTAACCAAAACGGAAAAAAAGTACACAAGTACACATTGGAAAAAAAAGTAACCAATTTTGGTTAAAAGTAACCAAAATGGCAACGCTGTTGGTGACATTAGAGTGCAGTTGTAGATCATTATCTGTCATTCTGCTCTGAAGTGTGAAATATGCAATTTTGATTATCTGGCATCACGATGAAAAACTATAAGAAAATATTCAAAAATGCATTCAGAGCATTCCAAAAAGGGTGCAAGCTGTAATAGATGCCAAAGAAGGTTCTACAAAATATTAAGATTTTTTTTCAAAAAATCTTGTAATATTTCTTTTCCTCAAATATATATTTTTAAAGCAAAATAATTTTTTTTTAATTGAATAAGAAACACTTAATTTTCCTAAAAGAACAAATAAAATGATAAATTTCCACTATTTTAAAATGTTATACGGCTTCAAACTAAACAATTTTGCATGTGTAACTAATAATTTGTCCACCCACTGTATTTGCTTTGCATTAAACATTTGTAAAAATGAAATAAAAGCTGAAAAAATAATATTTAAGTAACAGAACTCTGACATGTTTATAAATTTTTTCCTTATATCTACAACAAATGGTGTTATTAGCGGCGCGTCAGTTATTATTAAATATTTTGTTTTGTTTTCTTGCTTAAAAATTTCCTTTGCACGAATTACGTTTTAAAAGTTTGATAAATTTTGTTCTGAAAAGGCAATAATTATTCAAAATTCATTAGTTATCCCAAAATGCACCCTACAACAAATAAAAACGTAGTTTGTTGGCATAGCATTAAATAGCTACAATTGGTTTAAGAACTAATTACGTTTAGTTAAGAAACACATTTCTATATTGTATCGGATATTGATTTAATATTGTACTTAATATTTTAAATTTACTTTCTTCTGTTTGATACAATTTTCAAAGACCTGTCAAGGGTGTGACAAAATTAATTTCACATTAAAAAATTACGCTATTTTTGCTGTCAAAGTATAGACGGTCAAGCATGATCCTACACCGAGAATAAATATGAGCGAAAACAGTTTTTCTGAAATGAGCGCAATGACTATGACGATTATCATAAGATTTAGTAGCATATACAAATTAATTGTATTACATTTTATAAAATACGAATATTTATGCATGTTAAAGTGATTTTCAGATTATAGACTGATCGCCATAAAATTAGGCCTAATGATTTGTGCAAATATGTAGAAAAAATTTGAGTGTTGAATTTTATTTGGATTCCAATATTTTAAAGACGTTTACGCTCGTTAAAGTGTTCTTCGAAAGTAGGCTATACTAGGTCTGATCAAAAAATAACCGTTGTTTTAAATGTTTTCAAAAAGTATTTATTTATTCATCAATAACTATCTTGTCCCCTTCAAAGTAATCCCCCTCAGATTTAATACACTTATGCCAGCGTTTTTTCCAATCCTCGAAACACTTCTGACATGCGCTTATTGGTATCGCCAACAGCTCCTGTTTAGATTTTTCTTTTATCTCCTCAATCGTAGCAAAACGCTTTCCTTTCATCGGTGTCTTCAGTTTTGGGAAGAGGAAAAAGTCAGCGGGGGCCAAGTCCGGTTTGAAAATATAAAAGAGTTAGTGTTTATAGATTTTCCAACTCGAACAACAATTTATAAAAGCAATACAACAAAGTTATAAACTTAAACGTACAGTTATTTTGTAGGCAGTCCTTATATTTTAAAACAGAAAATATTGCCAACTTTTGGAGCCATCCTAATGTACAATTGTTTATAGGATTTCCAATTGTAAATATTGTAAAAATCGTAAAAAAGACATTTATAAAATTTATTAACGTCATCTGGGGGCCATTATAAATTCAATTGAATGCATTTATAATTTTATTTTTAATTTTGAATTTGATTTTTTTCGAATAATTACAAAATAAATACAATTACAAAATTTTACATACGGGGAATTTCACGTCAAGTGACCCAATTTTAAAAATCGATGTCTTCCGATTTGTATGAAATTTGCACCAAACTATTGGATAGTGGGCCAGAGACAAATTTTCAACTCTATCAGTCCAGCAGTGCCGGAGTTAGAGGGGGTCAAAGTTGGAAATTTTGGTCAATTTTGGTCATAACTTTTCACCTATTGGTCCTAGCAAAAATTGTCCGAAGGACTTTAGATAGCTATTTCTCCAATCATTTCAAAAATGTTTTTTTTTAATTTTTTTTTTAATTTTTTAACTTTTTTTTTAAATACATATTTTTTTTTAATTTTTTTTCAATTTGGGCCCTTTAAAAAAAAAAAAAAAAAAAAAAAGAAAGCTTATACAATTTACTTTAAGGCCTTTATAATCGCTTAATGGGATGCGAGTTGGATATCTATCAAAAAAATTATTTTTTAACTCAAGAATAGGATTTTTCAATATTTGGCACATGTATCATTTTCATTTATATATTAATTTTATTAAATTATTTATTATTATTATTCTTATTTAGTATTAAAAGTAATAAGTAGAAAAAAAATTAAAATAGTGCATATGGTACAAATTGAAACACTTTCTTCTTTGAGTTGCAATTTTTTTATAGATACCCCACTTGCATCCCATTAAGTGACCACAAAGCTCTTAAAGGAAAAGGTATTAAGTTTATTTCGAGGAAAAATAAAAAAACTCCATTTTTTTTTAAAAAAAAAAAATTTTAATTTTTAAAAAAAAATATTTTTGAAATGATTTAAGAAGGACTACAATCCTTTGGACAATTTTTGCTAGGACCAATAGGTGAAAAGTTACACTCATTTAAAAAAAACCCTGTATGACCAAAATTGACCAAAATGTCCAACCTTGACCACCTCTAACTCCGGCAGTTCTTGACTGATAGAGCTGAAAATTTCTGTCTGGCCTACTAGCCAATAGTACTAACTTTGGTACAAATTTTATCCAAATCGGAAGACATCAATTTTTAAAATTGGGTCACTTGACGTGAAATTCACCATATGTATTTGTCTATTTTCATAAAGCACTCGTTTTCTTTTTTTTTGGTCTCTAAAGTTTTTAATACACAGAAAAGCGCAAAAAACTTTATGATCATTCACCAGACAAAATAATAAATAAATTTACAAATTACAAAATATTATATTATATTTTACAATTAATGTGTTTTGTTTAACTTACGACGAAAAATCTCATACAAACTTTCTTTATTAAATTTTCATCATTTGTTTGGTTTTGTGGATTTCATAAATTTTTTTGGGGGAAACAAATTTAATGGTTTCTTTTTTTTAGGTTTCTTTTTTTATATTTATTTAGCCTTATTAGACTTTGGGGAATTAAACATGTGTTTGTAGGTAGTTAGCATAAATATATTGTACATTCGTTATGTTTTCGACTATAATTTTTATTAAAGGTTTTCATTTAAGTGGTGTCACACATTAACCATGTCAATAAGTTGTTAGCCATAAATTTGGGTCTAGAGATTATAATATTTTGTAGAATAATTTGTTAGTTAATAAAAAGATGTATAAACATTTCATTAAGTAATATGTACAATATTAACTCATTTATATAATATATAAACATTTAAGGGTGGTCTTGTTATAAATTATTATAAGATTTAAACAAATAGTTTTGTATACCTAACAGAGTTTTGGAACAAATATTAATACAGAAATAAACACAAGTTGATTAATTTTGAAAAAATACTTGCAAATTAAAGACTTTAAAAGTTAAATAAATATGCAAAGAAATTCATGATTAATTCTTCATAAATAAATTCTTATATTATTCATTCTAAACTATCCCTCTCCATAATTGACATTTTTTGTAAATAAATCTAAAATTTCGTGATAAAATTTTATATATTTTTTTATATATACCACTGGAAACCTTCAAAATTAATGTACATTTTAAATTTTTGTACAAAATGAATTTAATATGTAAGGAACGCTTAATTATGGGATATGGGTATTAGGTTGTCCTAAAAAAAAATTTTGTTTGGGGCGCAAGCCTAATTTTAAAGCTTATAGTTATACCGTGTTCACATATAAAACTTAATTGAGTCAATATTCTGTTAATTGACAATATTATTTTAAGTGTTCAGGCATACGTAATTTTCAGCTTGCTCAATAATCATTTGACAGTTGGAAAACAATACAAAAAATACTCTAAATGGTTGTTGTGTTTCTATGTAAACAAACTTACCTTCACATTGACTTTTCAATGGTTTCTTTTGTTGACATTTGCCATTTTATACAATTTTGTTCACTAAACACAGTTGTGAACAGTGTTGCATTCGAAATCTTACTCAATATTATAACAATTTCGTACTTATTGCGCAATAATTAATTAAGATTTTATATGGAATATTGAGCTCAATAATGGCGTTAATTGCGATTAACGCAATTAAGGTGTATATGTGAACACGCTATTAGGGTAAAGTATTTTTAAGATTTTTTTTTTCAGATTTTTCGCAAAAGGTTTTAAGGTCGCACAAGTCGAACTTTTGCCAAAAAATCGTCTCTGCCGGCCTTTTTTAAGTTTTCTTTATAACTTTAACAAAAACCACGATATTCTTTACTTTTGAGGAAACAATTAAAAAGAAAAATATTTAAGTTCTAATTTGTTGTGCAAAAATTATAAGTTTTAGCAATGAATTTGCTCATTTAGGCACCCAACATTACAATTTTCATAATTTTTCCATAAATTTTGTAAATAACGTTTTATAACTTTTATAATTTATATGAAAATCAAAAAAAAACTAATGATGCAGTTTGAAAGATCTATTAATTCTAAATAATTAAGAGAGAAAAATTTAGGAATTTGCTTTTACCGTTCCAAAGTTATATTATTTTTAAGGTTTGTTTGTACCCGATGAATACTAACTGTTCAATGTCCTTCCACGATATGAAGAGCTTGTTCGGAAAAAAGCTCAACATTCCGGAAAATCTTAAGAATCAGAGTTCTCAAAACAAAATCGAAATAGAGGATAACTGCAGCGTTCGGACGATTCAATCTATGAACCAACAAAAAAATTGGTTTATAGAGAACTTCCAACTTTCTCAAAAAAGCAATAGCTTTGTGCAAGTCTTGACAGAACCGGAGTTTGTTGCCGTAAAGCTTCGCTTATAGTAAATTCCTCCTTTTATTAAAGGCCAGCTTGAAAACAGGCAACCAAGAGAAGACTATAAAGAAGTGCTTCATCTGAGCCTAATCTTTTTGGGTGATAGATATAAGCCCTATCCAACAATAAAAGCTATAAGAGCTATTAATCGAGCTCACTGGATGATGAAAATTATATATTCTTTAAAAATATGTATTGGCAGAGGTACCAATTTTTAATATATATTCTTAAAATAAATGAACTTAATTCAAGCAAGGCATCAATTTAATTGATTAATATATATTAAAAATTGGTACCTCTGCCAATACATATTTTTAAAGAATATGTTTTCAAACTAACCCATTAAAATGGGTATACGGAATACGTACAGTGTTGAACAAAACACAAAACATCGGCTACTTTATTCTTAATGGTGCGAATGAAACTATTAAATTGGTGATTTGTTTCTACTATATACTATACTATATATACTGAACAATTCACGTGTGAAAAGTGCCCTACTTTAAGTAACTTAAGCGCCAAAATAGTTTTAAAACTTGAAGTGGAATACTTCTTGATTAATTTTATGTAAAATTTGCCAATAAATCAGAATATATTTGTACGAGTGCTGAGCAATGAAAAATCAAAATAGCAAAAAAACTCCATGAAAATTCGACATTGTGGGTTTCAGTAATTAAAAATAAAACTGAAGCTTCGTAAAGATACTGCTAATAATGTTATAAAACGATAAAAGCTAACCTTAATTTACGTCATAAACAGAAAGGAAGTATGTAAACACTTTACATTGAAAATACTAAGTTCAATAAGTTTGTGTAAGCAATTTTTATTGAAAAGATTGATTCAATTTTTTTCTTGCAATTTCTTCAGTGTTCAGACAGCACAATTCATATTGCTTAAATTGCTCTATTTTTATTTGGTAGATACACACATTTGAGTAATAAGAGAGTATCACGAATTGCCAGTATTTACAATCAAGCGTGTAGTCGTCTTATCTTCCACTCACCATGATGTCGAAAAGGTAAGCTTAGCTTAAATAATTGCTTTGTGTAAATTGGGACTAAGGCAAAAATCCGGGTCTCTCCGATAATGACCGATTTAAATATTGGCACACAAGTGTATATACCGCAAGCAAAATCGTGTGGTTGCTGGTTTTCAAATGAAAGTTAAAGCATTCAAAAATGTTATTTTCAATTAGTATACGGCACGTGTGGATGGCAATGTTGTGCAATAGTAACAATAATGCCATCCATCAAAAGTATTCAATCGCTTTCTTTATATTACATTTATGCAAACAGATTTTGTTTTAACAATACTTTAGAAGTAATAATATTGATACTGTTCTATTGCCTACTTTACAAACATATTTCTGATCTATGCGTCGAATTGAGTCTATTTATAGACATTATTTTAAAAGATGAACTCATTTGACCTTTAGATTGTTGTTTATAGAATTTAAAAAAAATGTAGAAACAAATGTTTATTGAATGAAATTGTCTGAATTGCATGGCTGCTGTATATATATATATATATATGTATATATTGTGTTATAAATAAATATACATAAAATTAACTATATATGTACATACAGACTTCAATAATGATTTACATACATAAAACCTGCCCTTAAAAATCGAAATAAATCTTTGCTTCTACAGACTATAAATTAAATGATAAACAAGTTTAATTAATATATAATAATAAGAGGTAGAGATACTTTTTCAATGGCCTTTTTTTGACAGATCACATGTGAGTCGTGTCATGTTATTTTTGTTTAGTATTGTTTGGCATTTCATAATGCCAAGAGTTACGCCTGAACAACGTTTACAAATCGTTCAACTTTATTACGAAAATTCACGTGCTGTGAGGAATGTGTTTCGTGCACTTTGCTCAACTTGCTCAACTTATGGTCAACATAATCGGCGTACTATTCGCAACACCATCACCCATTCTGAGACCCAGTATTCATTATTGGATAATATTCGCCCGAATAGACCACGTCCAGCACGCTGTCAAGAAAATATAAAGGCCGTCGCTGAAAGTGTACGATGCGAGCATGTCATGATAACCGACTATTTGATGCCTGAAATTGAAGCTCATGATCTCGGCAACATTTGGTTTCAGCAAGAGGGCGCCACTTCCCACACATCGCATCAATCAGTGAATTAATTGAGAGAACACTTCAGTGAGCACATAATTTCACATTTTCAGCCGGTCGATTGGCCACCCAGATCGTGTGATATCACACCGTTAGACTTTTTCCTTTGAGGATATGTAAAGTCTAAAGTTTATGCGGACAAACCCGCTATGATTCAGGCCTTGGAGGAAAACATCAGGCGTGTCATTCGCCAGTTACCAGTCGAAATGCTCGAACGAGTCATCGAAAATTGGACTCAACTGATAGACCATCTGTGACGTAGCAACGGCCAACATTTGATAAACATAATCTTCAAAAAATAAATGCCAAATAATGTTCTTTCAAATGATAATAAACATTCCTCATTAAATTTAAATTTTAGGTGTTTTGTTTTTAAGTAGGGAAATGGATCACGGTTTATATTTGTAAAATATTTAATATGACTGAGGAATGAAAAACTAAAATGTTTAAGCAAATTTTTCAGACCATATGTTAAGCAAAAACTACTAAATAATTTACAAATATTTTACCCTCATTTTTGTGTAGACAAACAGTATTTACTCAACTTTTACATGTTAAACAAAGCGTAAACAATGCCAAAAAAAATTATTTTTTTTTGCTGAATATATGACGTAAAGAAATGGTGATAACTTGGTTATTTGTATTTTCATATTAATATTTTATTCCTTGTGGGAAATGTTTAACATTGTTTAAGAGTCTTCAAAAAAATCTTCTCATTACTGAATTTCGTCACAGGTTCTGGTCATCAGTTAGTTTTAGCTACTAAACAAAATATTACCCAACCAAAAGAAATCTAATTATTAAGGGACTTGTCTAATGTAACATAGTATATGTAATTGTATTTTAAGTACCCTGCAAATAATATTGGACTACGTAATCCATTTTAGATGATATGGACTACTCACAACATGGTCCAATGTAATGCAGTCATGGACCATGTCATACCCTGCAAATAACGCGACTAGTCCATACATGCATGTAAAGACTAGTCCAAAGAGGAGTAGGAGTACTCCAAACTACTCCAAATATATGAAAAAAGGTGGTCCATTTAACATTGCGATGTCCTAGGATTGGACCATATAACCCATCGGAGTAGTCCCAAAACTACTCCATGGAGTACTCACGAGGGTTAGTTTTAAATAACAACAACAACCCAATATACAATCGTGTTAACACGAAACCATGTCGTTTAACTACAAACTCATGTTTAACTATGACATGGTCCATGACTGCATTACATTGGACCATGTTGTGAGTAGTCCATTTTATCTAAAATGGATCACGTAGTCCAATATTATTTGTAGGGTAGTTAAACAAGAGTTTGTAGTTAAACGACCACCTTTTTTCATATATTTGGAGTAGTTTTGGAGTACTCCTACTCCTCTTTGGACTAGTCTTTACATGCATGTATGGACTAGTCGCGTTATTTGCAGGGTAAATACACACCCATACACTTCGATCCAGTGTAAATAAACATTTATAACACGCATTTATATATACACTTTTAGTGAAAGAGATATTCAGCTGCACATACTCGATGCTGCCATCAGGCAATCAGACGGTTCATCAGATATGCTCTCAAATAGTGTACGAGTATTAACTGATGGCATTCAAATCCAATCCACCATGTATAAATGTGTAATAGGGCTGTGTAGTAGGGCTGTTTTCAATCGTAAGAGAGAAAACAATTTAATTACCGAATATATCTGCTAGAGTTTACAAAAACCCGAAACCGGTTTTTGGATTATTCTCAATCCCTCCATTTCCGAAAGCCAAACAAATTTAAAACTTTTATAGTTTTTGTCCACATTTGGTGCGGGACCGTTAAAAAAATATGTTGTATATGAGTTAATTCGAATACATTACAGCACCTAATTCTAATATTGTTTCCCATTTTGGAATCCCAGCTTTGGATTTTAAAACACCTAGACTAAATTCATTAATCTATTCCCTCAAAAAAGAGATAAAATACGCGAGGACCAGGGAAAACCCCTATAAATATATATCTACGTTTTGCATATTAAATTTTAAACTTTGCAGAACGTTTTTTATGAAACAAACTATAATAGCATTTTTTTAATAGCACTTTTTCAATTTGTAATTATTTTTGATTCGTAAAAGAAATTATTAGTATTAATGGCTTAATAAATTTAATAAATAATTAACTTATTAATTGTTTAACTAACAAGAAATTTTTTAAATGAAATCGGTAGTAAATTTAGTACATCCAATAGTTAAAGAAAACAAAAACAGAGGTGTGTTGAAATTTTAACCGGGACTAACTTAACTATTGTTGTATTTGATTTTTGACGAATTGGTAAGCGTTTAAATTTGTTAAAATTTGCTCATGAAATTTCTCTGCAGTTCATCGTCGAAACCTAAACTCAAATGTTAATCTGGCTATGAGAAACTTTATGCGCCACTGTGCTGTCAAATTATGAACTACATGTTATACCAATTTGTTTATTACAAAAAGTCATGACATTTTCTAAATTTCCGAGACTAAGCAAAATGTATGCATTTTAATAAAACTATACATTTTTGGGAAGCTGCGGACAATAATCAAAAGTAATTTCTTTGTTGGACCAGCCTAATAATTCATTGAGAATCAAAAGAAAATAAGCATGCACTGAGCAAAATCTCAATTATATTATTAACTTTCTGATATTTATAGCCTACACCACAATACTGTATTGGATATGTGCAGATGTTTTTAATGTCCAAAATTATTAATCTAAAGTCCATCATAAAGTAAAACGATCGATTCAGAATAATTGCTTGAATCGATTTAACAATGTCCGTCCATCCATGTAAACCTTGTGCGAAGAGCACAACTCGCAATTTCGAAGATATTTTGATTTTGAAATTGGTTGAAATCGGTCCAATATTTCATGTAGCCCCCATACAAATGTCCTCGTGAAATATCTGTACACGTGTTTTATTACAAATTAGTTATATATAAAACCTAATCACACCTACCTTTGCGCAGATCGGTCAATAATTGACCATAGTTCGCATATAAGGTCCACTTAAAAAAATCACTTTAACAACCATAAATCTCTTAAAAATGTTTTTAACTAACGATCATACTCGTACTTTAACGATCAAATATTAAATATTAAAAATATTAGTATCCGAAAAAAATTCAGTACAAATAAGTTTCATTTCACCTAATATTATAACGATCGGTCGATAATAAGTCATAATTCCCATATAAGAACCTCTTCTGAAAATAATTTCAACATGCATAGATATTTTACAAGTAGAGGTGTTGATATCAAGATAAAAGTTAGTCCACATAATTTGTATAAGTCTATAATAGATCATAGAGCCAATATTTGAAAATAGTTTTTGCTCCTATACTTCTTGTAGGTTATTATATGGTCGGACTTCATAATCCACACTTTATACTTGTTTTATTTTAAATAAAACTCTAACTGTTTTACTGGCAAAGCTTGTTACGGATTAAACATAACTTTCTAAATTATTATTTATAATAAATTATTATTAGTCATGTGCATATGTAAGAAGTGTTGTGGAATCAGTTAAAATATTATAAATGTTGTTCTTCCTTATCTGTTTGCTCAGTGTACCATTACGCAAAAAGAAAATCACTTAATGGATTTTTCAATTTAAATACATACACTCCTTTTTATATCGAGTACAAATAAGTTCAGACTCACAACCAACTACAACAAATTGTTGCTGATGATGCGGTTGAAGTTGAGGTTAAATGTTAACGATGTTTTTGCTGTTTTGCTACTTAAGTGAAATAAACTCAACAAGAAGTTATTGATCTACTACTTTGTATGACTGGTAATAAAACAACTCATCATATTTCTATAGGGTGTTTTCTAGATGTATAAAACTTTAAGTTGGCAACACTTTTTTTAACTGCCAGCCATTTTGTCAGCTGTTTTTCCAAAATGTTATTAATGCAGACTTGTTTGTTTATTTATGTATAGGGTGTTTTTTTTACAGGTTTGTTTTTCGAAAAGAGATAAAACTGGCATTTTGTGGTCAAATCTGGCAACTCTAATGTCATTTATGTTCAGTTTGGTTTGCCATTTCATCATGAACAGGTTGACAAAAGAACAACGCTTGCAAATCGTGCAAATTTATTTCGAAAATAACGGTTCAGTTCGCGAAGTTTACCGCAAGCTCCGTCCATTTTATGGTCGACATAATCGTCCATCAGAGCAATTAATTCGGTTAACCATGGATCGTTTTCGCACTACGTTTACTCTATGTGATAATACGCATCCGCAGAGACGTCGAACAGTGCGCACCGAAGAAACAATTGCCGCTGTAGAGCAAAGTGTTGAAGAGGACCCGAAAGAATCGATTCGCCACCGTGACCGGTATAGAGCCATGATAACCGACTATTTTGTTCCCGAATTGGATGTGGATGAGTTGTGGTTCTAACAAGACGGCGCTACATGCCACACAGCGCACGCCACAATCGATTTATTTAAGGAAACGTTCGATGAGCGCATAATTTCGCGGAATGGACCTGTCAATTGGCCACCAAGATCGTGTGATTTGACACCATTGGATTATTTTCTTTGGGGATATGTGAAGTCGCTCGTCTACGCCAACAAACCAGAAACGTTAAGGGAATTGGAAGCCAAAATTCGTGGCGTTATTGCCGACATATGCTCGAAAAAGTGGTTGAAAATAGGACCTGTAGAATTGGCTTTATTCGAGCCAGCCGCGGCGGCCACATGCCTGAAATCATATTTAAACATTAATGGCATAAAATTGTCCTTCCAATAAAGCCAAATTGATGGTCATTAAAACGATTTTCTTGTGTTTTATTTCAATTCGAAGTTCTATACCTCTCAAAAAAACACCCTCTATATGCAGAGTTGTATTTAGAAATAATTTCTATGACAATACTGCCATTGGCAGATGCATAAACGTTGCACATATGACACTGAAAAGTGTTTGACAATTGTTTTAAAACAATGACAATGACCAGTTACAGAATTGCAATTAAATAATTTATAGATTTGATAATTTAAAAAAAATTCAATTAAATATGTTTTTAATTTACAATAAAATAATTTAGGCCCAATTAGCTTACATAGGAAACAAATTACAAAATTGTGTGTTTACACGATTGTTAGATGTTTGACAATATTTTTGTCTTCCAATGTACTGAAAATGCTTTTTCTTACAATGTTGGAAGAAAAAAATTTTAAGTTCACACGGTTGTTAGACATTTTCTGAACATTTTCCGGACAACGTTGTAATATCTGACGATCGTCTATACATATCTTAAGGCTCTCAAAAGTGTTCTTATGGCTTCTTTGCAAGCAAGACGGTGATAAATGTTTTGTTGTTTTTCAAACCACAAATATCGGCACGCTGTTTTTAATAGTTTTTTTTTTATTATTTTTTATATACGAGTATTTGTTTCCAAAATTTTTCTCAAGTGCTTATTAACTTTCATTTTATTATAATTGTTTTGTTTTCAATATTATTCCATGAGCGTTGTATTGTTGTAGAGGAAAAATTAATAGATTTTAGGAAAACTAAATTAAAAATGTGATATACATGTACATTAGGGTGACAATGGTTTGTATGTAAGAAAATTTTTGTTGGAATTATAAAGTTTTCTCAACGGAATATTGTGCCAATAGGTCTAAAAGTTTTGTGCCGAAAATTTTAGCCAAATCGGACAAAGTTTTCTGGACGCGCATCGAGGTCAAAGGTCAAATATTTTTATATTTCGCAGTTAATATGAAATAATGTGGGGAAACTCATTAATTTTCTACATTAGTTTACAAAAACATCTGGATTCTGTAGACTTTTAATAAAAAGGACAGTCAAACTGTTTTTTTGGGAACTAACCCTCAAATCTCATTTGGGTCAAAGTGACCGACAAACTATTTTATTGCAAGAATGTTTTGTATATGTATGTTATTATTGTCAATGTACACAAATGTACAAATTCTGTAGACTTTTGATAAAATAACTTAAAAATATTCCAAGAAAAAAGTTATGATACAAATTTTTAATTAATATAAAGTTTAAGATTTTTTTTTTCTTTTGAAATTTACAGATCAAAATCTCTTTGCAGAGAATGTAGATTAGCATTTTTCGGATACAACTGCCTATATTTTTGAACCACCTGTAAAATATTAAACCATGTTAAGAAAAAAAAAATTAAAAATGTATAATATAGTTACTTTCATTAAATGTTGTTTCTGTTCCTCATCTTTTGTTATCTTGTCATGGTATTCTTGAATTAACTGAATGCCTCTTTCAGCACAATCATTAACAATACTCAAGTTTTGGATAATTTGTTTTGCTCTTAGGTACTCTCCTATCACACTCCAGGAACGTGGATCTTTGCTAAAAAATTCCATTGAAATTCCAAATCTTTTGAAAACTTTTTTGGTATTTTTTGAAAACAAATCTTGTAAAATATCAGAGTTGTCTCTGGAAATGAAACTTTTTAAGTTTTCCTTCTTTATGATTAGCTTCTTTGGTATTTCTTCATCTTCATTTCCAGATGTATCTGCAGACATCTTTGCCACTAACTTTCTTTTTGTCATGTTGTCTATCCTTTCGTCAAACAAACAAAAGCCCACACATTCTTCGTTTAAGTAATACAGATGATTTAATACCTTTGAAATGGCTTTTAATTAACTGTTTTGTAGTTTTCCAATTTTCTCAAGAAGATAATGTCATTTAAAGCAGCTTTATCCGCTTTATTTGAATCAAACCAAAAATTTGAGTAACAACTTACAATAAAACCAGTTACTTCTATCAAAGCACTGATTTCGAAATCTGTTACTTGAGGAAACTGATTGCGAAAAACTACAATTTTTAAGGAGTATATAGCCTTGGCCATCCATCTAGCGTAGTGTAATGCACCGGGTTTTCTGAATTTTATTCCTAAAGGAGGATTGCCACCAAGAAAGATAATAACTAACTCCAAAAATTCTTTATAATCATCTCTCGGAAATGAGTCGTTAATTTTTCCAAAAGCAAAATCTAAAAGTTCAGCAACATTATCGCCTATAATTTCCATAACTCGTGGATGAGCTATTCCTGGCACATAACTATCTGTATTTATTACTGGCCAATGTTTTTTGAAATTTTTAAAAATCGTTATGTCTGGTCCAGAAGACAATTTCAAAAATATGGTGTCTGCAGTCTTGGAATATTTTTAAGTTATTTTATCAAAATTCTACAGAATTTGTACATTTGTGTACATTGACAATAATAACATACATATACAAAACATTCTTGCAATAAAATAGTTTGTCGGTCACTTTGACCCAAATGAGATTTGAGGGTTAGTTCCCAAAAAAACAGTTTGACTGTCCTTTTTATTAAAAGTCTACAGAATCCAGATGTTTTTGTAAACTAATGTAGAAAATTAATGAGTTTCCCAACATTATTTCATATTAACTGCGAAATATAAAAATACTTGACCTTTGACCTCGATGCGCGTCCAGAAAACGTTATCCGATTTGGCTCAAATTTTCGGCACAAAACTTTTAGACCTATTGGCACAATATTCCGTTGAGAAAACTTTAAAATTCATAAAAAAAATTTTTGCTGTCACCCTAATGTACATACATCCCAGCAAGCCATATGAGTCCGAAAAGAGTCTTTTCTGACACCTTTTTCGGAGCGTTAACGCTCTTTATGAGCCCAAAAAACAATCATAATTGCTCCGAAAACCTTCAGAAAAGAGGGTCATTACATTCGAAAATGGTCCGTCAGAAAGAGCTCTTAGATAATGTCAGAAAAGAGTCTTTTATGAGGGTTTTTTTGGGCTCTTAAAGAGCTCTTAGATAATGCCAGAAAAGAGTCTTTTATGAGGTTTTTCTTGGGCTCTGTGTAATCTTGTTTTTATCATTCTTGTGTGGTACAGCTATGTTTGTTTTTTGTTCAAAGCACAAATAGCAGGAGAACAACGCTTTGGTACACACATAATTAAGTGGAATTTCTGAGTCATACTGCGTGTCGACTCAGGACAGTAACAAGCTAATTTTTCTTTCGCTTCGAAAATGCTCTTTAGTTTGACTCTTTTCTGACTCCTTTTTCGGAGCGCTCCTAAAATGGTATGCTGGGATGTACTCGTATACATATACATATGTATGTATTTAAATGAATGGCCAATTAGCCAAATTAATTAAGTCTAGAAAATATCAAGTATAGCTAAAATATAAAATAAATGCTTATACATATTTATAAATCAATTTCATGTTTACTTTTTTGAACACTATTAGATACGAGTAGTTGCATGATATAAAGATAAAAAGGTAGGACCGTTTTCTCTTTTTGTGGCCATATTAACGTTCTGACGTTTAAGTGATTTATTATTTTATTGCCTAAATTCGTGCTTCATACTTCATTCATACTCAATTTACAATATTCGTGTTCAACAGACAAGAATATGAAAAGGATTTATTAAGATGATGTAAATACCAAACAGTTTTAAGATTTTTATAAATTATAATCCTAATATTAATAAATTAGGTCTAGAATTTATCCAGCCTCATAAATAGTCCACCATCGAAAAATGCTTGTATTTGTGAGCTTACAAAACAATACAATACATACATAATATTTAAAAATATTTAAAAATCGAATTCGTAGGGTTTATCATGTTTTAGCACTAAGACCTTCAATTCTAAATCAACTACTAACTAGAATGTTACCAACGGCAGTATCTTTATTGACAAATCATAACTGTTACTTACGTAATTAAGAAAAGTTCAGCTATTGATGAGTTATGTACTATAAACGAATCTAAAGTAAATATTTTCAACGAATACATGGCAATTTTTGATTGATCCACCACCAAAAGGATTTGTTACACATTGAAATATTGGTATTAGAATATTAATATATCGTGGACTTGAAAGCAAAAAGTTCTATCTGTTTTTATTTAAAATTTTAGAAGAACAGTGGTTATTGATGAAATATTGGAAAAACTTAATAGCGTATGATTCCGTACATATAGTTAAGCCGACGACCTGATAATTTCTGTCACTGGATAAGAAGACGTAACTATAGGTATATTGGAGAGGATGCAGAGCGCTGTTGATATGACCAACAAGTGGTGAAAAGAAAGGGGGCAAACCATCAATGCTGCCAATACTATTATTGGGCCACTTATTTGATGTAAAATCTTGAGACTCATTGAGCCAACCTAAAATGGCTCATTGAGTTTTCTAATAATATAAAATAGCTTGGAGTTACACTTAATAAAACCCTCACATGTAATAGGTATTTATCCAACACCATATACAAAGCTATCAGGGCAATATATGCCTACCAATGCTCTTAAATACCCTCCACATATGTAAATATAATGAGAATTGCAGGAAGTACAAAATGTTGATTCAATATTATAGGCCGACCTTCACAAAATTCGGTATTTGTACGTATTCAAGTGATTTTCAGAAGTGGTGCTTATATGGCCCACTGTTCATAGTTCTTATATGGGTTATGGTTCTTATATGGACCAGATGGTTTTTTATCAAAAAGCGGGATATTATATTAGAATCATTATAAAGAAGATTTAAAAAAAATATATGAAACTAAACATTTTTCAAAGTTCAATAATTGTTCAATAATTCTGAAGCCAGAAACAGTGGGAGGTACTATCAATATTTTTTTTAAATATATCTGCCATTTGTAAACGAATGTCTCGATCGGAACAAAATTTTACATGGGCGTAGCCCAGAATTAGACATACATATAAATTTACAATTGTTTGTAATTTTTGTTTAACATTTGATTACAAAGATATTTTTATTTTCTGAAAATCTCCAGCTAGATTTTTCAAAACTATGCATGCGTGTTCTCTTATAACTTTCGAATTAGAGAATTACTGGATTTTCGTTGTACCTTTACAATAAGAGTGTCATTGACAGGAAAATAAATCAAATCAAATTCAAATGTTAAAAGAAGTTCAAATGTTATCTCACACATCCCTTAAAGAAAAGCGTGGGGGCGCGTTGTTATGAAACAAAATGCTCAATTATTGAAAATTCGTAGCTTTAAACATGATTGGTTGTATTTCTTTCGATCTGAAATATTAAAATGTACTCACGGCAGTCATGGTTTTTTAAGTTCAGGTTAGTATGGGCGCCCCACTCATGAAATCTATACGATGAAAAAATGTATTTTAAATACGAATGTATGATAAATGAAATCAAATTCTTCAAAAACCTTTGTTTGAAAATCAAATTAACATTTTAAACATGTAAATAAAAATTATTGTATAACCTGATGGTTTGGTCTACTGAACTGTAGACGAACAACCAGGGTTAGAGTACCAGTGGAATCCTAACAAATTTTATTGGAAAAAATCAAATAGAAGTACTTTAACTAGAAAACAAAAATATATAAAAAAATGTACCAAATATGTACTGAAATTAGCTTTTTACCAATTAGTACTTTAGTTCTGAATATCATACTGTGAGTTAAATTTTGAGTGGTTAAATGCTTATTTTATCTTTATTATTTATTAAAAAAATGCTTTTACTATTATTACTTTTACTAATAATCGTTGATAAAAAGTTTTTTTTTATAGAATTTATGATATTAAAAAATTTCAAATTAATTCAATAAATATTTGAAACAAAAACGAAATTCTTAACTTGGTGCGTTTTTTTCCATTTTGGTGCGTTTTGAAATTTCAAAGTTGACAACGCTGTAAATTACATTAATGTGGTAACAGCATTAGCATTTCTACAAGATTATGTTAACCAAACATAAAGCTTTTTAACTGTACAAAAATATTGCTTTTAGTAATTGAGCTTTTCAAGTTAGTCAAAGTAGCTTTATTTGAAAAGCTTAGTTTTATTTTCTACATTTGCTTAATGGCTGTGAGCTGTTTAACGTAATTTCCATTAGATTTAGAGCTTTTATGGGGGGGGGGGGTCCTATTGGAAAATGCAGTTGTGACAAAAAATATACTTAATATTTATTTTTGTTTTTATTATAATTAGATCTTTATTAATTTTGAGGTGAAATTTGTTTTATTTATTTATTGTATTTTCCGATATTTCGCTACAACAATTGGTAGCATCTTCAGGGAAGCAAATTCATAATCTTAACAAGTTAATATTTATTCAATATTTTTCATTATAATTCTAAGATTTTTTGCTACATTTATAATTTCTATAGGTAACATATAACGACGTTAATAATTATTTTCAGTTTTCAAACTTATATGTTCTTAGAGCCAGGATAGTGATTCAAATTTGCAGTATGTGATGATAATGCTGTCTTTTGTAAAGATATATCTTTATATTTTTGAACCGATTTGTGTCCAGCTATTCTAGTTTATAATTTACATGTTTCATTGGCATTACCATTAAATGGTATTTTATGAACTACGTTTGACATTTCTACTTATGTATCCTATCTTTTGTTTTGTTGAATTGTAAATTTTGAGAGCCATTTTAGATTTGTTATTAGCAAATATATTCGATTTTTCCAATATTTCTGATATTTTAGGTAAATAAGCTAATGATTTATATATCTTAGGTTCAGAAAATGTTTCCGTGTTATTCTTTTCATTTTTGTATTGTCTTATTAATTTACAAATTATATTGATAGACAAATTATAGTCATTTAATATCTTCTTAACGCTAAACGCGTATTAAATATATAAAAAGATATCAAATTGCTTAAGTCGCTTATCTGCATTTTACTAGTTAATTCAGTAGCAGACGCTACCTTGTATTTTTTATCACATTTCCGTTCTCACGAAACTTGTCGCACGGGTTGCCTTATCAGCAATACGTGTAAAAGAACTTAGCTTATCTTAAATGAGGAGTAAGCCATAAAGTCCAGTTCTATTCTGGTACTCAAGCTCCCATAGTGAGTAAAAGTAATAACAATCAAACTAAATAATCAACAAATAAATAATAATAATTATATGTAAAAAGAAAATAAATAATAATACCTATAATGTGTGTCTATTATCCTTTATTAATAACCAAATAAATAATGTGTGACTATTATCCTTTATCAATAAATAAATAAGCGAAATTGAACTAAAATCTCTGAATTAATTTCATACCAATTAAGAGAGGGGAATCAATAGATAAGTTATACACAAATTATTCGGCTTCTAAAAATTAATTTAACGACTAGAAAGGCATACAAATTTTGACATTTAAAACTTCTATTATTTTATATAGTAAACATAAATCATATCACATAATTTTCTATAATTAGTCATAAGTATATTCCATATTAGAAAAAAATAAGAAATCAGTTTTTCGTCATTTACTCGGTGTTGGGAATTAATTGTCGAGCTGATACATGACTATACTTTCGTACTTACCGTATTTGCCGGACGATAAGACGCACCTTTTTACTCTGAAAATTTTACCTAAAATCAGGGTGTGTCTTATGGTCCGATTCGTCTTATCGTCCAAACCTTGCTTATTTCTAAAAATTTATAGATAAAATTTTGGGGTGCGTCTTATGGTCCGATGCGTCTTATCGTCCGGCAAATACGGTATTTAAAATATTTATTTATTAAATTCAGAGATTACAAGCCTTAAATATTATAAAATCTTCTAACACAAAAGCGTTTCAAACATATCATTACTATATTTTTGTCCAGTTGTGTAAACATTTCAGTTTTCAAAGCCTTTTCTACAGAAATAAGACCCATAAAAATGTAAAAGCTTCAACCCAAAACAATGCGCATGCTGTATGCGTAGGTTTTGTTTGGCTTTCCGGGGATAACCTAAACTAAAAACAAACACACGCCACTGTTCACTGGAAATTAAATGAATACATAGAAAATAAAAGCACACACGACGCCAACAACAAACGAAAAAGCTTTAACACATATTTCAACTAGTGAATGCTAGAGATATACAGATACTTGTTATCAATGGAGCTGAGCGTCAGAGGTACAACAATTTCAGAGATACACAACTATATAGACAAAGCAAAAACAAATAAAGCAACAGATTTACAAAAAAAAAAAAAATATATATTACAAAAAAACTACTTGTTGTTTGGAGCAGCAGCAGTAAAATCATGAGATGTGGAGATGTGTGTTTTTTTTTTGGGTTATTGGGACTTTCCATTGGCATAAACAACAACATTCAGAGAGAGAGAGAGCAACAGACTGAGATGGTGCCATATAGAGAGCAAAACAATTCTAAA